>JARQZJ010000064.1:4312500-5042500 GCA_030704895.1 Henosepilachna vigintioctopunctata | reverse complement strand
TCTCTAAACAGGTGAATTGTGAGATTTTGAAAACTTTGATCGAATTTGCAAGTTCAAATTCTTTACTGAGATACGGACTAATCACTTGGTGTGCTAGTTAGGATATTGCTGAAATTTTCTCTTCTTGAAATTTGCGTTGAGAGCCATGATGGGTTACGATAGAGAGAATCATGCAGAGACCATTCTAAAACACATACTACATTACACTCCATTG
Source organism: Henosepilachna vigintioctopunctata (assembly GCA_030704895.1). Lineage (NCBI taxonomy): Eukaryota > Metazoa > Arthropoda > Insecta > Coleoptera > Coccinellidae > Henosepilachna > Henosepilachna vigintioctopunctata. The sequence goes on along the minus strand of JARQZJ010000064.1, from coordinate 5,042,286 downwards.
GTTTCAACAATTAAGAGTGTTTACTCTCAGTAAGGAAGAATAAGAAACACGACAGATGTATTCTTCTCAATTTTCCGAGGTTTGCTCTGAGTAGGTAAAGAATGGGGGTGCACCGTGCCGAGTGACCTTGACCTTGAGAAGGTAGGCGTGGTGGGGGTAACGGGCGGAGTTGACCTTGAATCAGTGGTGGGGTTTGACCTTCGGCCTTGAATCAGTGGGGGGGTTAATGGTGGGGATTGACCTTGAAGTCGATTGGTCAAGTACGGCCTTGAGAATTTCCGGCACTACTTTCCCATATATCGCGCAATACGCTAATAGAGAGTCAGTCTGAAATTAGTTCACAGTTGTGAGCAACGGCTATCCGAATCTTATCATTTTGTTAAGACATAAGTTCGAAATAGTTTTTGAATAATGGGTAAGTGTCAATGCTTTAATTATTTCATATTTTGTTCATTTTTTTTAACACAATGCTCTAATCAATTCATACTTTTTCATGTTTTTTTTACATTCCCAGAGAATTCATGCTTTGAAATTTTTCGACGGTACAGCAAGTCCAACCCAAGTCATCAGTCAACATTTTACTGTTCACTGACACATTCATCGTACCCAGGCAGCACAAAATGAAATGCTTCGCAGACGAAGAACGCAAGGTTATTCCATTGGGACAGGACAGGATACACCTGCACGACGTTCCACAGTATCGAGTTTTCAAGTCATTTGAGAATGTGCGAACCTCGAGCACCCGCTTGCTTTTCCCCGCCTCCTACATATATTTACATGTAGCGTACAATCATTAGTAGTTGTGTACTCATCAGCCGAATATTCAGTATAATAATGACAGTTAAATATTTTAGTGAATTTTGTGATAGTCAAAATTCTGTGTCGAGTTTAGTTGGTCAACCTCTAGGCAAACCTGCGCTAAGTTCAATTCAGAGAAAAGTGTCAAGTCCTCGAGTAAATTATCTAAGAAACGCTTTATTAAGTAGAAACAATCATAAATCTGTAAGTATATTATATAATGTGTTGCTCAAACCTGAAAATTTCGATTCATCAACTATTTCTGGATATAAAAACAAAATTTTACCTTTTCATTTCAAAAATGTTCTTCATTGTACTATGTATTTGGAATGTACATGATATTTCAACATATCAAAATTCATTGAAACTTGTAGAATTTCACGAAAAAGGATTTGCATTATATCGGCATTGTTTTAAAACAGAGGATGAATCGAAATTGAATGTTGAAATAACCGATTGCGACAACTTATCCAGTTCTTCTAAGATACTAAACTCTCATAACTCTTCTTGGAGTTTAACTTCTTATATAAAGCTGAACAACATTGTCTCTGGAAGCCTATAACTTCACGAAATTTTGTTAAATATCACAAGTTATGCTGATATCGATTTTTTCTCAAACCCATTTTCCTAAAATGTTGATATTAAAATTTTATTGTTTTCTAATGATGAGCCCTCGATAGTAAAAAAATATGGATGAGTGTAAGGGTGCTTCTGAAGTCACAGCTGTATATTCAAATAGACGAGTTGATAGTGTTAAGTCTCCAATACAGTTGACTAATTGCAAAATTGATTCATCTGTAGACTTTACAGATGATCTTTCGAAGTGTTCTGACAGATCCATCGAAAATTTTGATTTTGACATTTTCGATATTTCAATGTTTTTGAACGAAGAGCCTTGATTGAAAATTCACTAGATGGTGGGCTAGGAGAACACATATTGCTAAGATGTGTGAAGGTAATTTAGATTTTCCAAGGACCATCATTTCGATTGATAATTCTCTTATAAGAATGACAAAATCTGCGTCTCATTCCGATTTGAATATTTCTAATGCTTATGAGTCCTGTGTACAAAATCTGCATCTTCTACGCAATCAAGTATGTTCCGTAGAGATAGCATACTCGATCAAAGTTAGGGACCACGATCACTTAACCGGTTTTTATATAGAGGCGCTGCTCATCAAATTGTAATTTGTTTTATAAAACGTCTTAATTTGTACCAGTTATAATTTACAACCTTACTAATTATGATTGAATCGTTAAAAGCTTCAAGTGAAAGAAACTATCTCGAAATTAATGATTTAATCAATAATGGAGGGTTCGCACCTCTGAGTGTTAACGATTTTGAGATTACTAATATTTCTAATGCTTATGAGTCCTGTGTACTAAATCTGCATCTTCTACGCAATCGAGTATGTTCCGTAGAGATAGCATACACGATCAAAGTTGGGGACCACGATCACTTAACCGGTTTTTATAGAGGCGCTGCTAATCAAAATTTTTATTTGTTTTATAAAACGTCTCAATTTGTACCAGTTATAATTCACAACCTTACAAATTATGATTGAATTGTTAAAAGCTTCAAGTGAAAGAAACTATCTCGAAATTAATGATTTAATCAATAATGGAGGGTTCGCACCTCTGAGTGTTAACGATTTTGAGATTACTGTTACTCAACTACCAACAGTTGACGTAGTTAGTATTGTTGAAAAGACGGTATACTACTGAGGATTCAGACAAGGGAGGGATATTGAAAAATCTATCAAAAAAAGGAAATTATGTTTTGATATGGAAACAATAACACCTGTGCGAGAAGATACAGATTTTTTACACCGGACTCAATGTAATTGAGTCCTATTTTAACATATGAAAGTAATCCGATTTTGTTACAGAATGATAACGCACTCAGTGACGAAGATGAATGGAGTGTTAGTGAACATAAACAATTTGCTAGAACAATCGTATAAACATTTATTCAATACAACGATATTTAAAGAGTTAATCAAGGCCGACCCACGTACTGTAGTGAAGTAATGGAGATAGCTTTTCAATATGAAGAAAGTACATTTCAGTGATCCTTGTAAATTTCTTATTCACAATCTGAACAAGTCGTTTATAATAAAGTTTAAATCATAAGTTCAAGTGTTTGAATTTAAATTTATATTCGATATAAATTTAATATTCGATACAAATAAATACTATTGGGAAATGTTTGTTATAGATAGAATTAGATTCAACAATAGAATAAGTAATTCGGAGAATATTTTGACTCCTATTTTAGATGTTTAACATGTAGAAAAAGTTTTTATCAATAGATTCTGTCAAATATGACCACACTTTGTATTCATGAGTTCAAATAAAAATAAAAAAAAAAATTTTATTTCTCAATATCGTTACATAATAAAGTATATTCAGAATTGAATAATTTAAAATTATTTTTATGGATCCAAGAATTATGCTCCTTCCCCATTCCTAAATATTTCACGAATAGTTTATTTCATTTTCTTCTTGGCATTTTCTCAATCAGATAAATTTCAGGATGCTTTACTTCCTGTAATTCGAATTCGTAAAAGTACACATGATATCCTCATTTGAAGAATCGCGTAATAGGTAAGTTCTTGGGTATGTGGATTTTATCTTCCTTATTGTGAAAATTTCATTAGACCAATTGGGTGTGTAACCTTTCACGAATGCTTGTCTAGTTTTACCAAATCGTACAAAATCTCCAATTTCATACTCTTGTTTTTTTGCATTTATAAGCTTAATGTGGGAATAAGCGGAGCTGAGAATTTTTTTTAGTTGAGTGTTTCCTAGCATTATATTTCGATACAATCATCTGATACTATGGAAATATACTTGAAACCTTTATTGAAGCGAGCATATAGTATCATCTCTACAAGGTCGGTCTGAAAAAGATGTCAAAGTCCTTCAAAGATTACTCGTCGTCGTGGGAAATTAATTCGAACTGGCTTGTGCAGTTCATTCACCACTTCCCGTTTCAACTCAGCATTTTAGTTCAGACGCAACTTGAGTCTCAATTCAACAAATAAAAATCTTGACCTTTCATCGTACGAGATTTCTTGAATGATATATTATCTCCCTTTTGTAAAAATATCTTATCCCCTTTTTTCCATAACGTAATCAGCATCATTTGTTTCGATTTATATGGAGGCCACTAGATGGATTAGCAGTGAAAGATATAACTTCAATACTTTCATAAGGAAATATGTATTCACTTGTATTTGTTCAATTTATATATATATATATATATATATATATATATATATATATATATATATATATATATATATATATATATTCGTTTCAGAATCCAACACCCCTGTGAGTTGCAGATAAAGCAAGTAATGCTGCTTAGAATTATCAGTTTGAGAAAGTGTTATGTGTTGAGAAATATGGTTATAAAACTTATCGATGGTCATGTCGATGCTAGAACTTCATTGTCTGTACCAGTAATTCTTTATTTGATATTTGCTTGAATATTTATAGTATTATTTTCGAATTTTTCAACTCATTCACAATATGACTCATTTCATTGAAGTGACTATTATTAATTTCAATCTATCCACCAGTTGGTTTGGATTTTTCCAAGGTACGAATTCTAAGTCCCTATTTGTGATTTCTAGGAAGTTGAAGTTGTTTCTTTTATTCGTATTCGATTTCGTTGGAAAACTTTCAAATAACCCACCTCGTGACTGTTTTTGTATTGGTGATATTGTAGTAATCTTAAGGGATGTTGGAATTTCTAATAAATTAGGATATGAGGAGACTGTTCTACTAGTTCTACCCCTCACTATCGGATTCTGAATTTTCTTTATAATTGTTACATACTTTTTACCGGCATTCCCTGATATTTTCTTATCTATATTATAATTTTTCCGATCAGCATTCGTTTTTTTCACAATATCCCTATAATTTCACAAAACCATTGCATTATATCGAGCAGGATCTTTCTTGAATAATAATTCAAGGAGTCCTTTAGTGATAGGAGAATCGATTGGACTATCACCTTTAGGGTCTCAACTGATTTGAATCTTTCTCAAAATCTATTTCAGAATTATCTATATAAAATTTGGATTCTTCAGGATAGTATCTCACACCGTATTTATGATCGAACAAATCAGGAAATGGTGTAGGTATCATTTCCTCAATATAGTCCCTAGCCATCCCCGACCACTGGTCTAACCATTCACGAAAAACATCGGTATTTTTCAATGCTTCAATATTTTCTAACTCAACTTCTGATAGGGGTTCTTGATATTCTTCAGGTTCTCCTTCAATTGGCTCAATATTTTCAGGAATATATTCAATACTATCTTCATCACCAAATGTTCTAGGAGTATCATGCAATTTTGAGGAGAATATTTTCAAAGTACCTTTCTCAGGTGTGATAACTCGTTCTGGTGTTAAAATGTCTCTTTTTATTCCTGGTTTGGTTTCAGATTTCGTAATCAGTGGTTGCTATTTCTTCATTTCTGTTTTCACATCTAATGGTTGAGCTTTTTTAATTTCACTCAACAGTTTTTCGATTGGGCGAGTAATAGGCTGAATTGATCGACAAAATCTCAATTGTTATATTATCAAATCAAGTATCAAATGTAGTAGTTTTTTTTCTAACATTTTTTCTTGCTTTTACTAATTTTAAAGCCAAACGTTTAAAATCCTGGTGGAGCTGTTGGTGAAAACTGATGTATTATATGTTGAGGTACACCATTTCTATTACTGTTTACCACAATATTGATTTAGCAGATATTGAATTCACAGTAATTATATCAGCAATATTGTCTGATCTAGCTTTAGAATCTTTATCTAATATTTTTTTATTGAATCCAATTAATGGTGCTATACTATTTGAGCTCGTTATATCTACTTTTTCTGTACACTTAATATGTGTATGTTGTGTATTACGATTTTCTGATAACGCGAAAAATATATGTTCATATTTTGAATCTGGGTAATGAAATTGTTCAAATCCTGAAGTTGACAGCATCCAGTTGGAATTCTTATTTCTTAAGATCCAATTTTTATTGAATTACAATTATCATCAATGTTTGGGATTGAATTCTACACTGCGAAAACTGTTAGACCTAACACGTATCGACCATCTTTAACTTCAATGGGTGGGTTGAATTCGGAAACTAATATGGATGATTTACCACTTAGCACAAAGAACATTTCTGTAGTGGAGATATACTTCAACTGGTATTTTATATGTGTGACCAACTGAATAAGAATTTCAGAACTAAATTACCACAGTTATATGTATTAATTTTTTGATACTTCTGTCTGTTATACAATATCCTGTTCCTTTTATTATTGCTCTTGAAATAAGACTTTGCTTCTATTGGAACTTCTATATTTCCAATACTATCGAACTAATAGATTACCTTGCCATATTTCACATAGCCTGTCCAATGAGTTCCATTTCCACTACTTTCATCTAAATTAATTATTTTACTATCATAATTCCTTATTTTTCGCGGTATTTGTTTTCGCATAAGAACTCCCCTGAAATATGGAATCTTCAATTTCTTCACTAATTCTACAAGTTATACATTACTCAACGCGTGCCTTGGTAGCTTTATCGGTAATTTTTTTGATACCATTGGTACGGACCTATATATAAACCTTTTCCCTTACGTTTCTTTCTTCGTACTAATCATTTACCTTTAGTGGCTTCCATTTGCTTGTTATGTCTAATCGTCTCTTTCAACATTTTTTTATTTGTTCTCGCTTTATCAATCGCTGCTGCTATGGATGCTGCGCCACCTCCTAAAGCTCCTAGAAGAGGTAATAATATCGGTAAGAAACCACCTAGTTTAGGTGTTACCGATATTCTAGTTTTGCATGGTTTCTTTTTTGATACTCGTTTTGTCCTCATACCTATTTTTGTTTTCTCCTTCATGAGTGTCAATACAAGAAGGCCTGCTGCTTTCTCTTTTCGACTTGCTTCCTTTGATCTCAAAATATCATCAGCTTTTTGTATCAAGGTATTATCAGATTGTCTTCTTTTCTCAAAATCTTTCCATTCAGTATATGCTAGATCGTTTTCTTTGCATGCCTTATTCAATTCATTTATTCCTGTATCTCCTCGAGCTAGTCTCTTCTCGAGATTTGTACCGGGCCCACAAAATTGATACGTTGGAATATGTAACTCAAATGGTAATTTATCTATCAAACTATTTATGAAGGAACCACCTTTCCTCACGGAGTTCCTTGTTTTTCTGATATCTATCATTTTATTTTTCTTCGTATATATGGTATGTATTGTATGAGTATAACTTGAGAACTAAAAAATTTTCTATTTTTCTATTTATTCTTAAATAATATACATATCTACAAATGATATATATATATATATATATATATATATATATATATATATATATATATATATATATATATATATATATATATATATCTATGAATCTCATATTAGTCAACCAACATCTTCAGATTCAGATGCCATGCTCTCAACACCACTATCATTATAACTATCCACAATGTCACCAACCATTCTCATCGGATCATTCCAATTGTTGCGGACCAGATGAAATGCCTTGAACCTACACCCACATTCTTGTGTTTCCAATGTGTAAGCCCCCTGCATACCACAATGACTGCATAACATTTCATTAGGTGCTAGACGAGGCTGGTGAATATGTCTGATAGTGAAAGGTTCATTGAAGGTTCTCACACACAAAATACATAGCAACGGTCCCTCTTCCTCATTAATATATCGGTGAAAAATTTCGAAGCAGGAATTCTCTGAAAATGTTGAAAAAAAAAACATGAAAAATTATGAAATAATTAAAACATTGTGTTGAAAAAAAAAACATGAAAAAATATGAAATAATTGAAGCATTGCCACTCACCCATTATTCAATATTATAACTGTGTTTACACTAATTTCAGACAGATTCTATATTAGCGCGTTACGCGATATAAACGAAAAGAAATTGGTGGGGCCGGAAATTCTCAAGGCCGTACATGACCAATCGAATTCAAGGTCAATACCCCACCATTAATTCCACCCATTACCCTCCACTGCTCACCACTGATTCAAGGTCGAAGGTCAATCCCCACCATTACCCCACCACCGATTCAAGGTCGACTCCGCCGATATCAGCTATTTCCAAATCCATACCTCGATTGTAGTTTTTGTTCTCACCATCCATTTTAGCGGAGTCGACCTTGACTCGGCGGTGTGGTAATGGTGGGGATTGACCTTCGACCTTGAATCAGTGGTGAGCAGTGGAGGGTAATGGGTGGAATTAATGGTGGGGGATTGACCTTGAATTCGATTGGTCATGTACGGCCTTGAGAATTTCCGGCCCTACCAATTTCTTTTCGTTTATATCGCGTAACGCGCTAATATAGAATCTGTCTGAAATTAGTGTAAACACAGTTATAATATTGAATAATGGGTGAGTGGCAATGCTTCAATTATTTCATATTTTTTCATGTTTTTTTTTTCAACACAATGTTTTAATTATTTCATAATTTTTCATGTTTTTTTTTTCAACATTTTCAGAGAATTCCTGCTTCGAAATTTTTCACCGATATATTAATGAGGAAGAGGGACCGTTGCTATGTATTTTGTGTGTGAGAACCTTCAATGAACCTTTCACTATCAGACATATTCACCAGCCTCGTCTAGCACCTAATGAAATGTTATGCAGTCATTGTGGTATGCAGGGGGCTTACACATTGGAAACACAAGAATGTGGGTGTAGGTTCAAGGCATTTCATCTGGTCCGCAACAATTGGAATGATCCGATGAGAATGGTTGGTGACATTGTGGATAGTTATAATGATAGTGGTGTTGAGAGCATGGCATCTGAATCTGAAGATGTTGGTTGACTAATATGAGATTCATAGATATGTATATATATATATATATATATATATATATATATATATATATATATATATATATATATATATATATATATATATATATATATATATCATTTGTAGATATGTATATTATTTAAGAATAAATAGAAAAATAGAAAATTTTTTAGTTCTCAAGTTATACTCATACAATACATACCATATATACGAAGAAAAATAAAATGATAGATATCAGAAAAACAAGGAACTCCGTGAGGAAAGGTGGTTCCTTCATAAATAGTTTGATAGATAAATTACCATTTGAGTTACATATTCCAACGTATCAATTTTGTGGGCCCGGTACAAATCTCGAGAAGAGACTAGCTCGAGGAGATACAGGAATAAATGAATTGAATAAGGCATGCAAAGAAAACGATCTAGCATATACTGAATGGAAAGATTTTGAGAAAAGAAGACAATCTGATAATACCTTGATACAAAAAGCTGATGATATTTTGAGATCAAAGGAAGCAAGTCGAAAAGAGAAAGCAGCAGGCCTTCTTGTATTGACACTCATGAAGGAGAAAACAAAAATAGGTATGAGGACAAAACGAGTATCAAAAAAGAAACCATGCAAAACTAGAATATCGGTAACACCTAAACTAGGTGGTTTCTTACCGATATTATTACCTCTTCTAGGAGCTTTAGGAGGTGGCGCAGCATCCATAGCAGCAGCGATTGATAAAGCGAGAACAAATAAAAAAATGTTGAAAGAGACGATTAGACATAACAAGCAAATGGAAGCCACTAAAGGTAAATGATTAGTACGAAGAAAGAAACGTAAGGGAAAAGGTTTATATATAGGTCCGTACCAATGGTATCAAAAAAATTACCGATAAAGCTACCAAGGCACGCGTTGAGTAATGTATAACTTGTAGAATTAGTGAAGAAATTGAAGATTCCATATTTCAGGGGAGTTCTTATGCGAAAACAAATACCGCGAAAAATAAGGAATTATGATAGTAAAATAATTAATTTAGATGAAAGTAGTGGAAATGGAACTCATTGGACAGGCTATGTGAAATATGGCAAGGTAATCTATTAGTTCGATAGTATTGGAAATATAGAAGTTCCAATAGAAGCAAAGTCTTATTTCAAGAGCAATAATAAAAGGAACAGGATATTGTATAACAGACAGAAGTATCAAAAAATTAATACATATAACTGTGGTAATTTAGTTCTGAAATTCTTATTCAGTTGGTCACACATATAAAATACCAGTTGAAGTATATCTCCACTACAGAAATGTTCTTTGTGCTAAGTGGTAAATCATCCATATTAGTTTCCGAATTCAACCCACCCATTGAAGTTAAAGATGGTCGATACGTGTTAGGTCTAACAGTTTTCGCAGTGTAGAATTCAATCCCAAACATTGATGATAATTGTAATTCAATAAAAATTGGATCTTAAGAAATAAGAATTCCAACTGGATGCTGTCAACTTCAGGATTTGAACAATTTCATTACCCAGATTCAAAATATGAACATATATTTTTCGCGTTATCAGAAAATCGTAATACACAACATACACATATTAAGTGTACAGAAAAAGTAGATATAACGAGCTCAAATAGTATAGCACCATTAATTGGATTCAATAAAAAAATATTAGATAAAGATTCTAAAGCTAGATCAGACAATATTGCTGATATAATTACTGTGAATTCAATATCTGCTAAATCAATATTGTGGTAAACAGTAATAGAAATGGTGTACCTCAACATATAATACATCAGTTTTCACCAACAGCTCCACCAGGATTTTAAACGTTTGGCTTTAAAATTAGTTAGTAAAAGCAAGAAAAAATGTTAGAAAAAAAAACTACTACATTTGATACTTGATTTGATAACATAACAATTGGGATTTTGTCGATCAATTCAGCCTATTACTCGCCCAATCGAAAAACTGTTGAGTGAAATTAAAAAAGCTCAACCATTAGATGTGAAAACAGAAATGAAGAAATAGCAACCACTGATTACGAAATCTGAAACCAAACCAGGAATAAAAAGAGACATTTTAACACCAGAACGAGTTATCACACCTGAGAAAGGTACTTTGAAAATATTCTCCTCAAAATTGCATGATACTCCTAGAACATTTGGTGATGAAGATAGTATTGAATATATTCCTGAAAATATTGAGCCAATTGAAGGAGAACCTGAAGAATATCAAGAACCCCTATCAGAAGTTGAGTTAGAAAATATTGAAGCATTGAAAAATACCGATGTTTTTCGTGAATGGTTAGACCAGTGGTCGGGGATGGCTAGGGACTATATTGAGGAAATGATACCTACACCATTTCCTGATTTGTTCGATCATAAATACGGTGTGAGATACTATCCTGAAGAATCCAAATTTTATATAGATAATTCTGAAATAGATTTTGAGAAAGATTCAAATCAGTTGAGACCCTAAAGGTGATAGTCCAATCGATTCTCCTATCACTAAAGGACTCCTTGAATTATTATTCAAGAAAGATCCTGCTCGATATAATGCAATGGTTTTGTGAAATTATAGGGATATTGTGAAAAAAACGAATGCTGATCGGAAAAATTATAATATAGATAAGAAAATATCAGGGAATGCCGGTAAAAAGTATGTAACAATTATAAAGAAAATTCAGAATCCGATAGTGAGGGGTAGAACTAGTAGAACAGTCTCCTCATATCCTAATTTATTAGAAATTCCAACATCCCTTAAGATTACTACAATATCACCAATACAAAAACAGTCACGAGGTGGGTTATTTGAAAGTTTTCCAACGAAATCGAATACGAATAAAAGAAACAACTTCAACTTCCTAGAAATCACAAATAGGGACTTAGAATTCGTACCTTGGAAAAATCCAAACCAACTGGTGGATAGATTGAAATTAATAATAGTCACTTCAATGAAATGAGTCATATTGTGAATGAGTTGAAAAATTCGAAAATAATACTATAAATATTCAAGCAAATATCAAATAAAGAATTACTGGTACAGACAATGAAGTTCTAGCATCGACATGACCATCGATAAGTTTTATAACCATATTTCTCAACACATAACACTTTCTCAAACTGATAATTCTAAGCAGCATTACTTGCTTTATCTGCAACTCACAGGGGTGTTGGATTCTGAAACGAATATATATATATATATATATATATATATATATATATATATATATATATATATATATATATATATTATATATACAAATACAAGTGAATACATATTTCCTTATGAAAGTATTGAAGTTATATCTTTCACTGCTAATCCATCTAGTGGCCTCCATATAAATCGAAACAAATGATGCTGATTACGTTATGGAAAAAAGGGGATAAGATATTTTTACAAAAGGGAGATAATATATCATTCAAGAAATCTCGTACGATGAAAGGTCAAGATTTTTATTTGTTGAATTGAGACTCAAGTTGCGTCTGAACTAAAATGCTGAGTTGAAACGGGAAGTGGTGAATGAACTGCACAAGCCAGTTCGAATTAATTTCCCACGACGACGAGTAATCTTTGAAGGACTTTGACATCTTTTTCAGACCGACCTTGTAGAGATGATACTATATGCTCGCTTCAATAAAGGTTTCAAGTATATTTCCATAGTATCAGATGATTGTATCGAAATATAATGCTAGGAAACACTCAACTAAAAAAATTCTCAGCTCCGCTTATTCCCACATTAAGCTTATAAATGCAAAAAAAAAGAGTATGAAATTGGAGATTTTGTACGATTTGGTAAAACTAGACAAGCATTCGTGAAAGGTTACACACCCAATTGGTCTAATGAAATTTTCACAATAAGGAAGATAAAATCCACATACCCAAGAACTTACCTATTACGCGATTCTTCAAATGAGGATATCATGTGTACTTTTACGAATTCGAATTACAGGAAGTAAAGCATCCTGAAATTTATCTGATTGAGAAAATGCCAAGAAGAAAATGAAATAAACTATTCGTGAAATATTTAGGAATGGGGAAGGAGCATAATTCTTGGATCCATAAAAATAATTTTAAATTATTCAATTCTGAATATACTTTATTATGTAACGATATTGAGAAATAAAATTTTTTTTTTTTTATTTTTATTTGAACTCATGAATACAAAGTGTGGTCATATTTGACAGAATCTATTGATAAAAACTTTTTCTACATGTTAAACATCTAAAATAGGAGTCAAAATATTCTCCGAATTACTTATTCTATTGTTGAATCTAATTCTATCTATAACAAACATTTCCCAATAGTATTTATTTGTATCGAATATTAAATTTATATCGAATATAAATTTAAATTCAAACACTTGAACTTATGATTTAAACTTTATTATAAACGACTTGTTCAGATTGTGAATAAGAAATTTACAAGGATCACTGAAATGTACTTTCTTCATATTGAAAAGCTATCTCCATTACTTCACTACAGTACGTGGGTCGGCCTTGATTAACTCTTTAAATATCGTTGTATTGAATAAATGTTTATACGATTGTTCTAGCAAATTGTTTATGTTCACTAACACTCCATTCATCTTCGTCACTGAGTGCGTTATCATTCTGTAACAAAATCGGATTACTTTCATATGTTAAAATAGGACTCAATTACATTGAGTCCGGTGTAAAAAATCTGTATCTTCTCGCACAGGTGTTATTGTTTCCATATCAAAACATAATTTCCTTTTTTTGATAGATTTTTCAATATCCCTCCCTTGTCTGAATCCTCAGTAGTATACCGTCTTTTCAACAATACTAACTACGTCAACTGTTGGTAGTTGAGTAACAGTAATCTCAAAATCGTTAACACTCAGAGGTGCGAACCCTCCATTATTGATTAAATCATTAATTTCGAGATAGTTTCTTTCACTTGAAGCTTTTAACAATTCAATCATAATTTGTAAGGTTGTGAATTATAACTGGTACAAATTGAGACGTTTTATAAAACAAATAAAAATTTTGATTAGCAGCGCCTCTATAAAAACCGGTTAAGTGATCGTGGTCCCCAACTTTGCGTGTATGCTATCTCTACGGAACATACTCGATTGCGTAGAAGATGCAGATTTAGTACACAGGACTCATAAGCATTAGAAATATTAGTAATCTCAAAATCGTTAACACTCAGAGGTGCGAACCCTCCATTATTGATTAAATCATTAATTTCGAGATAGTTTCTTTCACTTGAAGCTTTTAACGATTCAATCATAATTAGTAAGGTTGTAAATTATAACTGGTACAAATTAAGACGTTTTATAAAACAAATTACAATTTGATGAGCAGCGCCTCTATATAAAAACCGGTTAAGTGATCGTGGTCCCTAACTTTGATCGAGTATGCTATCTCTACGGAACATACTTGATTGCGTAGAAGATGCAGATTTTGTACACAGGACTCATAAGCATTAGAAATATTCAAATCGGAATGAGACGCAGATTTTGTCATTCTTATAAGAGAATTATCAATCGAAATGATGGTCCTTGGAAAATCTAAATTACCTTCACACATCTTAGCAATATGTGTTACTCCTAGCCCACCATCTAGTGAATTTTCAATCAAGGCTCTTCGTTCAAAAACATTGAAATATCGAAAATGTCAAAATCAAAATTTTCGATGGATCTGTCAGAACACTTCGAAAGATCATCTGTAAAGTCTACAGATGAATCAATTTTGCAATTAGTCAACTGTATTGGAGACTTAACACTATCAACTCGTCTATTTGAATATACAGCTGTGACTTCAGAAGCACCCTTACACTCATCCATATTTTTTTACTATCGAGGGCTCATCATTAGAAAACAATAAAATTTTAATATCAACATTTTAGGAAAATGGGTTTGAGAAAAAATCGATATCAGCATAACTTGTGATATTTAACAAAATTTCGTGAAGTTATAGGCTTCCAGAGACAATGTTGTTCAGCTTTATATAAGAAGTTAAACTCCAAGAAGAGTTATGAGAGTTTAGTATCTTAGAAGAACTGGATAAGTTGTCGCAATCGGTTATTTCAACATTCAATTTCGATTCATCCTCTGTTTTAAAACAATGCCGATATAATGCAAATCCTTTTTCGTGAAATTCTACAAGTTTCAATGAATTTTGATATGTTGAAATATCATGTACATTCCAAATACATAGTACAATGAAGAACATTTTTGAAATGAAAAGGTAAAATTTTGTTTTTATATCCAGAAATAGTTGATGAATCGAAATTTTCAGGTTTGAGCAACACATTATATAATATACTTACAGATTTATGATTGTTTCTACTTAATAAAGCGTTTCTTAGATAATTTACTCGAGGACTTGACACTTTTCTCTGAATTGAACTTAGCGCAGGTTTGCCTAGAGGTTGACCAACTAAACTCGACACAGAATTTTGACTATCACAAAATTCACTAAAATATTTAACTGTCATTATTATACTGAATATTCGGCTGATGAGTACACAACTACTAATGATTGTACGCTACATGTAAATATATGTAGGAGGCGGGGAAAAGCAAGCGGGTGCTCGAGGTTCGCACATTCTCAAATGACTTGAAAACTCGATACTGTGGAACGTCGTGCAGGTGTATCCTGTCCTGTCCCAATGGAATAACCTTGCGTTCTTCGTCTGCGAAGCATTTCATTTTGTGCTGCCTGGGTACGATGAATGTGTCAGTGAACAGTAAAATGTTGACTGATGACTTGGGTTGGACTTGCTGTACCGTCGAAAAATTTCAAAGCATGAATTCTCTGGGAATGTAAAAAAAACATGAAAAAGTATGAATTGATTAGAGCATTGTGTTAAAAAAAATGAACAAAATATGAAATAATTAAAGCATTGACACTTACCCATTATTCAAAAACTATTTCGAACTTATGTCTTAACAAAATGATAAGATTCGGATAGCCGTTGCTCACAACTGTGAACTAATTTCAGACTGACTCTCTATTAGCGTATTGCGCGATATATGGGAAAGTAGTGCCGGAAATTCTCAAGGCCGTACTTGACCAATCGACTTCAAGGTCAATCCCCACCATTAACCCCCCCACTGATTCAAGGCCGAAGGTCAAACCCCACCACTGATTCAAGGTCAACTCCGCCCGTTACCCCCACCACGCCTACCTTCTCAAGGTCAAGGTCACTCGGCACGGTGCACCCCCATTCTTTACCTACTGCTCTGGTATTAACGGAAAAAAATACAGAATGAATGTACATCAAGTTTGATGATGCTTCACTCAAAATTGTTATTAATATTTCATTTTTGAAAAATTTCAGCTTTATGTAAGCGAAATTCTAGTTAATGCTGATTCTTATTCGATTAAAAAATTACTCGAATATCGTTTCAAGTGAATTTGTATTTTAGAATTTCAGTTATCTTCAGTATCACAATTTCAGTATATTGTTTCAGGCGTCCTTCTTTTCTTTTGTGTATCAATGAATTTAAGAATAAAGTTTGCTAGGACTTGTATTATTATTATTATGTTTATACGATTCAGAACGTACCTGAAATATTTTATCATTTGAGAACGCAATTGAAGAACTGCATGAATTTACAGTGCCTGTGTTTCTCGAATTTTGGAGACGAAGGGAAAATACTTTGAGTGTCCGATGGAATGTCTATAGAAGGAACTTGCAATATCGAATAAGGTACTATTATAATAAGCAATGAAACATTTGCTCATACTGAGACAATTTTTTTGAAAATATTTCAAAGGCTTAATTCATTGTCATTCACTAATACTTATCTCTCATACCTGACAATTATTTATTACTCACTGTATATAGTTCGGTTTTTGGCACCATAATCCAAAATTAATTAGTAAATTCTTTCTAGGATTCATTAATTTTTGTGAAATATAATTTCATTAGTTTATTTATTACACAATACGTGTCAAGAAACTAAAGGTTGTACAGTTCACTATTACATTATTAGAAAGTTTTATGTTTTATAACAGTTGCAGTTTCATTTTAAGAAAGTTATAATATGATCATGGCTATAATTGAAATGTAAATCTAGAAACTAGGATTGCTTCAGATATATTTCTCACTAATTTCGAGAACATATTTTTCAGCAATAAATAACGACTCATGGTAACAACTATCAATTTATAAGCATATGAAAGTGTAAAATAAGGTGAAACAGTAAACAAACATTATTAGGAGCTATTTTACGAATATTTAAATAGTATGATTCGCCATATGAGCTAACTTTTTATATTGAATTTTGATAATGCGTTTCATTCTATTTTCAGATATGATTATCAAGATTTGTGCACAGAAAAAAGAAAATCGAGTTTAACTGGAAAAGAGGAAATGGTTATTCCACCAAAAATTAGAGCACGCCAAATTGGTATATCGTACGGCGCTTTAACTATCATGGTGAAAAATATTTTTGTTCTCTATATAAGTACACTCTATATCTATTATTCTTTGAGGGATACATTTCAGAGAATATTGAACATTTATCCCTTGTTTATTGTTCATGTTTCACATGGCCAGCTCTGCTATGATATTCTATTGAATAATTCGTATTTAAAACTATCCAGATATAGTTATATTATAGTTTCAATATTGAATATTCACTGAATATTCAGATTTCAGTGTTTCATTGGGATTGCAGTCCATGACAGAAAAATAAGTTACCTCTTTAGTATTTGCCAAGCCTTCGAAAATGTTTATTATCTTCTTCAGGACTAAAATTGTACAATATTAACAGTTTACATAACAAGGTATTATTGAGAAGTTTTCTTACAAATACTGTGAAGTTAGTCTGAAAGTACATTTGTTCTTCGAATTTTGAGAAATAGTATTCCAATATGCATTGGGTTCGAATATTATTGCATATTACGTGTATACTGGTTGAAGGTAGAAACGATCCTGACTGAACTTCTTAATTCACTTTACTATCACGAATATTACTTAATTAAAAAACAAAATCACAATATTTGAACGTGAACGATGTGATGTCTCCATTATCCTTCTAGGGATAAATGTTCGTATTTCAGGGGCCGAATAGGCCCCTGAAATACGGGACCATAAGCACAAAAAAACTTCATTTCCTTTGAATATCGCCGAGTAGGCCCCTGAAATACGGGAAAAATCGCGAGCGTAGTACGCTCGCAATCTATTGACATTCGAAAACATCATATGATGATATTTGTCAAGTAGACATCGCAATTTAGTAGATACCCACGGGTATAGAAGATATGTGAAAGTTCGATGCTTATGGTGTGTCTGTAATCTGAGAGATGTTTTCTAGTGATTCCTATAGATAGAATTCATTACTCTACGATAGTTCACTAGTCTATAGTTCATAGTCACAAGAAGATGTTCGGGGATTGAAAGATTCTCGCGCGAGCCTTCGTAGTTGCAAGGCGTGCTTTGTAAAGCTCATCTTGCGCATATTCAAAGTGATAGAAATAAGTAGTGAAACGAAAAAAGTGCCGCCATTTTATCGGTCGCCATCTTCGAAATAGATATTTATAGAAATATAACCTATACATATTCATTATTTTTAAGAGTTTACACAAAAATAAGCATTACATCAGGAAATAAAAAAATTTTGTGATCTATAAAAGCCGAAAAATCCGAACGATGACTAAATTCCGAAAAAAAAAGAAGATCTCCCGAAGAAACTGAAAACGCTGATCGAGCAAGATCGACGAACTCTCCTAAATACTCAGAGTCTGAATACTCAACACACTCCGAAAATTCAACAGAGAGTCTAAATAGGAAATAAGAACCGAAAACAAATAGATGGAAACAGATGACTTCACACTAGTACATAACAAAAGGAAACAGATCTCACGGAGAAACTCAACAAATTCCGATACACAAGAAACGCAAATTTTCAACCGAATTGGAATTTCACAGGAATCAACAGACCCTGTAGAAAAAAAAATTATAGTTGGCCGAAAAAACCCAAAAAAACGAAGAAAAAAAAAACACAGAAGAAACTTCCTCCAATAATTATCAAAACAAAAATCAACGAAATCCACACTTTTCACCAACAAGTGAAAAAAATAATGAATAAAGAGTTCACCGCCAAATACATGAACAACGGCGAATGCACAATATACCCAACAACCCTAGAGACAAGTGAAAATTTAATTGCTGAACTGCCGAAAGACAAAATAGAATTTTTCACATACTCATTACGAGAAGAGAAAGAAAAGAAGATCGTTTGAAAAGCCGCCCCAGGACTGAGCAGAACCTGTCTTCTGAAAAACTTACAAGAAATAAACCCAAGTGTTAACAACATAATCAGAATGAAAGTTAAAGCCAAACAATCCTTCTCATATCACATAAAATATGACAGAAAATCAAGTGTGAGAGACTTCAAGGCCATCGACGAAACGGATAACATCAAACTCTCATTAGAGCCCTATTCAAGAAAGAAAACAGTCACACAGTGCTACCGATGCCAGAGATTCGGACACGGAAGTTCAAATTGCAACCTTCAACCTTGATGCGTGAAATGCAACGGAAGCCACTGGACAAGGGACTGCAAGAATATAAAAGAAGAATGCCCACCACAATGTATGAGCCCACCCAGCCAACTACTCGAGATGCCCAATATATATTCAATACATTGAAAAAAATCAGACCAAGATTAGTGTAAATACACAGGGTGAAACCAACATCAAGAGTAAAAATATACCAATTCAAAAAACTATTCATATAAATTATAGAAGTTCACACTCAAACTCACATCAATTTAATAACAATCACAATCAATTTCCAAAACTTAAACACTCTTCATATGTAGATGCCTTAAAAAACAGTACTCAAACACCTAAGTTCGAAACACAAAATAAAAAACCAGAACTTAGTACAAATATTTCAATAAACTTTCATCAGAACTCAACGATCTAAATAAAATTTGTGATGTGAAACGAATGCTCCTAATAGTCAGAGAACTGAAATTTAGATTAGCTATAGCTTCGTCTCCTCTAGACAAGTTGATTATTTTGCAGGAAGTTAGTACAAAATTTAGTTTTTAATGGACTATAAAAGCCACAAAAAATTTTTGAATATTAGTTCATGAAACGCCAACAACCTGCGAAACAAATTCAATGAATTAGAAAATTTTACGGAAGATCACGATGTTGATTTGATAGTAATACAAGAAACAAAATTAAATAACAGTCAACCGCCGAAATTAAAAAATTTCAACTATTTCAATAAGCCAAATGGCAAATATTATGGATTGATAGCGTATTATAAATCAGATTTGAACATTTTCGAAATATACGAATCTATAAATAATGTGGAAACTCAATTTTTACAAGTCAATGATTATATTATTTGCAACATATACATACGCCCAAACGCAAAAATAAATACAATAGATTTTCCAAATATTTTTAATAAACTCAATAAATTGGTTCTAGTTGGGGATTTCAATGCCAAACATCCTAACTGGAACTGCAGGTACACAAATTCATCAGGTACAAAGATTAATAATTTTTTAAGGAATCATATGAATATCACTATACACTACTCAGAAAATTCACATACACACTATCCATATGATTATGCTTGCGTACCATCAACCATCGATTTTGCAATTGCCAAAAATACCAATATAATTAAAATTTCAACAATTAATGAACCTGATTCAGATCACTTACCGATACAAATCCAAATTCCGTTCAATCACACACAAAAAAAAATGCACATCAAAAATTAAAATACAAAACAAATTGTCAAAAATTTCAAAAATCAATCAATCACCAACTTGAAAAAAGAAATACAAATTTAACTTCAGTCTAAAACATTGAGAATGAAATGAAGTTATACACAAAAACTATACTAAACACTCACAATAGCCACACTGAAAAAATTACAACAAAATTCGAATTCAATATTCCAGAAAATCTTAAAATCCTCATTAAAATAAAGAACAAGCTTCGAAAAAAGTTGAGAAATCAATATAATATTAAATTGAAAAACAATATCACAGAATTATCAAACTTTATAAATCAAAGTACAAGTTCAATAAAAAGTAAGCGTTGGGAGGAAACCTTAAGAGAATCCTCCAATAACACAAATAAAATGTGGCAATTAGCAAAATCCTTAAAGAAAAAATCGAACTACAATTCAATTCCCCCATTCATGGCGTTGATGGTATAAAAAAACACAAAATGATAAAGCAAATGCAATTGCTGACTCATTTGAAAAAACACACACACTCACACAAAATATGTCTAATCATTACACAGAAAACACAGTTAAAAAATCAGTCAAACAAACTTTACACAAAAAAATCGAACATTCCACATTCAAGACACACAAATTCATATGAACTTTATAAAATAATTGAGAGCCTACCTAATAATAAAACACCTGATCCAGATAGAATCAGCAATGAAGCTCTCAAAAAAATACCAAAATCAGCAATTATACATTTATCAAAAATTTACAATGCATGTTTAGATCACCAATGTCTTCCAAGTCAATGGAAAAACGCTATCATACTGCCATTCAAAAAAACCGGGGGAAATGCAACTTTCCCTCAAAATTATAGACCTATAAGCTTGTTAAATACAATGGCGAAAGTCTTTGAAAAAATAATACAAAATAGATTTAAAAAATTTGAGAAACTAAGTAAATACCAAATTATCCCAAAACATTCTGGCTTTCAAAATACAAAAAGCACTAACCTTCAGTTAGCAAGAATAATAGACAAAATTACTGTAAACTTCAATCTAAATAAAGTCACATCAGTATTAACTTTAGATAACACTGATGTGACTGATAGACTGATTACTGATAGAAAAGGACACAGTGTGGCACAAGGCACTTATTTATAAAATGATAATCGCAGGATTTCCATTATAGCTTGTTAATATAATTTCAAAATTTTGAAAAAATAGAACCTTCCAAGTGAAAGTAAAATCCTCATACTCTAATAAGAAATTAATAACAGCAGGAGTACCACAAGGAGCAATATTATCACCACTTCTATTCAATTATTGTGTTAATGACATTCCGAAATTTGAAAAACAAATTTAGCACTTTTCGCAGATGATACAGCAGTTTTAGGCTGAAATAATAAATAAAATATTACTTGTGGAAATTTTATACCCTTTTGTATATAATTGTTATAAAGTAAAATATATATATATATATATATATATATATATATATATATATATATATATATATATATGAGAAAAAAACTGTGTTTTATTCACTAATCCTTGGGGATTGGAATCGTTGCCTCACTTCGATGGACGTGGTGCGACTGACGAGTTCCTTGCAGAACGAAACATATGTCTCACACTTCCATCAGGTGTGGCATCGATTTCAATATTTCTCTAACATTTATCCCTTGAAGGATAATGGAGACATCACATCGTACACGTTCACATATCTACCTCTACTATAACATTTTTTTGGTTAATGTTATTATATATATATATATATATATATATATATATATATATATATATATATATATATATATATATATATATATATTTAAGGAATGATGAAAAATTTTCTTGCGGTGAAAAGTATAAATGACAAAAAACACAATGATCGGTATAGCCCGCAACTCAATTGGAAGCAGTTGACACGTGTTTCGAGCTTATTGGCTCTCCTCAGAACGGCGTAGCCAAGTTCAAGCTGTACGAACATGAACACAGAATCAACAACAAAAAACACACCTGCAACTGTAACCATGCACTGTACGTGCATGGTTAGCGCGAATAATTTCACTATATATATATATATATATATATATATATATATATATATATATATATATATATATATATATATATATATATATATATATATATATATATATATATATATATATATATATATATATATATATATATATATATATATATATATATATATATATATATATATATATATTTATATTATCATCATCAACATCTGTCCGTCCACTACAGAGCAAAGGTCTCCCCCTGTCTTTGCCAAGATTTCCTATCAGCAGTCTCTCTTTCAGGAAACGCCCAACCAACCCCCAAGCTTCTTATCCCATCGATCGTGAGAGCGCTTTCTTGGTCTTATCCTGTCTCTGGGCTCCCAATCACCAACCACAGTTGACGAACGCTCATCTCTTGTCCAGGCTAGATGGCCTGCCCATTCACACTTACATTTACAAGACGTTTCACACACTCCACGACATCCTTCACCTTTGTTTGACCCCTCATCCAACTGCAGCGTATTCTATCTCGTATGGTTAGGCCCATCATGTGTCTTTCTATACTCCTCTGGGTTGTTCGAAACTTCTGGATGTGAGCAGATTTCAGGATCCGAGAGGCCCATCATGTGTCTTCCTATACTCCTCTGGGTTGTTCGAAACTTCTGGATGTGAGCAGATTTCAGGGTCCGAGATTCGTTGGCGTAGGTCATCGCTGGTAATAAGCATTGGTCAAACACTTTGCTCTTTAAGGATAACGGCATATCTGATTTGAAGATGTGTTTCAGTAGACCAACCGTACACCAAGCTGGTCTGGTTCTTTGCATGGTCTCCGGTATAATATCCCCGTTTTTCGTGACAATCTGTCCCAGATATGTGTAAGACGATGCTATTTCTAATGGGGATCCCCTCATCACCATGCGCTCTTGGAGATCGGTAGCATAGTGGAAAAAGAGGACTATATCGTCAGCGAACCTCAAGTGGCTAAGGTAGCGGCCATTTATCTTGATGCCTTTTTCGCTCCAGTTCAGCTTCTAGAACATACACTCCAAAGCCGCTGAGAACAGTTTTGGGATAAACGAGTGTCTGACGCCACTCATTATCGGCAATTTTTCCGAGTATTCGTCTATTTTGATGGTTGCTATGACATTTTCATATATATTCTGGATCAGCTCGGTATAGCAAGCTGGTACTCCTATCCTCATTAATGAGGTGGTTGCAGCTAGAGTTCTAATCAGGTCAAATGCCTTCTCATAGTCAATAAATGCCATATATACAGGAATTGCATGTTCGTTGCATCTTGATATCACTTCGCGATTGGTGAAAATTTGATCCATTCTACTCTATGACTTCCTGAAGCCTGCCTGTTCTATTGGCTGATATGAGTCCAGTTGTCCCAGAAAGCGATTAGTAATTATCTTCAATAAGATCTTATATGCTGTGGGGAGTAAACTTATCGGTCTGTAGTTTCTCAGGTGCTCTGCATATCCTTTCTTATAGAGCAAAATCATGGACGTGTTGTTTCACGAGGTGGAAATGTTTCTGCTTCTCAAAGAGTCACTAAAGAGCCTCGATAGAAGGCAGTGAAGTACTGATAAACTTACAGATCCAAAATCAACAAAACATTGAAACGCACACACAGTTCATGATCTGTCAGCAGACGAGAAAACACCGTTTAATAAGAGCAAAATATTATTAGCAGTGGTCTGGTTTGATCCCTGTGGTTGAAGGGGTAGTCTTAATCAGACCAGACCACCGCTAATGGTATGTTGCTCTTATCAGACAGTGTTGCCTCACCTGCTGACAGATTATGAGCTGTGTGTGTGTTTTGATGTCTAGTTGCTCTTAGATCTGTACATTTTAAAAATTTCATACCTCATTTTATTGTCAGTACAGAAAACTTCCTATCCTACTCTCTCTTCAACAAAAAGAACTATATTTTAACAAAGTTATCACCTTTTTTTTCAGATTCTGCTCTTCATTTCATTTTCGTTGATGCAGAGTATAACAAAGATTGCTGTTGCTAAAGCTTTACGTAAAGTAAAAGAGCCAAATAAAACATTAATGATCAGTTTTTTTTATGGGGTCCTTCAGGCGATATTCGTCAAGATATGTTCTTTGGTAATTGATATTTTGAGCACTCGAAACTAATACTCTATCAATATCATTCCAGTTCTACGTCAAGTTATGTGTATGGCTTACAGATATGGAAGTTCCCAGAACAACGCAACAGTATGAGAAGAACCTCATATACAAAATATATACATTTGGATTCTTGAATAATTACATCCCAATAATATACACTGCTATATTCAGGGTGAGTTTCGAAAAATAAACATATCAAAGTCCAAATATACGTATTTCCTGTGTTTTCATTAATTTATGAAATATATGAGAAACCTGCAGCTAGTTCAGGCTCAGGCTCTCAATTTGTTCAATAATTCATTCCTCAAAATTTGTTCAGTTTCCTTCCTGCAATATCCTACTAGAGATATAGATATAAATAGCACACTTAACATTACAACCTTCACTATGATATAGTGTATCACGTATAAACTATACGTGACCATTTGTTAAACCGGAAGCGCTACATCTGCAAAATTATATCATTGAAATAAATTTTCAAATATTTTACAAGTTTTCGATTTTCGAAGGTAGAATAAAACAAAATGAGCAAAACACTAAACACAAAATAGTTTGGTAAGCTTGAATTCCTAAGCCCCAGAAGTTAATGACGTGACTTCTATATCTTCTTCTCTTTTTGTATTTTTAGGCTGAAAAAATGTATTTCAGATTATCGGGTCTAATTCCCAAATAAGCGTGGAACTCTTACCTAAAACTCTTATCTAACTCTCATGAGCTGGAGTATTAATCATGTTTATATTCGTAATCAAAATAGCTTTCACTACTACGACACTAAACTCTTCTGTTCTATCATTCATCCCTAATTTGTTCATATTAGACAAACCTTTGTTTCGACGAGTGCGTCACTTCCAAAGATACACATAACGACCTTATTTTATAATAGACCTCGGTAGCTCAGCTGACAAAAGCAGTAGGGCGTAAACCTGAAGACCTGGGTTCGAATCCCAGTCGAGTTCAAAAACTTTTAGGGGTTACTTCAATTCTCAATTTTCACTATAGAAATAATTCATTTGTCCATATACGCACGTGGTAGGTTAACACGAATAAAATTTCTGTACTATATTCATCATTGTTCCTTAGGGAAAAATTAATACATCTGGGAAGATAGGTAGGTGTTCACTCACTTTCGCCTGCACTTTCAAAGACGAAAATCCGAGCGTCGAATAACTAGCTTGACGGATACAAGAGTGTTTGATATGAATGAAGTTACACCTCGAAGTATAGACCTCGGTAGCTTAGCGGTCAAAAGCTGTGGGGCGTAAACCTGAAGACCTGGGTTCGAACCCCAGTCGAGTTCAGAAACTTTTAGAGGTTACTTCAATTTTCACTATAAAAAAAATTATTCATTATATATATATATATATATATATATATATATATATATATATATATATATATATATATATATATATATATATATATATATATATATTATTTATTTATTTATTTATTTATCATTCATACTTCGAATCTTATTTAGTATTAATCAAATTTCTTCGATGTCGAATTCCAATCCCAATATCCTAGTAAACATATTTCATTGATTTGTAGGATAATATACTCATATTACCTGGAATGTCGTTGCTTGGAAGTCTAGACAATTACAATTGTCTCCCAACTGGATGTATTCTTACTATAGCAATTCAACTCTTTGCCGTTGTGACAGTGAAATATGTCGGAGAAATTATCATACAAATGGTAAGTCACCATCATTACAGAGGTTCATCGAAGATTATTTTTGTTATGCTGCAAATTTAAGTTTATTCGTGACTGAGTGAGATGAAGACTGAAATATCCTCGTATATATATATATATATATATATATATATATATATATATATATATATATATATATATATATATATATATATATATATATATATATATAAACATATATATATATATATATATATATATATATATATATATACATTTTGAAGAATTGAGAAAGAATTAATTGAAAGGAAGAAAAATCAACAGATATCTTAAAACTAATCGGTGTATGTTCTTCACGCTTATCCACTCACGCACATTTGACTTTTAGCGCACTGCACATATCGCGCACTACGCCACTTATCACGCACGCTAGCGGATACGGAGAGGTATGTTCTCTAGATGGTCGAGAACTTCGTTGTCGGGCTCCTGTAAAGTTCGCAGGATACGAGCTGGCGGGAAAGGAAATTTGTTTTTCGGTTTCCTGCAGAGAATACGTCGGCGCCTGTACCATGGGGCCATCAGCGTCGCTCGGGCTTCAAGATTAGGTCCTTGTAAAGTACGCAGGGCATATCGAGCTTGGAGTTTTTTCATATGCATAAAGATGGGGGGCATTTTGATGTGGTCATGTAGAAGACGAGAGGGAAAACGATAATGAAGACGGAAGATACTGCGACAGATAGATCTTTCGCAGCTTTCTATTCGTTTGACGTAACGGTTCTGGAGAGTCGCGTAAAGCAAACATCTATAAGAAATAACAGGACGAAGGAATGTCTTGTATGTATTGAGCAGGGTACGGGGATTACATCCCCGGATTCTGCCTCGGAGAGCGTATAGTAGGTTTGCTCTATTACGGACTTTTTTAAGAGTTTTCTCCAGGTCAGATTTCCACGAATTGAATTTAGAAAATGTTACACCCAAATAAGTGATTTCATCCTGAAGTCTGAGATTTTCACCCCAGAGCGTCAGGCGGACGTCGTCACTTTGGAATTTAGGGGACGAAGTGTAATTAAAATGGTGAAAAAGAATTGTTTGGGTTTTACTAGGATTGGGTGTAACTCTCCAATTGCTCGCCCACGTACTGAAGACATCCAGTAGCCTCTGCATATTGCGGCTGCAAATCGCTGCTGTCTTCGCCGTGGTCCAGATCGCTGTATCATCTGCAAAAAGGGAGACTTGTGAAAGTAAATTGTCAGGCTGAGGAAAATCATAAGTATATAGTAGATATAGTAGAGGAGCTATTGTGGAGCCTTGAGGAATGCCAGCACGGGGAGTGAAATATTCGGAAAATGAATTATTAACTTTAATTCGGATGGATCGGTCGGAAAGATAAGAAATTATGAGCTTAACGAAGTGAATAGGCATATGAACAGTCAGAAGCTTCCGAACGAGTCCAGCGTGCCAAACTTGATCGAAAGCTCTCTGAACATCTAGAAATATGCCTAGTACACATTCGCCAGAGTTAAGGGCATTGGAAATATCAGTATGGAGTTTGAAAAGAGGATCGTAGGTAGAGTGGTGAGCTCTGAAACCGTGTTGAAATGTCGGAATAATGTTACGGGATTCGGCGTATTCCCTTAGACGATCATTGAGAATTTTTTCAAAAATTTTTCCTGCAACACTTAGCAAAGATATAGGCCTGTAGCTGTTAGGAGAGGTAGAATCTTTATTTGGTTTCGGAATCATAATAGTTGTAGCTTCTTTCCAGGCTGACGGAAAGTAGCACAGTTCGAGGCAACGATTAAAGACATTTTTGATGAAGTCAATCGCGTTCGGTGGTAGGTGACGGAATACGGAACGTGATAGGCCGTCGGTGCCTGGCGCCGTATTCTTGCCGGCTTTGATGACATCGGAAACCAAATCGGATTGAATTGGGGCGTTGAAGGGGTTTGTTGCGTTCAGTTCAGTCCTAACCGCTAAATTTTTGATGTTATAGAATTGTCGTTCTGATGTAAGAAAAAGCTCTTCGTTGAATCTAGGACTTTGAGGAATTTTGAAGATGTTCTGGAGATGCTGTTTGAAAATGTCAGCTTTCTCCTGGGGGTCAGATGTGAGTTGACCTTCTGGGGACTTTAAATGTGTAATTTGCCTAGATCGAGAACCAGTGAGCATTCTGAACTTACGCCAGTACTTTTACCGTTTCTGAAGTCAAGTGAAGACGTTAAGTCTGACCACTTTTCTTCTTTGAAACGGTTAATTTCCCGACGTATCATGGCAGAGAGACGGTTATATTCAGTTTTCAAGGCGTCGTTTCTCGTACGCAAATACGTACGATAGAGACGCCTCTTAGACTTAATTAGACTGACTATGAACGGAGGAAGTGGTGGACGATTGATGTCTATTAATTTTTCAGGGACACAGGCATTATAAGTTTGCGAAATGAATGTTGAAAAACTACTGATGGATTGATCGATTTGAAGTTGGTTGTGAAGAGGTTGTAGCGGAGGAAGATTTAAAGCCACATTATTTTGAAATTCTTCCCAGTTGGCGTGTTTGTGATCCTTGAATGATATTATAGACGGCGCCGGAGGCGGAGGATAGGAAATATTTGAATGTATGAGAGAGATCGGTTTGCTGGCTACCTGTATTTATACGTTTTCGTCGCTGTCGGAGATTATATCTGTCCTGATTGTTAGCGGTAGCGGTGGCTCCGCCTCCTCAACTGACTGGTCTTGGATATCTCCTCTTGTCTGTTTTGATCTTTCCGTAGGTTGGTGAATTTCGGTGTGTCGTCTCATTATTGTTTTCCAGGTACTCGACAACTTCAGGGTATCGTCTTTCTACATCGTCGACGTATCTTTTCCATATTTTTGGTTTTAGATTTGTCGATTGTATAGCTTTCTTTTCAAAATAATTTCAAAATAATGAATAGATTGGCTACTGCGGGTGACAGTGACGATCCCATTGCTGCTCCGTCAACTTGTCGGTACATTTGGCCATCGTGCATGAAGTAGGCGTTATTCAAACAATGTTTGGACAGCTCTATGATATGCGTTGGAAGTGATTCGTTTTCTGCTATTTGTTGTAGGGCTTCCTCTACCGGTATGCTCGGATATAGAGATTCGACGTCGAAACTTGCGATGATGTCATGTTGATCTATGGTGAGAGAGTCTAACAAGTCAAACGTCGAAACAAGTATCTCACGTTCAAACATATATATATATATATATATATATATATATATATATATATATATATATATATATATCTATATATATATATATATATATATAAATGACAAAAAAAACACAATTATCGGTATAGCCCGCAACTCAATTGGAAGCAACCGTTGACACGTGTTTCGAGCTTATTGGCTCTCCTCAGAACGGCGTAGCCAAGTTCAAGGTGTACGAACCTGGAGATGGAATCCACAACAAAAGAACACACCTGCAAAGGAAGTCTCCACTGCTAGGCTATATATATATATATATATATATATATATATATATATATATATATATATATATATATATATATATATATATATATATATATATATATATATATATATATATATATATATATATATATATATATATATATATATATATATATATATATATATATATATATATATATATATATATATATATATATATATATATATATATATATATATATATATTAAAATAAATTGAACTCTTGGCTTAATGTTTCACGATTTATTTAACAATATGTATAGTCAACATGTTTCGAGCGTTAGCTCATTTTCAAGACTGTCAGTTTTTCAGTCAAGAGTTTAATTTGTTTTAATATTCAATTATGTTTCACCAAGAGTTAAGCGAGGATTCAATCTCATTATATATATATATATATATATATATATATATATATATATATATATATATATATATATATATATATATATATATTTTAATTGATTTATTGCTTGTTTAAGATAGTTTATTTCGAATGTTTTTAGCAATAACAGGCTTCTTTTGATATGAAAAACTTTATTTTTGTAGACGTTTCGTCGTATATCACAACTTTGTCGAAACTAATGAATAATTATTATTAATAATTAATAAACAATTATTCATTAGTTTGGACAGAGTTGTGATGAACAACGTCAACAAAAATAAAGTTTTTCATATTAAAAGGAGCCTGTTATTGCTAAAAAATTCGAAATAAAATATATATATATATATATATATATATATATATATATATATATATATATATATATATATATATATATATATATATATATATATATATATATATATATATATATATATATATATATATATATATATATATATATATATATATATATATATATATATATATATATATATATATATATATATATATATATATATATATCCATTGCCCTTCAGACAAAAATGAACACATACAGTTTTGTCAACCTCCTTCCTCACAATGCATTCACATGCCTCCAGAAAATCCTCAGGAGGCCTGCCAGAAACAACTATCGATGAATCATCGGCAAATAGTGTCACCAAAAATCGGAACCACTTCGCAGACAGATCATTCATAAACAATATGAATAGAAGAGATCCGAGTACAGAGCCATGCGGAACACCAAGAGCAATGTCATGTATCTTAGAATAACTTTAACCTATTTTCACTACCATTGTTCTTTCTTGAGTTAACTACGTAACTAATTTATCAAATATAAATTCAAAGAATAGTGAATCAAATGCTGAAGATAAATGAAACAATAACCCCGCCACAAACAAGTGTTTATCCGAACACTCGTAGACGGATTCAAAAACTTAACTGTAGCTGATTGAGTCGAGTGGCCGCATCGGAATCCATGTTGCGCCGGGTCAATTGTTTTGAATCTATTGAGATAACTCATCATTCTGGCGAAAAAAATTTTCTCTATTACCTTTGAAAACACGCTCAAAATGGATATTGGGCGATAATAAGTTATTTCACTCACGGTTCCATTCTTAAATACTGGAATTACTATGGATTGCTTAAGGATATTGGGGAACTTTGCAGTAGTGATGGAAACATTGATGAGATATGAAAAATGCTCGCCAATGATTCCACTAATTTCTTTCAAAACTTTGGCCGATATGGAATCAACACCGACGCTTTTTTTTGAAGCTCTAATGGTATCCTCAACTTCAATTTCCGTGACAGGGTAGAAGTCAAAAATGCTGTTGACCATGGGTGATAATGTGCAAATCCGAGAGAGATTATTTCCATATCGAAATGTTAAATCGGTACTAGCTATTGTGGAAAAATGTTCGGCGAAAACATTAGCTAACTGATTCGGATCGTCAAACACCTCCCCCTCAAAGTTTGAGGTCATATCACTTCGCCTACCGCTCCTTTTCCAGAAAGATCGTTAACTATATTCCAAATTGTTTTATTTCTGCTCGATGAACCATCAATAGCTGAACTATAAAACCTATATTTCGTATTTTTTATGAGCACATTGTGTTGATTTTTGGCATTTTTATAGTTTTGTGGTGTACATGACGAACGGATATTTTTATGGTGGCGATGACTGTGAGACAGGTTACGTTTACCTTGAAATCTCAAATATTACCCATCTTTTCCTTCGATCTGCAGAAAGTACTTTAGGTATAGGACAGCATTGTTCGAAATGATATCGAATAACATCAATGAATGAATCAAAACATGTATCAGCATCAAAATGATAAAACAAATCAGAAAAATTGTATTGGAATAGAACTGACTTTGTCCTGGTTGTCAGAAAAACAAGAGAATCGACATTTATATAGGTGGCCATTCCAAATCAGAATAACATATTTCTATAACCTACTTATGTGGAAATATTAACATTTTATCGGTCTTTCGGTGCGATTTCACTCGCAAATTTCAGTGGCAATAATAATAATATATATATATATATATATATATATATATATATATATATATATATATATATATATATATATATATATATAATGAAATGAAGTTTTTGTGCTTATGACACTGAATGAGATATTTAAGAAAATGAACACTAGAACATTCATTCGAAAAATCACATCGTACACGTTCACATATCTAGTCTACTATAACATTCTTTTGGTGAATTTGAATTTCTCGAATGATTGTTCTAATTGTTTGGTGTTAAACAGGAGATTTTTTCTGATTATAACAGTAAACTCTATGATGACTGGAACAGTTTTGACGATATTCATTAGCCACTGAAATTTTTCGGTGCGATTTCACTCGCACCGAAAGACCGATAAAATGTCAATATTTCCACATTAGTAGGTTATAGAAATATGTTATTCTGATTTGGAATGGCCACCTATATAAATGTCGATTCTCTTGTTTTTCTGACAACCAGGACAAAGTCAGTTCTATTCCAATACAATTTTTCTGATCTGTTTTATCATTTTGATGCTGATACATGTTTTGATTCATTCATTGATGTTATTCGATATCATTTCGAACAATGCTGTCCTATACGTAAAGTACTTTCTGCAGATCGAAGGAAAAGATGGGTAATATTTGAGATTTCAAGGTAAACGTAACCTGTCTCACAGTCATCGCCACCATAAAAATATCCGTTCGTCATGTACACCACAAAACTATAAAAATGCCAAAAATCAACACAATGTGCTCATAAAAAATACGAAATATAGGTTTTATAGTTCAGCTATTGATGGTTCATCGAGCAGAAATAAAACAATTTGGAATATAGTTAACGATCTTTCTGGAAAAGGGGCGGTAGGCGAAGTGATATGACCTCAAACTTTGAGGGGGAGGTGTTTGACGATCCGAATCAGTTAGCTAATGTTTTCGCCGAACATTTTTCCACAATAGCTAGTACCGATTTAACATTTCGATATGGAAATAATCTCTCTCGGATTTGCACATTATCACCCATGGTCAACAGCATTTTTGACTTCTACCCTGTCACGGAAATTGAAGTTGAGGATACCATTAGAGCTTCAAAAAAAAGCGTCGGTGTTGATTCCATATCGGCCAAAGTTTTGAAAGAAATTAGTGGAATTATTGGCGAGCATTTTTCATATCTCATCAATGTTTCCATCACTACTGCAAAGTTCCCCAATATCCTCAAGCAATCCATAGTAATTCCAGTATTTAAGAATGGAACCGTGAGTGAAATAACTTATTATCGCCCAATATCCATTTTGAGCGTGTTTTCAAAGGTAATAGAGAAAACTTTTTTCGCCAGAATGATGAGTTATCTCAATAGATTCAAAACAATTGACCCGGCGCAACATGGATTCCGATGCGGCCACTCGACTCAATCAGCTACAGTTAAGTTTTTGAATCCGTCTACGAGTGTTCGGATAAACACTTGTTTGTGGCGGGGTTATTGTTTCATTTATCTTCAGCATTTGATTCACTATTCTTTGAATTTATATTTGATAAATTAGTTACGTAGTTATCTCAAGAAAGAACAATGGTAGTGAAAATAGGTTAGAGTTATTCTAAGATACATGACATTGCTCTTGGTGTTCCGCATGGCTCTGTACTCGGACCTCTTCTATTCATATTGTTTATGAATGATCTGTCTGCGAAGTGGTTCCGATTTTTGGTGACACTATTTGCCGATGATTCATCGATAGTTGTTTCTGGCAGGCCTCCTGAGGATTTTCTGGAGGCATGTGAATGCATTGTGAGGAAGGAGGTTGACAAAACTGTATGTGTTCATTTTTGTCTGAAGGGCAATGGAACCTAGTACTTGGATTTCAAATATGGGGACAACACTATATCATCATCCCAATCAAAAAGTTTCTTGGAATATATGTAGACAGAAATTTGAGATGGATATCACAAACTGATGTATTATGTAAAAAATTGAGTATATCATTTTTTGCAATCTTAAGAGTTAAGAACATCGTACGTATAAACTGTGTTATGAATGTATATTACAGTCTTGTATATAGTTATCTAAATTATAATATTCTGCAGTGAGGCTGCTCTACAGAAATAAATAGGGTGTTCATTACACAGAAGCAAATACTTCGATTAATATTCATTATTTATCGACAAACATCTTGTAAACCTATCATCATTAATAATTACATAATGTTAATTATTACGATGTTAATATATTCATAGATGTTAGTTATATGTTAAAGAAAATAAAGATAAGTTCATTAAATTGAATAGTAATCATAAGTACTTATTCCTATGCATAAAACAGCTAAATTTGTTCACTCTCTTTATTATCAGAGTATTAAGATCTTTCATCATTCACCATCAAATTTGAAGGTACTGAAAGCTCATTTTTTTAGAGGAGAGTTAAATCTCTGCTATCGTCAAAGGCATAGTATAGTGTTGCAGAGTACCTCGATGATTCGAATGTAGGCAAATGAATGTAGATTCGAATAAATATTGTATGAATCGATATTTTGTCACATATGTTTGTATATTTTTTTGCCGCAAATGTCCTTCACCATGTGAAATTGTTTGAAATATTTGATATTTCTGAGGGAAATTTTTTCTTTCCTTTTCAAATGACGTTGTATATTATTGTGAAGATAAATTCAACCAATATTTTTGTTTGAACCAATATTTTTATTCGAGGACTGAATTTTTTGTGGGCATTCTTCTTTTTTGTAATTATTGTATCAATGAAATGAATGTAATTTTACAATGTAAGGAGTGTTTCTCATTAATTTAATTTTATTATTATTATTATTGTGTGAAACTGTTCGATAAGTCAAGTTTTTTTTTTGTAAGTTATATTTCCGAAAGAGATTACAGTAATATATAACAAGAACAATTACAATAAAAACATACAGTTCAGTCCCAGTAAAGTCTAAACTGGTATTTTTCCAAAATTAACTCAGGAATGTGATTGCTATAAGGCAATAAGGCAAATTATAGTTTTTTGATCGAGCAATGTCGAGTTATCGAGTTTCTCTAATTGAATAATCAAGTTGTTATTGAGTTACCATCGACTTTTCAATAGGATTTATTTCTACATTTCAGATTCAAATGAGTACTTCTGTTATTCAATTCAACAAAAATGTTCCAACCTGGGAAAAGGAATACTATTTAGTGAAGAACGTTGACCAAGTCCTACTATATGAATTTTCAGAAATGAGTAAGTTCTAAGTAGTTATTCTTAGTTATCATTTATACTCATTCTCATGTGCTTAGAAAATAATGTAGCCTAATTGTAAATGAAATATCATATAGGAAAAAATATTTGATAAGTGGAGTTAAATAACTTAATTGAATACCTACACATAATATCCCTTAAATATTTCATCATTTCTCGTTTGTAACAGTTGCTTCAAATTAGCAATAATGAAACTCATGAATTTTTATGATTGAGTGTTACCTCGATTTTGCAAACTGATTTGAAAGAACTCAGTTGGGAACTTTTCTTAATTCTTCGAACAAACATTGAAGTGGATTAGCAAGAGTATATCAACAATTTCTTGTTCAGGCTGATTCTTGTTCAAAACGAATTCATCTGAACGAGAATGGAAAAAGATGAACAACTTTCTATGATCAGCTATCAGAAACGCTGGAGGAGTTGAATAGCATTTCTGGTAAAATATATACCTGTAATATTGGACCATTGAATTTGAATTTCAGTAGTATGCAAGGAATACTTTTCTGTATCACCTCCTCTGACACCATCTGCAGTTACACAACAAAGGCAAAAACACGCGTTTATAAATATCCTCAAAACTCAAAATCATTGCTGGTACTGAAATGAAGCCACATACTTCTTACTTAAAGATGGAATTAGGGTTTGAAGTCATGAAAGCTATGAAAGCGTATGAAAATTTCCGAAGTAATTCAAATTTCGAATAAATGCTATTAAAAAGGTCCGAAGACAACCAGCTTTCTGTAAACAACCACAAGGTGCCAGGTTTCATTCAAGTCTCTATTCCAGATGTGGCTGTCTCGTGCTATACGCACTTCAGTGAGCTTGTTTCCATTGCCTTCTAACGCATTTCTTCACTACAAAGTGAAGAGAAGAATTGCTCTCTTTACCAGAAAAAAAGCTGATTGTGAAGTTGAGAATGTTTCATATCGAAAATCACAAGGTTAACAGAACTGCGTATGTTATTTAGCAATAACTGTCTCGAGAACGTGATTTTGTATTTGGGTCATACATGAGTAACTTTATTGATGGTGAAACACTATTAATAAGGTTGCCTAAGTTATTAGAGAAATGATCTTGAAAGCTCAAATACTATTAAATTTGTATCTCTTGAAGCAACTGTAAATGTAGTTGAAACAGTATACTCAAATATAAGTTCCAACACAAAAGATGTGATTTTTTCAACTAGGTAATATGAAAGAAAATACTCTTTGAAATGATTTCAGTCACAGCCTAACTCTATTTACAAGCCATGAACATAGACTTGGCAACGCCGCATCTGCTCAATCCGGTAGACCAATCGATCTTCGAACGTCGTTCTACTGCATGTTATAATTGCCTTTTCGTAACGAGCAAGCAAGTTTTCCATTTGAGGCCATTTAGTTAATTTCAGTTGTAAAATCCATCTTATAATTATTAGGAGACAGTTTATTTTTATTGATAAAATCATTTACATGCATATCTGAATCTACTAAAATCTGATTAATTATTTGTATATTCTTTATTTGTGAACATTCAGTTACGTTTGATGGAAAATCTAGAGTGTGAAAAAAATACTGTAATTTGAAGAAATTTTATATTCCACGATTTACATATAAAAATCTTCTTTTATAATTGGATGTTAAATCAACAAAATTACAAATTGAATCTGAGTTTTCAAAGCCTCCATTCAATATCTCACAACGTTCCTTCAATGCTGGTTCTTTCTGCTGGATACTCTTTGATAGTGGACTGTTTATGATAAGTAGGTGTAAATAGAAAAAATACTTGGCACTGCATTTAAATTGAGTTCAACTTGATCAATCAAGCCTTCTTGCCTTCTGTTGATCAATCTAGCAAACGATGAATACCTTCTCTAGTAAGTGCACCCTCTGAAAATGTTCGGCACAAACTACAGAAAGTTTTGTGGGGGTCCATGATGCCATAGGAATATTTTTCAGCTATTGATTCATTAGATTTCCATCCTATGGAAAACGAAATACAGAAAGTGGGCCGGCCTCGATGTAAGTTTTGTAGTTCGACTTGCATCCAGGCACACAGCAATGACTTGGCATGTTAATTTTTGTGCTAATATCAAGAACAAGACCCATAAGAGATTAGTTCTTAATAACTACTAAATCTAACAAAGAGTAAGTAACTCTACTAATCACAAAAAAGGAACAATTCTAGTAAATAATGCTTCTGTTAATGTCTGAACTACTCAGTCAAAACATCAGTAATCGATAGCTATTTACATACAAATTTCAAAGGTATTCCTTAGTCTGGTACTGAAAAAAACACAGTAGCACTTTATACACGCTATAAATCACATAATATAAAACTAAAACGCGGATTTTTGTTTTTACACAATTATGAGATGGTAAAAGTTAGGTATTATTTCTACCTCTCCAGGTATAACCAAAAAAATCACAACTTAAAACACAAGATATTCCTGTTTATATAAGACATTTGTGGAAATTTTTTTGCTTGTTCTTTACAACTTCAAACAATAGCACTTTTCACAACTTATTTTTGGATTTGAATGTTATTTTTCTCGTTGAATAGCGATTTATTCAGCAGCAATGACCAAAAACCATTACAACGCCATTACAGCAACATTATTTGTGGGTCTTGCTTGGATGTTGCCAGATTTCCTAGTTCATGGCTTGTAAGTAGAGTAAGCCTCTGATTTTAGTTTATTTATCAATTCTTCACTCTATGTCTTCAACGAGTTTATTTCTAAGTTGCCCAAAGGGTTTAACTTCTATTAACACACTTAATTTCCAGGTTGTTGAATATCTTATCTGAAAAAGTTGATCTAGATTTAAATACAACCACGCGAAATAATTAGTTGACTCACAACGTACTTGCTGGCAGTTTAAAGATGCGTTTCGGTTTCAGTGGTACAGTTCGGATATGTCAGCTTCTTAATGGCTATGTGTCCTTTCATTGGACCAGTTTGTTTCGTATGTAACATACTGAGAATACGACTGAACGCCATCAGATTAACACGTCAAATGAGGAGACCGATTCCATTGAGGAAAAAAGGAATCGGAGCTTGGGATGACATTTTACTTTTTAACTCTTATTTCAGTGTGGTCTGTAACGTAAGTTTATTCCAACAATGATTTATTCGATGTTTTCGTCTATCAGTCGCATAAATTGATGTTTGAGCATGCGACAAACTTTCAATCACGTCAGTTTCACAGTACTGCTTTATTCCTTGCTCATTTACAATATCCGAACGTATTTTCAGTATTATCTGAATGAAAATGGATTTTCAGTCGATAAACAGAAACGGAGAAAAAAATTTTGAATAGATTTCCTTTCGAAAAGTTCAACAAAACACTTAGTCTGATAGTATCATTCACTATTTTATATTTTCAAAAACAATATTTATAATTCTCGAAATATAAAACTAGCTTCTTCTAGTTGTATCAAAAATATGAAAAAGGAGTTATACTTTCATTCATATCAAAAATTTCAAAAATACCTCAAAATAACAGTAATATCACTATATGTGTTAAAATAATTTGTTGAACGTCCAATAGAACATTTAAAATTCAATGTTTCAGATATTTTTAGAATTGTAGAAATGTCGTTTCTCTTACGTTTTCACCATATTTGATTGTTCCTCACAAACAATACCAAAACCTGCGAATATCTGAAGTTTATCGTATTCTGAAACTCAGATGCTAATGAGAGGTAATAAGAAATACTTGTCTAAAAATCACTGACTGAATAATAATTATTCAGTCAGTGGAATAAAGAATTATTCTTTATTCTACTAGTTTCGCATTTTACGGCTTTATTCGATTAGTTTATTCATTTATTCAGTCAGTGATTTTTAGACAAGTATTTCTTATGACCTCTCATTTGAGTAAGAACTATCATAGAGTTGATTCATAGTCTATTTAATTCATCAGATGTTAATTATCCATTTACAATAAAGTACTCGGAGGTTTCGCTTATCTTTTGGTGAAACATTATATTGAAAACTATAAAATTAAAAATTAACACACTTGACTTAAGTTTCGCAGAATATATTGAAACTCTACATATGTTTCGGATGGTTAGTCATACAATATATACTCTTGATAATGTAGAAATTTTTAATTTCATAGTTTTTATCCATTTGTGTGAAGAAGTCTGAATGTCAAAACAACTATAATGTTATATAATGAAAAGAAATTATAAATGACTTTAGTTCTATCAACAATAACAAAACAATTTATGAAGTTGGTATAGTCGAAGTAGTAGGTAATTCAGACCATGCAATCAGGATTCGAACTAAGAAAAGTACATTTCGTCATTTAGACTATGATTATGGGATCTCAAATTATAGGAGACCGACACTTTGCATAATTGCATACACTCAAAAAATAAATTACTAATGTGGAAACTACAATATTCCGAACGGTAATGAGTGACTTTTCCCACATATTGCAAAATTTCTGAATGTTCCTTTCGAAAAGTGAATATACGGATAAATTTTTGAATACACTTACCAAATGTTTCGGGCGATTAATCCGTTGTCAAGGATTCATATAAACAATTCATAAAAATTTTAATCCAACGATTCAAAATATTGACAGTTTTATTCCATAATTAAAATAGAAGTATTGAATTGTATGATTACATGTTTATTTTCATCACTGGTTTCGACGTAGGTATATTCTTTCTCATTCATGAAATATTTACTCACATGGAAAGTATTAAAATTCATATCAACTTCAAAAATTTTAATACTTTTATACAATGCAGACTCGATTTCAATAGATTCCATCAATTCCAACTTTCAGCCTTTTTTCAAGAAATGTGATATTTCTAACATACTCAATATCTAGCTAACGCTGGTTATAGTGAGATGAATTTCTTCATTATTTTATGCTTAGATACATATAAATCTACTGAACTGCACATACTATTGACATCAAGTGTGAAATAACACAGATTTTTAACGAAATTACTTATTTACTCAAAAAAATTTCCCAATAAAATAACTTAACTTTCGGATTTTCCATACACAAACCATGTAATTCAATATATTTTATTTCAATTATTGAGTGTTATGGTCAATATCATAAATAGTTAGAATTTTTAGTTTTTTAAATTGCATGGAATTCATAATTTTTTCCTTCAGAAAAATCATTTCATTATCAATAATAATTTCTTTTGATTTTTGAACAAAAATTATGAGGAGTGAATTTAACCATTTCTGTGAAATTTACCAAGTGTTTTGAAATATTATGGTTTTTACCAATATTTCAAGAAGTCATTGAATTTCGCTCATAACTCCAAATGAATATTGGCTTATGGTTTTTGTGGGTAGATCTCAATTGCAAAAAAATCGAATTCATTTGTTTTTTCGAAATATAAAATGACGGCTCTGTTAGTATTCAATTTGATTCAGTGAATTTCAA
The DNA here is from genome assembly GCA_030704895.1 of Henosepilachna vigintioctopunctata. Taxonomy (NCBI): domain Eukaryota; kingdom Metazoa; phylum Arthropoda; class Insecta; order Coleoptera; family Coccinellidae; genus Henosepilachna; species Henosepilachna vigintioctopunctata. The sequence goes on along the minus strand of JARQZJ010000064.1, from coordinate 5,001,612 downwards.
TTACTGATATTATTCTTCATCTCTAATACATTCATATTCACAAGTTTCACCTGAACAGAAAACGAACTGTCATTTGTCAGGTATATAGCGAAAAGAAGATAAATAAATATCAAATGACACTACAAAAATTGTAAAAACCAAGACTTTAAAAATCATTTGTTAGCAAATAACAAACTTCTTCCTTTATAAACCGTAAATCTCCTTTTTCAGGCTTTCATTGTTGGATTCAACATGAGATTCATCTTATTCTTGGTTCATGCAATGTATGGAGATATCAAGAAAACCTACTTTGAATTCATGTTCTCAAGTGAGATATATGTGTGTGTGCGCGTCTGCGTGTGGGTGTTGTGTAAAGCCTATAAAAAAATATATATATATATATATATATATATATAACTCATATTCTCGTTGACAACAATTGTGTAGACAGCTCCCTGAGAATTTTATTTGAAATATTTCGATATTTCGATTAAGAATCTCAGTATTTACTATATATATATATATATACATATATATATATATATATATATATATATATATATATATATATATATATTTAGTTATTTTTCTATTTTATTTAATAATCAATGACTCTCGATGTATGTTCAAAACTGAAACAAGGATTTATTCAATAAATACAATAATAACTTATGTATAAAATATAACAAACCTGAAACAAGAATCGAGAATTAAATGTCGATTAAATATTAATCTTGAGCACTGCGTCCACAAAATATACAAACAGAATAGGTTAAAATAATATGTCGCGCCTTAAGTACTGTCAGACAGTCACAGAATGATATAAGAATCACAGAATGATGCGAGTACAAGGTATAAGTATTACAGTTTGTAATATGGTCTCTAACGTAACATAATACACTAAATACTATAACGTCAGTGCATAGTGCACTAGATGGCGTTACATATATATATATATATATATATATATATATATATATATATATATATATATATATATATATATATATATATATATATATATAACGCCATCTAGTGCGATATCTATATATCGCACTAGATACATATATATATATATATATATATATATATATATATATATATATATATATATATATATGTATTTATTTATTTATTTAGTATATCTCTATGTAGTGAAAGATCAAAACCTTGACCGAAATGTTTTGTATTTTAGGCTCTTTCAAAAATTGCACTATACAGTTTTTCACTGTATACAGTTTCACTGTGAGCACTGTAGTTTGTTGCATATCCACTCGTATATATGAATCTTCAGATCAATCACAAAATGATTGCAAAACTATTTTTAGGGCTTTCTGTCAAAGATGGTCTACCAGCGGGCTCTCAACGACTGACGGATTCCTACACAGAATGTGTGTACACAGGACAGAAAAATCCTCCCATTCACAAATTCAAATATAAAAAATCCAATGATTACTATGCAGTACTATCGTGGCAATTCATTTTCATCATAGTATTCGAGGTGAGCATAAATAGTAGAATATTAATTTGTGATATAATTATATAATATATATATATATATATATATATATATATATATATATATATATATATATATATATATATATATATATATATATATATATATATATATATATATATATATATATATATATATATATATATATATATATATATATATATATATATATATATATATATATATGTATAATTTTTCATATAATGTATAATGGTGTCAAGTTTTGGTCGAACTCAACTTACTTCTTCTTTAATAACCAATTCTACACTCAAGTATTCGGAACACCCATGGGTTCACCCATCTCATCCACTATTGCTAATCTTGTATTAGAAGAAATAGAAAACAGCATTATTCCTAAACTCACTTTTAAACCGTTATTTTTCAAAAGGTACGTTGATGACTGTATAGCGTCTATTCCAAAAGAAAAAATAAATGAAATACTGGAAAAGTTCAACTCCTTCAATCCACGTCTACAATACACAATTGAAGTTGAACAAGAAAATTCTTTCAACTTTTTGAATATAACAATACAATATAATAGAAAAGGCGACATTCATATTAATTGGTTTAGTAAAACAGTGTGGTCCCAAAGATACTTAAATTATTTATCAGAAGTACCAGGAAATTACAAAAAAAAATTTGTGAATAATCTAACAGATCAAGCAATTGAAGTGTCACATCCTTCCCATAGACCTCAAAATCTAAAAAAGGTGAGAGAAATATTAAATAAAAATAATTACCCTCCATATTTTACTAAACCCATAATAAATGAAAAGATCCATCAAATTTATAACACAGAAGCCAACAGAAAAACTGAAGCGAATAAGGAAAATGTAAGATATGTTGGAATCAATTTTGTACCAAATTTATCACAAAAAATTAAAATTTGCCTTGAAAAATATGACATCAAAGTAGCGCACAAACCGAATAAACAAAACATTTTTTTTAGTAAGTTAAAACCAAAAGTTGATAAACGAAACACCACACATTCCATTTACAAAATTAAATGTACTGATTGCAATGCTAGTTACATCGGAAACACAAAACAATATATACACAAGAGAATCTACGAACACAAATACTCCGTAGGAAATAATGTCAAATGCACGGCACTAGCAAAACATGCCATCGAAAACCTACACACTTTTGATTTTGATAATGTAGAAATAGTAGATACTGCATATAATGACCAGAAAAGAAATATAAAAGAAATGATTGCTGTTCAACTTGACAAGAATACCATTGACTCTAAGACATATATAGAAAACTTCAATCAAATATATGATAACATCATTTCAAATTAACCATCACTACATGAAAATTTTGTAGATATATTTCATCCTGTAATCCTGCAACCATGCATACATGAATCACAACAGAAATAAAGAAAGTAAATATAAACATAATGTGTGACATTATCAATCAGTATTCTTTACGAATTAAGACAAGTTATACCTATGTGCATGATTGAAGGAAAGTGATTCTCCCAAAATTGTTTGTTAATAAGCTTCCAAACTTGCATGTAGAAATTGTCAGCATTTCTTGAATTATAACTGTGCACAACACTTACACATGTTACATTTTTTATTATTCCATATGGAAACAATTTTTGTTTAACTTTAAATATAAATATATATGTAGCAAAAACTATTTTATGTTTGACTGACATTAGTTCTAAACAATTAAGCATGCTTTTTTTATATTTAATAGTGTTGGCGTTTACTTGCTGTAAATCCATTATAATTGAATATAAACTTAAATTCAAACACTTGAACTTATGATTTACACTTTATTGACTACATAGCATGACGCGTTACAAACGACTTCTTCAGATGCTTACAGAATGATTTTATTCTGTAAGCATCTGAAGAAGTCGTTTGTAACGACGAAACGCGTCATGCTATGTAGTCAATAAAGTGTAAATCATAAGTTCAAGTGTTTGAATTTAAGTTTATATTCAATTAAGCATGCTTTGGATTGGAGTATACCTATTAAATTTCAAAATTGTTCTCATAGTTCTATTCTGTAACTTTTGTAACTGTTGAGTTTTCTATTTACTTCATCCCAATAACACAGTGGAACAATCTTCGAAGTGCGGCATTATTATTAATTTAAAGAGCAATAACTTCATATATGTCGACAGATTTTCTCCAATTCCTTTGAGAAAGTTGATTTTCTTGGAGATTTTAGACGATACGAAGTCAACATGATCATTGAAACTCAATTTTTCATCTAACATAACGCCAAAGTATTTAAAAAGTTTTACCCTTTCAACGTTTTGGTTTTCAATTGTAATACTTATATTTCCGTTATAAATTACGTTAAGAATTTCACTTGTACCAAAAACTATAAATTTCAACTTTGTTGCATTCAGCGATAAACTGTTATCGCTTAGCCATTCATTCATTGCTGCCAAGTCTCTATTGATCCATTCTGTCATAGTCTGGATATTTTTACCACTAGCATAAATCATTGCATCATCTGCGAACATTCGTATAGAGCATTTTTTTATATGCAAAACAATATCAATAATGTAAAATAATAGCAGTGGACCTAAGACCGTACCCTGAGGTACGCCAAAATCAACTCCAATGCTGTCGGAAAGAACACCATAGAACTTAACTTTTTGATATCGGGATTTTTGAACTCGTATAATAATGTCGAGGTAATTCAATTCAATTAATAAAATTACTTGAAAGAAAACTCTGGTTGTTATAGTTTGTTATTTTCGAAGTACGAATGGAAACTCCGTGAGTGAATCAAAGTCCTCCTCATACCACGTGGATGCGCATTAATGTCATTTGTACTGATGTCAAAATTTAATGTGATCGTTCTTGATGAAATGAAACATTTTATCAATATAAAATGGTGGCAACATTTTTCAGTTTTTATAGAAATATGCTTATATTTCGGAAGTCTTTCTGCTTGGGTATAAGAACACGAACATCGTTTTGAAGGGACTTCAATTTGCTATCAGAATATTTGATGATATACAGGGTGTCCTGTTTGAAACAAATGAATTCTGAGCATTTTTGCACTCAAAGGAATATACCAATTGCTGAATCACTATGTACAGTATAGATTTCCAAAATATATAGCCAATTTCGTTATGCAGAACTGATTAACATCAAGACCACATCCAAAATTTCAACTTTCAATAAATCTAAACACTACATTAATAAACAAAATTGTAACCACGTTTCAACGGAAAATTAAAAAAATTGATCAATTACTCGAAAACGGCTAAATCTAAAAGTAAAAGACCCATGTATTGAGATAAAGAACGTTCTATTCAAAATGTCAAAGCCGCTACCACGTTTCGATACTGCAGTGATGTCGAAACGATGCAAAATTTCTAGAACGATAGATCCGAGACAGATATGCAAATAACTGATGAATTTTCAGAAAAATCGTATGCCACGTTCTACGTTAGAGTTCAAATTATGTAAATTCTCTGTGAATCACCTTGTATATGCGTGTGTGTCTTTGAATGAATAAATTATTTGTTTTCCTTTCAATGTTTATTCAAGAAAAATAATAATCATTCTAATTATATTAAACTACAATTCTAACGTATGTTATGATTATGAAAAAACTATACAAATTTCTAATTCTGTCGAGTGTTCAATGCAAAATACATACTGTCTTTTTCAGAATGTCATATTAATAGTAGTTGCATGCATATATTATTTCGTATCCGACGTTCCCAAAGGAGTGAGAGAGCAATTGCGTCGAGAGAAACAGGTAGTAACAGATCAAAAGGTAGAGACTCTGGAGAAAAAGATAGAGCGAAGACTATCGAGACCACAGGTAATCATTTCCACTATTCCATATCGCAATTTCAACTTTCTTTCGTGAATTCGTCCTGATAATGAAGTTTATTGTGAACTAGCTGACCCGGCGAACTTTGTACGCCCATTTACTTTTCTCTGAATATTTTTCAAAAAGCTGGAAAGACATGTTCTAGTATTTGTGCTACACTATCTTGTTTTTAATATTTATCCCGTGTGGAGCCAGGAACTTACTCACTTACAAAGGAACTGCAATACTTCCTGTTATTTCAGATCAGTCGAATTATCAAAAAAAAGCCCTATATTAACACGTTTGATGTATTGAAAGTGATTAACCTGTCCGTTCTATAGTTCCTAATTTCGTAGCAATTACTTGTCCCATATATCTCATCGTTAATTATATGAAATATTTGCTGGATATAAGTAAACAAATTTTCAGAATTTAATCCATTCCTGGAAACCAATGAATATAGTGGCTCTGGTGAATGTATTCTGGGATTTGATGTGAACTCTAATCTATTTCAACGTTATAATTGAATGCAGGTCGATAGGAGTTAAACGCAGACTTTTCATATTGTTAATTTCGATTCCATATATTCCGTTCAACCCCATTCGGAGCTTCGCGTTGCTCGCCAGTTTGACTTACTCTTTTATATCTTCGATTGGCTGCATTGCGAGTTCTGCGACTTAAGTTTGTAAAAAACACATTTTTAAAAACGAAATTTCAACTGTAATTTAAAGAAAACTATGTGTTCTTCTTCATAATCAAAAATATCACGTGCGATGTTAGTAACGTATATGTTAGTCTATTCAAACTTACCAAAATTTTATATTAAATAGAAGTTTTAGTATTAGTCGTGATAGCTCTGAACTAAACGTGTGATAAGGTAATCAGTTTTTTTACATCCCATTTTTGAGTATTAATAATTATTTCTTACTTATATTATTAATTGAGTATTCTTGAATTTTATAATTTCACACGCAATATTTAAAATGTTTTCCCTGACAATAACAAACACAACAAAAAAAATACATAGTGAAATCGGTCCAGCCGTTCACGCGTGATGGCGTGACCAAGAGAAATAGAGATTCACTTTTATATTATAAAGGTAAATTAGACAAAATATTACATCATATGGTTGTTGAGTATTCTTAAATAAGTATTCTTGAATTCTTTCTCTTGCCGTGATTTTCAGCGCAATTTTTTGTCAATTTTTTCTTTTTATATTATAGATTCATAAGAACCTTCTCCTGACAATAACATACCCAACAAAAAGAAATAGTGATTGGTTGGACAACAGTGATATGAACTTAATTGAATAGCTATAAAGTTCAAATTGACTCTACATTTTAGTTAGAGAACGTTTCGATGGAAAAAAGGGGCTGTTTTAATGATTTTACCGGCAATTATTCGAATTTCTCTTGTCGTAAAAATCATCTTTGGACTTCAACAAACAATTAAAAAAAAGAACTGGCAAAATTGGTTCAGGCGTTGTTGAGTTATGCGCTTACCAATACATTTTGCGATTCATTTTTATATTATAGATTCTTGATAGTGTCAGAAATATATTTTCTGTATAACCATGTAAAATTGTAATATTGTGTAGTAAAAATAATTTAATTTTATTGGCGATCACAGAGTGCTTTCTTCGAGACTTTTTGTATTGATCTGTTGTAGATCCTTTTGGACCTCTTCTAGCCACTCTGTTCGGTATTTACTCTCCATAATTATATCGAGTAGTTTCTTCCGTATTCTGGACTGTTTCATTCTGTAGACAGACATGTGCACAGAACTTTGCTCTTCGTTTTCTGATTTCTTTCGTTATCCTATTTGTCTTTTGATAAAGTTCATTCTGATGTATTTCAACCAAATGCCGTTTCTATTGATTGGCCAGTGAATCTTTCTAAGAATTTTGCGTTCTTGTTTTTCTATTTATCTCATTCTTGAATGACCGTCAATAACCATTGTTTCAGATACGTAGATTGCTTCTGGAAGAATCGTTGTGATATAATGACTCAATTTGGCACCTCTCGAAATGCACTTTTTGTTATAGTACGCCCATGTTAGCTTGTAGGCCCTTTGAAGCTTGGTAATTCTCTGTTCATTAGCGATTCGGTTTAAACCTGAGGACTGTATAACTTCTCCGAGGTATTTAAAACGGCCGACATGCAGAATTTCACATGTCTTGTGATAAGAGAAGATTTATTTTTTGGTTTTTTTATCATAAGAAATTTGTAACACGCTTTTCTGCACAATTTCATGTAGTTTTTCTACGGCGATAATGGCTTCAGTTCTGGTGTCTGTGTTAATACAATATCGTCTGCAAAGGCGAGACATTTAACATTTATTCGATTTTCTTTTTTGATACCCACTTGTATTCATATGAAGTTGTCATTCCCTAATGATCTTTGCTGAAATAACATTGAAAAGGATTGTCGAAAGTCTGTTCCCCTGACGCACACCAGTTTTGATTTCAAAGAGTTCTAATACTTCGCCCATGAATTTTGCTCTGGAAGTTGTTCATGTGAATATCTGATATATAATTTTTCGGATATTTTCGATATATATATATATATATATATATATATATATATATATATATATATATATATATATATATATATATATATATATATATATATATATATATATATATATATATATATATATATATATATATATATATATATATATATATATATATATATATATATATATATATATATATATATATATATATATATATATATATATATATATATATATATATATATATATATATATATATATATATATATATATATATATATATATATATATATATATATATATAGATGGAACAGTCCAGAATACCGAAGAAACTGCTCGATATAATTATAATGAGTAAATGCGGAACAGAATGGCTAAACAGAGGTCTAAAATTATCTACAACAGATCAATAAATAAAAACTCGAGTGTCGGTATAAAATCGCACATGTGAAGTTTGAGCATAAATCAAATCGCTAACCCGGAATGAAATGGACAGATGAACCGAAGAAAGAGCATTCAGAGAGGAGTTTTTGGGAGGGGAGGTGAAAAAGATGAAGTAAAAGACCTAAGAATTGCGAATTCAAGTTCAATCGCTCATCTCATGGGAAACAATCGTTATAATAATATATATTGATGTTACTTTGGAACTTTTCCTCAATTTTCTTTATAGTGCAAATGTATTATTCATGCTTTAATCAATAATAATTAGGTTCTTGAATATAAACTTAAATTCAAACACTTGAACTTCTGATTTATACTTTTTATTGACTACATAGCATGACGCGTTTCGTGGTTACAAACGACTTCAGATGTTTACAGAATAATATTATCTTATCTATATTATATATATAATATATATTATCTATATATATATATATATATATATATATATATATATATATATATATATATATATATATATATATATATATATATATATATATATATATATAATATAAATGTATATATATATCTTATCACGCTACTGATACTTGTATTCTCATAAATCAAATTAGCTCATCGTTACATATTTTGAAGAGAAATTTTTTTTCATTTCCAGAATGAAGCTGAGAGAGCGGAACGAAGGAAAAGTGAGGTCTGAAAATCTGAATATATATATATTTATTATATTTATATACACATATACATATCTCATGAATTATTTACACTAAATAAAAGGTCTATTGTCTACTTTTCTGCTCTTATTTGATGTAGATGAAATATTGACAACAACAAGGATTAATAGAGCGATATACGATAATAAAAGGTGCTTTCAATATTGAGCAATTACTAAAAATGTCATACATATGTAGTCAGAATAGTGTTCTAATTTCGTGGATTATCGAAAAGTTTATAATTAAAAGTGATTATTGATAAATTAAAACATTCCGAAAGATTCAATTAGTTCAACATTAGATGCTCAATACATTAATGTTCAAAAAAATTTAGGGGTTGATTTAGCGCCGTCACACACCAGCCAGGTTTTCAATTCCGTAATTTAAATAAAACTAAGTAGTTTTTCGATTTTCACTATAACTAATTCAAACCATGATAATATCGTTTCGTCAACACAGTGGCTTCATCAGATGTTGATGATAAACTGAGCTATTACATTGTGGACTGCGTTTATTTATCCTGAAGTGCGTGGGGTGGGAATGACCATAGAACACTGTCCTTGTTTTAAAAGGGGTTGACTATAGAACATATTTCTTCTGAATTGTGGAGGATGACCACCGAATACTTTTCTTTCGATTGCATTTTTACTGGAATAAAGTGTTTGGAATTAATTATAGTGAAAATCGAAAAACTACTCAGTGTTATTTAAATTATGTATTTAGATTTTCATCATGTATCGGCCCAATCTATTAATGATTTTCAATTCCGTATTGGGGTATATCAGGAGGGGTATGTGACATGTTTTCAGCTTGCCTTACGTACCTACCCGAAAATTGGTGCCAGTGTTTTATATATTAATTTTTTATATATCTCTTCAAGTAATTTCATCTTTAACTTGAACTTGGACTATTATATTAATATTATTCCTTAACTAGAAACTGAATCATATCAACATGGTGAATAAGTTCGGTGAAACAATTCAAAAATTGCATTGGTGTGTCCTTAGTGTGTCCCTTCTCGTTCTGATCGCTATGATTAGCTTTCAAAATATGGCTATCAAATATATTTTATGAAATTGTTTAGAGGCAAAGATGTATGCGATATAGGTACACAGAATCACGTGCATTACAGAAGTAAATGAAACAATACATCAACTAAATTCAGCCATTTCTATCCAGATTAAATGTGACTCAATATCTCAACATTCTTACATCTAAGTATCTTAACATTCAGTAGGTATACTCCTTTCCTGGAATAATGCATGATTCAATTTTTTTATTCAATTCTAATCTTGCTCTCATTTTGGGTCATCATTCATATAGCCTTAGAATGAAATAGAAGCTGCTCAAGCTATATTTATAAATATTTTGGTGTTGTTGGCTGAATCAAGATAACAATGGGAACTACCGTATTTTGTATCACCAGTTGGCGCCACTAGTGCCTGAGTCGAGGAGTGAAGCTGTCAATATTAATATTTCCATTTAGTTTGAATTTTTGGATTTGCTTCGAATTTGTGCATTTTTTCACTATAAAAGTGCAATTAACTAAAATATCGATAATGCCCCAGTGTTGTGCACTCCCTTTTTGTTCGGAAAGGAAGGGGGGACATAATTGAAATGAAACTCTTTTAGAACAGTGGTTAGTTGCGATTTGTAGGGACAATTAAACCTCTTCAATACATTCACGTGTTTGTAAAAATAATTTTGAGGCTGACGTTAAGACTTATACGTTACCCAAAGAACGAACTACAAAAAATCGTAAGTCAAATCTTTTTTATCTCAACGAAGAATTTACAGTCATGCCTAATAAAGATTTTATTTACATCGGTCGAGATAACCGAGCAAGTTTTGCTATCATGTCTTGCAATCTCTTTTAATTTTTCAGCTACTCCTAATTTGAAACAAAAAGCCGGAGGGGAGACTGGGGATAGTTGACGAACTTTTGACTTGTGCTTGTATATTTCCGATGTTTAACTTAATTTAAAAAAAAAACAAGAGTTGAGACAGATAGAAGAACCATTCAAGTACCTAAAGCACTAATCTATAACCTATTTATTTCTCGGTATTATACTTATTTAGTTCATTTCCTAAATTCCTGAGGCTTGACCATAAGCATGGGGTAGGTTGACCTAGGCAATAATTAGTGTGAATGAGGAGAATTAGTATAAAATAAAACATTAAAATTACTTAATAATAGAAACTTTTTATTCAATTATTAACAAACTTAAATGTGAGAAAATGATTCTCAAAGTATACTCTTGGGAATGCGAAAACGAGGAAATCATGTTTCCGAGAGCTGGAATTGCTACTGCAATTGTCACTAAAGTGCCTCTTTCAGCCATTTCAAGTCATTTCTTCCAAGTTTTCAATACACCGGCGAGCTATGACTCTATTAGGCACATGAACTGTTGTAAGTCCCGTGTTATCAACATCAACATATTCAAATATCACCAGGGCTCGGATTTAATCGTTCGTAAACTGTTTTAAAGTTAACAAAGAACTCACTTTTTTGTTAAACGAAGTAGCTTTCTATAGACTTGTAACTTGAGGTGATCTAATTGATAATGATGGATGACGTTTCAGAAAATTACCAAGCCAATCTTCACCTGCCATTGCTTTTATATTCCAGGACTCAGGCACAGTTTTATTATTCTTTTTTGCGTATTCGAATGCAAACTTGCGTGTCTCATTCGGTGTTAACCATAATAAATGTCAGCAGCTGTCTTCAAATGAACTTGCAGCTTATTTTCTTCGTCATCGCTAAATATCAGTCATTATATTTTTATTTTACACCGTGTCCAGAGTCAAATCAGCTCTCCTGAGGTTGGGATTACTTCCTTATTTTTTTCAAGTTTACTACCATATCGATGCACCGTTTTTCTAGGATATCTTTTGATACATCAGCCCTTTCAAATTTTCTTTTGTACGTCCTCATTTTCTGTAAAAATACAAAACTTTGATTTAGTATGTGAGAGAAGACCATAATAGCGGTTATATTGATAATGCACATAAACAATTAGTTAATCCTCACAATTATTCAAAATAAATAAAAATTTTATAATTATTTTAAATGGGTTGGTTGACTACTTAGTCTACCTACCCTGAAAAAATTTGTTAACCAACCCCTGGCGCCATTTTCAATTTTACATCGGTATCGTATTCAAACTCTGGCACTAACATGGAAACAATACTGAATACAGAAAAACTATCGTATTTATATTTGGCATAACAACAAAAGTGTTTCAAACTGATCAATAGGCACAATAACAAAAAAAATAGGAATAAAAAAATTACTTACCGAGAACAAAAATACAGCATGTGATGCCACTCACGAACGCCGCGAGACATCGACGCCTCACTTCACACAAGTTCGCGGACCGCGGGGGGCATCGTCGCTCATGATAATAAGTTGATAAAATACACGTGACAGTGGCGAGTTATTGTGCCTAGTCTACCTGTCCCTACAGAAAACCATCCCCGGTCTCCCCTACCTAGTCGATTTTTGTGGAGTGTTGAAAGTGAAAAAAAGGAAATTAAAAGAAAACGCGCAGAGAGTGTTTCACATCATCAAATGAAACAAGAAACCCATGGAGAATCTGCAATACTTCATTCACATGCAGAAGAAACTCCATGTGAAGAATATTTTGTAAGTGAATAAGAAACTTTTCATACGATTTACAGTCTTTATCATCCTGCATTATATACAATAGTAGTTTGTTGGATGGTATAACTGAACATTACCTTATACCTTTTTCAGAATGTTGAAGAAACTTGTGACGAAATAGTCATTTATACTTCAAAGAAAGATGTATCCGTACAATGCAATTTAGGCACTTGTGGTCAGGAACAGAGCTTAATTAATACTCCCAATGTGTCAGAATATGAACGCAATAAGGACTTTACACAAATCATGGTCAGAATTGGGAATGTCAAAAATAATCCTCATCAAGTACAATTTTATTCTGGTTTTAACAATTAGAACCATTTTTTCTTTGTTTTCAACCTTTTTGAATATGAGATAAACAATCTGAAATCGAGCTGACTTAATGGATGAATCATGAAGTCAGCTCGAGGAAAGCATGCATTGTCCCCTTGTAATCAGTTTTACTTAACAATGATTAGATTGACAAGAATGTGTGCAATAAAGAATTATCCTTTCTTTTTAACATATGCAAGAGTTCTGTGAGTAAGTATTCTATAACATGGATTAATTACCTTTACTGCAAGTTGAAGGCTATCATTATATGAGGCTCCAAAAGAAGTAATCGATGAAAATTTGATGTTTTGAGATAATACTAACAACTGCACTATTATTATAGATTATACTGTAATCAAAAATTCAAAAACAACAAAATCCAGTTTCACAACAGGCTACTTATTCGAATTATAAATCAGCAAATACACTGAAAGTATTGTTAGGAATTTCAAACTCTAGAAGTGTAAGCTTTATATCAGAAGCATATAGTGGATCTATCAGTGACAGACAATTGTTTGAAAAATGTGATATTATTAATCTTCTTCAAAAGGGTGACATTATTTTTTAAGATCGTGGTTTTAATATACACGATCTAGTTTCTCATATGGAAGTGACTGTAAACATGCCAGTTCCTGAAAAGAAGATGTAACTAGTTTTAACCACATCAGCTCAGAAAATCCAAAAAAATGTCATCAGAACGTATAAATGTTGAGCGTGTTATAAGTTTAGGGAAGACATTTAAAATTCTAAGTAATACATTAGGATCTAATTTGGTAACACTTGGGGGAAGAATAATATTTGTGTGCTTCATGCTCGCTAATTTCAGGAATAATATTTGCTAAATAAAATTTAAAAGAAATGAATAATACTGTCTTTATTTACTAATTAACTTATTAATTTAAATGTTGTATCCTACTTTGTTTATCCTACTACTTCAAGTAATATTTTTTGGCTAACTTTTATGAAGTATTATAAAAGTCAGTTACTTTAGGAATTATGGTTTCTGGTCCTTTCTATTTGCACAGATTCTCTTTTCATCCTTAATTGTCCATATAAAAAATTCACAAAACACATCCTTTCAGTGTGTATTTGGAAATAATACGGACTATTTTTTTTCAAATGAAATACACCATTGACAGTTTTTATATGCTTATAATTCTGTGTACTGATGAATTCACTATAAAATACACGTTGATATTTACAATATCCAACTCGGGTAATATACTTTTAGGAGTTATACTGCTGTACAAATTGTATGTTGGCCACTCAACAGTATACACCAAATTGTTTTGTGGTATTTCATCTTCAATACTTCCAACAAAATCATTATTTCTATCATAATCTTGAAGTCTACATGAGTAAAACATATAGCTTTAGAACTTTTGAACGAGCAGACAATTTATAAAAATAAGTTTTTGAAAATATGATTAAATGAAAAGAAAATTTGAATTCTTGGTTTGAAGGAATCGAAGAAACAGAGGAAATTATTACTGATGAAGAAATTGTATGTGAAGCAGTACAAGAAGAAAGCTCTGTAGAAATACTGGAGCCACCAACTACTACAGTTGCTGTAAGAGTTAAACCAGATGATGCATTGATTTGTTTCAATACCTGCATAACATGGGCAGAAGAAAACGGCATATCTGCCAAAGATATTATAATTCTTATAATAACATGCGAGAAAAGGTTTTTAAGCAAGGACTACAAGTTGCACAAAAGCAGACCTCAATTACGGATTATTTCAAATCTAGTTAATTACACATATACTTACAAGTCAATTTAAAACATTACATACATTTATTCTCTCTATGAAATGCTTCATTTTATTTATTACCTATGACTTTTTCTGTACAACCCAGTAATCCGAACATTCCAATAATCCGGCACCCTCCTGTTTTCAATAGTGCCGAATTAGTGAGATTACACTGTAGTTATCATAAGGTTATTTACCTCTGAATTTGTTGTTCGTTCAAGGCGCTTATTTTAGATCCTCTTCTTCTCAGTTTTTCTTTCAAAGCATTGACATTAATTCATCCATATCTTTTATCTTCCATTTTAAATGATTATTCGAAAAATGATAACTGATAAACTTACGTTCAAAGCTAACAACGTAAACATTCACAGTAGCAATATCTGATTGTTGTCATTTCTTAGACCTCAGGCTATACCAACGCCTCTAGCGGTCAAATCATACGCGATAGTCCCCATTGGGACGACAGATCAAATGCACTTGGCCAATAGATGGGTTAATCTGTGAGACATGTGCAATCCTGCTCAAAACACTAACGGATAGCTGCATACAAGATGATGATTTAGTATCCAAAGCTCATGAACTACGCATTGGGCACAGAACTGAAAATCCACCAGCAAGTTGAAGACGGATCTCACAGTGAACAAAAACTCACTGAGTGTTAATAGCTACCCAGAATGAGTGAAATATCATTCGGGACAAAACTCCTTCCTCTTCATACGTTAAGAAACGGTAGTGTATTCTTTTTCTGTCCAGACTTTGGATGATTCCAATGATTACGATCTGAGATCTTCTTTCACAAGATCTATAACTTTCTCAAAAAGTGCCTTATCTTGTTTTACACTCTTGTTTCTGGAGCATGTCTTCTCTGGACTCATAGAACTTCCATAGATTCTGAATTACTGTCATTCTGACTGCTGTTAGTAGGTAGGTACTCATTTTTATTCCTCCATGTGATGTATTCCATATACCCCAGTTCTGATAAACTGAAATGCAAGGGTGTTTTTCAAGATTCTTCCACTTGTTGATGTTGCTTTAAGATACTTAAAGCTAATAACCTTTTCCACACTCTGATCATAAACAGTAACCTTGCATTTGCTGATTTGGTATCAAATCAAGAAAATTTACTGAATGAAAAAATATTTTATCCGACCATAGAAATATGTTTGATTTATCACCTTAAAAATTATCTATATTGGTAATAATTGTGAGTGAAATCACTGTCAGAAAGTTTTTTTATTTTATTTTAAATAAAATTCACGATTATGATTGCTGGATTACTGGAGGCTCAATATGAGGAGTTGACAATTGAAGAGAAGATTTACAATTTACGGAAGATTGTGAAATATGATGTTCCTGAACCAACCGAATATTACTTCAGAGATGGTGTGCGTAAAATTCACTACATTATAGTTCTACAGGATAGAGAATTATACAAAAGGAACGCTTTAGACAGGATTTTAAGATTCCTGTATTTCCTAGAATTTCAAGGATTACAATTTGAATTTGAGATGGGTATGAAGGTAGGACTATAGGTTATATTATATCTCAATCGAATCACTTCAAAGAGTGGATTATTAAATCAATGAAAACCAGGATAGAGATTTTTTAACGAGAATTATTATTCCATTAAAATAAGGTCCAAACTCCCCAAGTCCATCCAGCGAACACCAAGTCGTAGGTTAAACTTCGGAGTCCGCAATAATAATCATAAAATTAACGTTCTGTACATTCATTTTATTTGAGCTATAGGTTCATCTTGATTTTTTTGAGGTATAGGTCAAATGAAAACACAAAAGCCATCAATTTAAAGTTCAAGGATTCTTCCATTTCCATTCTGGAAGTAGATCACAAATTAATCAACATTAAGAACTGGATATGAATAATCAACAATAATTATTGTTACTTATAACATGAACAAATCAATATTATTATTATCAATTAATTGATTTCAATAGTGAAGTTGAATCTTCAAAATTCGAACGGCTTCAATAGCCATAACGTACCATTGAAATACAAACCAGATTTGCCGTTTTATACGTAGATTCTTCGATTTATGTAATTTTCGTCAGTTTTATTATATGCTCTTTTATATGCATATTCTGACGGTATAAGTTCATTACTGCAAAATTCAGGGAACCTGTTAGATGACATATTTGACCCATGAGTCTGCAAAGGTCAATAGATAATACGTAGATGAAGTATTGTATAGCTAAGTGTTTGTAGTTTCTCCATGAGGCTCTACCACGTAGCTCCCGATATACTTTGTCAGCACTGGCATTCCCCTATCAACTTTCTCAAACAGACTCCCGTCTGGCTGATTCAGGAAATGCATAGAGCTAAAAACGTACTTTACGCTCTTTCAGTTGATGCAGCATTTCAGTTGAAACATACCAACGTAGTTTGCATCAGTGGGGATAGAAGTTCAGTGTTTTTCAATATAATGGGTGTTTTTTTAGAGGTATAGAACTTTAAATTGCAATAAAACAACGATGGATCATGCGATTGACAAGAATTTTTTTAATCGAAAGATGATCTTGTGGCATCACATTCTGAATATGATTTCTGGCATATGACCGCCACGGCTGGCTCGGATGTAGTCCAATCTGGACGTCCAATTTTCGATGACTTTTTCCAACATTTGTGGCCGTATATCGGCAATAACACGGCGAATATTGTCTTCCATTTAGTCAAGCGTTTGTGGCTTATCCGCATAGACCAATGACTTTACACGGCCCCACAGAAATTAGTCTAGCGGTGTTAAATCACAAGATCTTGGAGGCCAATTCACAGGTCCAAAAAGTGAAATTAGGCGGTCACCAAACGTGTCTTACAATAAATCGATTGTGGCACGAGCTGTGTGACATGTTGCGCCGTCTTGTTGAAACCACAGCTCCTGGACATCATGCTTGTCCAATTCAGGGATGAAAAAGTTAGTAATCATGGCTTTATACCGATCACCATTGACTGTAACGTTCTGGCCATCATCGTTTTTGAAGAAGTATTGAGCAATGATTCCACTAGCCCATAAAGCGCACCAAACAGTCAGTTTTTCTGGATGTAATGGTGTTTTGACATACACTTCAGGATTATCTTCACTCCAAATGCGGCAGTTTTGTTTGTTGACGTAGCCATTCAACCAGAAGTGCGCTTGATGGCTAAACGATAAAATGGACGTAGTGCGCGATACGTATTCCGCACTAAACCATTATTTTCGAAATAAAATTGCTCTATTTGCAAGCGTTGTTCAGGCGTGAGTCTATTTATGATGAATTGCTTAACCAAACTGAGAATAAATCACTTCTCAGCTGTTAAATCGATCGCCATCTTCAACAGTAATGCCAACTTAAAGTTCTATACCTCTAAAAAAACACCCTTTACTTTAAAATTTTCTCGTAAAACTCTTGTTGAACCAAATGACGTCATGGAAAAGCAATTATTGTGTTGCTGGATGTAAGTCGAACAATGTTTAGAATCTGAACTATTTCCGGAAATAAATGATTGTAGTGGCTCTGGTGGCGGTTTGACTTGACCGCTCGCGACACACAATCTAGGAAATTCATTTTTAAACTTGAATACCTTGCAATATTGTCCCACAACGTTCATGGGTCAAATAGCAATGATTTGCTGTTAATGTCAATCTATTTCCACGTTATAATGGACTGGAGCTCAATAGGGGATAAACGCAATTTTTCTATGTTGTTGATTTCGATTTCATCGATTCAGTTCAACTTCATTCCGCCTTTCGAATTATATTTGTCAGTTTGACTTGCTCTGGTATATTTTTCACTCGGATCATTGCGAGTTCTGCAACTTGCAATTGTACTTAATTCATTTGTACAAAATTCAACTATGAATTGCAGAATACTATATATTCTGCTTTATAACCAAGTATACCACGTGTTTATTAGTCTATCTAAACATACCAAAAACCTCAAATATTCGGCGTGATCGTTTTAAACTAACCGTGAGTAGCCCTAAGAAATTCAATTTTTTTTTACATCTTATAGTACGAAATAGTGAATTAATTAGTTTATGTGAATTTCATTGATATAACTCCGACAGAAGCATCCGTTTAAAACGATATTGAGTTTTTTACATCCTCTATTTTGCCAGAGCCTTAAGGTTACATTGTCATATATCGTCAAAAGTGCTAAGTTTACATAGAAAATCATGGAAATATTCAATATGGTCGTTAAATTTTCTCAAATTTCCTGATTTTTCACGCAATATTCCCAATTTTTTCTTGCATAAGAAACTTCTCTCGACAATAGCATCCAAAAAAAAAAAGAGAATTAATGGAATCGATCGAGCCAATCACGCGTGAGGCGGTGACCAAAGAAAATAGGGATTCATTCATATATATATATATATATATATATATATATATATATATATATATATATATATATATATATATATATATATATATATATATATATATATATATATATATATATATATATATATATATATATATATATATATATATATATATATATATATATATATATAGTTGAATGTTTCAGGACTGTAGATATGTATTTTCCAAGCTTTCGAAAATGTTTATTTTCTTCTTCAGGCCTGAAATAGTGCAATATCAACAGTTTATATAACAAGGCACTATTTAAAATTTTTCTTACAATTACTGTGAAGTTAGTCCGAAAGTACATTTGTTTTTTGAATTTTGAAAATAATATTCGAACCCAATGCATTTGGGAATACTCGTACTTATTTTCAAAATTCAAGAAACAACTGTACTTTCGAACTAACTTCATAGTTATTGTAAGAAAAATTTTCAATAATGCCTTGTTATATAATCTGTGAATATTGTACTATTTTAGCCTTGAAGAAGAAAATAAACATTTTCGAAAGCTTGGTAAATACTAAAGGGCTAACTGATTTTTCTAACCTGGACTGCAATCCCAATTAAACACTGAAAAAAAATAGTAAACTAATGTGGATGAGGGCCATCCAGCTATAATATTTTCAAGATGATTATATTATATTATATATATTATGGTTAGTTACTGGTTATACCGGAAGTATAAGTCAACTTTCGTATTTTGCATAGAACACCCCATATATTATTCAATTTTTGAATCATCGGAAAATTCTGGATATAACGGGTGAGTTTTTGAGAGTTAAGTTTTTCAGGTTGGCGGCACTGGTTGGTAATGGCATCCAAACGTCATCTGTCAAAGTGAAAAGTTTTCAGTATATTCTGCCATTTCATCATGGAAAGACTTACAAACCAGCAACGATTTCAAATTGTTGAAATTTATTATGAAAATTCGGGCTCTGTGAAAAATGTGTATCGTTTGTTACGACCGTATTATGGTCGTCATAATCGACCGGGTGAATCAACAATTCGTGCTGTTATCACCAAATTTCGCACCAAGTTTACCTTGTTTGACATTAAACCATTGTCTCGCATCCGTACAATGCGTACTGAAGAGAATATTGCAGCCGTAGCGTACAGTGTTAATGAGGATCATGAAATATCAATTCGTCGCCGTTCTCAGCAATTGGGCTTGTGTTACTCAACCACATGGAAAATTTTACGTGTTGATTTGGGTTTGAAAGCCTAAAAATTCAACTTCTGCAAGAATTGAAGCCGAATGACCTACCGCAACGTCTAGTTTTTGGTGAATGGAACTTAGAACAGCTTAATAAAAATCCGAAAATATTTTTTTATCGAAAAATTGTGTTCAGCGATGAGGCTCATTTCTGACTTAACGGATATGTAAATAAACAAAACTGTCGCATCTGGAGTGATGAATAGCCACATGCCATATATTAATTACCGATACATCCCGAAAAAACGACAGTTTGGTGTGGTTTATGGGCTAGTGGCATCATCGGTCCAGAAGAAACGTTACCTGCAACGGCGAACGATATCGCCATGTTACGCTACTTTTTTTTGCACCAGTTGGCCCAATTGAACTTGGTTGACATGTGGTTTCATCAAGACGGTGCCACATGCCACATAGCTCGTGAAACAATGGACATGTTGAAGGATGAATTTGGTGAGCAGCTTATCTCTCGAAATGGCCCTGTGAATTGGCTGCCAAGATCATTCGATTTGACGCCTCTGGATTATTTCTTGTTGGTTTATGTAAAGTCTTTAGTGTATGTGGGCAAGCCGAACACGATTGAAGCCTTACAGGATAACATAACACGCATAATTCGTGGGATACAGCCGAAATGCTTGAAAAGTGACGCAAAATTGGACCTTCCGAATGGACCTTTTAATACAGAGCCGCGGACAATATTTATATGAAGTTATCTTCAAAATGTAAATAGCGAAGGTCAGGTTATCAATTCCAATAAAAATTTCGAATATATGATTGAGTCTTTTATTCGATTAAAAAAAAACTACGCTCAAAAAATCACCATTAGTTTGTTTATAATGTGCTATACCTAAGTTTAACCGTGTTTGACGTATTTTAAGTTTTATGTTCAAATTGACGTTTTCAGACCAAAGCATAATTATCAGTTTTTTCCATACGAAAGCCTTTATTATCTCAAAATGGGTTGAGTTTCTTGTAAAAAGGATCGATCTCACAAGTCTTTGTATGATATTTTCGTAAATATGAGTACAGGATCGAAAAATTAGAATGAAAACTAAATTTAAAAAACGGAAAAAGTTTTTTCTTCAAAAAGAAGCGATCTATTTTTATAATATTATCGTATCATGCATTCAAAATTATAATTTTTGTATAATTATTCTATTTAAGCTCATTTATTCCAAAAACTTTTAATTACCGAGATATTTGGCAATTTAACATTTTTCTACTATCGAGCTATGCGTCTAAAGGTTCAGTTAATATGAGTTGACTATGACGGCGTTAAAGGTACAGCACATTATACACAAACTAAATCTAGAATTTTCCGAGGAATGCCAAAAATGCAATAATATATAGAGTGTTATCTTGAAAATATTTTAGCCAGATGGACCCCATCCACATTAGTTTACTACCTAAATTTTCCTATTTGTCCCAAATATACCTTTCTGTATATGTATCGATGGAGTTCCCGGAGGACCATCCTGTATATATGTAAAAAATGTTAGGGTAATGATAACGAAAAACATTGCTGCCGAGATGTACACATTTTCTTTAAACAAATGTGGCATTCATTTCACCATAACTAAGGCTTCTTCGAAATGATCGAACAAGCGATAGTGTGGAAAGTTCTATAAAACAATATAAATTTCAACAAAACACTCGTCTCAGATAATTGTAAGTGGATAGGTATCAATTATAATTTAACCAGTACTTCAGAATTAAAGATGATGCATTATTTCAGGATACAGATCTTGTTTACGTGAAAGTGCACGCGTCTGATGCCGTTATGAAACATTATGCTAATTTATATGATATTGACATTGATGATGCAGGACACAATTACATTGCTGACAATGATTGGAGATATAAATTCCGTCAGACTGAATTAACCGAAAATGATAGAGATGTCTTCAAAAGGCGTGGGTGGGTCGGAAGTATTCTTAAACTTACATACATATTATTATTATTATAGCGATCATTTCCCATGAGGACAGCGATTGAACATGAACTAGCAATTATTAGGAATATTACTTCAGCTTTCTTGCCTCTCAAAAACGTTTCGTCCTCTCAGAATTCTCTTTCTTCCATTCATCTGTCCATTTCACTCCAGTTGGCTCAATAATTTTTGCTCAAACTTAACATGTGCGATTTCAGAGTGACATTCCGTGCGATCTTCGAGATTTTTTTCATATTGATCTGTTGTGAATCCAGGGCCTATTTTAACTAGTCTGTACCGCATTTACTCTCTGTTATTATATCTAGTAGTTTGTTAGATATTCTGGACTGTTTCACTCTGTAAACATACGCATAAAACTTTGCTCTTCTTTGTAATTATATCTGGTAGTTTCTTCGATATTCTGAACTGTTTCATTCTGTAAACATGTGCATAAAACTTTGCTCGTCTTTTTCTAATTTCTTCCGTTATTGTATTTGTGTTTTGATGAAGTTCGTTCTGAGGTCCTTTCATTCGAATGGCGTTTCTATTGATTGCGAATTGCCCGCAAATCATTATTTCTCCCATTTTTAAATGGCCCTCAACAACCATCGTTTCGGCAGCGTAGATTGCTTTTGGAAGTATCATTGTATTATGATGCATCAATTCAGCGCCTCTCAAAATGCACGTTTTATTAAAGTACGCCCATGCTAGCTTGTAGGCCCTTTGAAGCTTTGATGGTTCTTTGTTCGTTAGTGATTCGGTTTAAACTTGACAACTGAATAATTTCTCCTAAGTATTTAAAATGGTTGGGATGTATAATTCAACTTTGTTTTGTGATTTAAGGACATTTAATCTCATCTTCTCCTGCTGCTTTGTTGTTTTTAAGTTTTCTGATAATCTCCTTAATCTCTTCGATATCGGAAGTTCACTTACATATTGCACATAGTAATATGCATAGAACAATTTGTTTTCGTTAGCAAATGCGCTACAAGAAAGTACAAATAAAATAAAATTTGGTACATCAAAATTGATGATTGATGAGGCCGATAATTGGAGAAAATTGATATCTATAATGGAACAATATTTAGAATTTTCTCAATATAAATAATATAAATACTCAACTCAATACAAATACCCATGACGACGTTTCGAAGTACTGCTTCTTTATCAAATGCTTAATTAATACTTCTTTAATTAAAGAATGTTAATTTTTGCAAATTCAAATTCTCATTTTATATTCATTCAAAAAATTCAACCTGGAGGAAAAACTTGGTCATACATGAGGCACAACTGATGAGTTTCTTGTGGAATACAGCAGTGTGAAAGCACTATCCTGTGATTTCAAGAAATGTGGCATGGATTTCAAAATTCTTTAACATTATCCCTTGAAAGAATGTGTCACATAGTACATAGAATGTTTTCACATAGTAAGTACTATGTGCAAACACCAGTTTCCATTTCAAGATTCACGAATCATTCATACTAGTCAATACTTAGACTGTCAATCGAAATATTGAAATATTTCAAATGAAACTTTCAAGGAACTGTCTACGTAAATGTTGTCAAAGAGAGGGAATCTATCACTTTCGAGAGTGAATATTGAGTGCGTTTCGAAAAACCATCGAACTTATTGAATAACAATAAGATACAATTGTTTCATCATTATTATGAATTACGTACTCTCAATAATGTTGTCATGAGTAGGAATCTAAAATGTTGGAGAAAGTTTATACGTCTTTTCTTCGGTAGAGGGAGCCTACGTGAATAATCACGAAATGAGAGTTATTTGAAATTTTTCGATTAAGAGTCTTAGTATTTACTATAGATATATATATATATATATATATATATATATATATATATATATATATATTATATTTTTTTCTTGAAATTGATTTATTGCCTGTTTAAGATATTTTATTTTGAATATTTTTAGCAATAACAGGCTTCTTTTGATATGAAAAAGTTTATTTTTGTTAACGTTTCGTTGTTATATTACAACTTTGTCAAAACTAATGAATAATAGAATTTATGAGTTACTATAGATATCAATGTCAAACTTATTTTTTAGCAAAATCAAATTAGTTTTTTTGTATCTTCATTGATTTTCATTATCAGAGGAATATTTCTGACTTAGCATTCGCTTCGGAAGTTTTATATTTTTATATTTTATATATTTTTTTTCTTCCTCATGGTGAAGAAAACTAAAACTTCCGAAGCAAATGCTAAGCCAGAAATATTCCTCTGATGATGAAAATCAATGAGTGAAGATACAAAAAAACTAATTTGACTTTTCTAAAAAATAAGTTTGACATTTTGACATCTATATATAGTAATTCATAAATTCAATTATTCATTAGTTTTGATAAAGTTGTAGTACGAAACGTTAATAAAAAAGTAAACTTTTTCATATCAAAAGAAGCTATTTATTGCTAAAAATATTCAAAATAAAATTATATATATATATATATATATATATATATATATATATATATATATATATATATATATATATATATATATATATATATATATATATATATATATATATATATATATATATATATATATATATATATATATATATATATATATATATATATATATATATATATATATATATATATTATTATTATTATTATTTCGATTGTTCCCCATGAGGAGAGCGACTGAACTTGAATTCGCAATCATTAGGAATTTTGCTTCATCTTTTTTGCCTCCCAAAAACGCTTCATCCTCTCTGAATGCTCTTTCTTCCGTTCATCTGTCCACTTTACTCCAGGTTGACGATTAAATTTTTGCTGAAACTTTACATGTGCGATTTTATAGCGACATTCAGTGCGATCTTCGATACCAATAACCATTGTTTCAGCTGCGTAGATTGCTTCTGGAAGAATCGTTGTGTTATAATGCCTCAATTTGGCGCCTCTCGAAATGCACTTTTTGTTATAGTGAGCCCATGTTAGTTTGTAGGCCCTTTGGAGCTTGGTTACTCTCTGTTCATTAGCAATTCGGTTTAAACCTGATGACTGTATAACTTCCCCGAGATATTTAAAATGGCCTACTTGCAGAATTTCACCATGTTTTGTCATAAGAGAAGATTTATTTTTTGGTTTTCTTTCCATGTATTTGGTTTTATCATAAGAAATTTGTAACCCGGTTTTCTGCGCAATTTCATGTAGTTTTTCCACGGCGCGAATGGCTTCAGTTCTGTTGTCTGTGATGATAGCAATATCGTCTGCAAAGGCGAGACATTTGACATTTATTCTATTTTCTTTTTCGATACCCACTTGTATGCCCTTCACGTGAAGTTCCCATTCCCTAAGGATCTGTTCTAAAACAATATTGAAAAGAATTGGCGAAAGTCCGTCCCCCTGCCGCACACCGGTTTTGATTTCAAAGGGATCTGATATTTCGCCCATAAATTTTACCTTGGAAGTTGTACCTGTAAGTGTCTGTTCTATAATTGTTCGGGTCTTTCGATCGATTCCAAATTCTTTCATGATTTCGAAAAGGGTTTCGCGGTCTACCGAATCATATGCTTTCTTGAAGTCAATGAATGTGATCACTATATTTCTACATTTCCTCATCTGTAATATCATCTTCGAAGTCCAGATCTGTTCAGGACATGATCGGCCTTTTCTGATTCCAGCTTGGTATTCCTCAATTAGTGGATCCGCTTGGTGTTCTACTCTGTTTAGGAGTGCTTTAGAAAGTATTTTGTACGCAACCGGGAGTAAGGAAATTCCCCTGTAATTATTGATATCCATTTTGTCCCCCTTTTTGTGCAATGGATGTATCAACGCGCATTTCCAATCCTCTGGTATCTGTTCCGTTCTCCAGATTTCTGATATTAAATGATGAAGTTTTTGGGTCAAAGTAGTATCGTTCAGTTTCCAGAATTCCGCAATAATCCCATCTTCTCCTGCTGCTTTGTTGTTTTTGAGTTGCTTAATAATTGCCGTAATCCCTTCCATATAAGGGGCTTGCGAGTCTGGATGCGTAAACCCCGAAAAGTCGAACTTAAGTTTTTCTTGGGGTGGATTGCAGTTGAGAAAGGTGCTGAAGTATTCGGCTAACATTTTGCAGTTATTTTTTGTGTTAATTTGCAACGCGACATCGGATTTTTTGAAGCAAAGAGTGAGCGCTTGGTATCCTCGCAAGTTTTCTCTGAAAGTTTTGTAAAAATCTCTAGTATTATTATTGGTGAAATCCTTCTGTATTTCGTGACACCTATTATTATCATATCTCCGTTTTTCTCTTCTAATTACTTTAGAGGCCTGTTTTTGAGTTGTAAGGAAATTCTCCCAATTTCCTCATTTTTATGGCCGTTAAATTTTTCCATGCAGTTATTCGCTTGTCGACTGCTTGGTCGCAGATTAGGTTCCAACAGCGGTGTTTCCTGGTGCGAGGAGGTTGCCCTAGTGTGATGGCTTTCTGACTATTTTTTGTAAGGATTTCCCAATTCGTTGATTCTTCCTGATTGATTTTTGCAATGATTGTATCCTTGTGAAGTTTCAGATATTCGGGATCGGACGTAATTTTTCTGGGTGTAAATTTTTTATTTCTATTGGGTTGAAATTTTGTTTTTATTTGGAGGAGATAGTGATTCGAATCAAAGACGCCTTTACGAGTTCTGACATTTAAAATTTCCTTTACGTTGTTCTTGGAAATTGCGACATGATCAATTTGATATTCACCCTGCTTGAGACTGGGCGATCTCCAAGTAGTTAGCTTATGTGCAGGTTTTTGAAATTGAGTACTCATGATTTTGAGTTCGAAATTCCTACAGAACGCGATTAACCTTTCTCCGTTCTTGTTGGTACGTTTGTGTTTATTATGGGGACCCGTAGTATCTCTGAATTTCCTTTCCTTACCTAGTTGAGCGTTAAAATCTCATATATGGTGTTTTGGTATTTTATTGGTTGTTTCTTCCAATGTTTCCCAAAAATCTTGTACGCTTTCTGGAACGGTTTTGTTGTGGTGATTAATATATATATATATATATATATATATATATATATATATATATATATATATATATATATATATATATATATATATATATATATATATATATATATATATATATATATATATATATATATTTGTATATATTAAATCGTCAGAAAACCTACCAGTGGCGAGATTATTATTTTACTGTACAAAATATTGTCCGACCCACTCACTTTCGAAGAAAAAGAAGTTTACGGATTAGATAAAATGATTAAGTTGGGTTATATAAAAGATGCTTATCCCCTTCATGATGGTCCTTGGGAACATGAAGATGTGCCAAAGAAATTGTGGAATGATAGACAGGTAAGATTAGATTCATATCATATATAACGGCACATTTGTTTCATTACACTCAAATTTCATTTAGACTCAACTGTAACTGTAAAAAAAAATTTATATATATGTTCGACGCGGGGGAAAAGTTCAAACAAAACTGGACGATGTCGCCATATCCCGCTATTGGTAGAAGCCGTTGACTCGTGTTTCGAGCTTATTGGCTCTCCTCAGAAAGGCGTTCTGAGAATAGGCAGGTCCTATTAGATCAGGTACTCAGATAGGCAGGTTGAGACTTCGGAGTTAACTATAAGAAACGATTTGGCTCGTGGAGTAGGCAGACTGAGGCCACGAAACCGAATTATTTCTTATCGTTCCTAGTTTCCCTCATTTGGTTCGTGAAGTAGGCAGATTGAGGCCACGTAACCAGGTAACCTTTCCTCATTTTCCTTCATACAGTTCGTGGAGTAGGCAGATTGAGGCCACGTAACCGAGTAACCCTTACCTTTACTAACTTATTCCAACTTCTGAAGATGGCTTCACAACGGAAGCCGAAACGTCGAACTCCTGAAGATGGCTTCACAACGGAAGCCGAAACGTCGAGATTATTATATAAATCAAGAACGCGGCTCATTCCGAGAACCAAGTTATATATATATATATATATATATATATATATATATATATATATATATATATATATATATATATATATATATATATATATATATATATATATATATATATATATATATATATATATTCGCTTTATGATTTATTTTTGATTTCTGAGACTTACAAACATATTTTCTTGTTTGATTAGCTTGGTAATCAACTCTATCAATAACTGATGGTATATCTATATTCACATTTATACGAGTATAAAGACATTAAAATATTTAGGTAATCAGTTTTGCCTTCCTCTGAGAAATTCGTCTGTATCCATTGCTTTCTTCTGTACCAACAGTGCAATTTATTTTCAAAATCGCATATATTCAGGTTACAACGTCGACATTCGCTTCAATTCAAACTGATGCATCCATATAAGAATACATACATTTTAAAAGCTTTTCAATTTCAAACGTATGTGTCTCAGCTTCTTCAACATTGTAACCTAAATATATGTAATTGAAAAAAGGATTTTCCACTCTTGGTACGGAAGAAATTTCGAATTCACAATTTCGATATTTTCGTGAATACTTCGAAAATAAATAAATAAAAGTTTTTGAAAAATCACACTCTTTAACATTGGCATTCATTAAGAGAGCAATCTGTTTATACATAGTTCATAAATGAATATATAATACAATTGAATCTATTTTTCAGAAACTATCTTATTATTGGGCTAATTTCCCTATGTGGTACAAAGAAGCACCAATCAATTTATTGGAAACATATTTTGGAACAGATATAAGCTTCTATTTCGCTTGGTGTGAGTTTTATCAAATTATGCTGTTAATAGTTACATCAATTGGAATAATTTCACTGTTTTTGAATTTCATTCTCTTCTTAGCAACTAATCCACGATACATGTGAGTAAATGCTAGTCAAAGAAACAATTTTCTATATAATTATTAATTTTATTAATATGTTTTAGTATTAAATTTCTCAAATATTTCATTCAATTAAGAACAAAACTATATGTATGTGTGTGCGCACATATGTGTATATACTTATACATATTTTCATTTCCCAGGTTTCATATATATATATATATATATATATATATATATATATATATATATATATATATATATTATATATATATATATATACGTATATATTCCTCAACGAAACATATATATATATATATATATATATAAAGATATATATATATACTAGTTATATATATAGTTAATATATATATATATATATATAGTGCCATATTCATTTCATTTTATATATATATATATATATATATTTATATATATATATATATATATATATATATATATATATATATATATATATATATATATATATATATATATATAAGAGCCAGGAGACGGACATAGGATACTTTTTGTCCCGTTCGGCAGCGTTTCCGTATAACTCGACAAGAAACGTCAGTCACTGTGAAAGGTTGTATGAGTTGGTTGAAATCATACTTTTTCAGAAAAAATTGTAAGCATCAGGGGTTCTGTGGTAGAATGCACGACTGTCACGCGGGCGGCTCGGGTTCGGTCCCGGCTAATCCAAGCTTAGCTTTTTTTACTTCAATGACAAAAGTTTTCACTAATTTCATTCAATACACATATATTGAACATAATTATAAAGCAGTCGAATATTAAATTCATATAAAGAACAATTACTGTATTGAAAACAAAACACAATATATCCTTTCGAAATATTTTCAATTATTTGTTAAATTTAGGTCAATGACACTTCTGAGGCTGTTCTCTGAAAATTTTCGCAAATTTTGTTATTAATATTTCTATATATGAAAGAAAGTCGTGTTAGTTACACATTTATAATTCAAGAACAGCTGAACTGATTTCAGCTTAAAACCAGGAGAAGGACATAGGATACTTTTTGTCACGTTCCCGTGGGACGTGACATGATACGTGGTATAACAAAACGGATATACCACAGCAAGGATAATTATGTCGGAAGGCATTTTACATCAAATTCGTGTCAGTAAAAGAAATCCCGACCTTCAGATGAATGAGTAGATACATAATCAGGCTTTGATATTGATCGAAGATATGTGTTACCTCATGTTCGGTAATTTATTAGTCAGTTTAGGAATGAAAGCGACAAATCGTGAAATGAATGACGCATTTAATCAAGAATTTGAACGGGCACTTTCCCGTTGACTTGAATATGATCACCAGGAATTAGATCTAATAGTTCAAACGAATGTACCCCTGTTGAATCACCAACAAGAGGATGATACAATGATGAATGCAATTGATGATGGAATGGTGGTTTATATTTCCTGGATGCTCCTGGTGGAACTGGTAAGACATTCCTCATGTCAGAAGTTTCAGCCACTGTTAGTGCGAGATCAAACATTGAGGTTGCAGTTTGCTTTTTCTGGAATAACAGCCACATTACATTTGTTAAAAGGATGGCGTACGGATGACTCATTCAGCATTAAAATATCCGTTAAATCTTCAAACTATTGAAGAACTAACATGTAATATTGCAAAACACTCCGCAATTGCCAAAGTTTTATTAGAATCAAAAATCAGCATCTGGGACGAATGCACAAAAAAATAAGCGTGCATTGGAATGAAGTTAATGATAATTAATGAAGATGTTTTGGAGTTGCATTACAGAACGATACATCTGCTGAAGATTTCTCTGAACAATTACTGACTATCGGTAATGGTCGAGTACTTAGAATTTCTGTAACTTTGTCTCATCAAAAGACGAACTCATCAACAAAGTATTCCCAAAAATCATAACTAAACACAAAAATAAGGAATGGTTGAGAGAGCGAGCAATTTAGGCGGCTTAGAACAAAAATGTAGATGACTTAAACTTCATAATTCAGAACGAGATCATTGGTACACTGCATTCTTTCAATTCAATTGATTGTTTAACAAATGAAGATGACGCTACCAACTATCCTATTGAATTTTTAAACTCCTTGGATGTGCCGGGATTACCACCCCACAATTTACGACTAAAGGTTGGCTCCGTAGTGATCATGCTTCGAAACATAAACCAACCAAAACTGTGCAACGGAACGCGTTTGGTGATAAGGAAATTGATGAATAATGTGATTTACACGACGATACTCAAAAGAAAATTCGAAGGTGAGGAAGTTCTCATTCCAAGGATCCCGACCGACATGCCGTTTGAGTTTAAACGACTTCAATTTCCGATCCGACTTGCATTCGTCATGACATTAAACAAATCACACGACCAATGCTTAAAAGTTTGTGGTCTGAATCTAAAAAATCTATGTTTTCCTATGGTCAATTCCGAGTATATGTGGCATGTTCACGGGTCGGAGGACCATTTGCGTTTTTTTTTCTTGCACCTGATAAAAAAACGAAAAATGGCGTCTATCACAAGATGCTTCATCAAACAGTAGAATCCATGCACTAAAATACATGGCCAATTATTGAAATAAAATACTTGCATTTTTAATTCACATTAATTATCCAAATAAACAATTGTCCTTGATAAAATCGAAAGTCTGCTCATTTATTGCCTCTTAAATGGAACAAAGTTTGCCGGGTCAGCTAGTATATATAGATATATATATATATATATATATATATATATATATATATATATATATATATATATATATATATATATATATATATATATATACAGAAAATACAGAAATTTTTGTTTATTGAACAAAAATAAAATTTTTCATATCAAAAAAACGCCTGTTATTGCTAAAACTTTCAAAATATATATATATATATATATATATATATATATATATATATATATATATATATATATATATATATACAACGAGATGAAATTTTTTGTGCTTATAGCACTGAATGAATATTTTAAAAATTAAGTCATATGAGTTAAATTCCAAAACGAACTTTTTCCATCGTAATAGAACATTCTAACGTCGGAACCCATAAGCTAGGTAATAGATTAATATCATCAATATTTTCAGTCAACGAGTTTGCAATACGACGAACGATATTATGTGTCCCATATGTGAAACTGAAGGATGTCATTTAGCCCCATTGTCATCCTACTGTCATACATCGATTTTTGAAAATATACTTGGGACAACAATACAATATGCTTTAGTAGTCGCTATATGGGGTAAATATTTGTTGTATTTTACATAAAATTTTCGAATAGTTTGTAATTTCATACTGTATTTCTGTTAATGTGGTACTATTAATATGATTGTTGGAACAAGAACCAATTAGAAAATGAACAATTATTTCAAAATATTAGGACATACTTATTTCATTCAAACTCTCACCAAATGTTTGGAAAATGATATTCAAATCCGAAATTTTTCCATATATTTATAAAGTAGACTGCCACGACCTGTCAGGTCGTCTTCTCCTCGGCATTGTAAATTGTAATCAATATAAGTGAGAAAAGATCTCGCGCACTTAGAGGTAAATTGTCACTATCACAAAAGGTCAAAAAAAAAGAGCACATAATTTGAAATGTCACTATCACAAAAGATCACCAAAGTAAATCACCATACTCTTTGTATGAGGTATCGATCGACATAGACTCTATGTCATAGAGGATAGATCGATACATTAGTTGGTTGTCAAATGTCAAATATTATGGTAGCTTTCAGAATTTAAATTTGTGAACAACCTTAGGATTTATCAATATATATGAAAATAATCTGATAGATATTAAACAACTGTAGTTAGCTAAAATTTAGTTAATTTTTTACCCCCTTAGAATAAATATGTAGGAACAAAGATATAAAAATTCTAATTGGTTATTCATTTTAAACTATTCTCTCAATTTGATTTCTGAACGACGGCGGACACATATTTAATTCCGAGGTGAATTGTTACCGATTTGTCGGCACAATAATCAATTGCCGGATCATAGTGGAATGCATCTCGTTCAAGAATCACAGAAGCACTGCGTCTGCGGATTCGCTCAATTTCATTATGTCGTGCTTGCTGTTGTTGTGATTGATGTGCATCTGAGCCTATTTACTTCATTACCACTCACTAAAGAACGCAATTCTGACATAGCAATACGACTATTTTCTTGATCTGTCTCTCTCTGGTCATCAGTGCGGTTAACACGTGAGGTAGCTCTTCGTACATTTGACTGACTGCGACGAACTAAGTCAGGTCGTCTTCTCCTTGGCATTGTAACGTAATATAGTAAATTGAAGTGAAGAAAATTCGCGCTCACTTAACAGTAAAGTGTCACTATCAACAAAAAAGAGCACACTACTTGGAATGTCACTACCAGAAAGCATCACAAAAGCAAAAAAATTCTCGCGCACGTAGCGGTAATCGTCACTTACAAACATAGATGTACTCTTAAAATATCGCAACCATGATAGTAACACAATTTTGTTAATAGGAAAACTTTTTTCCGTGTTTTGAGGTTAGCTCCGTGGTTGTCAAATATTATGGTTGCGTTCTGAAACTCAAGTTGTGACCAAACTTAAGGATTTATCAAACTTAAAAAAATTGTCTGATACGGTAACAACTGAAGTTAGCTAAAATAAAGTTACGCAAATTTGAAAATTGATTAAAAATCAGTACTACTGATGATTTATTACATTTTGTGACTATCCGATTCTGTCACGTTCGCTGTTTAGTTTCGGAACGCGACATCAAATCCTCCAAAGCGCACGCGAATAATTTAATATGAACTTTATCGGATAGTAGTAAAGTTCAAATTGACTTCACATTTTATTTAGAAACGTTTGTATGGGAAATAGAAAAGTGCTGTTTTTAGAGTTTTCCCAGCAATTATTCGATTTTTTCTCGCCTTTTAAACCTTCCCTGGAACTCCACGAACATTTCAAGACTAAGATAAGATAAATATATTTATAAAGTATATCAGGAAATTACTTGTCGCTATGGAGATTTCATCAAGTTCCTTAGGGATGTCATCCAATATAGGAAGATATGAAAATAACAACCCAGTAGGTAATTTTCTGAAGAAGGTTGATGATTTGATCAAATATTTCAACAGTTTCAGTGTAAGTTATTATATTGTTTGAATATCAACAAATCATTTACTTTTCATCGAATTTGAAATGAAAGATAAGAAAATAGTCAATGAAACTCAAATTTTCCAATCGAACTCAATCAACAGAATAAATATGTATGAAAGCTTAAATTTTTACAACATAATTAATATTTTCATTCAAATTCAAAATATCATTATCAAACATTTTCAGCTAATGTAATTATTATATAATAATTTCCATTAAAATATGTAAATGATTCGTAATTGAAATAACTAAGCACGTAAATTTCTACTTCTGGCATATCTTTTTTATTAGTATTGTATCATGGATTATACCCAGTTACCCTTCACAAATCCTGAACCTCCAAATCGCGATTATAATTCTGTAACTGAACACAGACTCAGTTCAATCCGTGGTTTTTTCCGGTAAATATTGAAGTTGTTATTTGTACAAAGTTCCCAGGCAACCAATCATTACGATGTATTCAGAATGGTTATCTTTTGCTATTTAACCATGAGATTTTAACATTAGAGGAGATCTATTTTTCGGTTACCTATATTGACACACACACACACATATATATATATATATATATATATATATATATATATATATATATCACACACACATATATATATATATATATATATATATATATATATATATATATATATATATATATATATATATATGTGTATATATGTGTGTGTGTGTGTGTGTGACCTTTATTTATAACGAACGTGATTATTATCTGTAGAGGAGACTTGATTCAGATATGAGTTCTAGATCAAATTAAAAGTTGAAAATCAACGAAATTCATTTTCTAGTATCATACTGTCTACTGAAAATGACTAAATTTGCTATCCGTTAATATGGCTAAAACCAAGTATCTGCCTTTTTCTTTTCATGTCGGCCATTTGCCCAGTTTTGAGTAACAACTTTTCTCTGAGATACCTATATACCCCGTAACATCTATCAGATGCTTAAGAATACACTTGGATTGTCACTTCAGATGGAATATCCATACTCAAAAATTGCATAAAAGACTGAGGAAATTCTTATATACTGTGAGATTGCTGCGAAGTGTACTGAAATGTGACCAGGAGTTGATGGTCTATTTCGCATTAGTGCAGTCGATCATACCGTACAGTCTATAAGCTTGAAATGCATTGAGTGGTAAATACTTTTTACCTATTGGGAGAATTCAAAAGAGATTATTGAAAGTTTTTTTCAATAAACCTCTTAGATTTTAAAGCGATCGATTGTTCAGTTAATTGAAGGTGTTGGACCCGAGACAGTTGTACACAAAATCTGTGTACAATCTAATTCTTTTTACTAGTGTAAACAAATCTAAACTTGCGTATCTCTCCTCCGCTCATAACACTAGACAAATTCTGCATCAGTATGTGCGACTCCATAAAGTTGTTAAAAGCAATGTGAAAAAAGTCTTCTTTACACGATTCCAGCTATATAAAATAATATACCCACATCTCTTAAGCAGAACCAAAGCTACCATCCTCTGAAGGGGAAGTCACAGGATTGGCTATTGAAATGTGGAAGACGATTTATTCACAGAATATTTGAAGTTCTTGTTCATTCTTGAGAGCGTTTGTTTTCTTCAATGGTGATTCAATTGTGGCCTTGTTTAAGAAAATTGGCCGATTGGTCCAAATGGTCGATTGATTCATTCCTGACCTCATACATTGAGGCCATACTCAAGTTCCTTGGACAACTTACGCAGAGTGTCAATTGATATGTTTGATTTTATTTGCTGTTTGATTTTATTTGATGTTTGGTTTTGAAATTTTTTTTTCTGTCAATATAAAAGAGAGGGAAAAATGTAACAAGATATTATATCACGAGAACCTCAAATATATCATTAGTGAATATATATATATATATATATATATATATATATATATATATATATATATATATATATATATATATATATATTATATATATATATATTTTTGGATGTTTTTAGCAATAACAGGCTTCTTTTGATATGAAAAACTTTATTTTGATTGACGTTTCGTTGCATATCACAACTTTGTCAAAACTCTTTTTCTTTAAATGTTTTGTTAAAGTTGTGATATACAACTAAACGTCAACAAAAATTAAATTTTTCATATTAAAAAAAGCCTGTGATTGCTAAAAACATTCAAAATAAAATATCTTAAATAGGCAATAAATCAAATTTTAATATATATATATATATATATATATATATATATATATATATATATATATATATATATATATATATATATATATATATATATGTATGTAAACGCGGAAACCTTTCTGAACATATATATATATATATATATATATATATATATATATATATATATATATATATATATATATATATATATATATATATATATATATATATATATATATATATATATATATATATTAATGTGAAAATTGAAAATATATATATATATATATATATATATATAAATTTTCAGTTGCAGTGTTTTATAAGTGTTGGAGCAGACGCGAATGCACATTGAGTGTAAGATGGAATGTATACGAAACTGACGTTGAATATAAAATCAGGTAAAAACGCAATTCCATACGAAAAAACGGAACACAACCGTTTTCGTGCAGATAAAATATAAAGATATAACAGATCTATGTTTTCTTTGCACAATCATTTCAGTTCCAGTTTCAGCAGTCTTTAAAACAAGACTTGAAACACAGAAACACATGATGAGAAACATTAATACTGAAACACTGATCGAAATTTTTAATTGAGTAAATAGACCTCTCTACAAATAACCTTCTAAAAATGAATTGAGAGACTTGAAATATGATTAATAATAAATATAAAAAAAGGTTTCGAAATGACAACTTTAACATTTGATTTTATTGCAATTAACCAATCCAACCAGAAATGATATACTAAACATTCAAAAATATTTTCTAGATACGACTACAAAGATAAAAGTTCCTTCTACAAAAAATCAAAAATAACTGGAAAAATCGAACCCTTTGTCCCTGTTGGTACCAGAATATATCGCAGCGGTTTCACTTACATTGTATTGGGTCTTTTGGTGAGTCTTGTTTCTTTTTCTCTAGTTCAAACTTAGTTGAGGTTACTATTGACATTGGCTAGCAGACTTTGATTACCTATTTGATTTTTGTGGAGCTTGTGAAAATTTTTATTTCTTTCGATCTCTGTCACATTCTTTTGTGACAGAGAAAGTGAAATGCGGTCTCAAACTATAGATACTATTAAATTTATACGAACTGTTCTCTAAAACACATTGACACAAAGGATTAAAACATGAAAAAAGTAAATAGATTGGCTGAAAAAACCATGACAGAATTTTTAAATCGATAATTTTAAAATTTTATAGTTTGATTACTGAGTATAATAAAAAATGCATTCATCAAATCATGACTAATAGATTATTTTTAATATAAATGTGAATTCTTATGAATCTCACATTGAAGTTGTAAAACGTCAGTTCAGAATGGTACTTGGACTTGTAAATTCGTACATAAAAAACACATGGGATGCAATAGGTTTAATTAGTTTCAATTGAATCAATTTTGTTCATTGAAGCATGTAAATATATTACGTACAACTGACCATGAGAAG
This sequence comes from Henosepilachna vigintioctopunctata, assembly GCA_030704895.1. NCBI lineage: Eukaryota > Metazoa > Arthropoda > Insecta > Coleoptera > Coccinellidae > Henosepilachna > Henosepilachna vigintioctopunctata. Next base: position 4,963,910 of record JARQZJ010000064.1, on the reverse strand, counting down.
AACATCGATTTCCTAAATTGAGACTTTAAACTGTCAAGGTTTGAAGTCTGAATGGCTTTGCGATTTCTGAATCTTCATGGCGAAAGCAACACGAAGTGAAACTGAGTTCGTTCAATCTTAAAGGGCATATACATTGAGATTATTGAATCCACAGAATGAGAACTAACTTATCTTCAAATTTTCGTTCGAATAATTTTGTGTCAATCATATTACGTGTCAATCGTGTTACACAGTCAATAGATATGAATGCGGAGTACCAACGATATAAATCGGAATTATAAAGTTTGTATATCATCTTTATTCTCAATCGCAAAAATTGCTCATAATATAGTATATATATATATATATATATATATATATATATATATATATATATATATATATATATATATATATATATATATATATATATGTTCATTTTCTTATATATATATATATATATATATATATATATATATATATATATATATATATATATATATATATATATATATATAAATAAATATTTAAATATATAACAGCTGACCCAAGCGAACTTACGCCCATTTATTTTTCTCTGAATATTTTTCAAAAAGCCTGAAAGACATCTTCTACTATTTGTGCTACACTATCGTGTTTTCAATATTTATCCCGTGTGGAGCCAGGGACTTACTCACTTACGAAGGGACTGCAATACTTCCTGCTATTTAAAATCAGTCGAATTATCAAAAAAATTCCTATATTAACACGTTTGATGTATTGAAAGTAATAACCTGTCCGTTCTATAGCTGAACGGCATGTTCTTAATTTCTTATCAAGGACTTGTCCCATATATATCATCATTAATTATATGAGATATTTGCTGTATATACGTCAAAAAATGTTCAGAATTCAGACCATTCCCGGAAACTAATGAATATATTTGCGAGTTCTGCGACTTAAGTTTGTACATCCAATAGCTATCATTTTTATAAACGAAAATTATAGCTATCATTTCTCAAAACGAAAAACTGTAAATTGAAGAAAACTATGTATTCTACTTCATATTCAAATACACCAAGTGCTATGTTAGAAACGTGTATGTTAGTCTATTCAAACTCACCAATTTTTTTTTATGAAATTGAAGTTTTAATGTAAGTCTAGATATCTCTGGAATAACCAAGATGTGTGATGAGATATTAATTTTTTTACATCCTCTTTTTGAGAATTAATATTTATTTTAAAATGGAGTTAAGGAAGCTGATGCAACCCTGCTACGTGTAAGATAATTGTGCTCGATATCCTGAAGTATTTCTTTATGATGGCAAGTATATATCAAACAACTGTACATATTAAGTTCTCTGATATCTAGTATTCCACTCTCTCTGAATATCAAGTTTGAAGAGTATTGCAGGTTTTCATTATAAATAATTTTCAAAATTCTTTTCTGCACAAGTTCAAGATTATTTAGATGGGTACTCGCTGCGGCACCCCATGCAAGGATGCAATACTGTAATCTACTCTGTACAAGAGCATAGTATGTAACACGGAGATGAGATATGTCCAAGATTCTCCTCCAAAATTTGAACCGGAACAACAACAGTCGTAGAGTTGTTGTTCAGGTGTAGAGTGTCACGTAGAGTGTCACTTCTAGATACATCAATTTGTTTTTTCGCTGTATTTTGATTACTTTGTTTTGTCAGTAAATTCTGCATCGAAATATCTAATATACCTTTGGACTTCACCAATTTTTCTCAGTACTGAGAGAGATATAATTGAATGTTTAATTTCCAGGTGAGTTTAGTTGTTGGATATGTGCTACTGCTCAGTTTTATGAAAAGTTATGCTGCTTATTTACTGCATGACGTGTCTGAACCAAGAAAAACGTTGCTACTAAGCTGCATCTATGGAATTTTCCAAGCTATGTTCATCAAGTGTTGTTCTATGGTAACAGCGTTCCGATAGCTTATGATTTTGCTTTATTAATGTTGTTTATTCAGTTCTATGTGAAATTGTCTGTATGGCTAACAAATATACAAGTCCCTAAAACTGAAAGCGAATATGAAGACAGCATCATATACAAAATGTATCTGTTTGGATTCTTGAATAATTACATCCCAATCTTCTATACTGCTCTTTTAAGGGTAAGTAAAAAACAATGGTTCACAACACATACATTGCAACTGTTTGTTGAGTATAATGAATCGATACCCGTTTAGTCAATCGAAATAAATACGATTCCATTTTTGTGTCCTTTGTTAGAAAACTACATTATTTTCTTCCTGTAGACGGAATCTATGGGCTTTTTGTAGCAGAATGGAGGTTGAATTTTCTCGTTCTTGTTTACATTCTGTGTGGTACAATTGTAATCAATTATATCATCCACAGTTATCGTCATAGCACTCAAACAATTGACGATATGTTTTAACTAAACAACAATTCAAAGTAAATTGAAGTGTAACTTCAGTTTGATCAGCTGTGGCTTTTTACAACTTAATTTGTTATGACAATTTTTTATTGAAATCAGAAAAAACAACATATAATCAGAAGAAACTTTCGATTTTCAAAACAACTAGAAGGTCCAAGAACGATATTGATAGTGATGATGCTCTGGGCTTGTAGACCATATTTTAAGTGTAACCATAACACCTGACGTTTCACCCTATACAGGGTTAGTTTAAAGTATGGAAACATCTGAATATCTCACAAACGAAAAAAGATAGAAATACGATCTTAACAGGTGTTGTATGGTTGCCATAGGAGCATATTTTCACCTTAAAACAAAATATACAGGGTGGTCCTAAAAATCGTAATGACTGCAATGATGGATTTTTTAAATGGAATACCCTGTATATTATAACAGTTTATGAATTCTTTTGACCTCTAGAATAACTTTGATACAAGGTACCATATGCCTAAATTCTATGGTTACGCAGATATCGGCACTTTAATTATTGCATACCCAAATTATGTCTGCCATATGTTTACGCAGATCTAATGAACGGCAGACATAAAGACATCATTTTACACATATTGCAGGGTTGCCAGGGAAAATAAAACAAACGGAGGGATAATGAAAAGCGTACCGACTACGCCTCAAAACTTTTATTCCATTAATATTATAACTTAAATCCTAATAATAACAATAACCATCATTTAAAGAAATGAAAAAAAAATATCAAACAAATACTACAATAAATGTTCAAAGTGCGAACCATTTACGATTTGACAGTATCCAAGTCTTTTACAAAAATGTTCGATTGAATCACTTAGATATGTTTGTGGCATCAGATTTATCTCTTGCAAAATACGAGCTTGTAGGGTTTGTAAATTTAGTGGTTTATTCTTGTAAACTTTATTTTTAAGATATCCCCACAAGAAAAAATCTAAAGGAGTCAAATCCGGTGACCGTGGCGGCCATTCTATTGCTCCTCGACGTCCTATCCATCTCTGTGGAAACACTGTATCTAGGTAATTACGTACAGCCAGGGTGTAATGAGGGGAAGCACCATCTTGTTGATACCATATGTCATCAGAAGGTAACATGGGATTGTTGGGATGGGGAAATATGGCTGCTATTGCTGGCACAATATTATTCCTTAACAGGTTCAAATATTTGTCACCATTTAAATTACCTTCTATGAAGAAAGGTCCGATTATGTGGTTATTAATAATCCCTGCCCAAACATTTATTTTCTGCGGCCATTGCGTGTGTCTCTCCCTCATCCAACGGGGATTACGGCTAGACCAAATCCGGCAATTATGTCTGTTCACTTCACCGTTGAGGCAAAACGTTGCTTCATCAGAAAATACAATTTTTTTTTCAAAATTAACATCAACATTCTTCTTTCCTTCAACTAATTCACAAAACTGCAATCTGCGGTCTGGGTCATCTTCTGCAAGTTCTTGATTGTAGTGAATCTTATAAGGTTTCATTTTTTCTGACTTCATAATTCTTATAACGGACGTCTGAGCGATATTGTTGTCTAGCGCTAACTGGTTTGAAGATACTTGAGCATTTTCTTCAACTTGGAGTAGCACATTTAGTTTCGTATCATCATCTGTAGCAGTTTTAGGCCTGCCAGATTTAGGACAATTTTTAACATTTCCAGTATCTGTATATCTCTTGATAGTTTTGCAAACGGTTGATCTATTAATAACGTGTTGAGGATTCAATTCATTAAATATTCGTGTAACTTCTTCATACGTTCTTTTCTTGTCACCAAAACCTCGTAAAATTAGTATTTGTATGCGTTGTGTATCGCTAAGGTAAACCATTGTTATAAAGTGATTGACACTAAATAATTATGACAGTTCACTAATATTTAGTTAGAAACCATAGCCACCTTTGTCACAATGGCTTATCTTAGCGATACACAACGCATACAACTACTAATTTTACGAGTCTTTGATGACAAGGAAAGAATGTAAACTTACACGAATAATGGTTCGCACTTTGAACATTTATTGTAGTATTTGTTTGATATTTTTTTTTTCATTTCTTTAAATGATGGTTATTGTTATTATTAGGATTTAAGTTATAATATTAATGGAATAAAAGTTTTGAGGCGTAGTCGGTACGCTTTTCATTATCCCTCCGTTTGTTTTATTTTCCCTGGCAACCCTGCAATATGTGTAAAATGATGTCTTTATGTCTGCCGTTCATTAGATCTGCGTAACCATATGGCAGACATAATTTGGGTATGCAATAATTAAAGTGCCGATATCTGCGTAACCATAGAATTTAGGCATATGGTACCTTGTATCAAAGTTATTCTAGAGGTCAAAAGAATTCATAAACTGTTATAATATACAGGGTATTCCATTTAAAAAATCCATCATTGCAGTCATTACGATTTTTAGGACCACCCTGTATATTTTGTTTTAAGGCGAAAATATGGTCCTATGGCAACCATACAACACCTGTTAAGATCGTATTTCTATCTTTTTCCGTTTGTGAGATATTCAGATGTTTCCATACTTTAAACTAACCCTGTATAAATCTTTGATTTGTTTCAGAATGTTGTCAATATTCAATAAGGAGTGCCATGTCTATTCTGAACTGTATTATATTTTAATAGGTCTTGGTGTTAAGATATATGTTCTAATACCAAAATGTATGTGACATAGACAATCCTATCTACAGCATTCCACTATAATGCAGGATTCAAAAGAGAGTGATAGATATAAGAAAACATCGAAATATCACTAATTGAAAATAGAAGAGCGGTTTTCATACGAAAACAAGGTTTTTGCAAATCAGACATTTCTAGTCGCAGATCAGGGAGGTCGCAACAGAGACTAAAAAGTGTGCTGTGGATATCGGCCCGCACTTTCTTTGGGCCTGATTAAATTTTTCACGATTTCACTTTCGTGAAGTTACAAAAGCATCATCATAATTAATGTTTATAAGTTCCGAAACAACTAACACGGCCACCTTTAATACAGGCCATGAATAGCGTAGTCCCTAGGTGTTGCCAAATTGTGCATAACGGTATACTATCCTAGTCGGATGTTCCCAAGCTTTCAAGCATTATTTCAACTCTTTTTGTATATTGCGAACAAACAAGAAATATTATTTGTATTTATAATATATATAATATTATATTGGGTATTGTGAGCACATTTTTCTATAACAGAAAACTGTTAAACATTTATTATTGCAAGAAAACAACGATGTTCTCGATAAAGCCTCACTGCGTAAAAAATACTTCTATTAGTCAATGGGATTTATTTACATGAAAAGTTGCCTAAACAAATTTATTGAATTATTTGAGAGAATAGAAACCTTGAAAGAAACGCTGTGGGAATACTCAAATTGAATTATTTACTTAAGTATAAATAAATATTATATTTCTGATTAGCGCAACCAACAAACTATTTTATTGAGCTTTCTTAAGTATTGAGCTTTCTTCGTTTATTTTTTGATTCAGTTTTCTCGTGTCCGGCTTCATTTTTTTTTTGTAGTCATTCAATAAGATATTCGAAAAAATGGAACACAGCATGTTCAGAATATTTTTATTGTCTTCACCACATAAACAGCAACAATAAAAATCTTTCAAGGACTCATCCAATCACACTCTTAAAATAGTGAGATTACACAAAATTGCTTTCTGGTGTATAACACAACACAAATTCGATTCGATTAAATCGGTAAACACAAAACACTTCATTTTTATAATTTGATGTTACGTTATCCACAAACTATATCCAAACGTTATCCAAACCTAAATAACACTATAGAAAATTGATGAATAGAGGATTAGAACTGAAATCGTAAAATATTCAACTTCAAACTACGGAAGTCTTAAACAACACAAAACTGATTTCGTTTTACTAAAATTTGTAAACAAACTCAACACTTGGTTTTTTATAGTTTGATGTTGAGATTTCAACAAATTATCAACATCAACACATGTATTACACTGTACACTGAAAAATATAGAACTTATACCAAAACCTCAAATTATTCAACTTCAAACTGCGAAAGTTTTGGGAAGCGTCCTATTTGCGTTAGTTTATCAGCTCAACTAATGGCGGGATTGTTGAACCACTGTCTACTCTATATTCATTTCATGGCCTGAATTAAAGGTGGCCGTGCAACTGAGCAAATTGAGGTATTTCCTCTCCAAAAAAGTGTTCTCTTATTTGAAATGAGAAAGCCTTATTTTCGATTTCAAGCCTTACGGCTTTCACACTCCCTCACAGGGGAAATTTCACTTATCCCCGTTATTATATAGCAGGGAATTGAGCTAAATGATGACCCTTCATAGATGGGTTCGGCGAATCTTAGTTGTCGGATGTTTAATACGAAATTTGTTGGGATTATACAAATGAGCCCTAAGATGATTGGAACATTATTGACAACGTTCATGTGCCACTTCTTTGCATTTCAATTTCTCGATTTCGAGAGATTTTGTCGGCATTTTTCTCAACTAGGTTGTTTGCAATTGGAATGGCCAACTCGATAAAAGTAATTTTCTTTGCTCTTTTGTTAAATAGGACAAAGTCAGGTTTATTGTGGGCAACTATTTGATACGTTGGGACAGTGTGATCCTAGTAGAGTCTAATTATTCTCCAAAATAGACCGCGGAATATATATATAGAAGGCACATTTTTCTTCAGTAGTGGAAGCAATCTTAATAATGTCTCTCTTTGTATTCTGAAGGTTCAAAAATATGACATCTCCCTGTTATGTGCTCGATTGTCTCTGATGTATTGGTTGATGTCGTCCCTCGCTGTTGCGTCTTAAACTATGTTTTTTCATGTGATGACTTATAATAATAATAAATTTATTATCGCGATTTCACCCCACAGCGAACATTCTGTGTGGCTGTTTCCAAATTATCAGACCATTGGCGGTGGTCCCCATGGCGGTGGCTTTCGTGGCGTTTATTACCAATATGCCCCGGAAATAGTCTAAGTGCCAGAGGGGGCTCGACCTTCACGACATCTGAAAACCAGATGAGACCTTTTTTATGTTATGTTATTGATTTATAAACATGCCTATAATAGCTTGCTTATCAAAAATTGTTGATAGATGTTTTTAATTTAATTATTTTCAATCAATTTTTTTTCATCACCTTCATTAATTCAATTTAGATAACTTTACCGGTATGATAACCAATAAAAATTTCTATCAGAAGAATAATTTAATTAACAAAATAAGAGTATAGGCGAGATAGCAGAAAAACCTTTCACAGAATATTCTTAACATGCTTTAAAATTCTTAAAGGTTGCATGCAGGTGCTATGTTACATTATGTTCTATCACACTAACTTCCGACGATCTACTTTCTCTCTCATTTAATCGCTTCGATTTTAAAACTTTAAGGCATGGCAAGAATGTTTTCTACGAAGGGTTTTTGCAGGCAGGCCTTAACTGTTATCTTGGTAATTAAATTATCTTTCTTCTGATAGTAATTTTTATTCGTTATCTAATCGTTAAATTTATATAACTTGACTTAATGGAGGCGATAAAAAAATTGATTGAAAATATTTAAATTAAACATGGTCATGAACACTTTTCGATAGACATGCTATCATAGGTGTGTTCATATATAAATCGATAGCATTTTATAAAAAAGAGGTTTGATCTTATTATCCGATAGGGAAAGGTGGAGCTCCCATGGGTTCTCATACTAAAATTTCCTGACGATCCATCATGTGACGAGCAGCGCGAATTTCTGTTATTTTTCATAGGGATGTACGCTTATTTTCATCATGTTTATCCAAACTGGGTTTGAGTTCAATTTGTGTACATCCTCTGACTAAGTTATAGTTCAAGCCAAAGGCGTTAGGAATTTCCACTGAATAAGAATTGGAATAAGATCGCCTTTCATTGAATGTGATAATGAATTTCCATAAAGTAAATGCCATATCGATACTGGATTTATTCGGTATTCTTAACGTGACCATACGTCCCGCTTTGGGCGGAACAGTCCCGCTTTCAGTCAGTCTGTCCCTATGTACCCAGCGTGGTCGATATAGTCCTGCTTTTGCAAACACATCAATTTATAACGTCATAACATGCATTTTTCTTGAATTCAATTTCATTTAAAATTGAATGAATTACTCGGTAGAGCATTGGAATGGAAATGGCCGCCTTTATAGTCCATAAAACTGCTAATGACTGCCTTCCTGATGACTTGGAATGCATCTTAGTGACAATATACCCATTTTTTCACATGTACAGCGTTCGACTAAAAACTATTTTCTGAGTATCTACAAATGCCAAATATTTCAAAGACGTTTTCCGAAATCCCAACTCAAAGTTGGGGTTGAATTTTCTGCATACACAAGCAAGCAGCAATCTTTCATGAAGCTGTTTTGAAAATCGAAGGCCACTATTGGAGCTGCCATAATGTCCCGCTATGGTAAAAAAAATAAATGGTCACGTTAGGTATGCTAGAAGATTTTCCCAGATGTAGCGACAATCGTTTAAAATATAGCAATAGGTGAAACATCAGAGGTTATGGCTTTCACAGTTACACATGGCCTATATTATCAATACGGAACACAAAAGAATATCAATATGGACGGTATTCGTTGAAGTCATGAAAGATGTTTTACTAATGGTCCTTGGCCTATGTAAAAATTAAAACTAACATTGGTACTGCAGGTGACATTGTCTACTTTCATTCCATGGAACGAAATAAATCAACAATCATTTCTGAAAACACTTCATAACTATCAATGATACTGACAATGGCTATTTATTTTGCACTATGTAACGGAATATTATCATGTGTACTTGAATAGATTTCATTTCTTCCGTAGGATAATCTCATCCTTTTACCTGGTGAATCTCTCATAGGAGCTCTAGATGATAACAATTGCTTGCCAACTGGATGTGTTTTAACTTTAGCTATTCAACTCATGACTATTACTCTTTAAAATATACAGGAGAATTTTTACTTCAACTGGTGAGTTTTTCTTGCTCGTCTATAAAATATTGAAATATGAATGAAAATTCACAAGTTAAACATTAAGACATAAATATACGAAGAAATAGTCAAAGCTTATTGTTTTCTTCATTCATAAAGGTCACAATAGAATAACGAAGAATCATTAGTATTTGCCTATTAGACATTGAGTCTGACGAATAATGGATATTTATAATTCTTTCTCCTAAAATAAGGAAATTGTATAAAATTTCTTCTCAGTTCAATAACATCATAATATTCTGATTTTCTTTGAACAAAAAATGTGAATAATTCAAAACGTAAAATTCTAATCTGAGTCCAATATGAAGTTCGCGATTAAAATTACAAATTTAAAATTTTGTTTGTACGCCAAATTACTTTTTTTCAAAAGCTGGGCCGATAAAAACTACCTATACCTATATATTATATATTATAGTACCTAGTTTACTATATATAGTATGGTATGTACATAAGAAATATTATGTAGTATATTTTAGTACCTATACATTAGTCTTTTAAAAGTCTCTCAAGTTTTTCTGCTTGCTTCGACAATGGCTATTTCAGACTCTGATGAGATCTTCAGGATTCAAATCTGATGCGAGTATTCCGACTTGGGAGAGGGAGTTCTACCTCATGAAGACTATTAAAAGTTTCATGGTATTTGAGTTTTCAGAAATGAGTGAGTTAAGCAATAATTTTATATAATTTCCTGAGTGTATTATTGAAAAATAAAATTCAAACTATGCGTTGGAAAACGAATGTGAAATGATAATGCGGGAGGATGTATAGCATACTCATTAAACTTCTGAAAAATTCAACGGTATGCCAGATATACTCTGAAATTATTCATTCCTTCTTTATTTTTCGAAAAACAGCCTTTTTCTAAATTTATGACTTTGTTCACGGAAACGTGCTTTCTAATTGAATCATACTCGGCAATTATTTCAGTTCGTATATAGTACACATCAACCTCTAGATATTAACAAATCTAGATATAACTCAAATCACCCCGAAACTGACAGGCCTACCATAAGTCCTCTTTCACACGATAAACATCATAAAACATTTGATTGATGATCTCTTGCTTAAAGATTGTTAAATATATTAAATAACTAACACTTGTCTTGATGTCAAAACATTTAATTCAATTACAGCTCTCTCTAAAATCCAATTTTGAAAAACTAGACTGATTTTTAGAATTCAGACAAGTTTGTCCAACTTGAAGTTAAATATCCTTATTGAAAAATACACGTTTTGTTTTTACTTGGACATACACGACTCTAAAAAGTGAGCTCCTTTAAAAAGGAAGAACTTTTCAAAGAATCATCCGAAAAATGGCAGAGGAAATGCAAAAAACAAAATTACTGGACCAAAAGCTTTTTATCCTCATTGAGCATTTTGAAGAAAAAGCAGTGTCACACTCTAATAAAGTGAGCTCCTTTAAAAAGGAAGAACTTTTCAAAGAATATTTGCGAAACTGCCAAATTTGGATCAACTTTTCGCAGCATTCGAAGAAAAAAACTGTCCAAATAAAGGATCATTTGGCAATAGACTGAAAACCTAGTTGGCAGTCTTTAATGCTCTGAAATCCTGTGAATAGCATTGATCATCTTCGTTATGTACAATACGTAAAGTCAATAAAACTAATAACCCTATGAAAATAAACAGATAAATGAATAAACTGAATAAACTACATAAATATACTACATAAATAAACTAAATATGCAAGTTTAGCTCAATAAAATTTCAATCGTGTTTATTATCAAGTTCAAACTTGGTTGGGGCATGATTTGGATCTCTAGAAATGGGGTTAGATAATACGTTAAGTATTCTTGTAACTTAAAACGACAATTGTGTACTAGAAATGGAAAATGCTGCCCTCTATCCAGAAAATCATTTCCTCTACAATATTCATGAGAAATATCAACAGCGTAAACTCGATAGAAAACGAAATACTTGCAAAAAATGTGCAAAACTTTTTTTTCACCTTCGACCTCTAATTTCCACAGATGAGAACATTCCACCATATTTAGCTTTTGAGACAAGATTCAGAATGTCAAAATATAAAATTAAAAAAATTTATAACTGCATACCACAAATTGCGAAATGATTCTACAGAAATGACTGGACTAGTAGTCTTAGCCTAATTCAGTTTTTTTATTGAATATGTTACAGTGATACAGTTTGGATATGTCGGCTTCTTCATGTCCATGTGTCCTTTGTTTGGACCAATAGTATTCTTCAGTAATATTTTGAAGACTAGACTAAATGCCATAAAACTTATCCGTCAGTTCAGAAGGCCAATACCCAGAAGGAGCAAGGGAATTGGAGCATGGAATGATATACTGCTGTTCTCCTCCTATTTCAGCGTGGTTTGCAACGTAAGATCATAACGTATTCCATCAGAAGTTTATCGAGATTATATCCAATAAATTTATATCCAAATTACTGAACCAGAACAGGTACTTCATTTGTATAACAACTAAAAATCCATTAGGAAAAATCTGCCATTAAAAAAATTTACAGGTTATTCGGATGAAGATCAATTGTCATCATGTTTTGGCCAAAACTTGAAATATTTCAAATGTATTATATCTGGAAATAATCAGATAATACATTTTATATCTCAAACATTATAAAATAACTCTTAGAAATAAGTTTTAGATAAAAATAAAATTGCAGCAATCGAAGCAGAGAATATGAAAATTACCGAAAATTGAAGCTGAAAAATAATTAAGCTAATCACTTCATATTGTTATATATTGAAAGAAAGTTAAAAAACAATAATATCTGATTATTTATGAAATGACTTTAAGGATAATATTACATTCAAAAATCCAAAAACCCCTAATAATAAAGAACCACAGAGCACTTTCAACGAGTTATCATCGCATTTTAAATATCAGAGAACTCTGATTCCTATAGTTCCAACTCTTTCCAATGACGGTCTCCGTAGCTTAGTCAGTAGAACACCCGACTATGGTGCGGTAGAACTCGGGTTCGAGCCCCGCTGAAGGCATGGATGTTTGTGTTTCGAGCTGTCATGCTCTCCTCAGTTATGTAACGACCAATCAACAAAAAGCTTTTTTTTTTGATAAATCATCAGCAAGCGTTTTCACAACCTCAACATAAATGGTATTAGTTCATCAAATAGGATGAAGTTGTTCAAAAACTAGAGTTGTAAAATGTAGTATCCCAATTGATAAGGACTAGAGAAACTTTCAATGTTAGATGTATTCATGTGTTTTCTATTGGTTACTGGGATTTGTGATATATAGTAATATATGCATTATATTATTATTATTATGCATAAGATTTAACAGTATGTTTTTGTCTTCCGTTTGTTGGACGTTACGTAACTGAGGATAGCATGGTAGCTCGAAACAGTATACTGTCTTACGTTTCCAATAAATATGGGCACCGATTACAATATTCTTCAACATTTATCCCTTGAAGGTAAATGGAGACATCACATTGTTCATGTCTCACCTAGCAATTCTCTTTTGAATAAATCCTTGAAAAATTACCCGAAGAAAGTTAACTATAACTTATAATTATATTTATAATTTTAATATTGAATCTTTAAAAGCAACGATATGAGCACGATAACTACAGAATCTTTTCTTGTAGTCGATTTCTTTATATATATATATATATATATATATATATATATATATATATATATATATATATATATATATATATATATATATATATTTCAATTTAATTTATTGCCTCCTTTAGATTTTAATGTTTTTAGTAATAACAGGCTATTTTCAATGTTAAAAACATTATTTTCGTTGACGTTTCGTCGTATATCATTCGTTGAATTTTATGAATGACTATAGATATCAAAACGTCAAACTTATTTTTTTGATAAAAATCAAATTGGCTTTTTGTTGTTTTACTAATTCAGAGAAATATTTCTGGCTTAGCATTCGCTTCTGAAGTTTAAGTCTTCTTCACCATGAGGAAACCTCTGAAACACTCATGGTAAGCCAGGTGATTCTAATGAGTATGATTTATAAATACAAACATATAATTACATATAGTTGAGTTTTATATACTTAACCAGAATATTTTAATGATTAGTTTTTTGTATGAGAGTAGATCGTCAGATTTCAGATATGATTATCTCAAGGTAATTTGTAAGGTTTATCAAATCGTTGTAATAGAATTAAGATTTTTTTATGTCTGTTCTTTCATTTACTGTGTTTTCCAAAATTTTACGACTGTGTACCATTTCTAAAATTTTTCTACATTTTTTGTCTTTCTCATTTGCTAAAATCTTTGTATTGTTTAATCAAAATCTTGTTTTTCAGTTATTTTATGTTTGTGTGAGGATGTTATTTGAGTTTTTGCATATTTATGTCCATTAATTCTTTCTTCAAGGAATTTGGGACGTTTGTCCTATATAGCATTCACTTGAGCATTATAATATTAGCTTTTACAGATTTCCAATTCCAAACGAAACGTCAACTAAAATGTACATGTTTTGAATCAAAAAAGCTTGTTGAGGCTGAAAATATAAAAACTATTCAATTATATGAATATAAATTATTTAATTTCAGGCGTTCATCATTGGATTCAATACGAGATTGATATTATTTGCAGTTCACCGAATATATCTAGATGTGGAGAAGACCTTTTTCGAATTTGTTTTCTCAAGTGAGTTCATGTGGAATATTATATGTACATATAATACCTTTACATACTCTCTCTCTCTCTCTCTCTATATATATATATATATATATATATATATATATATATATATATATATATATATATATATATATATATATATATATATATATGACTACCTGTAAAGCTGCAGAAAAAACACAAATTATACAGCCAGCTTCAAATATTAAAAATTAGGAAGAAGATAAAATAAAACCCGGTAATGAATCACAACAGCAACGCGAAAATAATGAAAATGCAGATAAACAAAGAGCAAAACCTTCTCAGGAAGCTATGAAAAATAAGATTGCTCTACTCGAAAAAAATCTGAACGCTTTGTATTCTGCCAGAGATACTATGCCAAGCCGTGCTGAAGTTGATAAACAGATCATTAAGTTGCGTGAGGAAATAAAAACAGCAAAACAGTCTTTAAACAGGAAGATTCAAAACGCAGTTGCCCAGAAAAAACACAGGGATGGTATGAAAAGAAAGTTAGAAGATATTTGTCATGAAAATCCAGAAATAAAAAAAGACTATCTCTGAGGGATGCAGTGGGACGTCCAAATCTTGAAAGCAATCAACCATCACTATTGAAAACAATTGCGGATATAGCTTTATTTGGGAGTGCAGCAGATGATAGAAGACGAACGGAATCTATTCGCAGCGTAAAAACTCTTGATGAACTCACACAAGAATTACGTAAAATAGGATTTGACATTAGTCGCAGTGGGACATATCTTCGTTTGATTCCCAGAAAATCTAATTCTGCAGTAGGACGAAGACATGTATCGACAGTCCCTGTTAAGCTCATTCGGGCTCAAACTGATCACCACAAGAGCCACTTAGATAGCAAGTTTGCTGAAACATCAATCCATTATTTAGAGAACATAGCATCCATACTTGGACCAGATCAAGTATTTTTCATATCTCAAGATGATAAAGCTCGAGTCCCTATAGGCGTAACTGCGGCAAATAAGCAAGCACCTCTTCTAATGCACATGGAATATAGAATCAAATTACCTGACCACGATTGGGTAATCGCTGAGCGTCATAAATTAATACCATCTGTTTATGCTGGTATCAAAATCACTTCCAGAATGCTAGGACAACCGCAAGCCGTTGGATATTCTGGACCAACATACATCGCTATTCGAAGTGGAAAGCATAGTTCATCTACTGCTAATACTCATGCTCAGGATTTCGAGACGCTTCTCGAACTTGAAGAGTTTCGACCATTAGCTAAAACTGACCATGGACTAGTAAAACCAGTGGTAATCATGACGGTTGATGGAGGGCCAGATGAAAATCCGCGTTATGAAAAAGTCATAGGGTTTGCTATACAACACTTTAAGCGACATGATCTCGATGCATTGTTTTTAGATACCAATGCTCCTGGAAGAAGTGCGTACAACAGAGTAGAGCGCAGAATGGCTCCTCTTAGTCGAGAACTGGCAGCTTTAATATTGCCCCATGACCATTTTGGGTCTCATTTGGACGAACGTGGCGTTACAATTGATGAACATTTAGAAAGATCTAATTTCGAATTTGCAGGAAATGTATTAGCTGAAGTATGGAGTTCAATGGAAATTGATGGCTATAATGTTACTGCAAAATATGTTGGGGCAGGTCAACAAGATGTTCCTGTATTTCCAGACATTAAATGGTATTCAGAACATGTGCGTGAAAGCCAATACTTGCTTCAAATTGTAAAATGTAAAAATACAGAATGCTGTCGTCCAAGAAGTGGTCTATTCAGATTACTAGATAACAGGTTTCTTCCACCACCTGTAAAAGTTAAACAAACAGTTGATGACTTGGTTTTGGATGAAGGAGGGCAATTTCTTGATCTTCCAGTCAATTTAGCTCTACGCTTAAGTGCTTCACTCAAAGATTTCCTGCAAATGCCCTACGATTATTTTTGTCCGACGGTAAAATTGAGGCTATCAAGTCGAACATGCAAAACGTGTGGTCTTTATCATGCTTCCATCAAGTCACTAAATCGTCACATCGAGAAGATCCATAAAAAAGTAAACACGCACACTGATAGGAAAGTTAGACCTTTAAGAGTCGCTGCTCGTCGTGCTAATGAACTGATGTGCATCATTCAAAATTTAGAGCACCATGATGTTGAATGGCTCGATGAGAACGACGTAGACATTCCAAAATCGGATGAAAGTGAGCAGACTCACAACATTGAGCAGCAATCCAAGCAATCCAATGTCAGCGAAAACTTAGAATCATGGATTCGGGTTTCATGGACTGAAGACTGTTAATTTGAATTTAATATGTGTACCAAAAATTTAAAATAAGTTTGTTATTTTCGTAATATTATAATATTTTTGTCCCTTACTGTAATGTTGATTACTGCATCAGTAAAATCTCATCTCTATTCTAAATCAATTTTCTTATTCTTAAAATTATAATTATAATATAAAAAAAATACATTTTTAATTGAAAAATGTTTACGTAAGCATGGGGGGAGGGGGTAAAAGCTTTGCTTACTTTTGCTGACAAAGGGGATGGGGGTAAATAATTGTAATAAATCTGCTTACGTAATATTTGAACGGCCCCATATATATATATATATATATATATATATATATATATATATATATATATATATATATATATATATATATATATATATATATATATATATATATATATATATATATATATATATATATATATATATATATATATATATATATATATATATATATATATATATATATATATATATATATATATATTTAGAGATTCACTAATCTTTCATACTTAGTCAATAATGAGACTCTCAATCGTTTTATTTGAAATATGTGGATATTTAGATGAAGAGTCTCAGTATTGACTAAGTATGAAAGATTCGAGAATCTCGAAATTAGTTACCTATTTGTTCGCCTGGGAGTGATCTGGAGCGATTAGTCGTCGGACAATTCTTACACATTACAAAGCTCTAGGTCAGGAGTGCTCAAACGGTCGATCGCGAGTGCTTTTTGAGTAGATCTGGAGAAGAAAAAAATATTTAGTAAGTAGGTAACTAAACTACAAACATAGGTAATAAAATAACACTCTGCTAGCGGCAAAAGGCAGGTTTATCAAAGGAACGCGCGGTACTTGTCAAAGAAAAGCCGCGTTTTATATTCTTACCGCTTGTTCTAGAAATTTCGGGCGGCGCGTTTGACGGGAATATTCGAGATTTTCGTTCACGCCGATATGAATGTTGCGCCTGCAGGAATTGGTGTCATTCTGAATTGACTTAAACGCAATACTACGTCCATACAAAGTTTATTATTAAATAGCACAAAATGAATGCAGCGAAGAAATCTGAAACGTAACATTTCAATAACGATTGGGAGGAAGAATTTTTCTTTTGTATAGTGAAGGGTAAGTGCATTTGTCTTATTTGTCGTGCGTCAGTTGCAATACCTAAGCACTTAAACACCATTAACTTGGAGCTTCAAGGTAAAGGAAAAACTATTATTGAGATAATTAGCGCAGTAAACGGATTCAAAAGTAAATTGCAACTTATGATAGATCAACTGAAAAGAAAGGATCTGAAACATTTTCCGTCTTTGAAAGCAAGAATTCCTCAGTTGAATTATGATACGTATGAGGCTGAATTATCAAATATTTCGGGACAATTCGAAATGCGTTTTTATGATTGCAGTAAGTTGACAAATACAGCATCATTTATGAGTTATCCTTTTTCATGTCAAACCATTGAGGAATTAGTTACTGAAATAGCAAGTCAGCTAATATGAACACATGTTCTGTTGAAAATGAGTTGGTGCAGATTATAACAGATGTACATCTAAATAGATAATTAAGTCAAAATATTGCAATCGACTTACTGGCGATCATATGTCATCATGCTTGCGTTTAGGCACTCGCTTTAGAATCGATTCGGGGAATTACCGCGCGCTGTTCACTTGTCTAAATTTCTTCTGTCAGTGCATTGTTTTGTTCGGATACTATAGCGAGTAGACGTATTGTAAGCATAGCAAAGCAATTCAACATTTGTGTTACCGTTGATTCCATTAGCCAAAGTTTAACGTTTAAATAAGATGTCGTTTCAAATAGACAAATCCGAATTATACCAAAAATTGTTTGAAAGTTTTAAAAAATCTCATACAAGTACGAAAGTACAAAATGTACAAAAGTTAGTTAACGAAGTGTGGCGAAATTATAAATTAC
The DNA here is from genome assembly GCA_030704895.1 of Henosepilachna vigintioctopunctata. NCBI lineage: Eukaryota > Metazoa > Arthropoda > Insecta > Coleoptera > Coccinellidae > Henosepilachna > Henosepilachna vigintioctopunctata. Next base: position 4,945,651 of record JARQZJ010000064.1, on the reverse strand, counting down.
AAGCAAAGTCCGACAAGGAACTAGATATCATTGTATCTAAGAGAATTGAAGAAGAATTGCAAGCGGCGATTAAGAATAAATCCAATCTACCACATTTTTTTTCCAAGGTGAGTGACGAAGTTGCCAAATGACGGGCTATGGCTTTAAATAATCTTTAAATGCAGTTTTTATTCCATACTTTGTATTTATGTAGTTTAATAAGAGAATCTTCAGCAGAATCAATACAAAGTTTTCACTTTTAGGCAACGACTACCTGTAAAGCTGCAGAAAAAACACAAATTATACAGCCAGCTTCAAATATTAAAAATTAGGAAGAAGATAAAATAAAACCCGGTAATGAATCACAACAGCAACGCGAAAATAATGAAAATGCAGATAAACAAAGAGCAAAACCTTCTCAGGAAGCTATGAAAAATAAGATTGCTCTACTCGAAAAAAATCTGAACGCTTTGTATTCTGCCAGAGATACTATGCCAAGCCGTGCTGAAGTTGATAAACAGATCATTAAGTTGCGTGAGGAAATAAAAACAGCAAAACAGTCTTTAAACAGGAAGATTCAAAACGCAGTTGCCCAGAAAAAACACAGGGATGGTATGAAAAGAAAGTTAGAAGATATTTGTCATGAAAATCCAGAAATAAAAAAAAGACTATCTCTGAGGGATTCAGTGGGACGTCCTAATCTTGAAAGCAATCAACCATCACTATTGAAAACAATTGCGGATATAGCTTTATTTGGGAGTGCAGCAGATGATAGAAGACGAACGGAATCTATTCGCAGCGTAAAAACTCTTGATGAACTCACACAAGAATTACGTAAAATAGGATTTGACATTAGTCGCAGTGGGACATATCTTCGTTTGATTCCCAGAAAATCTAATTCTGCAGTAGGACGAAGACATGTATCGACAGTCCCTGTTAAGCTCATTCGGGCTCAAACTGATCACCACAAGAGCCACTTAGATAGCAAGTTTGCTGAAACATCAATCCATTATTTAGAGAACATAGCATCCATACTTGGACCAGATCAAGTATTTTTCATATCTCAAGATGATAAAGCTCGAGTCCCTATAGGCGTAACTGCGGCAAATAAGCAAGCACCTCTTCTAATGCACATGGAATATAGAATCAAATTACCTGACCACGATTGGGTAATCGCTGAGCGTCATAAATTAATACCATCTGTTTATGCTGGTATCAAAATCACTTCCAGAATGCTAGGACAACCGCAAGCCGTTGGATATTCTGGACCAACATACATCGCTATTCGAAGTGGAAAGCATAGTTCATCTACTGCTAATACTCATGCTCAGGATTTCGAGACGCTTCTCGAACTTGAAGAGTTTCGACCATTAGCTAAAACTGACCATGGACTAGTAAAACCAGTGGTAATCATGACGGTTGATGGAGGGCCAGATGAAAATCCGCGTTATGAAAAAGTCATAGGGTTTGCTATACAACACTTTAAGCGACATGATCTCGATGCATTGTTTTTAGATACCAATGCTCCTGGAAGAAGTGCGTACAACAGAGTAGAGCGCAGAATGGCTCCTCTTAGTCGAGAACTGGCAGCTTTAATATTGCCCCATGACCATTTTGGGTCTCATTTGGACGAACGTGGCGTTACAATTGATGAACATTTAGAAAGATCTAATTTCGAATTTGCAGGAAATGTATTAGCTGAAGTATGGAGTTCAATGGAAATTGATGGCTATAATGTTACTGCAAAATATGTTGGGGCAGGTCAACAAGATGTTCCTGTATTTCCAGACATTAAATGGTATTCAGAACATGTGCGTGAAAGCCAATACTTGCTTCAAATTGTAAAATGTAAAAATACAGAATGCTGTCGTCCAAGAAGTGGTCTATTCAGATTACTAGATAACAGGTTTCTTCCACCACCTGTAAAAGTTAAACAAACAGTTGATGACTTGGTTTTGGATGAAGGAGGGCAATTTCTTGATCTTCCAGTCAATTTAGCTCTACGCTTAAGTGCTTCACTCAAAGATTTCCTGCAAATGCCCTACGATTATTTTTGTCCGACGGTAAAATTGAGGCTATCAAGTCGAACATGCAAAACGTGTGGTCTTTATCATGCTTCCATCAAGTCACTAAATCGTCACATCGAGAAGATCCATAAAAAAGTAAACACGCACACTGATAGGAAAGTTAGACCTTTAAGAGTCGCTGCTCGTCGTGCTAATGAACTGATGTGCATCATTCAAAATTTAGAGCACCATGATGTTGAATGGCTCGATGAGAACGACGTAGACATTCCAAAATCGGATGAAAGTGAGCAGACTCACAACATTGAGCAGCAATCCAAGCAATCCAATGTCAGCGAAAACTTAGAATCATGGATTCGGGTTTCATGGACTGAAGACTGTTAATTTGAATTTAATATGTGTACCAAAAATTTAAAATAAGTTTGTTATTTTCGTAATATTATAATATTTTTGTCCCTTACTGTAATGTTGATTACTGCATCAGTAAAATCTCATCTCTATTCTAAATCAATTTTCTTATTCTTAAAATTATAATTATAATATAAAAAAAATACATTTTTAATTGAAAAATGTTTACGTAAGCATGGGGGGAGGGGGTAAAAGCTTTGCTTACTTTTGCTGACAAAGGGGATGGGGGGGTAAATAATTGTAATAAATCTGCTTACGTAATATTTGAACGGCCCCATATATATATATATATATATATATATATATATATATATATATATATATATATATATATATATATATATATATATATATATATATATATATATATATATATATATATATATATATATATATATATATATATATATATATATATATATATATATATATATATATATATATATATATTTAGAGATTCACTAATCTTTCATACTTAGTCAATAATGAGACTCTCAATCGTTTTATTTGAAATATGTGGATATTTAGATGAAGAGTCTCAGTATTGACTAAGTATGAAAGATTCGAGAATCTCGAAATTAGTTACCTATTTGTTCGCCTGGGAGTGATCTGGAGCGATTAGTCGTCGGACAATTCTTACACATTACAAAGCTCTAGGTCAGGAGTGCTCAAACGGTCGATCGCGAGTGCTTTTTGAGTAGATCTGGAGAAGAAAAAATATTTAGTAAGTAGGTAACTAAACTACAAACATAGGTAATAAAATAACACTCTGCTAGCGGCAAAAGGCAGGTTTATCAAAGGAACGCGCGGTACTTGTCAAAGAAAAGCCGCGTTTTATATTCTTACCGCTTGTTCTAGAAATTTCGGGCGGCGCGTTTGACGGGAATATTCGAGATTTTCGTTCACGCCGATATGAATGTTGCGCCTGCAGGAATTGGTGTCATTCTGAATTGACTTAAACGCAATACTACGTCCATACAAAGTTTATTATTAAATAGTACAAAATGAATGCAGCGAAGAAATCTGAAACGTAACATTTCAATAACGATTGGGAGGAAGAATTTTTCTTTTGTATAGTGAAGGGTAAGTGCATTTGTCTTATTTGTCGTGCGTCAGTTGCAATACCTAAGCACTTAAACACCATTAACTTGGAGCTTCAAGGTAAAGAAAAACTATTATTGAGATGATTAGCGCAGTAAACGGATTCAAAAGTAAATTGCAACTTATGATAGATCAACTGAAAAGAAAGGATCTGAAACATTTTCCGTCTTTGAAAGCAAGGATTCCTCAGTTGAATTATGATACGTATGAGGCTGAATTATCAAATATTTCGGGACAATTCGAAATGCGTTTTTATGATTGCAGTAAGTTGACAAATATAGCATCATTTATGAGTTATCCTTTTTCATGTCAAACCATTGAGGAATTAGCTACTGAAATAGCAAGTCAGCTTAATATGAACACATGTTCTGTTGAAAATGAGTTAGTGCAGATTATAACAGATGTACATCTCAAAGCTACAGCATCTGATACAAATTTCTGGTGTTTTATATCTGAAGATAAATATTCGAATCTAAGGCAAATCGCCCTTCAACTGACGGCAATGTTTAGGTCAACTTACTTGTGCGAGTCTGCATTTTCTGAAATGAAGATAATTAAGTCAAAATATCGCAATCGACTAACTGACGATCATATGTCATCATGCTTGCGATTAGCACTCAGTGGTTACGTACCATTTTATGAAAAGTATGCTGAGGACATGCAGTACCACGCTTCAACTTCCAAAGTCACTCCTTAGTTAAGTTTAACACCATATGTATCTCTTTTGTTTTGTAACAACCAATAAACTCGCAATTTTGAATTAGTATGAGTTTTTTCATTGATATTGTAGAGAAGAGCCTAACTAAACCTAACCCAAACCTTGACTAAAATAACGCATATCGTGCGGAAAGCTAATTTCTATATATGCCACGGTACAACTTACCCAGATAGGTAGGGTGTATCTTGTATGCACGACAACCCTGCATCACACATGCATACTTGCAGCCTCTCAGAGTCGATCGTAAGTAGTCTAAAAATATTGAGGTAGATCGCCAGCAGTTCAAGTTTGAGCATTCCTGCTCTAGGTGTTTGAATGAAATGTCTACAGAGCCTCTACGTAGTCTCACTAATGTTGTCGGGAGGAGTAATCTAGAATATTAGAGACAGTTTATACGTCTTTTCTTCGATAGAGGTAGCTCGCGTGATTAGTTCACGAACTAATAATTATTGTTTTCAATACTTATTATTATTATATGTTCTCCTCATTCGAATATAGGATCTGGGGGCGTTTTGAAAGTGGATTCTTGATTGATTGTTTAAATATGACCTATGATTTCTAATAAAAGAAACAATTGTATCATATTATCATTCAACAAGTTCGATGATTTTTCGAAGTTTACTTACTCACTAATATTCACTCTCGAAAGTGATTGGTTCGTTCTCGTTGACTAAATATATATGAGGAAATAGATGAGGATAGTACAGTAAATGCACAGGATCATAACTGAAATATTTATTAGAAAAACTCATTGAAACAACACGAAAAAAGATAGGAAAAAAGTTTTCAAAAAATATCAGCAAAATTTTTAATGAAAAATTTTCAAGGAAAAATATAAATGCATACAAATGAAAAATAGTGCTCTATATTTGAAGTAGATGAAAGTGAAGATGAAATTGAATTATTAAAATTGTTTTTGATAAACCAAGTTTATATTGGCACTTTTCCACACTCATAAGATTGACAGTAAATGCTGGTTGGTTAGAATGGAAAAAAAGATTTTTAGTATGTTTCACAGATAATGGATGGACTAATGTAAATTTCATTTTAATATCATTCGCTAGTGGATATGCTTTGAAAAAAGAGAAACTTTTGATAGATATAACTTAGTAGATATAACTTTAGATAGATAGATATAACTTTTAGTAGTACCTTATGAAAAAATTGACTTGAACGTGAATATTGTCTAGCAACATGAAAATCAGTAGAGCCAATAAGGGTAGGACAGGTCTATGTAACCATGTAAGAGGTTATACAGAAACTTCAAAAACAACAAGTCCCTGCCAACTTCGAGTGATTTAGCTCCAAACCTGTTTAAATGATCCAGTTTGGCTATATCCGCTGGCCGGATAATGGTTTACTACAGATTCAATATTTGAGAAATTTTCGTTGTATCGACTCTAAATTATTTTTATGAGAATTGTACCTGAATGTGACGCCAAATCAAACAACCGAAATATAATTTGCTCTTTACAATGGCATTAAATAATTGTATAAGTGTTTTTGTTTCAGAATGTGTCCAACATTACGCACAATAAATCCCTACGATTTGAATGATTTCGTTACAATTATAATTGTATAAGCCGTTTCTTGTTCGTGAATGTGACAACGTTACATTTAGCTACATTAATATTAAGTTTATTGCGAAAACTCCAATCAGATACAGCGGTGGTTAGCCATCCCGTAAGCTCATGCAATCCTTATAAGTTTTTATAATATATTTTTAAAACATCATCATACATGAGACTATGAACTGCTAAACAACCCATTAAATCATTCAAAAAGAGGAGAAACAACAGCGGACCTAAATTAGAGCCTTGTGGTACACCCGAGATAGTTATATATTCATATGACTCGACCCTCAAATTGTTCAACTCAATTAGGGAAACTAGATCTTTGGAGAAACTTAGCTTGGCTCTCTGTTTGTACAACTTACCTTTATGATTCATTTGACCAAATGCTTTCATTAAATCAGTATATACAACATCTACCAGACTCCTTTATCAAAAGTTCTTCAATACAAATTGTGAGAATGTTACAAGTTTAGTCATGCAATGTAATTGACAATAGTCATGAATATATAATTTTACAATAATTTCACATCTGAATTTAATTATTTATTGATAAATATAAATGTTGTTTTTACTTTACATTAGTTAAACTCCAAAATCTTGAAATTACAAAACTACTTACAGATTATTTGTTTCAAAATCAATTGAACTCTACTTTTTTGGAAGAGTAGTTTTTGAACATTGTGAATTAAAGAAAAAGTGTTCCAATTAAAATGAGCCTCATAAATTATATAGATAATAGAATATAGATAATAATAATATAATACACAACTATTAATGTCAAAAAGGATTTAGAGATATGTAATAAAACCAATATCCAACTATTCAAACTTTATATCAAATTTGTAAGGGCTAGTAGGAAAATACATAACCTTACATTAGCTTTTTATGGAGAAAATTAAAAAATTCTATCCTCACTATTATGTTAGTTAATAAAACAAATGCATTCTTCAACAATGTTTTCATCTATGTTTAGTATACAATTTATAACAGTTTTTATATTCAGATATCATGTAATTAAAAACTTTTCACCAATATTTCAGTAATTTTAGAATATATAAAACTCATCAGATTAGGTATATATATATATACCTAAACAGACCAATACAAATAGCAACTTACAAATTAATTTTATTCTAAACATAATCCAGCACTACTTTAATGTATCTCCAAAGAAAATTTACACTATTTTGAAGAAAAATTGATAAAGGCATCTTGTTACTATACAATTTATCCATAATTAGGTAATATAGCAAACTTCTAAGCTGAAATTATTGATATAGTTAAATTAATGATCTTGACCTACATAAAATTTATGTTTTAGCAATCACAAAGACTTGAAAGGTGAAGCTTGTTACCTAATGTAAATCCAATTCAAAATTAAAATCAACTGTCACATATCCTCCATCATTCAATGTAGGTAATGACAAAATATTTATATTATAAACATACTTATATAAAGAGTTAATCAAATGTATAGTAAATGTATAGACCAATAGTAAATATAAGTAATCAAGGATCTACTAATTTCTACTTCATTTTAACTAGTCATTTTCTAGTACCCCTGAGGTTGAATTATATTACTGTCTAACAAATAAAAATTATAACTACACTTCAAACATTATAATAAAATGCAAAGTAATTTTCATAAGTTACATAGTATTTCTATTTATTTTGAATATTTAAACTATATAAATTATTTATCTTCAGTTAACAAGATATTAGAATATTGAAACATAACTTCATTTTTATAATTATAGTGGATATATTATTGCTGTCAGAAGAATTTGGAAAAAAATTGAAAACATTCACAAATACTTTACCATTATTGTCTGACTTACTATAAATTCACACAAAATCATTTGGTAGAACACATTGACAACCATTTTGAATATCTATTCAAATTCAATACTTATTGACTTATTGGCATATGAAGAAAAGGAATTCAATAATATATTGGGACAATCTATTGAATATTATAAAAGATATATCTTTCATTTTTTTTTAAATGGATCAATAACATGGAGGAAAAGTAGCTGAAGTTAAATATCCAGTATGTCCTGGTAAACTATTTGGTAAAACTGATGTGATAAAATTCACATATTCTTTTTCACTTTTTTCACATTTTCCATCATTTTGAGTCTTGAGAATATTCAAATTTAATACACTCATCTTTTTTTTCTGCACAGAAAATTGCGACTGTAAAATTTCAACTGTTTGAATATCCTGATATCCTAAGTTTGATAACGCAGCACACATTTTTTGAACTTGTTCTACACAAGGTGAAAATGAACACAAGCGACCACCACTTTTTTTAAAAACTTGAGTTGTATAGTTTGCAGCTAACCATGGTTGAGGTAAATCTAAAAATATGGCATCAGCTTTGTTTTCCATTTCCTTGCCAAACCCATTTGTACAAACATCTCTAGTTTGCACAGTTACATATTCACCAAGACCATGATCTTTAAACTCATTTCTTGCTACTTCTGCTCTAGTCTCATGAAAATCAAATGTATATAAATGACCGCTTGGTTTTATTCTTCGTATAATAGCATGTGACAATGAACCACTTCCAGTACCACTTTCTACAACAATACTTGTTGGCTTAAGTTCTAAATAAAATAGGATCATACTTATATCTGTAGAGTAAATAATTTGAGTCCGATGAGGTAAAATTTCAGTCCAGAATTCTGGTGTAGGTTGGAGTACATAAGCCCAACCCTTTTTCAATTGAATTTTAGTGCCATATAACTTTCCTATCAAATCTCCGCATATTATAGGCCCATAAGGAGTCTGAAAAATATTTTGTACAGTTGCGCCTTTCTTACTCACTGCTGTATTCTTTGCCTCTAGGATATAATATTGATTTATAGTCAAATACAGGATAACGGAATCACCTTCCTTTATAACAGTCTTGTAACCATCAAAACTCATTATGATTAATTATATATTTATTAATTCACGAAATATCATAAGTGTTATACTGTAAAGTATATAAACTTAACCGCCACACCATTTGAAAGTTAACCTAAAATATCAACGTCAAAGGCACAGAAAATTGGAGTATCTTAAACATTTGAACTACTGATTTCTTCTGTGCCTTGATTTAAGGTGTTACTCGGTTCTATGGTAGGGGGTTATTTCACCATAAATGTATCGTGAACAAAGGTATACCATACTTTTGTGTTCAATACATTCAAATAATTAATCTAATAGTAATTAGTTAGGTAAAAGTTAGCTGTTGAAAAATGGAGTTAATGTTCTATTTTTGTGAAAATACATAATTTGTTTGTTATGAATTCATTAAATCAACCAGAGTTTATTACGAATTCGATACTTATAAGTTTCAATAACTGTTATTTTATTCATAAATAGAATTAGAAATATTGTCAAGAAAGAAACAATACTTGTAAAGAGTCTCAGTAGTAGCTGAGCAGTATAGTGACCCATTAACGTTTTCGAGTTACTGGTGCTAGTGGGTTCGATTGCCACCTTACTCTTGGACCGTTTTGAACCGGCGTTAAACCATAACTCGAGTGGGTTCTTTTTAGGTCTCTGACATCTGCTCTCAGAGAATACTGATGCATACTTAATTAATGATGAATACTTAGTGATGAATAGCACACACCGAAAGTTTAAACATTTTTGAGTTTAAAGGTATGGAGATCTGTTTCTACAGTGCGTTAACTATTGGAAAGTGCTTGAGGAGATTATTTATACATCGAAAAAAATTTTCGAAAAGAGAAGAGTTCATCTTTCTCTCGCAGAAATTTTGACATCACTGATGAAAATTTGACCTCAATTTTAGTTGATAAAAATTTTATTTATTCACTAGCTTTCCTTACAAACATTACAAATTATTTGAATATTTTGAATGAATCCTTGCAAGGACAAGATCAAAATGTGTGTTGCCTTTATAAATCTGTTACTGGATTTTGAAACAAATTATTATTGTTAAGGTTTAATTTTTAGCAGAATAATATGTTTCATTTTAAATCTTGCAAAGAGATCTATGAAAAAATTGAAGAATGTAATATAGAAGCGAATTGTAAAATATTTCTACCAAAATTGAATATGCTAATTACAAATTTCAAAGGAACATTTTCTGAATTTAATGATCTTAATTCCAATTATTCCAGTTAATATTGATATCAACTCCATTGATTTGGAATATCACATAGAATTATGCGACTGGCCTATTATATCTGACCTTTTGCACATCTCGTGGAATAACTGGAATAGAAATATTCAAATTTTTAGATAAAGACAGATAACCAAAATTAAGAGATTTTGTACTTCAAATTGTATCAATGTTCGGAAGTACATATATCTGCGAACGTGGATACTCTGATATTAAATATATAAAGTCAAAATATAGAAGCAGATTGAAAGATTCCACTCTTGAAGATATAATTGAACTTGCCACATCAAATATACTTGTGTACATAAAAGATATTTTTGCTGAACAAATTACGTCCACAATGTAATTTATATATTACGAATATTTTAAAATTTTCTCTTTAGTATAAATAAAACTTTTTCAATAACATAAACTGACTTTTCATCTATCAGCCTTCTTCTTTGGCCCCCAGAAAGGTTTGATAAAGAAAATATAGCTCGCGAGTTATGGTAAGTTGGACAGCGTTGTTCTAGATTGTTGACTTGAATACTTCAACGCTTCCATACAGTGATCAAATCTTTAACTTCCTCCTCATTTTTCATTCAAATTTTGTGATAATGACACTGGATTTTTATAAACAATACAGTTAGGAGATTCCGTACAAGACAGCTAATAATAAACTCACTCTATATTTTTCAACGAATAGAACTCGTTCTAGCACACTAGAAATAGTGAGATTAGGCAGTACATATACTAGAGGCAAAGTTGTTAAAAGGTTAACACAAAGTTGGGTTTTTGATCAATTACTATTCACTATATTTATAAGTGATGTATTTAGCCAGGCAGATACAGTTTTATAAGTCATTTTACAGCGACAATATGAATATTTGCGCAAACCCATTAACTCAATATCAAAACTTCAGAGTGATTTGACCTCTATGTGGTGTACCGCAAGGCTCTTGCCTTTGAATAGTGAGAAGTGTGTTGTCTTACACATTGGTTAAAACAATCCTAACTTGAACTACACCTGTATAATTTCCACTCAAAATATGTTTCTTCTCATGTGGACTTGGGGCTAACTATCACTACGTACTGTCATAGTTTGAGCATATCGTCAAAACGAGTAAACCTGCAAATTCGTTGTTGTATCTAATGCACAAAAGTTTTAAAAGCACATCTTTTTTAACTTTCATCAAATTGTATAAAATATACATTCAGCTCATTCTTGAATAGGTTGGAACTGTTTGGAGTCTGTTTATCAGAAACACGAATATACTAGAGGATATTCAGCATCAAGCATCTCGCATGGCATTCTGAAACAGAGATTGGTCACAGCAAAAACATACAAAATTTTTTGAGGGTATGTCCTGTGGGTCACCGCAGGTCTCACAACATTCGAGCAAAGAAGATTCTTGCGATCTTTTCTTTAGTTCCGCCTACTCAAATATAACTATGCAAAGCTAAATTACATGTACACTTTAAATAATGACATTCGTTACGTGGATACGCGCTTAAATTGAAGTATTAAAGGTATATTTTAAAAATCTCATAGGCCGAATTCTGTTTCCTTCATAGTTCAATGGATTTTGTTTCATCTTATTATTAGATGTATTCATTTAATATTCATTTTCAATTTGTGTTTATTTAATTAGGCTCAAATGGACCTTGGTCCTAGGCCTTTCACCTTTATAACAGTTAAAGGAGACGCTGCGAATGTGTGTTAATTTTTTCAGGACTTTTCTTCTTTCGTTCAGGTTTATCGGGAAATGTTCAATGTTCTTCAGGCAAGAAAACTACCAGAAAAAAATAGAATTCTACTACGAGACAAAATTAGAATTTATACTTTCATTTTAGGGTTCGATATAACAGACCTTCCTTCTGGAGCTCATAGATTGACCGGCACAGATTGCATTTTCGCAGGTCAACGATATCCACCAATCCACAAATACAAATACAAGAAAACGAATGAACATTATGCAGTGCAATCCTGTAAATTCATATTTATAATAATTTTCGAGGTAAGTATGAATGAAGAAGTTGCATGATACTTTAATAGTGCTTTTACATAAACGAAATGTGAAATTATCAAATATTTAGGGTTTGTGGACATTAAAAACATATTGTGTGTAATTTTTTCACAGTAAATATTGTCTAATGTTAGGCATATGCGTCTAATTTCAAGCTGATTGAATCAACTCTCGAAATTTAGGTCGTTCTTATAGATATAAGAGTAATGCTTAAGTGTTAATTGTTAAGGTAGGTAAAATAATTTGTTCCATGGGTACATTATTCAGAACCAGCAAAAATTGAACATCTTATTGCGCTGTAAATGAATTCCATGCTGAAAAACATTCATTACCTCATAAATAACTACAATATACTGTGAAATTATATTTAATACATTTTTTTTTCATACTACAAATTTAAGATATGATGATTGTGACATTCCAGTGACGTGGTTTCAGATTCCATCAGTAAATTGGCCTCAAACAGATCGAATGTCTATTCATATCATATATTAAAAACCTTATTTACTGAAATACATATAAATTAAGTATTCTCCTGACATAACCTCATTTTATCACCTTTTGAGATGAATATTAAGAAATGATAACCAAGAAATCTATGTTACCACTCAATTGTATACATTTTTATGAGGAAATATATACTACTTAATTCAAGCCATCAAACTTACTATCCACAATGACAATTATATTTTTGTTTATGGTTTTTTCTAAAAAGACCCCACGAATTTTTCTGTTCTGAAATAAAAAGTTATTTTTACTCGTTTAATGTTCCTGGCAATTGAAACTGAATATCATTTTTCACAACTAACCTACACGCAGGGTACAACAATGAAAAATTGTAGTTATAACTACTTGGACCGACTATTTTGAAATGAATAATAATCAAAAATTCATGCATAGTGACTTCATTTCAATTCATCAATTGTATGAACGTATATACCAAAATTCATAGGAACTACTGAAAATATTACATAGAGAATTTAAGTAATTGCAATTAATATTGGGCAAACTGTCCACAATTTTCATAATTTTTTATCAAATTTTACACTGTATAAAACTTACAGAATAAATCAGATCTTCGATGAAGATCAGAATTATTCAGATCTTCAAATTTAGACAAAAATTTGACATTATTCTCTTTTTATTCTTAAAATGAATTATAGTTGATATTATAACCAGGTATTATTAGGGTATACCTATTATAATCAATATTATAATATTTAATATCATAAAATTGAATAGCAATTTCTTTGCAGAATTTCATATTATTACTGATTGGAGTTCTCTTTTATTTCGTGAACGCTATGCCAAGAAGAGTGAAAGAACAATTGCGCAGAGATAAAATGTATATTAAAGATATTAAAATGAAAATTCTTGAGAAAAAGCTGCATAATAGGCTTTCGAGAGGTTCTAGTCTTGGCCATGGACATTATTAGTTTTTAACAAGAAAACTGATAGCAAAGGACAATATACGAATCGATTACTTTTTAATCATTCTCTATGTTAGAATGGCCACAAAACATCCTCATGTAGAAATATGTTTTCTTAACCTAGTATGTGCCTCTAGTAAACAGGAGTACCAAAGATGTATCATTCTGTTTTTGCGAAAATCTGCGATGTCACAACATGAAGGTACATTGATTTTACCAATTACGTGATTGTATTTACAGTATATAGAAATAAATATGTTCTCATATTTCCAAGACTTTCTTATTGTGGATGAAGTTTCTCTAAAATTATCATAATATGGATGTCCAAAAAGAGTATCGCGTATTTGTAAGTTCGATAAAACAAAAACTACTTTTAAATAACAAAAAAGTTCATGATTGATAATACTAATATTGAATGGAAAATTATTTGGAAAAGATCATGTTATCTAAATGGTGACCGTTACGTTGCTGGCACTCTTCTCACGCTAACACATAGCTCTGGATATTGCTGCCATTTCTGACATTATGTTTTGCTTCAGCTGTGTAAGGTTTGTTCTCGTAAACCTTACTTTTTAGGTATGCCCATACGAAATAGTCAAGCGGGCTAAGGTGTGGGCTTCTGGAAGGTCAGTTGATGTTACCCCTACGCGAAATCACTTTATTCGGGAATCACTCAGTGACGTCTTCCATCGCTGCATTCGATGTATGGCAAGTGGCCCATCTTGTTGAAACCATGTTCTTAAGTTGAAACCATCAAACTGATTTTTTTTATGATATTTTTATGTTTAACGCTTGTCTTCGCTTACGGATGGATAACGACGGATTTTGACGAACCGACGCCTCCACTTCTTTGATGGTTTCACGTCGCGAACTGAACGTGGGCGACACGAGTTTTGGATTTTTACCGTCGCACCTGTATTTTCGAACGTATAGATCCATTTTCTAATGCTATCGTCACTTGGAGCGTGGTGTGTAAGGTATTCTGCACGATACATACGTTGGGCAGTCACTACTGAGTTACCATTAAGATAATACTCGTGTACACAAAAAGTCGGGTATCATTCCATCGCGACTAAAACTCCACAGAATGACGGACGCTACGAACCCCACCCCGCTCCTTACCATCGCTCTGTTTCAAATGCAGCACGAAAAAAAATACCCGATACTCCTTTTGGACACCCTGTATCCTAAGTTGAACATGTCGTAGGTTCCTCTAAATTTATTTTTATACGCGATAGCAGGCGTCCGAAACCTGCTGGAATGCTCCATGAATATTTATTATCGTTCCGGATTATTCGTATGAACTGACCTTCGGAAGACTATGGAAAACTAATCACTGCCAGATCTAAATTTCATTGAATATAAACTAAAATTCAAACATTTTAACTTTTCATTTACACTTTATTGACAATAAAGTGTAAATCAAAAGTTCAAGTGTTTGAATTTTAGTTTTAATTCAATTATAATGGATTTTCATCAAGTAAACGCCAACACTATTAAATATTTTAAAGAAGCAGATAACAACTTTTTGGCACGATGGTACTTTGAGCTGTTACTTAAAAGTGCTATCAACACGCAGAATATATGGTTTTAAACGACATGTCTGAAGAAAAAAGTGTTCCCCATATACATCAAACTAAGAACAGATAACACCAGCAGTTCGGCAAGTGGAGGGGCTATAAAAGGAATGAAAACTTGGATCAAAAAGACTGCAGCATTCTGTTAGCATCCGAAGTGGACGTTTGTAACGACGAAACGCGTCATGCTATGTTGTCAATAAAGTGTAAATCAAAAGTTAATGTGTTTGAATTTTAGTTTATATTCAATTATTATGGATTTACATCAAGTAAAATCAGATGACAGATACTAGGGAATATTATTTAACGTAAATATCTCAATTTTGTTGTATATTAATACATTCTAGATAAATTTTCAGTGAACTTTTTTCCAATAACTTTAGAGTTAATAGATTTTCTTACTTCCAGAAATCCTTAAAAACGTAATTCATCCAAAATCAATAGTAAAACATGAAGTGAATGATTTGTGAAAAGGCAATTACTCATAATAAGGTAAATTATTCTAAAATTCCTTGAAATCTACAAAGACTCATTTTATTTGCTACTAACATTTTAATTCAGGTTTTTTTGTAAGCTTTGCTTTTCATAATAATGAAAACATTAAAAAAACTATAATGAAAACTATTTCCACTATAACAAATAGTGGAAATAGTGATGAGCGATATTTTCATACAAGCAACTTTTAATTGGACAACTTTCAATTGGTCATCGCTTTTCGATGACCAATCGATCTAATTTTAATTACGACTTTTCAGCGACTTTGGTCTTGAAAATAAACAACATTAATAAACAAAAACAACATTAAATGACGTACAATACAATCTAGGGATTCCTCGTGAGATATAAGCTAAAAGGTTTGCCAACTTGCGAGAACAAAAAAAATTACGACCAGGCTAATAAAATCGGTGCATTCCCCGTAAAACGTAACCGAAAAAAAGGGGTTGCCAATTTGGGAGTTTCAATTGCCTAATTTTTTATATAAAAAAAGAAACAATTTTAGATAAAGTGTTGTAAGAAGGACCCCCTCCCGCTCATGTAACGCATCGTAACGTTTTACGAGACGCCCCCTCCCCCCAAATTGCGTTACGTAATACTTGAACGCTCCCTCAAAGCTCTACAAAAAATATATGAACTTCACTTATTTTCACATGGCAGATTTTTTAATTTATAATTTTAAGGTAATTATTCAAAAGTTAAATTCCATCAGTCAAACGAATAGTAGTAGGCAAACATCCCCTAAACACAAAAATTATTCATACAGGAGTATAAGAAATATAACATCAACTTGGTTCCCCTTAAACACACAATACGTTTCAGTCTAGTGTGAATGTGTCGTTTTTGCGAAACGTACACATAGTTTAGGTATACTTTACAGCACACTCAGGGTCTGTGACAGCATATCCCAGGTAGCAGACTGACGGTAATATGTCGTAATATATTGGTTTCAACATGTCGGAAAAGACGTCGACAGAGACGTCTCACTGACCATGCAGTGACGACGAAATGTCACAGCCTCAAGACGTCATATTGAGCTGTTCAAAAGACGTCATTAAGTAGAGAAAAATAGACGTCGTGAAGACGTTCTCCAGAGCTTATATTGTAGGGGTTCCATAATTTAAATAAAACAATTTTTATCATCAAATATTTATTAAAAAAATTGTATTTTGAAGATTAGTTTCAATCAACTTGCTTCTTCTTTTTTCTCAATCGTTCTGGGGCAAACCTTGATGGCACGTTTTATCTTAGAAGTTCGGTGAAGTCAGATGAATACTATCTGGAATATTATAATATAGTTGAAATAGTTTACTCAATACTCAATCTTTTGATATTTTATTACTAAAAAAATTAAGAGAATTTTTACTAAGCTTCATTAGAAACAATGATACTTATAGATAGATAACTCTTTCAACAAGATTCAAAAAATGAAAGTGTAACGCGAACTCAAAATTGGAAAAAAAAGCAAGCTCATTTATACAAGTGATAGACATACATGAATACATGGACAAGCAAGTAATTATCATACTGTGATCTGTTCATAAAAACTTCAAATAAATTGCATATAAAAATAACCTACAAATTTTTTTCTTCATAAGTAAAAACTCACCAGTTACAGCTATCTTTAAAAATAGAGCAAATACAATGATTTTTTCACTGACTCTTCCCATCGAAATTGTATGAAGAAGCAACAAATTCTAACAATAAGTGTTTAAAAATTTGATTCACTCCGTTGGTTGAATTCCCTCCACCAATTGTCAGCAAGTATTTCGCTAGAAACAAATTATTAATTAAAAATTTAGCTTTTAAACCAAATATGTTATGACTTACCAACAAACTGAAATTTTCATTGCCATTTGAACCACTTTCAAAAATAATAATTTTTTCTTCAGTTCCAACATTAAGATCAATTAAAATACTCAGAGATGTCCTTTTGTTCTCCAAGTTGTGTCAGTAATAGAATCACTTCCTCTTAAAAAGCTGTAATATTTTTGCATATAATGCAACCAAACACTGTCTTAATAAACAAATAACATTTACATTATGACTGAGAAGTTTTACCTGTTGTTGTACATTCATAATTCACTCGTGATGAAACTGGTGTATTCCTGCTAAAGTACTGACTGTGGTTATTGTATGTTCTATATTATTTACTCTCGAAGAACGTTAAACTATGCCTCTGAAAATTATAGCACATCTTAAAAATATATAATTAATAATTTGCATTACCAAAAAACTTAAGGTTTTTTTTTCAAAACTTGTATCTTATCAACTTACTTTTCTCGTTTGAAGGAGAATTTATTCAAGATTTGAATTTGACTCTTATGCATAAAGATTTTGCACTATTCGAAGTGGTATTTCGTCGACATCTGGTTTCTATTGCTATGCACATTACACCTGCTTTTTCCGCAGAGTTTATTGTATTCATATACTAGATCAGTTTCTTGGAAAATCGATGCCACATTTCGGGCCCCTGACCATTTCGGTGTACACCCGAATTCTAAACAGATATTTCAAAACATTTTATAACACAAACACAACTCGTCCATCTTAATACATTGAATGCAAAATATTTGCCGTTTCTTAAAAAAAATACGGTCATAAATTGACAAAAATAATACTTTGCGCTGACGTCATCTGCTGTCATCCTATGAACGTCAGTTATCTGACGTTAAAAAGACGTCATTCAACGGTCAAATAACGTCACTGACCAAAATTGACCCTAATAAGACGTCAGTTCAAGTCAGCTTGCTACCTGGGATGGTTTTCTCGTTTATATCGAGTAATTTGTAAGTGATATTATGTTATTTAAAATAGTCAAAACACAGCCTAACTTTACTTAAGTGAAGTTCGGTTGTGGAGGAAATCATGGAAGAAGAAAAAAAAATCAAATTAATATCTTATTATATATATATAAAAGAAAGTCGTGTTAGTTACACTATTTATAAGTCAAGAACGGCTCTACCGATATGGCTGAAAATTGGTGGGGAGGTAGCTTAGAGCCAGGAGACGGACATAGGATACTTTTTGTCCCGTTCGGCAGCGTTCCCGTGTAACTTGACAAGAAACGTCAGTCACTATGAAAGGTTGTATGAGTTGGTTGAAATTATACTTTTTTAGCACAAAATAGTAAGCATCACTGGTTCTGTGGTAGAATGTTCTACTGTCACGCGGGAGGCTCGGGTTCGGTCCCGGCTGATCCAAGCTTAGCTTTTTTTACTTCAATGACAAAAGTTTTAACTAATTTCATTCAATACACATATATTGAACATAATTATAAAGCAATCGAATATTCAATTCATATAAAGAACAATTACTGTATTGAAAACAAAACACATTATATTCTTTCAAAATATTTTCAATTAATTGTTAAATTTAGGTCAATGACACTTCTGAGGCTGTTCTTTGGAAATTTTCGCAAATTTTGTTATTAATATTTCTATGTATAAAAGAAAGTCGTGTTAGTTACACATTTATAATTCGAGAACAGCTGAACTGATTTGGCTGAAAATTGGTCGGAGGGCAGCTTAGAACCAGGAGAAGGACATAGGATACTTTTTGTCACGTTCCCGTGGGACGTGACGTAATACGTGGTATAAGAAAACGGATATACCATAGCAAGGATAATTATGTCGGAAGGCCTTTTACATCAAATTCGTGTCAGTAAAAGAAATCCCGACCTTCAGATGAATGAGTAGATACATAATCAGGCTTTGATATTGATCGAAGACATGTGTTACTTCATGTTCGGTAATTTATTAGTCAGTTTAGGAATGAAAGCGACAAATCGTGAAATGAATTACGCATTTAATCAAGAATTTGAACGGGAACTTTTCCGTTGACTCGAATATGATCAACAGGAATTAGATTTAATAGTTCAAACGAAAGTACCCCTGTTGAATCACCAACATGAGGATGATACAATGGTGAACGCAATTGATGATGGAAATGGTGGTTTATATTTCCTGGATGCTCCTGGTGGAACTGGTAAGACATTCCTGATGTCAGTAGTTTCAGCCACTGTTAGTGCGAGATCCAACATTGAGGTTGCAGTTTGCTTCTTCTGGAATAGCAGCCACATTACATTGTTAGAAGGAAGGCGTACGGATGACTCATTCAGCATTAAAATATCCGTTAAATCTTCAAACTATTGAAGAACTAACATGTAATATTGCAACACACTCCGCAATTGCCAAAGTTTTATTAGAATCAAAAATCAGCATCTGGGACGAATGCACAAAAAAATAAACGTGCATTGGAAGCACTTCATCGAACATTGGAAAATCTACGCAATCAATGAAGATGTTTTGGAGTTGCATTGCAGAACGATACATCTGCTGAAGATTTCTCTGAGAAATTACTGACTATCGGTAATGGTCGAGTACTTAGAATTTCTGTAACTTTGTCTCATCAAAAGACGAACTTATCAACAAAGTATTCCCAAGAATCATTACTAAACACAAAAATAAGGAATGGTTGAGAGAGCGAGCAATTTTGGCGGTTTAGAATAAAAATGTAGATGACTTAAACTTCATAATTCAGAACGAGATCATTGGTACACTGCATTCTTTCAAATCAATTGATTGTTTAACAAATGAAGACGACGCCACCAACTATCCTATTGAATTTTTAAACTCCTTGGATGTGCCGGGATTACCACCCCACAATTTACGACTAAAGGTTGGCTCCGTAGTAATCATGCTTCGAAACATAAACCAACCAAAACTGTGCAACGGAACGCGTTTGGTGATAAAGAAATTGATGAACAATGTGATTTACGCGACGATACTCAAAAGAAAATTCGAAGGTGAGGAAGTTCTCATTCCAAGGATCCCGACTGACATGCCGTTTGAGTTTAAACGACTTCAATTTCCGATCTGACTTGCATTCGCCATGACATTAAACAAATCACACGACCAATGATTAAAAGTTTGTGGTCTGAATCTAAAAAATCTGTTTTCCCATGGTCAATTCGGAGTATATGTGGCATGTTCACGGATCGGAGGACCATTTGCGTTTTTTTTTCTTGCACCTGATAATAAAACGAAAAATGGCGTCTATCACAAGATGCTTCACTAAACAGTGGAATCCATGCACTAAAATACATGGCCAATCATTAAAATACGATACTTGCATTTTTAATTTACATTAATTATCCAAATAAATAATTGCCCTTGATAAAATCGAAAGTCTGCTCATTTATTGCCTCTTAGGTGGAACAAAGTTCGCCGGGTCAGCTAGTTTTGTAATAAATTGCATTACTTGAAATATTACTTATTGATGACTTTCATGTTTAAATTCGTCTTATCTATGTCACGTTTATCCGGCCAGAGGATATAGTCAAACTGATCTGTTAAACAGGTTTGGAGCTAAAAATCACTCGATGTTGGCGGGGACTTATTGTCTCTGAAGTTTCTGTATAACCTCTTACATGGTTTTATAGACTGTCCTTTTATAGACTACCCTTATTGGCTCTATTGAGTTTCATGTTCCTAGAAAATGTTCAAGTTCAAGTCAATTTTTTTCATTGGGTACTCCGAAAACTAATCACCCATTAGATATTATATGTGTTCGCTATTCGAGGATGTGTCTGACAAATACGATATCAACAGTGACTCATTTGCTTTCATTAGACCGGTTTACTTGGACTTTGATGTATAGTGAATTTTTACTTTTACTTTTCTGTTACTCTTATTTGTTTTTATTTTTACTTTATTTTAACTATTATTTATTATAATTACTTTTTTATTGATAATCATTATTAAACGTTTGTATTATATCATTAGGTGTTAATACTGTATATAACTGGGTGTTTTTACCTGTAAGAAAATAAAGACTTATTATTATTTGAAAGATATGTGAAAATGTTGTAGAGAAAGCAGTAGGTAATTGAAAAATATTCAAATATTGAAGAGAACTCGGAGATTCATGCGCATTGTGTTCTAGCATCCATATTCCCGGATGAATAATGGTCATTACTATTAGTAGTATTGGACTGATGTAATATAACTCTAATTTAGAAGTGATCCCAGGTAGCAGACTGACGGTAATATGACGTCATATATTGGTTTCAACATGTCGGAAAAGACGTCGACGGAGACGTCTCACTGACCATGCAATGACGTCGAAATGTCACAGCCTCAAGACGTCATTTTGAGCCGTTCAAAAGACGTCATTAAACTACGTTAAAAAGACGTCACTAAGTAGAGAAAAATAGACGTCGTAAAGACGTTCTTCAGAGCCTATATTGTAGGGGTTCCATAATTCAAATAAAACAATTTTTATCATTAAACATTTATTTCTTCTTCTTCTTCTCGTGCCAACGCTTACAGCGTGTAGGCGATCATCCACTCATTCTATTATCCGTAATTGCCCCTCCGTAGCTAGTGCGAATATATCACCCAAGTTTTTCACTCCACACCAGTTCTTGATGTCGCACAACCATGAATGCCGTTTTCGGCCTGGACCTCTTCTACCTTCTATTTTACCCATTAGTATTAGTCTTAGGATCTCATATTTATTGCCATTTATTTTACATTTATTTGAAAAATTATATTTTAAAGATTAGTTTTATTTCATTTTAAACAAATTATTAATTAAAAATTTAGCTTTCAAACCAAATATGTTATGACTCACTTATTATAACAATTATATATTCATAATTCATATAATAATAATAATAGTATATTCATTATTCACTCGTGATGACACTGGAGTATTGCCTGTTGAAGTACTGGCTGTTCTTATTGCATGTTCTATATTATTTATTCTCGAAGAACGTGAAACTATGCCTCTGAAAATTATAGCACATCTTAAAAAAATATTGTTAATAATTTGCATCTCCGAAATAAAAACTTAAGGCAACATGTATCTAGTTTATGGTAATTGTTTCGAATATCCACGACATGGATAACTATAAGGTTGGGTTAGGTTAGGTTTAGTTTGGTTCACTTTGAATTCTTGAAATGACGCGAATATTCTAAGTATTTCTTCTAATTTTGCATTACATGTATCTAATTAACTTACCTTTTTTCGTTTAAAGGAGAATTTATTCAAGATTTGAATTTGACTCTTATGCATAAAGATGTAGCACTATTCGAAGTGGTATTTCGTTGACATCTGGTTTCTATTACTATGCCAATTACATCTGTTTTTTCCGCAGAGTTTATTGCATTCAGATACTAGGTCAATTTCTTGAAAGATCGATGCCACATTTCGAGCCCCAGATCATTTCGATGTACACCCTAATTCTTAACAGATATTTCAAAACATATTATAACACAAACACAACTCGTCCATCTTAATACGTTGAATGCAAAACAACGCAGACGCAGAACATGAATATGAGTCCACAGAACAATTGACAACTTATAACCTTAACTATAATACAATTTTCGTGTTAACAATTGACGCATGGATGAATATTATTGTTCAAATGTGTGAAAGCTGCTATTATCTAAGTGAAAAGAATATTTCTCGTTTCTTAAAAAATGAACGGTCATAAATTGACGAAAATAGTACGTTGCGCTGACGTCATCTGCTGTCATCCTATGAACGTCAGTCATCTGACTTTAAAAAGACGTCATTCAGCGGTCAAATAACGTCACTGACCAAAATTGACCGAAAACTGACCCTAATAAGACGTCATTTTAAGTCAGCTTGCTACCTGGGATGTAATCCCAGGTAGCAGACTTACGGTGATATGACGTCATATATTGGTTTCAACATGTCGGAAAAGACGTCGACAGAGACGTCTCACTGACCATGCAGTGACGTCGAAATGTCACAGCCTCAAGACGTCATTTTGAGCCGTTCAAAAGACGTCATTAAACTACGTTAAAAAGACGTCACTAAGTGGAGAACCTATATTGTAGGGGTTACATAATTTAAATAAAACAATTTTTATCATTAAACATTTATTTGAAAAATTATATTTTAAAGATTAGTTTTATTTCACTTGAAACAAATTATTAATTGAAAATTTAACTTTTAAACCAAATATGTTATGACTCACCTATTATAACAAACAAAATGTTTCATTGTCCATTGAATAACTTTGAAAAGTACAAACTTTTTCTTCAGTTCCAATATTAAGATCAGGTAGAATACTCAGAGATGTCCTTTTGTTCTCTAATTTATATCACTAATAGAATCACTCCGACTTAAAAAGATGAAATTTTTTTATAAATGTAACCTAACACTGTCTTAATATACAAATAACATTTAGGTACATTATGATGTGAGAAGTTTTACCTGTTTTGCATATTCAATATGTGCACTGCCGTTGTGGCTGACAATATCCGCGTTTATTCGCAACCCACCCCTTTTTACAACAAGGGTTGCAACCCCACAAAATGGAGTTAAGCTCCTAATTTACCCACCCCACACATCACAATAAAATTGCGTCTTCTGAAAAACGCAAGGTTAGTCCTAAAAATGTAACATTTCAATGGACTAAAACAGTATAGCAGGTACTACTTAATAGTCATGTTTCAATCAGAATTATCGTTATCAATTTAACTCCACAATTATTTTTTTGTGTAGTGATTGATAAAGCTACAATTATGTTAACATGTTACGAAATAAAATAAAATCACAATTCTAGACTGAAAAAATATTATTCATACACATGAAACAAGAAAAGGTAAATCCAGGCAAAAAAATTGATTTTCTTTTTTTGCTAATTATTCTGATGGAAGTTTTGATATGAAAATGGCAGAATATATTCCAAAATTCTTTAGAAATGTGACAACTATTGGCAAGAATAACAAAGAAAAATCGAAGAATATTTATTATGTGTCAGAAACTGAATAATCATATTTCAAATCAAGAAGTTGATTTCAACAAATTGATACAAAGCCAAAAAATTAAAATCAATGTTCTGTCTTATTAAAGAATCAAAATAAACCTGATTATTCAACATTGTAAGTAGATTTCTATGGAATAAGATTTACAGAATCAAAATGCAAAAGCCCTAAAAATTAGATTTCAAATTCAATTGCTATCCTAATGGGGAATAATCACTGTAATAATAAGTATAAACAAGTAATTTGCAAGTGAATCCAATTTGTAATGAGTAAATTCCTTTATTCACAACTATTGTGCTTATAAAATAAAACATATTTTTTAAGATGATTTATCTCAAAAACTAATTCTCAACATATCTCATCAGTTTTTCTCTTCACAGCAACGTCTTGAGAATTCTATAGGAATAACCAGCTTACCATCACCTTCATTTTTGTTTGATAAGGAAACAATACCTGAAATCTGTTCGTAGTATTATAATCATCAAGCAACCATTTTCAGCATTTTGGCAATATCTACAACTTTTTCCCTGGGTTTTCCACGCTTAAGACCTTCTTGAATTTCATAACTGTTAATGTTCATCCAATCTTTCCAAGTAACAATTTGAACATTCCTTTTATTCAAAATTTTTTCCACATACCTATAACCAGGCCGACTTTCATTAGCAATTGAATCTTTTTCAATATCTTTCAGTACAGACTCAGCAAGAAAAAAGCTGTTATTCATAGTATTTAACAGCACTCCAACTGCCCCTGTTGCTAACCAACCTGTAGCATACAATCCTTTATCTATTTTACCAAATTTATTTTTTACAACACCTAATGCATCATCAAATGCAATGTCTGAATCAGGTGGTTTTGATTTATAGCCAATGCTGACTACTCCCATATGGCAATCAAGAATTTCTTGGGAACCTGTTAAGACTGCCTTTTGATGTAAAATGTCTTCGCCCTCTAATTTAGTAATTCCTAATTCAACTGCTCTCACTGAACTATCGCCAATAAATTTAATCGGAGTTCGAAGAAATAAAGGTTTGAATTTAGTTTCTGAATTTCTACTAATTTCAAAGGCAGATTTGAGCATCAATTCAGTTAATCTTTTCCGAGGACGAGGTAAGTTATTAACTACATCTTGTAAGCCATTGAAATCTTGAAAGTTCCATTCTGTTTGACAATATTTCAATTTTAATATTTCCCGTAACTCTTTGATCGTGAATGCAGCTTGAAGTGGACCTCTTCTACCAATCAAGTATATGGTTTTTACATTTGACTTTGACAAAACATCCAGAGAATGTTCGGTAATGTCTGTTTTCTGAAACATATTTGGTAACTCTTTATATAATATTCGCTTCTATACTTTTTTGCCAAAGTTGCAAAAAATATTGAAGCCTATGAACTTAAGATCATCAAAAAGAGTGTTTAAGTGACATGTTATTGAGACTGAATGATATTCAATTGAGGAGTATCTTTAAGCCAAACTGATATTTCATTAATTGCATTGTATTATATTTGATCAATTATATTTATTAATTGCACTGTTCACTATTACTGTTAAATATCATTGATTATTATTACTTTTATTTTATTAGTTATTATTTCTTTTTAGTTTTTTACTGTTGTAGTGCACTTTGTGTTCAAAATTGTTAAGGAAATATATATTCTATTATCATAAAGTATTGTGTTATCATTACAACTGTAAGAAAAATGTTATTACTACTTATTATTATCAAGTATATAAAATGAAAATTGATTGCTATATTCATTACAAAACATTTTCTGATCTTCATTTACAATTTTTTGTTTAATGTTTTTGTTTATTTAATGCATATTGTATCTCCATAGGCAAACACTCATTAAATGCCCCTAAATAAAAAGCAATATTTCTTTAGCATTACTGTAATATGAAAACATCTGAAGTCAAAATTTTTAATATATTTCAGATAAAGTAGCAAGGTTTCCAACTATCCAAGTCAATTAAAAAATTGTCATATAATTTTATGTATGTATTTTAAGCTTCTTGAACACTACCTACCTTCAGCTCATCTACAGGTGTTAATAATATTCTTGCTACATCTATAGCCACATTCCCTTGCCCAAATATAGCAACTTTTTCTCCATTCAAATTAATAGGAATATCTCTATCTGAAGGAACCCCATTATACCAACCAACAATCCTTCGTGCAGATAAAACATTCTTTAAATTTTCCCCTGGAATGTTGAGATTTCTATTTTCTTCTGCTCCATAAGCCTAAAACCATAACCGTAACATTCAACCAAGCTTAAAACTTGACTTCTCAAACAAATACCAAAATAACAATATGATATGCATTTCTTAGCTCTTCAAGAGAAATATCTCGCCCAAGACTAACATTTCCTAAGAAGCGTATGCTGGAATGTTCTGCTACCTTAGTGAAGCTATTTTCAACATTTTTCACTTCAGGATGATCTGGTGCTACTCCAAATCTGTAATATTTAAAATTTTGGATGAGTATAAACTGGACAGATCAATTAAGAATATGTTTACCTTACCAAACCAAAAGGAACTGGTAACTTTTCAAAAATATCTATTTCACATCTACACAATTTCTTGAGCAAATATTGCGCTGTATAAAATCCAGCAGGTCCCGCTCCAACAATAGATATTTTAGGAATACTGCTCGTTACGCCCGAAAAAGAACGTCTCAAGAAATTAATACATGTTTTCATTTTCTAATTTTTCTGATTACGTTGGAACATGAATACAACATAACCAAGAAAAGAGTTGACACAACGGTAAACAAATCTGGAGGTGAGAACTCTGAAGATCTGCAGATCTGGTGGCGTTGCATCCCATAATGTAGTTTTCATATAAGTAATAGTAATAATAAGCCTAATATTGCAAATAAGTCAATAAAATTGAAACATATACAGTCACATCGGCACAATTAAAAATTACAGATTAAATTTTGGTCATCTATAATCTCAGATATTGTTTTTACCTACAATACCTACTTTTTTAGAATCGTGATATATTTAGAATGGAATGTCCGATTCAATAATTCAAAAATTGTTATAAAGGTATTGAAGCGTGTTGAATATGAATGAATTTATTTTGATAAGGAGTAATACCAAGATACAAATAAAGCGAGTGTTCCAGCAGCAGTATTCCGATTAAATTATTTTCGAGTATTGACCAATGTACTATATTATCAAGAAATTTTTTCAAAATAGCGCATCCGAATTGTGACTTTTTACATTTTCGTCGTTGAGTTTTCACCAAGTTGTATTGAAAGTTTTTCTTCTGTTATTAAGATTGACCCTTAAGCGACCGAAGCTGCAATAGAAATCAGTCAACTAAAACAAAAACACATCAACCAGTTCCTGCCTTTTACAGTTCGTAGTTTATTGCAAATTTGAATGTCAATGACACTGATATTGATGAAAAATGTGTGAAAAGTACGGCTACTAGATTTTATAAAACAAGCAGCGAATATGTACAGACGTTCAGAAAACATTGGACATAATGACTGAAAATGTGATACATTTTTTATGAATAATTCACGGAATTAATTGACCAATCTTCATTAATATCTTCAGCTATTTTAGATGCAAAAGACAATGGATTGGAATGATTTAAAAGTTTCTACGGAAGCTTGATGAGTGAAATAATGAACAAATCATAAACGTCTTAAAAACTCAGTTCACATATTTCAGTTTAGAAAGCGATGTTGATAATTGAATTTCATTTAAAAAAGTACTAAGAATTTCATTCTTTTCTAAGATTCTCACCTACTGTGTTGACACAAATTTGATCGTATGTTAAATACGAAAGTAATCGAGTGAAAAAATATCTTGCATATTATTTTCAATTCATAATAATCAACCTTCCTTAATAAAGTTCAATAAAAGCGTTAGTGTATTGAAAGTGTTCTCAGCGCTGCAAAGGCCCATTTCTAGCTAAAAATAAAATGTTTACGTTAGACGTAGGTATAGTAGACAAAAAATCACGGACGCCTTGATTTAAAACATTTAGTTAGCTCAGTGAATGATAGTTTGTGAACCATCGTGAAGTGAAATATCGCTCAGCACAAATTAACAATAAATATGTATTCAGTCACAGCCTAACTCTACTTACAAGCCATAAACTAGGAAATCTGGCAACATCTAAGGAGGACCTAGAAATTGAGATGCTGTAATGGCGTTGTAATGGTTTTTGCTCATTGCTTCTGAATAAATCGCTATTTAAAGAGAGAAATAACATTTAAATCCAAAAATTAGTGGTGAAAAGTGCCATTGTTTGAAGTTCTGAAGACGAAGCGAAATTTTCCTCAAATTTTATATATAAACAGGAATATCTATTGTGTTCTTTTTGGTTATACCAGGAGAGGCGGAAATAATACCTTTTTTCATCTCATAATTGTGTAAAAGCAAAAATCCGCGTTTTAGTTATTGTGATATTATGTGATGTATAGTGTGTAGAAAGTGCTAGTGTGTTTTTTTCAGCAACAGATTAAGGAATACCTTTGAAAATTGTATGTAAATAGCTACCTATTACTCATGTTTTCACTGTAGTTCAGACATTAACAAAAGCATTATTTGCTATAATTGTTCCTTTTATGTGAATAGTAGAGTTACTTACCCTTTGTTAGATTTAGTAGTTATTTAGAACTAATCTATTATAGGTCTTGTTCTTGATATTAGCACAAAAATTAACATGCCAAGTTATTGCTGTGTGACTGGATGCAAATCGAACTACAAAACCAACCTCAAGTCCGGCGAACCACCAGTTTCTGTATTTCGTTTTCCAAAGGATGAAAATGTAATGAATCAATGGCTGAAAAATAATCCTAAGGCATCATGGACCCCCCCAAAATATTCTGTAGTTTAACTAGTGTTGTCCTGGTTCGGGTCTAAGGGCCGTCGTCGGTTGGAATTTCTTCCTAACGTTTCGCTAGCACGAGTGGCGAGCTTCTTCAGAGGTCGTTCCATTTCTGATTCTGGAAGTAGACTGGCGAATTCTCGTACGCAGGTTGTATTTATATCTCGGCATAGGGGGCGTGGTTTGTTCAACTTCGGTTGCGGTGGGGAGGGGGACTCGTTCTGCTCCGGTTGGCGTCTTGATATCCAATGGCATCACTCGTGTGTTCCTTATGATGTGATTCCAGATAGGATTGAGACTGAGGGTTTCCTCCTTTCTGTTGAAATTGTTTGAATGTTTTCGAATTTCAATGGCTTCTCTGACCAGCCTGTTTTGAAAGCCGTTGACTGATGCCAAGAGCGTACAACCCTCAAAATTTATCTCGTGGTCCCCTTCGCTCAGTGCGTGTTCGGCTACTGCAGATTTCTCAGTTTGTCCTAACCGGCAACTTGCCTTGTGTTCCTTGAGTCTCGTTCCCATTGATCTTTTGGTAGTTCCAATGTAGACTTTTCCGCAAGAACACGGTATGCGATAGACTCCTGCAGCCGAAAGTGGGTCCCTCTTGTCCTTCACTGATCCTATGATCTGATGGATCTTCTGTGTAGGTTTGAAGATGGTCCTGACATCGTGTCTTCTCAAAATCCTGCCGATCCGGTCTGTTACTCTTGGAATGTAAGGAAGGTATGCTTGTGAAATCGTCGATCGCTCCTCGATTTCTTTACGTGCAGGCGTTCTAACGCACATTGATCTCTCGATGTCCCTCCTACTGTAGCCATTTGCTTCGAACGCAGTTCTCAAGTGTTCCAGTTCTGACTGAAGGTTCTCTGGTTCACAAATCCTCCGAGCTCGTTCTGTCAAGGTTCTGATGACTCCATACTTCTGACTCTGGTGATGATTTGACAAGGCGTGCAAGTATCTGTCCGTATGCGTAGGTTTTCTGTACACCGTATGGCCTAACTTGTTTCCTCGTTTCCTCACTAGGACGTCCAGGAAAGGTAGCTGTTGATCCTTTTCTGTTTCCATGGTAAACTGGATACTGGGATGCTGGCTGTTGAGGTGTCGAAGAAAGTCATTTAACTTGTCCATACCGGCACTCCAAACCACGAAGGTGTCATCCACATATCTGAACCATGTAGTTGGTTTGTGCTTTGACGTTTCAATGGCTCTCTCTTCGAACTGTTCCATGAAAAGGTTGGCTATAACTGGGCTAAGTGGACTTCCCATTGCAACTCCGTCGACCTGCTCGTAGAAATTTCCACCCCATACGAAGTAGCTTCCAGTGAGACAAATTTCAAAGAGCTTGCAAATGTCGGTCGGAAAGATCTTAGTAACCAGGTCCAGACATTCCCTCAGGGGTACCTTAGTGAAGAGCGAGACGACGTCGAAACTCACAAGAAGGTCGTCGGGTCCTAAGTTGATAGCTTGAATTTTCCTCACGAAATCAGCGGAGTCCTTAATATAACTGGCACCCTTTCCCACATGCGGTTGGAGCAGTACTGCCAAGTGTTTTGCTAAGTAGTAAGTTGGTGAACCAGGGGCACTAACTATCGGTCTCAGTGGAACATTTTCCTTGTGGATCTTCGGTAAACCATACAGCCTCGGTGGTACAGCCTCCGTCCTCACAATGCGTTTCTTGATATCCTCTGATAGTGACGATTCCTTGACAAGACGGTTTGTGATGCGAAGTTTGGTTTGAGTTGGGTCCTTCTTCAGGTGTCTGTAATTTGCTGGATCCAAGAGTTCCTTGATCTTCCGTTGATAGTCTTCAGTCTTCAAGAGTACTGTAGCGTTTCCTTTGTCGGCGGGCAGTATGACGATATCCTCATCAGCATTCAAGTTCCGAAGAGCTAGTGCTTCATGTTTAGTTAGGTTACTTTTTGGAGGTTTCGCCTTTCTGAGGATGTTCGCTGTCTCAATCCTTATCACTTCCGCGTCCTCGTCTGGTAACGGTTTGATAGCCGCTTCCGTACTGGAGATAATGTCCTCAATTGGAATGTGGCGGGGCGTGACTGCAAAATTTCCTCCTTTGGCTAGTACCGATGCTTCGTCCTCCGTTAGCACCTTCTGCGTCAAATTTACCACGAGTCGTCCCTGATCAAGACTTGTTGTCCTAGGTGTTCGTTTGTTCTGGAACTTCTCGTATTTCTTGATCTGCTGCTTTTTGATGCGGTCAAGTTCGTTCCTCATGTTGGAGTGTGAGATTGCGTCCAATCTATCCCAATCTTCGTGTCTGATCTTTTTGCCTAGGGCCAAGTGTAGACCAAAGAGATTCTCGTCCATCTTCGCAAGAGTCCTACGCGTGTGGTGAATCCGTTCCCGCAGAAAGGCTTTCTCTGTCCTAACGTAGATCCTGTTTGCCTGCGCTGACTGGAGAATTCGTCGCTGTCGGAGGAATCCTGGTACAATGTTAGTGTCCCGGCAGCGGCACAGAAACGTCAAAGTGGCGAGTAAGTGAGCCTTCTTCTTCCTTCCTTTGTCCAGTCGTTGATACTCCTTCCATGTCTCCTCCCCGTAGAGGCGTCTGACAAATTGGTTGAGGCTTTCGCGGCCAGTCGTTGAACTAGTGTTGTCCTGGTTCGGGTCTAAGGGCCGTCGTCGGTTGGAATTTCTTCCTAACGTTTCGCTAGCACGAGTGGCGAGCTTCTTCAGAGGTCGTTCCATTTCTGATTCTGGAAGTAGACTGGCGAATTCTCGTACGCAGGTTGTATTTATATCTCGGCATAGGGGGCGTGGTTTGTTCAACTTCGGTTGCGGTGAGACCGATAGTTAGTGCCCCTGGTTCACCAACTTACTACTTAGCAAAACACTTGGCAGTACTGCTCCAACCGCATGTGGGAAAGGGTGCCAGTTATATTAAGGACTCCGCTGATTTCGTGAGGAAAATTCAAGCTATCAACTTAGGACCCGACGACCTTCTTGTGAGTTTCGACGTCGTCTCGCTCTTCACTAAGGTACCCCTGAGGGAATGTCTGGACCTGGTTACTAAGATCTTTCCGACCGACATTTGCAAGCTCTTTGAAATTTGTCTCACTGGAAGCTACTTCGTATGGGGTGGAAATTTCTACGAGCAGGTCGACGGAGTTGCAATGGGAAGTCCACTTAGCCCAGTTATAGCCAACCTTTTCATGGAACAGTTCGAAGAGAGAGCCATTGAAACGTCAAAGCACAAACCAACTACATGGTTCAGATATGTGGATGACACCTTCGTGGTTTGGAGTGCCGGTACGGACAAGTTAAATGACTTTCTTCGACACCTCAACAGCCAGCATCCCAGTATCCAGTTTACCATGGAAACAGAAAAGGATCAACAGCTACCTTTCCTGGACGTCCTAGTGAGGAAACGAGGAAACAAGTTAGGCCATACGGTGTACAGAAAACCTACGCATACGGACAGATACTTGCACGCCTTGTCAAATCATCACCAGAGTCAGAAGTATGGAGTCATCAGAACCTTGACAGAACGAGCTCGGAGGATTTGTGAACCAGAGAACCTTCAGTCAGAACTGGAACACTTGAGAACTGCGTTCGAAGCAAATGGCTACAGTAGGAGGGACATCGAGAGATCAATGTGCGTTAGAACGCCTGCACGTAAAGAAATCGAGGAGCGATCGACGATTTCACAAGCATACCTTCCTTACATTCCAAGAGTAACAGACCGGATCGGCAGGATTTTGAGAAGACACGATGTCAGGACCATCTTCAAACCTACACAGAAGATCCATCAGATCATAGGATCAGTGAAGGACAAGAGGGACCCACTTTCGGCTGCAGGAGTCTATCGCATACCGTGTTCTTGCGGAAAAGTCTACATTGGAACTACCAAAAGATCAATGGGAACGAGACTCAAGGAACACAAGGCAAGTTGCCGGTTAGGACAAACTGAGAAATCTGCAGTAGCCGAACACGCACTGAGCGAAGGGGACCACGAGATAAATTTTGAGGGTTGTACGCTCTTGGCATCAGTCAACGGCTTTCAAAACAGGCTGGTCAGAGAAGCCATTGAAATTCGAAAACATTCAAACAATTTCAACAGAAAGGAGGAAACCCTCAGTCTCAATCCTATCTGGAATCACATCATAAGGAACACACGAGTGATGCCATTGGATATCAAGACGCCAACCGGAGCAGAACGAGTCCCCCTCCCCACCGCAACCGAAGTTGAACAAACCACGCCCCCTATGCCGAGATATAAATACAACCTGCGTACGAGAATTCGCCAGTCTACTTCCAGAATCAGAAATGGAACGACCTCTGAAGAAGCTCGCCACTCGTGCTAGCGAAACGTTAGGAAGAAATTCCAACCGACGACGGCCCTTAGACCCGAACCAGGACAACACTAGTTCAACGACTGGCCGCGAAAGCCTCAACCAATTTGTCATTCTGTAGTTTGTACCAAATATTTTCCAGATGAATACTTATTAGAGAAGGTATTCATCGTTTGCCAGATGGATCAACGAAGGCAATATCTGCTCAAGTTTGTGCTCAATTTAAATACAGTGCCAAGTATTTTTCCAAATTTATCCCTACTTATCAAAAACAGTCCATTCTCAAGGAAAAGATCCAACTGAAAAAATCATAACATTGAAGGAACGTTGTGAGAAATTGAATAAAGCCTTTGAAAACTCAGGCTCAATTTGTAATTTTGTTGATTTAACATCCAATTGTAAAAAAAGATTTCAGTATGTAAATCGTGAATTATAAAATTTTTTGAAAATAACAGCATTTTTTTACGCTCTAAATTTTCCATCAAATGCAACTGAATGTTCAGAAATAAACAGTATACAAATAATTAATCAGATTTTAGTATATTCAGATATGCATGTAAATGTTTATTCATAAAAACATTTACGTGCAATGTCTCCTAATGATTTAAAATGGATTTTACAACCGAAATTAACTACATGGTCTCTGGAACTGGAAAATTTGCTTTTTCGTTACAAATATGATTATCAGAATTACTCAAGGAATGATTTGAGAACCCAAATTACTGTACACATCTCAATCAAGGTTTAAAGGAATTGACATATGCATTAAACTTACTCTACCTGAGAATTATGGTTCAAATAATGAAATTAATAGCATGTTGTCAATTCCAATTGATAAAGTGGATTTGTTAGTGTACATACTATAAAAACAACTTTTGCATTGTTAAAAAACAACTTTAACTCAGACAGAATTCTTCTTGGAAAAAAGTGTATTATTAAGTTCTATAGATAATTTAATGATCTACAATTTTTGTTGAAACTATTTTTGTATGCAAAGTACCGTTTCGCTGAAAAGTTTTCTGAAAAGGCAATTATAACATGCAGTAGACCAATGTTCGAAAATGGATCGGTCTACCGGAATGAGCTGATGCGGCGTTACCAAGTATATGTTCATGGTTTGTAAGTAGAGTACTACTAAAGTTGGTACTAAGTACTAAAGTTGGCCGTGGTTAGGCTGTGATTTCGTACTAATCACAGAAATCTTTAACCTAAATTACAAATATAACCACAGAACATAGCTAACCCTGTTTTGTTACTATAACATTTGACGTTTCAATGCAACGCGACGGCATCTTAAGATTTTGAACTAGAATTTTATAATTGGTTATTGTTTTATGTATCAAGTTCTGATTTGTGATGCATATGAAACGAAATATTCACAACATTCGAAGAATTTAATACTTAACAATCTATTTTTAGTTTCAATTGAAATATCGTATAATATATTTCAATTTCCGAAGAAACTTTCCCTATAGTTATTATAGTGAACTGGCAATATTTAAAGCAATTACATTCCTTAAAAACTACACATAATTCATTGACTCTTTCAAGCTGGTAATTTTGACTGAAGTCTGATCTGCAGACCGACATGCTGATCAGTGTATGATTAGCTTATTATAATCTTCAAATAATATTTAATGCATTTTCAAATATGGAAAATAAAGGTAATAGCACAGTAACAGGAACCCAAGATGAGGCAAATAATCTTTTACAAAATGGCATATTGGTGGAAACAGATTCTGGGTGAGTATTCCGTTTGATGTATAGGTAATCAAAGTCTAATGATTATTTTTCAGTCTCCTTTGTGTTCCATTGAATGAGTCATTATTGTCAGACTGGAACTTATCTGTTGAAGCTTTGCACAGTGTTGCATCTCAGTTAATTCTTCAGGAAGATAATAAAATAGGGTTTAGTAGTAACGCTCGGGAAAGGATTCACTTGAGAACTTACAATTTCAATTTTGATAGCGATGGCTTCTCAAGTGAATGCAGCGATATTAGTAGTTCTTCAGGTCAAGCAAATCAACCTATTTTTACTCTTACATCTGGTTCTTTACCTAGTGAACCGAAACTGTCCTTGAAACCAAATTGTCATGAAGAGGATGCTGAAATCAATACCAGCTACAAGCCAACAACAATCAGTTCTAGAGGCTTATTGCGTAATCCTACAAATATGATTACAAAACATGAACAAATTAGTTTGGTATCAATGCATTCCTCATCTGATGTAAGTGTCAATTCTAACATATCAGATTCAGATACTAGTGTAGCCAACTTTTCAAGTCCCTCAGTAATTATACCATTTTGTACTAATAAAGTCACTTCTCCCATTAATGCTGAAGCCAAAAATACATTACCTTTGAAAAGAAGAGGAGGATGGCCTAAAGGTAGAAAAAGGAAACCAGAGTTGTTGAATCTTCCACCTAAAGCGCCTGCAACTGGTTATAATTTATATCTTAATGAGCAGAGAAAATTATACAAGGAGAGTAATCTTGCATTTCATGAAATAACTAAAATAATTGGAAATAGATGGTCCAGTTTAACTTTAAATGATAAGAAACCATATTTGGCAAAAGCAGAAGAAGACAAGAAAAGGTATCGGGAAGAGCTCCATAAATATAGACAGTCAGATGCATATAGAGCATATCTAAATAAAAAGCGAAAAAATCGATTGCAGAATAATATTCTTTCAGAAAGTGATATGGATGCAACTGATGAAATTGATGTAAGATTGAAACATTCTTTATTAAAATAATAGTTTTGAAAATTATTTACAGTACTGTAATTGATGATATGTTGCCCAGTTGATATGACTCCCAAAACAACTGTCATTTATTTTAAGACTTATTCACTTTATTCATGATTTTCAAATAGCAACTCAAAAATTAACTGTGATGTAAAATAACCCTTATTTTGTCTCCTCTACAAGTACTTTCAAATAATGAAAACAAAAAGCATGGGAAATGTTAAACTTTTTCAAGATCTCACTCATGCATAGTTATATGTATGTGAATCTGTACACATGGTTCACTGTTTGATTGTTCTAATTTTAGGAATGCCTTTTAGACAACTTGAGTGCTAGTTTCGTTTAATGTAATATACAGTTAAAACCCGGTCATCTGTCCCCTGTCTAATCTGGCCTTGTAATCTGACATGCCTATCACTGTTGAATGTAGGTAGGAACACAGAATTTAATTTTCACAAATAAGTATTTATTCTATAATGATTTTTCCTTTTGATATTTTCATTGCTTTCTAAATTGATTGGTTCATATTGTGATTTTTGTTCATAGTTTCCGCTTGTTTTTTAAACAATGTACATTTGTTTGTATGTACAAAATTTCTTTTTAAACTGAAATGTAAGCTCTCTATTATGTTCAATTAACTATATCCCAAATACCTCTGTAGTATGCATTTTATTTGAGATAGACTCTTATTTTAACTTGTTAACAAAAGGAGATTCTTATTTTGTTACAAGAATAAAATAAGACCTGTGTTCAAGAAACTCTTTTGCAAAAAATTCCAGACTATAGGGGGCTCACACAGTACTTTATAATCTGACAATGCCCTGTAGAACATTTGTCTGATAACCAGGCCTCCACTGTGCTACCTCATATTAGTAGTAGTTTTAAATGTCTGTTGTCATTCCTGCGTTGTTGTAGGCAGGAAAGGTTTGCAGTATTAACCCTATCTTCAAATTTATGGCACTCCCTGAGGTCCATCCACTAGGCAGACTTTTTATAGTGTTTATTTGAAGTCTGTCTTAGAAATTATCTATATACTTAGTTGAATCAACTTTTTGTGGTTTTTTTTAAGGTTTCTCAAATTATTTTTTCTTATTTGTATATAGTGATATGATTATTTGTAGTTCTTTCTGACAACTTATATGATTAGTATCTAATCTAATCTTATATATGTTGGTAAAGTGGTAAAATATTTTCCTCAGCAGATAAATAATTATCTTTATCATTTTACTGATACAATAGATGTAGCCTTATAATAGTTTTAACTTTGTATTAGAGGATGACAGTGGTTGGATTTCATTTATGGTCAACACATAAATTATCTTTATCATTTTACTGATACAATAGATGTAGCCTTATAATACTTTTAACTTTGTATTAGAGGACGACAGTGGTTGGATTTCATTTATGGTCAACACATTGTATAAGTTGGAAAGCAATTTGGAAATTTTCAGTAGACAAAAATATTAAAATGTCTTTTAAACGAAGACAAAAATGTCTTTGCATTTGCCAAAAAAGTAATTGAATTTCAATTTACTGAGATTCTGTTCTTATTTCACCAATTATATTAAGAGAGTATTATTTTGTGAAATAATATAACCCACCAAACTATTTTGATCATATGACACTCATCTTTAATAATATATATATATATATATATATATATATATATATATATATATATATATATATATATATATATATATATATATATATATATATATATATATATATCTTGAAATTGATTTATTGCCTGTTTAAGATATTTTATTTCGAAAGTTTTTAGCAATAACAGGCTTTTTTGATATGAAAAACTTTATTTTTGTTGACGTTTCGTTGTTATATTACAACTTTGTCAAAACTAATGTTTTAAAATTAGTTTTGACAAAGTTGTAATATAACAACGAAACGTCAACAAAAATAAAGTTTTTCATATCAAAAAAAGCCTGTTATTGCTAAAAACTTTCGAAAAAAAAAAATATATATATATATATATATATATATATATATTTCAGAAATATTAATATTCAGATAAATTCAAAATATTTACGTTATATGTACATTCAAAAGTTTGAGAAACTCCTACAAAGGAAATATCCAATAGCTATTGAAATTATTGATCTTTTATTATTTAAAGCAATAGTTGGTAAAGGTTTGGGGCTCTTGGTTAATTTCGTAAATTTTTTCATAGGAAGAAGATAATGAGGAACTTTATTGCCGCACGTGTGATCAATGGTTTCACAACCTTCATAACAAGAAAGAACACTTACAAGGTCGGCAACATACTCAATCCGTTGCTGGAGATATGAAAAAAGAGCTAGGGAACAATGTTAATTTTGATCCTTATTCCGGAGAGATTAATGATCAAAAACATGATAGAACTGTACATGAGAGTGGTTCGGTCAGTGATTCAATCAATCATCTTGTTTCTATTGTTGCAAGTAAGTTGAAAAAATATAAGTACTTTGTTAAAAGGCTTTTTGAATTCTTTATTAAAAATTTTTCTTGAAATATCTTCAGTTAGAAATAAGGTAAAAAATATGGATCCAATTTTCTTCAGGTTTAATGTTTGCATACTTACTTTAGATCTCTTAAGTAGGTGTATTGTCTGATAAATTGTTTGTAATTGAAATCTGTTTGTGTTTGTTGAAATTGTAAGTTGTTTATTATATTTGCAGAGAGAGAGAAGGAAATAAAATCTTTAAAATGTCGACTCGAAGAATCCCAGTTATCACAAAGAGCACTATGGCAACAGTTGTGCTCTCTCACTGAGAGGGAGTCAAAATTGAACAAAGATCTTCAATTATTGAAGATGAAAGAACAGGCTATTGAAAATATTGTATTCCAGTTATCCAAAGTGCCAAGTTTTGTCACTGAAGCATCTTCTCACATTTCTGATGTAAATGATGAATTAAGTGAGGAAAATTAAAATGAATACACATACACACACACACTATAAATATATCATATGTGATTAATTGTTGATTTTGATTAATAAATTGTTTATATTGATTACTATTTTGATTATTTGTGTAATCCAGTACCTACAGTTATTACTAATTGAAATAATAATTAAAGCTAAGCTTAAGTTGGGGCTAAAAAGTTGAGTCAAATATTTTTTTCTAGGTCTTTATATTGGTTGTGTGTACTCTTTACTATCCATTTTGTCTCCTTGGTTGTTGGTACTTCATTTTAATACTAAAAGTTAGATTTTTTCTCTTGATGTTAGTGCCTTGAAAATGATATATTTTGAAATTCTGCGCAATTCTAAAAATCGCAAGGGTATATATTTATTTTAAGAAAACGCGTGTTTATTCATTCGAAAAAAGAATGCTCTAACAGAGCGGGATATTACGATGGTAATGTCTAAACCATCTTTCAGGGAATATTTAGAGAATGTTAATATTTATGCTATACAGCCGTGCTAGATGAAACTAGATGAGATCTAGAGTCAATAAAAAAGAATAAATACATTTGGGGGCCCCAAAATATTTGTATAAAGAAAATGTAAATATTAAAGTATTTATATTAATCTTTACAATTCTATCAATTTGTTAGTCGCTAGACACAGTGATATGTTTAAGACTTAAGTGATATGTTTGTCAATGAAGTCCTGTATTTCGATTTCATAAACTCTATTGTTAAATATACACTTTCACAAATATAGGTGCTGCTCATCATCGAACCAATTTTTAGGCTAAAACTTGTCAATTTTGGGAAACTTGGGAAAAAGGAGTTTTAAGGCGGCCAACTTTATAATAAGTCAATGCGGGACACCCACCCCTATCCACAATAAGACTTAGGATTTGTTGGAATTGTTAATGGTGTACTTAAATTAGAAACAAACAACACTATTACCGAATTAACATTTATTTTTAAAATCATATTTTTCACATGTGTGTCATTTTTTTAAGGGGTTTTGGTTAAGAATGTCCAAAAAGTTTTCACAGCTGTCCATATTGAATTTTATAATTAGCATTGCACCTAATGTTTCTACTTATAGTGACGACTTTTCGGATGTCCATAAGCTGTTCATTAAGGAAAAAACTCGTTCCGTAGGAGCGTTTGTTCCTGGCAAAGAAAGTAGGTACTGGACGATAGCCAGGCAAATTTTGGAACGGTATTCCGCTGTCTTTGAAATGTTTGAACACCTCTATCCATCGCTGTTCTGTACTGCTCTTCATCTCCTCCCATCTCTTTAGGACATCATTATTCACATAATTTGCCACGTAACTTATCTCTTCTTTTAAAGTCACAGCACATCTATTCACATAATTTGCCACGTAACTTACTTCGTCGAAAAGACTCTTCTTTTAAAGTCACAGCAGCTGTAGGCATCTGCACCAATTACTGTTATATATGATGTTTTTCCATGGTAATAGGTTACGGTGGCAGTACATTCATTATTTTTCCCCTAGGTGAAATTGGCCCATGAAACCAATGTTTATGGAAATGAAAATATGTGTAAGTAGGCACACACACATATGCCTCTTTATGAATAGACATACACATATTATATTACACATATATTATATTACACATATAATAGCACTGAATTGAGTTCTAAAGGAAATAACATTAATAACAGACAATAAAAAAATGTGAGTCTTAATATAAAACTTTACTCTTGTCATGATATACAATGGATTATACAATTATATAACACAGTATTTTCACAACGAAAATATTAGCAAACTATACTTATATCTTTTCTGGTACATACATATTTACATTCTTTTTCTTATTGAAATGACTAGATTTTTCAAAGATTATGCATTAGTGTATATATACAACACCGAGTATTACAAACATTATGTATTTACTCATGGCCAAGGAAGACCCTGAAGACTTGTGAATTGGACTAACTTTCAGGTACACATTTCTGCCGTTAATCTTCTGGAGTGG
Organism: Henosepilachna vigintioctopunctata; assembly: GCA_030704895.1. Classification (NCBI taxonomy): domain Eukaryota; kingdom Metazoa; phylum Arthropoda; class Insecta; order Coleoptera; family Coccinellidae; genus Henosepilachna; species Henosepilachna vigintioctopunctata. The sequence goes on along the minus strand of JARQZJ010000064.1, from coordinate 4,904,588 downwards.
TCTATAATTTTTCGTAAGTTCTTTTTGCTCATCAGTTTTCAAAGAGTGGAACGTCCGTGCCTGAAAATTGAAATCGGATTACAAATCAAGAGAGAGAGAGAGGGAGAGATTTTGTTTATTGGGATATGCAGCAAACAGTTAACAAGGGTTAAATTTGAGATATTTTTTCTGCACCAAGCTGCCGAAGTCATTCATTTATTCATCGGGGTTAGAATATTAAGGTTTAAAATTAATGAGGAAATTGAACATTAATTTTCAACTTTTTCGATTGTATAGAGAGAGTATATAGGTCCCTATAACATAGAGCATTATGACATATTCTTTCAAAGTTGTGAAATTTAGAGAAAGTATTATACACGTCTTTTTAAGATACTGTGCTTTCGAAAGGTAACACGTGTAGGGAATATTATATGAATTCAAGACATCGTATTTCAACTTTCCGAAGTGAAAAAATGACAGACATCTCAGATGATCGTACTAGTCCGTTGATGTTTGTGAACAATTAAATAAAGTGATCGTACAATATCAACGTTATATAAACACCTGGGAACGGTAGTAAAACGTGGGAAATATTTTCTCCTTTGAAGATGAGTTTTGTGTTTTTATTTGCCAACTTATTCGAGTTAAAGTTTAAGTTGAAGAAAAGCAGAATTGGGAGCAATAATTATTCTACATTCGCAACTTAAAGAGAGTTTAATGAAGGAACATGATGGTGCTATCGGGCAAAACGCGAAAGAAAATATCAAGGATAATTTATAAATACATGTTGGTGAATTTTAACTTTATTCGATAAACCTTTTTATCGCGGATGTAAGTAAAGTGCCAGCAGAGTTTCGAGAGGAATCCATTGAACTTAAAAACGACAGAAAAAGTAAATATGCATTTGAAGTGAATAGACTTGAATAGTTTTGGTGCACTTTTTTACACAAAAAATCGCGAAACGTGTTTGTATTACCGTAGCATTTTCCCAACCTCTTATTTGGGTGAGAAAGGGTGTTCTGTTGCTGGTGATTGTAAACAAAGCCAGAAATCGCCTGAAAGTTTCTGATGATTTGCCAAGCAAAGCACGCAGGTCAAGTAGCACACGGATTGCCAAGCTTGTGAATAAGATGTAATCGCAAATGTGACCTTAGCTCTTTTATAATAACTATAACTTGTAACAATTAAAAATTAACAGCATTCAGAGTGGCCTCCACCAACCGCAAATCGAAATGGACCCTGTTCGTGAAAAAATGGGAACCATTGGGTTAGAGTATATTCTATTTAAGTCTGTAATAATTTTTATTATGTACTGTAATATTCTATTTGAATAAATAGAATAGAGAAAAATATACCATCTTCGTTTTTATTCTTATCATTCGAATATAGGATTGGAAAGAGCAGCAACGGAAATTTCCATCTTTAGATATAATCTTTACGTTTTTTGATGAGATTTGAAAGTATGGCAGAAGGCAGAAGGACTTTTAACTTTGTCAGTAAAGTTTTTATAGTGCTATATGAAAAACAGTTTTAAAAACTCTGATCTAGATAATACATATCAGTATAATTGAAAGTAAATTTAATACGTACTTGTGATTCAGAAATTGGAATTGTGTTCGTGAAAATAGTCCATATTATACCCTCGTTGCACTTTGGTGTTGTCAAAGAACCAGAATATCGATAAAAACCAGCCGTGTCTCTTGGCATATAGTCATGGACGTAGAAATTTTCTAATTTCTCCTCTTGATTCAAACTTTCTTTCAGCTTATCCACTAACGATATCAGAGAAGTAAATTCGATGTCGTCGTCAGGAGATAACTGAAATAAAGAAGGGATGATACAAAGCTCTCCTTCAATAAAGAGTTAATTCAGTAACTTCTTCACAAGATTTGTATTCATACACATTTGAATGTGTAGCCAAATGTTGAGAATGGTTCAATCGTATGTGATGGTTTAACGCAGGATTCGAAATCTCGCAGTAAACGTAGAAAAATATAGAACGTTCATGCGTATATATGAGGTTACTTTTTAATTAATCATGAGTAATGTTAGATAATGTACTTCTATTACAAACCTGAAGACTCTTACGAACGAACGTTCGTTATGAAACCAACTGTAAGTCCCAATCTAACGACTATAAAATCAAAGAAGATTGTATCAACCAAACCCATATGGATAAATTCTTTCATTATAATTATTCTTCAATAAATGAGAATTCCAATTTATATTCCAGGTAAACAGCAGAAATTGAACTAGTTATGAAAAAGTTATTAGAAATCTTCGTTTTCTTCTTAATATATTTATCTATTCACCAGCAAAATCGATTTTTCAAAAACTCCAAGTCTTTAAAAAAAAATTACGACTTACACATTTTTGAACGTTTGTTAGGGAAATCGAAGAGTTACTAAAATGCAAATTTTTCAAATCAATGTCAGAGAATGTGTTGTACCTATTATTGATATAGGTAGGTACACCGAAAGTTGAAGATCCTCATTTACATTTTGATATCTCCAGCAGCAGGTATGCAGAAAGTATGTGGTGTATGAGTGTAGAAGTCATATACGGCAAAATCATTATGCGAAAAATTTTCTTGGTAGATCCTACTCTTCTTTTTAATATCGCTAATGCAAATGAAATAAAATCATTCTGCATTTTTTTTGCTATCACTAATAGCGAGCAGCTCGAAATGTGCGAGTAAATCGCAAGCAGCTATAAAAAACAAAGAAAGTAAATACAGATAATTTGTATTGCATTTTTAAAATAATTTTATAAAGGCGCAAGACTCGTTCATTAGATAACGCAAAAAATAAGGTTTAATGAATTTAAGTATATCATTTTTCTGATATGGTTGGTGGTTAAATAGTTACGTTGACAAATAGTATAGTATAATAAAATACCTAACAAAGTTTTTATAAAATTGATTAATAATATTCCTAACCATTTGTTATTATGTCACTGTTTTAAAAGCAATGTTGAACTTTTCAATTTATCAAAATCCTAAAACAGTCTTAAATACTCAGTAATCACAATACTATTCGTATACAATGTATAAAATATTTTATGTAGATAACATTATATATTCGCTTATACTTCCTTTTTGTTTTTTTTTCGTTTATTTTGTCTTCTTTATTATTTGTGTACAATTTGTTATTTTTGCTCTGTAATTGGATGTATATCTGTTGGGAATAAATGTATTCCTACTCACATCCATTGTATAGATATAAATTTGTTGTACGTTTCTTATAGTAGTTTAGATTTGAAAATGAGCTAACGCTCGAAACATGTTGACTATTTCATATTGTTAAATAAATCGTGAAACATTAAGCCAAGAGTTTAATTTAATTTGATAAATGTATTATTATTATTGTTATATGGCCAATATAGAAGTTTCTACTTCAAGGAAAAGGAAAGAAAACTCTAGGGTTATCAATATCGCCAATAAAGATAGAATTGAATGACAGAAGGAGAAATTAGGTGAACTCTTAGGAAAATATTTGAAACAGTTCGGTTTATTCGTTTGTTTGAATTTTTTTATTTATACATTTTTGGACATACTATTTTATTGTATTTATTGGGTAAATTTTTTAAGTATTGATGATTGATATCAATTGCATAAAAATTCTTTTACTCTCAAAATTTGGATGAATAATGGAGGATAGAACATTTCACAAATCTATGTCAAATCGTGTGGATAATTATGAGGAAAACTCTTAATATTTGTGTTATAAGAATCTTAAATTGACCACTAGAAGTGCCATTCTGAAGCATATTACATATTTTGATCAAACTTCTGTTGAACTGTTATAATCGTTCAGAGGATGCGGATTTTAAATATATTACAGCAATGCGGAAAATGCGACTAACGATTTAAGAAGGAGCAGCTCTTACAATTCACAGCTTGTCTACACTTGTGAAGACAGCTTCCTGAGAGTTTCATTTGAAATATTTCAAATAAAATTGAGTTTCAGCATTCACTAAGTATTATGAAAGATTCGTGAATCTGGAAATTAGTTATCTATTTGCGGCGATATTAATTGTTGTCAATTAGTTATTTTCGTTGACCTTTAGTCCTACTTCACTTGTTGTTCTCTCGATCTTGTGGAAAATGTCCTTTGCCGTTACAACCGAAGAGAAGACGAAGTACATGTGCATAAATAGAACGGCACGAAGAGATAGATTGGGACAAAACGTAACAGTGAACAACTTCAATTTCGAAAGAGTAGAACGCTTCAAGTACCTTGGCGCCACAATTACAGCCGACAACGACGTTACTGAGGAAATCAAAGGAAGAATCCAGTCTGCAAACCGCTGTCTCTTCGCACTCAATAGCCTTATGAAGTCGAAAAATCTAACAAGGACCTCAAAAATCAAAGTGTATAAAACCATCGTCAGACTCATCATAACTTATGGAAGCGAAACTTGGACAATGACCAAAGCAAATGAAGATAAACTCAGATGCTTCGAGCGAAAAATCCTGAGAAAGATATTTGGACCCCACCATGATCCGACGACCAACCGATATCACATTAAAACTAACACAGAGGTCCAATAGCTGTACAACGATAGCGACATTGTGCAAGAGATCAAATTCCAGCGATTAAGGTGGGCAGGACACGTGCAAAGGATGAATGACGAAAGACTGGTGAAACTGGCATGGGAAGAGACCCCAACAGGCAAAAGACCACTCGGACGCCCCAGAATGCGTTGGAGGGACAACATAAGATCAGACCTCCGAAAAATGAACATCCCTTTTGATTACAGGTTGATGGAAGACAGGGTCTTCTGGAAAAAGGTTGTACAGTCAGCCAAGACCCACCCAGGTTTGTAGCGCTATACGATGATGATGATGAATTAGTTATTTTATCTTTGGGACCATTTTCACATATTACCGACAAAGCTCTGGGGTGTTTAAATAAAATGTCTAAAACGCCTCTATGTACTGTCACTAATGTTGTCAGGAGGAGGAATCTAGAATGCTAGAGACAGTTTATGCGTCTTTTCTTCGATAGAGGGACCTAATGTGATTAGTTCACGAACTAATGTTTTTTCGATAGAGGGAGCTAATGTGATTAGTTCACGAACTAATGTTCTACTCTGGGGACGTTTTGAAAGTCAACGATGCTTGATTGATTGATAGATTAAATACAACTGATGATTCCTAATAAGTATGAAACAATTCCATTGGCAAATTAACCTCCAATTACCTTCTTACGAATCCGAAGTGAGAACTCTTAAAATTTGTGTTAAAAGAATCTTGAATTGACCACTAGAATTGACATTCTGAAGCATGTTGAATATTTTGGGATTTGAATCAAACGTCTGTTGAACTCTTATATATATATATATATATATATATATATATATATATATATATATATATATATATATATATATATATATATATATATACATACATATTTGTTCAGAGGATGCCAATTCATAATCATGTGTATTTTATTGATGCGGAAAGTTTGTTTTCCGAAATTTGGAAATTTTTTGGATTTCTATCAATTTGGATTTATATCATGTTAACCATCAACTATGAAAACCATTCCAAAAAGCAACAAACCTTGTAGTACGAGAGCTAGCAAAGTCGGGAAAACAAGCATTTCAGGTAGGCCAGTTTTTAGATATGCTCTATCTCTCTCTCTCCCGGACGTTATACGGGCTATCTGGCTGGCGGTAGTGATTGCGTTCATCAGCGCGCATCCTACCTGTACAGGTAAAATACCGATTTTTCAAATCATTTTGAGAAGTTTTTTTTTTATTATTTTTATTGAAATTTTTGCAACATGAATCTATTATTGACAGATGTTTTTATTGTTGGTTAAACCGTGCCAGACGCTAATTTTGAATTGAAAAAATTTTTTTTTAAAAGTGAAATATTTTGAAAAAAATTATTAAACCAAAATTAGCGTCTGCCACGGTTTAATCAACAATAAAAATATATGGCAATAATAGATTCATGTTGCAGATAGTTTGATTTGAAAAATCGATATATTACCTCCTACCTCTACAGGTAGGATATTATCCTACTCCTACTTATATTATTATAACTCCCACATATTATCCTTCCTCTACAGGTAGGATGCGCACTGATGAAGCAACCACTACAGTCAGCCAGACAGCCCGTATGACGCCAGGGAGAGTGACAGAGATAACATATCTAAAGACTGGCCTACCTGAAATTCTCTCTCAAAAACGTTGCTAGCTCTTAGACTATTGGAAGTTTATTATTTGCTTAATACAGAAGTAGGTTCGAATAAAAAGTACAGTTTTGAAATTACTCTTAACAATTTGTTAAAAGCAAAATTTCAACAGAAAAAAAATTATAACCAGAATGGAAATTAATTAGAATAATGTATTGCACTTACATCATAGAGAACTGAGAATACAGCAACACCTTTATCATGCTGCACAGCATGTGATAGGTTCCCGAAGGATTTTCTATAATGCACCAGGTGAAGTTCCAGTGGATACCTATAAAAAATTCGTACAAATAAACAAAGTCACAGAGACAAAGAGAAAAAGGCACTTAGTTTATAATAGAATGAAAAAGAAAATATTAATATAGATTTAGTGTTCTTAATCTTTCAATTATACACAACAACCTACCTGTATCCATCCACAGTATGCTCTGATTGCCAATGAAAGTGCAAATGATCCAAAACATACACTTCTGGTAATCCACCTCCTTCTACAGTCAGTTCTTTGTCAGTCTTCAATCTCACCTCAGCTGTAATGACATAGTTATTAATTTTTATTAACATCACGAATTAAGGACCAATTAATTCTGATAAAAACTTATTCCAAACTTTATCTAACAAGTATTATGCTGTATTATTGAATTATTTAAGGGAATAAAACACTTCATTTAGGATATTCTTTAATGAGCTGAGCATTCGACTACTTTTGGAGCTTCATCTTAGTTTGAAGTTAGTTTAGAGACATAAAAAATCTACAAAACCACATAATGCAGTAGTAAAATTTCGTAATGCTTGTCACATCTCTATACTCAAGGAATACACTCACTTTTAAGTTTCTGATGATGTGGCTCGAACTTGTTAGAAATGTTATATCTTGAGCAGGTGAAAAAATTCTTTATATGACTGAACTAACTTCAAAATAGGCTACGATGAAACAATAAGAACAAGGTGAACGCTCAACTCAATAACAAAATATTTAATTATTCTCTGAGGTAATAATTAAATAACAAATATATATATATATATATATATATATATATATATATATATATATATATATATATATATATATATATATATTTATATAAATATTTAATAAAAGGAACACTAAACATTCATTCGAAAAATTCAAATAACCAGTTTTATGTGCTTATGGCACTGAATGAAATATGAAATGCGGGACATATGTTTCGTTCTGCAAGGAACTCATCAGTCGCATCACGTCCATCGAAGTGAGTCAACGATTTCAATCAGCAAGCATCTTCTTATGACTCTAAGTGAAATACCGTAAATCAATGAATACTTCACAATTCCATCTATACAAATCAGTAGAAAACATCTCTCAGATCATAGACACACCAAGCATCGAACGTTCACATCTCTTCTATATCCGTAGGTATCTACTGAATTATAGAATAAAATTTTATTTAGCTAATTTTTCATTTTATTTTTTAGGCTATTTTCAATGTTAAAAACTTCCTTTTTTGTTGACGTTTCGTTATTACATAATTAATTTCTTAAGATATGTTTTGACAAACTTGTGATATACAACGAAACGTCAACAAAAATAAAGCTTTCAACATCACTTGCTAAAAGTATTAAAAATTTAAAAATATAATAAAACAATTGTTAAACAAAGATTTACACATACGGTAAAAAGAATACTGCATGACGTACGTTTCGATGAGATTCACCTTTTTCAAATGATACGTGCAGACTGAAAAAGGTGAATCTCATCGAAACGTACGTCATGCAGTATTCTTTTTAATATATGTATAAATCTTTTTTTAACAACTGTTTTATTATCTCAAACAGACGATATATTGATTTTGAAAAACAAAAATGTATATATGTATATATATATATATTGAAATAAATTAAACTCTTGGCTTAATGTTTCACGATTTATTTAACAATATGTATAGTCAACATGTTTCGAGCGTTAGCTCATTTTCAAGACTTTATTCTTTTCAAGACTTTTGAGTCTTGAAAATGAGCTAACGCTCGAAACATGTTGACTATACATATTGTTAAATAAATCGTGAAACATTAAGCCAAGAGTTTAATTTATTTTAATATTCAATTATGTTTCACCAAGAGTTAAGCGAGAATTCAATCTCATTAATATATATATATATATATATATATATATATATATATATATATATATATATATATATATATATATATATATATATATATATATATATATAATAATAATAATAATACAACTTTATTGAACGGCAACTCATTACAGTGTTTTCTTAAATATAAACAACAAACAGGTAGAAGCACATAAGCAACGGAAACCATTTCAAAAGGGGGTTAATATTGGCTTTCTCCAGTCTTACTATCAACCCCATAGAAGCAATATATTATTCCTAAGAATGATTTGCTTTCCCTTTTTTCTGCTCATCTAAGAGTATATTTTTCATTTGTGTTTTGAAATGCAATAGTTTCATCGTGTTGTATTTATTATTCAGTTGGTTGAAATATTTAGAGACCAAGTACGAAAATGATGCCTGAAACTTCATGGTATTATGTTTTGGTATATTTATCCGCATTTTGTCACGAATATTTCGAGAATGTAATTTATTTCTAAAAACAATTTTTTCGGCCAGAAACTTGGGACAAGATGTTAATAAAATTTTATATATAAATTCATAAAATTGTGATTGAAACCTGAAATCCATTTTTAGAATTTCATTGGAATTATATATATGACTTATATGATCAAAACGTCTTATATTGTAGCAAAAACGTATGCAGCTATTTTGTAAAAGTTGTAATTCGTTTTTGAGTTGTACAGTTAAACAGGGAAAATATGCGGCATTAGCATAATCACACCGTGACATAATTAAGGAGTTTATCAGAGTTAATTTTGATTGTCTAAGATATATTTGAGCGGTGAAAGAGTTCTAAGTTTGAGATATGCTGTTTTTAATTGCAGTTTTATATGTTTTTCGAATGTTAATTGTTGATCCATTAACAGACCGAGATTTTTAACTGTAGTTACAGGTTTAATTATTTGTCCGTTTAGAACAACATTGTTTATAGACAATTTTTTGTGAACTGAGGAGGGACCGATGAAAATAAGTATATATATATATATATATATATATATATATATATATATATATATATATATATATATATATATATATATATATATATATATATATATATATATATATATATATATATATATATATATATATATATATATCTCAGTGATAACGTTAACCTTTCATTTAAACTCACTATGTATTTACCAGAATGGCCGTTGTTCTTCAGAGTTGTTGAATAAACGTCATGGTAATTCTTGAAAATGAATGCAGGAAAATTCTTCTTCAACGCTCTTTTTTTCTCAACAGCAATAGGCGATTGCTTCTTACCCTCTCTGCACATTTGCGGCCAAGTATCTGCAAAAATTAGAAAAGATGAGAAATTAAAATTTCTCTACATCAGACAAATGTATTATTCGTATGGATAAATGAATATAATAAAATTTTTATTGCACTCGTTATTTATTGAAAAATATAGTGGTATAGTTCGAACTACACATATAAATCTCACAAAAATTGAATGTAAGAATTTCGGGGTGCTAAACCCATAGTCGGGTGTTGTATTCGCCCTTAACGGTGGGCGATTACAGATAGTCTAATTTTTGTTAAATAAGCCGTAAGTATTAATAAACTTTTAAAATATTTTCCACCAAGTGAAGAAAGTTTTGCATTTGTTGGCTTTACTGCAGTAAATTGCAGAATTGTTGGCAGTCCTAAAATAAATGATTTTATATATGATATTTCAGGATTGGTAAAAATGGAGCGTTACAACATAAAATATTGAATAAAATAATGAGTTTTGCGGACGCGGTTCATAACATTCATATAAAATATGGTAGGAATATTTTTATAGCGTCGTTAACTGAGGCTACAGTATTTGAGTAATTCTGGAAGAGTGATTATATTTGGATATTTATGAATACACAGTCGTCTAGAAAACATGCCGTTAATACGTAAATATATCGAAATTCGCTGGTGAAATAATGTGTGAGAGTGTTGGTGAAAACAATTCAATTCGAAATATTTGTCTGAAGAACTATACATTTCAAGAAACGTTTTACTTCTCTCACTCAAAAAACATATTTAAAGAAGTGTTTTCATGCTTGTAATCTAGCAATATATTAACTGTAGCCTAATAACCATATAGCTACAAATAATAAAAATAATATAAAGCTATATTTATATAGCTATATATAAATATAGCTGAAAATCACAACCACGAAACAGAAATAGAAGACCTATGGAATAGAATAAAAGTATCTATAACCTACGTTACAGAAGAAGAACTAAAACCAGACAAGATGGTAAAAAGGCAATAATGGATGACAGACTCTATATTAGAACTTATGGAGGAAAAAAGACAACACAAAAACAGGGACAATGTAAGATACAGAGAGCTACACCGGAAAGTCATAAGAGCAATTAAAGAAGCTAAAGAGCGGCGGCTACAGGAAAAATGTGTCGAAATCGAAATCTTGCGAAAAAAATACAACAACTTCAATTTTTATAAGAAAATAAAGGAAGCAACAGGAAGATATCAAAGACGGGGTCCAGGAATAATCTTGGACTCGAATGACAACATCATTACAGAGACGGACAAAAAACTTGCAAGATGGAGAGAATGCATGGAAGAACTTTTCGGAGACGAAAAAATTGATAATGTACTCCCGGTGGTCGGTGAGGAAGGACCTACCATTACACAAGAGGAAGTGAAATCAGCTATCCACCGACTAAAAAACAACAAAGCTCCTGGACCAGACCAGATTCATGGAGAAGTCCTCAAACTGCTGGACTCAGAACAGATAAAACTGCTGACCAAACTCTTTAACAAGGTATACACAAGCGGCCAATTGCCAAATGACTGGCTGCTGTCGACATTCATCCCAATCCCCAAGAAGACGAACGCAAATAAATGCTTCGACCACAGAATAATCAGGTTGATGAGTCACATCCTAAAGGCTTTCCTCAATATCATACAGGCACGCGTATATAGAAGACTCGATGAGAGAATAAGTAACACACAGTTTGGCTTCAGGAAGGGACTGGGCACTCGAAAGGCATTATTCTCAATACAGGTCCTGATTCAACGAGCACGGGACGTCAACACAGACGTCTTCATGTGCTTCATAGACTTTGAAAAGGCCTTTGATAAAGTCCAACATGATAAATTCATCTCAATCCTACGTGAATCCGGAATCGATGACAAAGACGCAAACATAATATCAAAGCTATATTTACAACAAAAAGCCATTGTTCGAGTCGAAAACGAAACATCAGAGGAGTTTAGCATAAGGAGAGGAGTACGCCAAGGTTGTATACTGTCACCCCTTCTATTTAACGTCTATTCAGAACATCTGTTCAAGGAAGCATTGGACGGCATAGAAGATGGAGTTGTAATAAACGGTGAAATAATAAATAACCTCAGATATGCTGATGACACCGTCCTTATAGCAGATACTGCTGAAGGACTTCAGAGACTTATAGACCGTATAGGGACTGCATGCATTAAATATGGTATGAAGATAAACTGTAAGAAGACACATACATTAATTATCAGTAAAAATGCTATAGACAACATACAGTTTACCGCTGACAATATAGTCGTCACCGTGGCCCAAACAGTTTCATATCTTGGCTACACCTTGAATAAGGACTGGGATCATTCTCGAGAAATAAAATGCCGAATCGAAAAAGCAAGAGGTACATTTAACAAGATGCGTAAAGTACTATGCAACCTAGCCCTCAACATTCATACTAGAATAAGAATTCTAAAATGCTATGTTCTCTCAACCCTCCTATACGGAGCAGAAGCGTGGACCCTTACTGATGCCTCATGTAAGCGCATAGATGCATTTGAGATGTGGTGTTATCGCCGCATGCTCAGAATCCCATGGATACACCACGTGTCAAACGATTCGTTATTGCAACGCATTGATGGACAATTAGAACACTTAAAATGTGTCAAACGCAGAAAACTGGAATACTTCGGACATATCATGCGAAATGAAAAATACCACCTTCTTCAACTCATCCTGCAGGAAAAAATAGAGGGCCGAAGGTCAGCAGGACGAAGACGAATATCCTGGCTGCGAAACTTAAGGACATGGACTGGAATGACATCGATAGCTCTATTCAGAGCAGCAGTGAATAAGGTTATTTGGACCAATGTGACAGCCAACATCCACAGAGGTAGGGCACTCCAAGAAGAAGAAGAATAACCATGCTCAGCGAGAAGAGAAACACCAATTAGCTAATGCTAACTTATCAACAAACATGTTTGATGTACAGAAAATCTGCATGTGAATGTGAAAAAACATGTGGAATAGCATCTCACTGTTTGGTGCGGACTTTGAATAGGAGGTATAATTGAGTCATATTTCATTTATCGATTGGGCCGATTCTTGATGAAAATCTTAAATTAATTTACATTAATTAACATAATTTAAATAAAACTAAGTAGTTTTCTGATGTTTACTACAATTCAGTAATAAATATTGTTTCAGATGTATATGTAAACTGAGCTAATACATTTTGGTTTGCTAGCATTTACCGTGAAGTGTGGGAGAATGACCATAGAACACTTTTCTTCTGAAGTAGGGGAATGACCTTAGAACATATTACTTCTGAAATGAGGGGAATCACCATAGAATACTTTTTTTCGATTGCCATTTACTGGATTGAATTTAATACAGGAGAATTGTTGATTGAAATTTGGTCATTCAATAAACTATTCGATTTCTTCCTCTTTTAATTTCCATGGTTTCTAACAGGGTTAGTTTATAACCTTTTCTTTCCGTATGCAATATTTTGAAGTTGTTGTTGAAGACATGATTCTCTTCTCTGAGATGTGTTGTATACGTCGAATCGGTTTTTTCTTTTTCAAAGCATCTTTGGTGTTCAGATATGCTAAGTCTGAAATTCCTGCCAGTTTCACCAACATATACCTTGGGACAAGTATATCTGATGAAGCCACTGTATTGGCGAAACAATATTGTTATGTTTAACTTAATAAAAGTGAAAATCAAAAACCTACTTAGTTTTATTTAAATTATGAGTCATATTTCTTGAAAATGAGGCTTGTAAAGCTATGGCTATTTCTGATGCTCAATATCGCGATATACTATAGTTTTTCCTCCGAAATTATGTGCTATTGATGTGGTTAATGAATGTTTTAAAAACTCTGACACATAACAGGCAGCAAGAAACAATGTAATTCCTGAGGATTTCTTTGTCTAGTACTCTTTTTTATGCAACCATACATTGCCTCATAGATTGGATTGTTGTTTGAAAAGTGAGCACAGAAGCTCACAATAAAATTCCGCTCTAAAATCAAATTTCCAATATTGGTAGATTTAGATTATTCAAAATACTATCATAGACTTTGAAGAAGTGATTAACGATTATCCCAACTAAAAATCGTAAGGTACCTTTGCAATTAATATAGATTCAATGGGAAAAGTGTTACTTTTGTGCTTACTTAGCAAGTAAGTAAGTATTTATTGGTGACTGATGCCTTGGTATATGCACAAGTCAACATTTCAATGATAATTTCAAAAAATCGTTGCTACTGTATATCACATTACATAACATAATTTTTTTCAATTTATATTTCGAATCTTTGAGATAACTTTTTCGTAATTTAGAGGTACTTCATGATATAATTTAGGCGATATCAAATCTGGGGTACAATGCGATTTCTTGAATTTAGATAATAGAATATGTACGGGGTGTCCCAATAAGAATGGCTCTCTTTATTAATTTAACTCTCAAAATTGATTTGTTACAAATTTTGCCTAATTCAAACTACGATTCTTCAAGAAATTCTGTGTATATTTGGTTTCATAAGTTTAAGTCTACCTTTTCAATTAAGAGGAGGGAGAATGTTAGAACCTTAACATGAACAAAATGCCTCTAACTAAGTTTCTGCTCAGCCAATTTTTGCGAACTTAGTATTTTTGAAAAAAGCTCTTTTCCACCAAAGTAGCAGTTTCAATTGAGAAGCCACGTAATAAGTAACCTATACGCTAGAGAGCGCTATTTATTAATTTTTTTAAATATAGTTTTTCTTGGCAAATATCAAATCGAAACATGCAACTTTAATTATGGAATATGAAAGTTGGTCAAATTAGCAACAAAATATCGAGCTGTACTATAAACGGTTCTCGAGATATGGCCAAGAACCATTGTTAATGGGACACCTGGTACATCACTACTTATTCTGGTATTATACGAATGTATATCGTATTATACTTCATATTAATACTACTACTATCATATTTTGAACTATTAATTTAGATTTTTTCATTTATAGAAATTCTATAGAATTTTATAGAAATTTTCCAATTAATGTAGTCATACATGGATGAAAGTAAATGTGAAACCGTGGTGTTTACTTTTTCTGTCTGTTCTGATAAAACAGTGTTCTGTCAAGTAAATATGGTTCGCATTGCCCTAATGTGCCCAGGGCCAGAAAAAGTTTGAAGACTGGCTTTCATTTGCTTCCCTTTTATTTCAGCCTCTTAACCACTTCTTATGAGTTTTATATCTGATTTGAAATGGTAACGTACTGTTTTTATTTAGGAGGTGTGAGCTCTTTCTGCTATTTGCTATGGTAGCGCATGCTTTGATGATAATGCATGCAGCATCATTTGTGTCACAGCTGATACTTAGCATTTGTGTATCAGACAGCACAGTCTTATGTAATTTTACAGTATGCTCCAGATAATGTAGACATTAATGCCATTATGATAAATTGTCAGTTTATCATCTACATCTGATGAAGTCACTGTGTTGGCGAAACAACGTTGTCATGTTAGAAAATGCTCAGTTTTATTCAAATAATGTTTTTAAATTTTCACCAAGTATCGGCCCAATCAATTAGTACCTATCCTAAAGAATAAAAACCATTTATTCCATTTATACCATTTTCATGAAAACCATTTTATATTAATAATAATATGACATTTATTCCCAACAGATATACATCCAATTACAGAGAAAAAATTACAAAAATATCACAATTTACAAAAAATTACAAATTGTACACAAATAATAATAAAAAAGAAAAAATGAACGAGAAAAAAACCAAAAATAGAGAGTATAAGCGAATATATTTAAATAATACAACGAAAAAATTAATTTATAATAAATTGAAATAGTATTGAAGAATAACCAGATAACTAAAAATAAAATATTGTCTATTACAAAGTTACGTATGGCCAGTAGAAGTTGATCATGTAGTAACGAAATATATTTGATGAATAAAAATAAAATTAAAATCGATTGCAATAGTAAACTAATGAAACAACTAAAATTAAAATAATATTTATAACCAAGTCATATGTAGAGAACAGAAGTTCAGGAAAATATCACTACATCCCATTGCGCTGTTCTGAGTGGCATACCAAGATAACTGATAGCAGATCAAAATAGGTATCACATCGACCGCAACACCCATCCTAAAGATTACATATACAGTTGATAGGAGAACGTGACATAACATTTTATCTTCTGTGACATAAAATGTATTATTCCGCCTCAGACCAGGCATTGGTAGGCGAATATTTATTTTGCTGAGAAGAAATGGTGAGTCAATCGAACTTTGCAAAATTTTGAAGAGAACCGTTAGTCCGAACCGTTCACGCCTCAACTTCAATAATTCAATTCCCAAACTATCGGTTAGGATGGAATGGCCGAAGCCTCTAGAAGGATATTGCCCATAACATCTGAAGTACATATACTTCAAACATTTCCTCTGAACTGCCTCCAAGTCGACAATAGAATTAATGTACACAGGAGACCAAATAATAGACGCATATTCCAGTTTACTGTGATTAAAGGAGTAGTATAGCGTTTTCATTGTGCCAAGATTAACAAAGCTGCCCCAATTTCTGACCAAATAACTCAGCATCCTAGAAGCAGAAGCCGTAATACAAGTTATATATTCAGAGAAGGACAGCTTATAGTCGAAAAGCACCCCCAGATCCAACTCAACACATCTATCTAGGATTTGATCTTCCAATGTATAACTATGATGAATTGGAAACAATTTTCGAGAAAATTATAAAATTTTACATTTACTGATATTCAGTTTCAGCCCATTGCTGTTACACCACAAATTAACCGCGTCAAGGGAAGACTGTAATCTGACACAATCATGACGATCGTTAATAGCAGCAAATATTTTTAAATCATCTGCAAAAAGCAGATGCATGCAGTGAAACTGTGAAGACTTAATAATTGATGAGGCCGATACTTGAAAAAAAAATAATATCGAAAACGAAACAATAATTCACATTTTCTCATATTTAAATGATAAGCGTGACGTACTTGCTGCGTTTCGAAGTACAATCTCTTCTTCGGAGTGTCTCAGTCTTCATCCTACCATTAATTTAGCAGAGTTGAATTTCGAAAAGTGCGTTCTAGGTATTTTTTATAACATGAAAACATTTAAATTCTCATTTTATACACTGAAAATATCTTTGGGGCTCCTAACTTACAGCTCTAAACACAACACAAACTTTCGATAGTGGACTGATAGCCTGAATGTTTGTCTATATATTGAATTATTCTTTTGGAATTCAGATTTTTACCTAATTATGCGACAATACGATACATTCAACAAAGTTCCACATAGCGTTGTGATGAAGTCATTGACATTTTTGTCATAGGTCAATAAGAAAATTAAACCGGGTGTCTCGTAGCTTGAAAAATTCCCAGCATGACTTTCATAAAATTTAATCTATCCTTATACCAGCTGAAATTTCAAGAACTTTTGACCAGCCTGTGTTCCTTTATCAATAATAAAACTCGGAAAATACATAAAGAATGTAAAATAAAAAAATCAAATATCTGGAAAAATTTCATCTCAATATTATCGTTGAAATAAAATAATATGATTTCTATTGTTTCTGAATGATTAAATTCGTCTGTTAATTTATATCGCAGTTTAATGCCTAATACAACGCCCATTAGAAAATGCTATATTCCACTTCTTTTTGCTCAAAATAAAGATTCAGAAATATCTTATCGGTTTTGATTCTTTTTGTATAAATCGAAAATGGTCCTTTGTAACTCTGTTTATGAAATTGCTCCCCTTTTTAAAAAAATATTTGATGGATATAATATAATATACTTTGGAATTTGTCACATAATTTTATCTTTTAATATGATTGTTTACAGTTCATGCATATTCACACATGGAACTGTAACGTATACTCTGATATATATATATATATATATATATATATATATATATATATATATATATATATATATATATATATTTATTTTCAGCAATAACAGGCTATTTTTAATGTTAAAAGCTTCATTTCCGTTGACGTTTCGTTGTAAAGGGTGTTTTTTTAGAGGTATAGAACTTTAAATTGCAATAAAACAACGAAGAATCATTCGATTGACAAGAATTTTATTTTATTCGAAAGATAATCTTGTGGCATTACATTTTAAATATGATTTCTGGCATACGACCGCCATGACTGGATCGGATGTAGTCCAATCTGGACGTGCAATTTTCGATGACATTTTCCAACATTTGTGGCCGTATATCGGCAATAACACGGCGAATATTGTCTTCCAAATGGTTAAGCGTTTGTGGCTTATCCGCATAGACCAATGACTTGACATAGCCGCACAGAAAGTAGTCTGGCGGTGTTAAATCACAAGATCTTGGAGGCCAATTCACAGGTCCAAAACGTGAAGTTAGGCGGTCATTAAACGTGTCTGTCTCGTACCTGCTCTTAGAATTAAAATTATCGATTGAACACGATTCTATGATTTACCTTTGAAATTTTTAGTAATAAAAAATTCAAGCTCAAATTTTCCTTTTTAAATTGAAATATGGAGTAATATGAACTTAACTCAATACTCCATGAGTTTGGAATTCACCATGTTGTTAAAATAATCAACTGTATATAATAAAAAGTTGTTTTTACTTTTTAATTCAATTGTGATTTTAGTTAACTCAATAAAGGTTCCCATTTATCCTCTAAATAAAATAAATTAAACGACTCAGAAATTGCAGTGATAAATCAGCAATAACTACTAGGAGCTATTTTTGAATTAATTTTGTGCATAATGGTACATTAAAAGAGTTGAAAGAGATAAATATTTAGTCTATAATTTGAAAAAACCAATTAACTGTGTTTCACAAATAAACTACATGCATATTTCATTTCGATGTTTCTAGAATTGAACATTGAATGGATGTTCCAAAATATTGTCCCACATAAATTGTTACATTGAGCCAACAACTTATAATTAACAAAAAAAATTATTAGGTATAAACATATGTATATATATATATATATATATATATATATATATATATATATATATATATATATATATATATATATATATTATATATATAATTTAACATAGTAGTTTTCTATACTTCTATAGTGAATCTATATCGAGAATATGTATATTGATATATTTTTATGGGTTTATTTGTGTGGAATTGATGGTAGATCAGGAAAGAATGAGTTTTGAATGAGGTATGATGTTTGGTATTTGTTGTGTAATTATTTTAAGAGTGTTATTTATAAGGTTTATCAAATCTTAATAAATAGAATTGAGATTTTTATGTCAAACATTCCATTTATTGTGTTTCCTAAATTTTTACGAATGTGTAACATTCGTAAAACGATATCCACGATATCTGACGTCAGACGTAAAATTAATACTATCAGATGTAATTACCGAAAAGAGTTAAAAAAAATAGAGGACTCCAAAAGATCAGGGGCTGGAACCGACGATGTATATTCACCGTCCTCGTGGGTTTTCCACGCATTGCAATTTATTAACAATTTTGAGCAACCTGTTGACCTTGGGAACTCACAAGTAAGTAAAATGTAATTATTTTAAGAGTGTTATTTATAAGGTTTATCAAATCTTAATAAATAGAATTGAGATTTTTATGTCAAACATTCCATTTATTGTGTTTCCTAAATTTTTACGAATGTGTAACATTCGTAAAAATTTCATTTGTGATACTCCGTCTTGGTAGAATCACAAAACTCTCGAACGCAGTAGATGTAGAGGAATGGTAAATTTTCATTGTGATGCATTCAAAGTCAAGAGGATGACATTCAGAGACATTTTTGATCACGGTATGTTGACTCCACATTCAATTCCAATAAGCTGTCTCTTAAGTAGATTATGCAATTTTGAATGAAATGGAATCGGGGAGAAATACATTTGATATTATCGTTTGAACTTTTTGCAAAAGCGAGACTACATCGACCTCGATGGGGACATCGGGACAGATTAACTGAAAGCTCGACTGTTCCGCCCAAAGCGGGACGTATGGTTATGTTAGATATGGTGCAAGCTTATGACCTACAAAGTTTCGTGGCATTTCCAGCATACAAATGAGTTAGAGTTTCTGAATCAGCGTTAATTATTTCAATAATTAGCGAAAACTCATTCGGTCAGGAGCACCGAGGTATCTGGAAAAACTTGGAATTGCAAAGAAACAACAAAGAATGGAATAGAAGAATACCTATGGTACAGATAAACCAATCTACCAAATTCTCAATCATGAATAGCGCCTTAAATTCTATAAATAAATAAATATTCTATGAATATTTTCCCGTTACTGAAGTAAAAGTAATAAGTAGGTAGTGTTATATATTACTCATAATATGACTAGGTACTTGTCATACAACTTGTGTTTTTTTACTCTAAAAATAATTTTTTCTTGCTTTGTATTTTAATGCTGTGTTTCACTTATACGATTTCTTGAAATTTCGATATTTTTGGGTACAACCATAATTTTAATGTTTCTAATTTTTTCACATCTGTTTTTTTCGTGCTTCGAAACATCCGTGTCGAAATAATTTCTAATGAGCCATCGTTGTTATATTTTGTGATTGGGATTAAAAATATTTATCATTTTTTTCTCTATAAGCTATTTACAGAGATTCGATTCTGTGTGGATTCAGGTATCACAATATATTCCGTCTTTCTGATATTCATAAATATATTGAAGTATATTTCCTCTCTTCAAGTATCGGTTTCATAAATCATTAACTTTGAACATTCGAAGCAAAAAGAGGGGCGTTATAAGTTCGAAGTATGTCTGTGGCTCATGAATAAATGAACCTATAATTCATGAAGATCTCCAGCCATTTGCTACTTGATAAAGCGTCTCAATAACATTAATAGATCCCATTGATTTGGAATTTGGTGTATTGTTACTTAAACGCTCGAAAATAATGAAATAAGAATCAAACTGGAAATTTGAAGTATCCGTATACGAAGAAAATATATGAAAATATAAGGTTAATTACTCCTAGTCGTTCAATTTCATTATATCAAGCAATTTTGATAAATTCAAAATGATCGTTGCCCAGTTTCGATACCTTAAAGTGAATAAAATCAAACAACTAATAATCATATGTACAACTAAAAAGTCTATTGATAATGTTGAAGTATGGTGTTGGTAATAAAACTAAAATTAAAAATTTAGAGTAATCTCAGACAAAATGGGAACATTAATTCGACTTGAATTTTCCTTTCAGCTTTTAACTTCATTCAAAGAATCTGTTAATATATTTTGAATGAGCGTCGTTATGCCGGTGAAACGCTATCAAATAGAGAAAATAGACACTAATCAAAATTTTTTTGTATATTCAAATTTTGACTGCTCATATTTTCTATTATAATAGTTATATTTGAAAATATTTTATGAGCATATGAAGAAAAAGTACACTGGTTGAAATCGATTCTAGTTTGCTGTGAATAAAATTTATCGGAAAAAAGTAAATGATTTCTATCATATCGAATTCAGCAAGAAATAGGTAAGGGAATCTTGAAGAACAATAGGACCTACCTGGTCATGTTCGATTTGATTGAATAGATAAACAGTAGGCCATTGCAAATTCAGAATAAGTACAAAGCTTAATGTTTGATTGCTATCGAAAAACATTTCCATAAATAAATTGTTTCAATATTATAAAATCGATATTTCAATGAATTATATATATAACTTTCGTGTTTGAAAGCATTTATAGAACAAACATAATTGCAATTTGAGTATAATTCATTAAGTATTAGAAAAAAGTCTGTATGATGTCTACGGTCGCCGTTTTCCTGCCAATTGTTTCTTTATTGTAAAATTTTCTTTATTTTAAACGCCAAAAAGACATTCGTGACTTTTTCAAATCTATGTGAAATATGTTTTACATACATTATATGAAATGTAAAATATACTTTGTTGTATGTATTTGCAAATCTGTCGTTTAATTATTAACCTGATTGTTCTTATAATTACCGCCCGAATCCGGGTATTTTCGGTAGTCCAGTACCGAGCCGGTCCCGAAAGTGCCGAATTATCGGACTTCTACTGTATATATATATATATATATATATATATATATATATATATATATATATATATATATATATATATATATTATGATATTATTGTTAAGATATTATTTATCAAGTTTTAATTACTATTATTTTTATTATTGAATTTAATGTAATTTTTTTTATGAATTTTGAAATTTATTGAATTTTAATTTAGTTGACTCTCTTTCTCAGGGTGGATTCTTTTTTAATTGAAATCTTGAATTTTTTGTAAATAATATTTCTGATTAATTTTAAACATACAATTTAATTTCAACAAGAAGTAAAAAAAATATTGAACAAACTCTCAAACTTCTTACAACTAAAATAAACTTAAGATATAATTTGAAATGGCCTTTTTTTTATTTAATCAATAATTAATTTTATAGTTAATTGAGGTACCTTGTTTCTTCGAGCTCTCCTTTATACTAATTTTCATGAATTTTTATATTTCAGCTCCAATTTTATTTTCCAATATTTTATTTCCTCTCCGATTTCTTTTCAACTTCTCTTCGAAACTTTTCTATACTTCTTATAAATTTGTTATACTTATATTTTTTAAATTATTTTTCATTTTTCTATTTATTCTTACAAATTTTATTTTTCAATTTTTCAACTCAACTTCTCCAAATCATTCTTGGCGTCCCTCTCTCGATTGTTCTCTAATTGCTCTTGATTCTTAGTCTAATATATCTCAAAGCAATCTCTGATGTCTAATTTTCGAATTTCGTTCCTAAAGTTAATTTCTGTGATTCTTCATTCAATTTTAATTTGATATTGTCTATGGTGTGCTTCAGTCTTCGAACTTCCGAACTTCATATTTGAGGTTATATTATGATATTACACATGTCAACAATTTTCATATTTATAAATGAAATCATGTATACAATATATTTGAATATCTTAAATAATTATACCATTTTGGTAAGGTGGAATATTTTTGAATTATGTTTATTATATATATTTAAATTTTCAGGTTACTATTAAAAGTTAACTATTCTTTACTATTGATTTGATAATTAGATCAATTTCATGAAATTTTGGAAATGGATTTTACAATTACATTATGTGAATACTATTATTTGAGAAGAAATGAGTTATAGAAGAAATACATAATTATAAAAATCAAAATAAATGAACATTACATTCTTAACTAAATACAAGTGATGTTATTATATTGTGATGTGTTAAACTGTGAATAACACAACATGAATTATCAACTTGGAAAGAAATTTAACTAAATAAACCTATTATTTTAAATGGAATTACCTATATCTACAAATCTGTATGTATGTTTAAAATCTTTCATAATAAAGTAAAATGCATGAAATATGACTTTGTCGAAAATCAATTTAGCAAGTTAGAAGCATCACCTTGAGAAAAATTGAACTTCGTTGATTTTTATATCATTGTAAAGATTGCATGAAAATTTACCATAACAATATATATATATATATATATATATATATATATATATATATATATATATATATATATATATATATATATATATATATATATATAGAGAGAGAGAGAGAGGGCGTTTCAAAACAAATGCGAAAAACTCATGGAGGAATTCCTTGCTCAAAATAAAGGAAATGTAGTTTACTAAATAAGCCTTGGATCGAAAAAAAACTATAAGGAAGATCTCGCCAAATGACGTTTTGATTTTCTATCTTAGAAACAATAACAGATAGATCAATAAAATATAACGGAAGTATTACTATAATGAAAACCCTTATTTTGCATGTTCCTTCGTTTTTTTTTAATTGGGTGAAAGGAATAGAATTGCACTACACCTTCACCGGTCTAAACTATATTTGAACTACGTAAATATATGGAAAAAATTCTATTATACGTCAGTAACTTAATAACTAAGCTCAGGGGATTAATATCCCAAAATAGCTTTTGAATATTCTGGACGTAAAACGTCTATTAAAAAAGCTGAAGATTTGACAAAAATCGATATAAGTCAGCTGTTTTTAAAATAGCATACGGAAAACATATAAGCAACAACAAACGCATTCAGACGAATTTCAAACATATTTCTACTTTTTTGTCCTTTTTAGTTGCTGAAATGTTTGTATTAATGGGTGATTTTTTAAGCGTAGTTTTTTCAAAATCGAATAAGTACTCAATTTTCATCATATATTCAAAATTTGTATTGAAATTGATAACTTGGCCTTTATCATTTACATTTCAAATATCACTTTATGTAAATGTTGTCCGCGGCTTCGTATCAAATGGTCCATTCGGAAGGACCAATTTTGCGTCACTTTTTCGAGCATTTTGGCCTGTATCCCAAGAATTACGCGTGTTATGTTATCCTGTAAGACTTCAATCGTGTTCGGCTTGTCAACATACACTAACGACTTGACGTAACCCCACAAGAAATAATCCAGAGGCGCAAATCGCATGATGTTGGCGGCCAATTCACAAGGCCATTTCGAGAGATAAGCTGCTCACCAAGTTTATCCTTCAACATTTCCATTGTTTCACGAGCTGTGTAGCATGTGGCACCGTCTTGATGAAATCACATGTGAACCAAGTTCAGTTCGGTCAACTGAGGAAAAAAAAGTTGCATATCATGGCTCGATATCGTTCGCCATTGACAGTAACGTTTCTTCCACGGTCGTCTTTGAAGAAATATGGACCGATGATGCCATCAGCCCATAAACCACATCAAACTGTCATTTTTTCGGGATGCATCGGTCATTCTTGTATGGCATGTGGCTTGTTATCACTCCAGATGCGACAATTTTGTTTATTTACATATCCGTTACGCCAGAAATGAGCCTCATCGCTGAACACAATTTTTCGATAAAACAGCGGATTTTCATTAAGCTGTTCTAAGGTCCTTTCACCAAAAATAAGACGTTGTGGTAGGTCATTCGGCTTCAATTCCTGCAGAAGTTGAATTTTATAGACTTTCAAACTCAAATCAACACGTAAAATTTTCCATGTGGTTGAGTAACACATGCTCAATTGCTGAGAACGGCCACGAATTGACATTTTACGATCCTCATTAACACTGCACGCTACGGCTGCAATATTCTCTTCAGTACGCATGCGAGGCAATGGTTTAATGCCCAACAAAGTAAACTTGGTGCGAAAGTTTTTGATAAAAGCACGAATTGTTGATTCACTAGGTCGACTATGGTCGTAACAAACGATACACATTTTTCACAGAGCACGAATTTTGATAGTAAATTTCAACAATTTGCAATCGTTGCTCGTTTGTAAGTCTTTCCATGATAAAATGGCAGAATATACTGAAAACTTTTCACTTTGATAGAAGACGTTTGGATGCCACTACCAACCAGTGCCGCCAATTTGGAAAACATGACTCTTACAAAATCATCCGCTTTTTATAGTTGAATTCAGGATTTTCTGTTTTCATTTTATGTTTATGTGTGGCAGTTATTTCAGCCTTCGCGTACTTATAGAGTTCTATTCGTTTTTCTTAATTTCGTGAAGTTTTTGTTGAAACAAAGCTTTGTAAAATCAAAAATATCTATGAAGATTCTATAGATGTCCAGAATTTGCTTTGTGGTTTAAATGTTTTTTGCAATACCGCATGTTCCTGAAGACATGTTCATAAGTTTCTAAGAATATCCTAGAGTTACGCATTCCTCGAGAGATTCCGTTTGAAGTTACACTTCAACTACAACATCATTACTTCAGTTGAACACTAAGAATTTTTACTCACTAAGAATTTGTACACACTATTCACTAAGAAGGTTTATTATGACTACCTCCCTTTTAAGTTTCATGAAGACATTTTATTCTTATTCTTATTCTTATTCTTAGGGGTATTGAGATTTATATATTTCAACCGGAATATTCAGTTGAAAAATCCAAAATAGATTTATTTCCAAATAGGTACACAGTAAATTCAATTTCAAATACTATTTCTCATAAAAAGATCTAATTACAATGAATCATCAACGACAATTCCGAGTTAGGTAGAAGGAGTAATAGCCCCTTTAAGCTCACAAACAGAAGAAAAATATATGACTATCAATCAACATGTAAGTAAGTTAAATGTATGTAACGCCTTTTGATGCGAATAATTGGAAGCTGACAATAATTAACAGTGCGCATTAAATAATTATAGCCATGAAGCATTTAAATAGAAGAAATCATCTCATTATCTACTTGCTTTCAATAATTTTTACACATCCGTGGAAATTTTAATGAAGATGCGGTTAAAGCAGTTTGAGTATTAATACACTGTACTTGAGTATAAAACGTACATTTTGTTCAATATGCATGCCAGATTAACCTTGGCAACATACTTTAGTATTTTCAGGCCTCCAAATCTTATTTAACTAATTGAACTATGAAAATCAGATATCAAGTTATGAGTCACTGTAATATTGATATGTAGTGGGTATTCAAATTCTGATTTAAATTTTCAAAGACTCTGTAGATGAACAAAAATTTGCACTGATTAAGTCTCAGTTCTCTTATCTATCCCCAACATATCTATTCAACACTCAGTGAGAATATCTCAGTGGAGTGAAAATTTCTTACACAGTCGGCAGAGTATGAGTACATCTGATGAAATTCAGAAGAAAACTGGATTATAGAAGATGGTAGGAGGTTTTGAAATCGAGATACTAAGGGAAGCTTGCGCTTGAATCACTTCTCGCACTGAAAGAGACTGAACTTGGCAGCTACCAGAAAAAGATCTATTCATATTTGCTTATTGAGATGTTTAACAATAATTGAAAGAAATGCTTTTACATTCTGCTGAAACACGTATTTAGGTTTTTCTGATAGAAATTATGTTATCAAAAAATTTTTCTAAAATTCCAAAATAACCATGATATCATAGAAATAGAAATATTTTGGCAGGTGTAAACGTGATATATTCACTGACAAACTCAAAATTTATTATGGCCTGAATACATATACATCAATATTTCGAGGTAATCATCATCATTCATTTCATGAGTAATATTTTTTTCGCGAAATACTAATTATTTTTCTGGAATAAAAGGAACTCAGTTTTTATAGTATGAGCCATATGGCTGTTGCATATTCCTACAAAATCAGTCCAGCCCTTTCAGAGAATGACAAAAAAATATTATTATCATTGTTCTATGGGTGGAGGTCAGAGACCTATATAACTCCGAATGGGCCTACAGTTCAACGAAGATTCCGAACGGCCCAAAATTAAGGTAGAAATCGAACCCACCAGCATCAGTAAGTCAAAAACGTTTTAGAATTACTATACCTCTCGTTCACTGAAACTTTCAATAGTGTAAAGTGGTGTAAATCTTAAAAAAGTGTGAATCAACCAAGAAAATAGTGACAAATACTGAAGCATACGATTTATTTTGTAATCAATTTAATAATAATTGCTATATGTGAAAATACTGTTTTATTCTGAGCATTTTTTATTGTTTCTAAAATGAGGGATGATACAACTTCAGTGACATTTCTCTTTTACTTCCAATCATTCCAGAAGTATCTCTGTCACAAGAATATATATAATACAATATGTAATATATATATATATATATATATATATATATATATATATATATATATATATATATATATATATATATATATATATATATATATAAATGTAATTATTTGGGTTATAGGCAAATGAAAGGCCACTATGAATAGGTTTTAACCACCTTCGTTAACATCAGACTGCATTTACAGTGTTCCATGCTTAGATTGTGAAGGAGTCTATATAGGCCAAACTTCCCAAACCATCAAAAGAAGAATAACTCTTCACAAGAGTGATGTTAGACTTCGCCCAGATAGATGTGCCTTAGCACTACATTCCTCACAACAGGGACATCGCTTTGACTTTGACAGTGTGGAGATACTGGAATTGGCTGCTAATTACCACAAAAGGGTCTTTCTGGAAATGGTCCACATCAATAGTAACCCTAACAGCATTAACAAGAAGACGGACGTTTCCAGACTTAGCTGAATTTACAGTTACTTACTTTCACATCATTTTAAGTAACCTTCGCAGACATTCTCCAACCTTGTTAGACTTTTATGTGTTACGTGTGAGACATGACATTTGTGACTACGGTATTCTATTCTCTCACCTCTGTGTTCGTTTTTCGGTGTCATGTTCTCTGTGCTTCCTGTCAATTCATTCGATTGTTTACAAATCGTTATTTTTGGTTAACATATGGGAACATTTTTATATCTTCAATTTTAAAATTTTAATTTCTACTGATTATTGTTTTGAATTGTTTTAAATTCTGCTTATTATTTACTGTTTATTATTATTATTATTCTTAAATAACATATTCCTGTTGGATGGTTGTTGGCCATACCTTTTATTCTTAGTTTGCCGTAAGTTGTTAAACACAATTTTTTACAAGTATAATTGTATGTAAATGTTTTTCAGAGTCCTGATGAAGATTGTAATCACAATCGAAATATAGACCAGGCATCCAAATTGAATAAAACCTATTCATAGTGGCCTTTCATTTGCCTATAACCCAAATAACTACATTTAAATTACCAGGCAATACTCCTTCTGATTAATGATATATATATATATATATATATATATATATATATATATATATATATATATATATATATATATATATATATATATAATCAAAAGTAACCATACAAAACACTGACGTCGACAGTTTCTGAACTAGCATTATTATCTTGATGATAGACTTGAAATCAAAAATTAGTTTGGTTACGGTTAATATTGCTTTATTTATTATTTAATGAAGGTTTATCGATTCACTTTTGACCTACTCAATAATTTTTTTAGGATAAATAAACATTTCCATTGTATTGTGTCTTTCAAATGAATATTTCTTCAATATTCATAATGTAACAAAATTGATGAATTGTCCCAATATATTAAACAATTACGCACATTTCGAAGAACTGATTTATATAGAATACTCCATAGATAACGAATTAGTACAATTCAACAAATTTAGATACTCACTCAATGATAAGTAGTAATGACACTATGAATATGAAATACCTAGAGGTAAAAGACTTGATTGCCTTATACTTGCTATATGTATATTGAAATATTTTAATTATTCGGTGATCCTGCGGTTTGGTTTTTATGGAAATGATAGAAAACACTGTTTCTAGATTCACATATTTTCATTTGACATTTTGACGAAAAACTTGCGTCTGAAAAATGGTTAAAGAATCATTCTTCAGACTGGTGGTACTTGCGACAGTTCGAACAAGTCATCGTAATCGTAAAACATGTATTTAATACAGCTACAATTTGTTAAATAAAAAACGTGAATATCGATTTACATCAATTAATGGACTTAAATATTCGAAAAATTTAATTATTGTTTTTCATCATTTTCTTCATTCCTTTTCTTTTTCAATATTGTGTTATTCTATGAGTCTGTTCCTTTTTTATCTCCTTTATTGTCATTCTGTGTTCATGGTGTGTTGTTATGAAGCATTAAATATGAAAACCAATCTAATGTTTTGTAAATTTTAGTATTTTCCTTTCGAAATGCGGGCATTTGAAATGATATATTGCAAGAATATCAATAATTTGATTACTTATTTCAATTGAGTTGAAATATTTAATAGTGACACAAAAAATTCAATTTGTAGTCAGTTTAAATTTTTGGCAGATATTTTTTAGAAATGGGATTATTTCCACTTTTAACAGTGAAACATAGAGACGTGGATAAGGAGTAAGTTGCCAGGTTCAGTACGAGCATTAGAATCAGAGAATATCAAAAATATCAGATAAATACTCAACTAGGGTATTTAATGGGTGATTTTTTTAGCGTATTTTTTTCAAATCGAATAAAACACTCAATTTGCATAATATATTCAAAATTTTTATTGAAATTGATAACTTGTTCTTTGCCATTTACATTTCAAAGATAACTTTATGTAAATGTTGTCCGCGACTCCGTATCAATTGGTCCATTCGGAGGGTCCAATTTTGCGTCACTTTTTCGAGATTTTTGGCCTGTATCCCAGAATTACGCGTGTTATGTTATCCTGTAAGGCTTCAGTCGTGTTCAGCTTGTCCACATACACTAACGACTTTACATAACCCCACGAGAAATAATCCCGAGGCATCAAATCGCATGATCTTGGCGGCAAATTCACAGGGTCATTTAGAGAGATAAGCTGCTCACTAAATTCATCCTTCAACATGTCCATTGTTTCACGAGCTGTGTGGCATGTGACAACGTCTAGATGATACCACATGTCAACCAAGTTCAACTCGACCAACTGGGGCAAAAAAACTTGCGTATCATGGCTCGATATCGTTTACTGTTGATGGTAACGTTTCCTCCACGGTCGTCTTTGAAGAAAAAAGGACCGATGATGCCACCAGCCCATAAACCACACCAAACTGTCGTTTTTTCGGGTGCATCGGTAATTCTTGTATTACATGTGGCTGTTCATCTCTCCAGACGGGACAGTTTTGTTTATTTACATAACCGGTAAGTCAGAAATGAGCCTCATCGCTGAACACAATTTTTCGGTAAAACAGCGGTTTGTCATTAAGCTGTTCTAAGGCCCATTGACCAAAAATAAGACGTTGCGTTAGGCCAATCGGCTTCAATTCTTGCAGAAGTTGAATTTCATAGGCTTTCAAACCCAAATCAACACGTACAATTTACCATGTGATTGGGTAACACATGCCCGATTGCTGAAAACGGCGACGAATTGACATTTCACTATCCTCATTAACACTGTACGCTACGGCTGCAATATTCTCTTCAGTGTGCACTGTACGCATGCGAGACAATGATTTAATGACCAACAAAGTAAACTTAGTGCGGAGTTTGGTGATAACAGCACGAATTTTCGATTCACCAGGTCGACTATGATGACCACAATATGGTCTTAACAAACGATACACATTTTTCACGGAGCACGAATTTTGGTAGTAAATTTCAAGAATTTGCAATCGTTGCTCGTTCATAAGTCTTTCCTTGATGAAATGGCAGAGTATACTGAAAAGTTTTCGCTTTGACTGATGACGTTTGGATGCCATTACCAACCTGAATGTCTTAACTATTAAAAGTGACCCGTTATTAGCTTGATCAGAAGATGTAAATAGTTAAACATAGAATTTTTAGTTCATGTTAATTAAAAAATAACAATTATCAATATAACGTGGAAAGGAGTTATTGTAAAGCTAATGCTATAACTATACATATATACCGCTTGTACTTGCATTAATTACCACCTAAAATATAAGGCCTGAGCGGAGCGCTCAAGTCAGCCTGGGCCACCAGTATGGCGATATTAATTAGTTGCACGATTAATTCAATTAATTTAATTAGCATTCACTGTCGTTTCAATATAAATATATGCAATCCGAATGATTGAAAAGTAGTGGAAGAATACTTATTCAAATATTTAAGGGCATAATTAGTTATATACCATTCGATTTTTTATATTGGAAACGAATTTTCAAAGCAAAACTAATACTTACACATATTTTTATATCAATATATTTTAACAATGCATTCCGACTTTATACTATTTATTACTTACTGTTTTCGATATTCTTTTCGAACCTTTTTAGGTTCGTTGTTCCTTTTGTGGCAATAGTTTCTCAAAAAAGTGTTTTAATAAAATTATTTCAGCAGGATGAAACTGGAAATTATTGAGTAACTTTAAATCAATGTCCATCATATTCGCAGAGTTTTATTTACTTATTTGGAAACAAACAATCTTCCATCAAGAATTGTAAAGAAATCTTCCTCGTTTTCGTCTAATAATTTATTGAAACACACATAAGTTAGGATTACTAAGTTAATAATTGTCCAACTCGGATAATATAAACCACTACGAGTTGAAGTTAGTGAATTAATGAAAAATTTGTATTCGTGCGGACTAATGGTGTATATCAGAGCTGTCCAAAACAAGGCCTGCGGCTTGAATCAATGACGCCCGCAGAATCATTTTATCTTCTTTGTTAAAATACATTAATGAGCAAATAATTTTTCTCTAAACGAAACTCAAATGTGCGGCATAATCGAACTTAAGGCAGTGATATATTTGAAGCAGTTAACAAAACTATTGAAGAGTACGGAGGTTTTCGTAAGTGTTCTTGTATTGTGACTGATGGAGCAAAAGCTATGTCCTGGACAGTGACAGGATTCGCGCAACTTCTAAAACAAAATGGCATTGATTGCCCGTTGTTCCACTGCAGGGTACATTAAGGAGCCTTATGTGGAAAATCTTTGCGTCAAAAGAATGCTATGAAAGTTGTCAGGATAACCAATTTGATTAGAGGTGGAAACAGGGCATTAACAAATAGAAAATTCAGGGAATTTTCAAGAGAAATTGTTGCAACCTATGGAGATTTATTAATACATACTGAAATCAGATGATTGAGTACTAGACAGTGCTTGCAACGCTTTTTCACTTTAAGAAAGAAATATGTACCTTCATTTCTAAAAAATGAAATACCATCTGACACTTCCGAACTACAAAATAAACTGCAAGATCCTCAGTTTCTGGCTGATTTTGTGTTTTTAACTGATATGACGCAACACTTGAACGAGTTGAATTTAAAGTTGCAAGGCAAAAACCATAACATTTGAGCCAACTTGTACGGACATGTGAATGGATTTAGTAGCAAACTGGTATTATTCAAAACGTCTCCACAACAAAACGATTTTTCTTTTTTTCCAAGTTGTATTTCTAAATAACATTATTTAGAAATGAAAAATTTCGAAGAATGTAAATTATTGGACGACCTCAATTACATGGACGAAATAATCGTCAAATTTGTGTAGCGTTTCGTAGATTTTATGAAAATTTGAGAGTGATATAGCACTTTCCTCATCCATTAACGATCGCAGTTGCGAGTGTGAAGATTGATTATCAACTTGAACTGTGTTATCTGCAATCAGACCCCTTACAAGGGCAGAACAGAAACAGGAATTAAATTTTTTGAGCTCCTTATTCAACGTTTCCCGAAACTGACGAATTTCCGCCTAAAAATGGGCTCGATGATGTGCAGTACCTATCTTTGTGAAAGTGCATATTCAACAATGAAGTTCATAAAATCGAAATACAGGTCTTCATTGACAGATACATCACTTAAAAATGCCCTGCGTCTAGCTACTACTAATGTTGATGTTGATAGAACTGTAAAAGATATATGAATGAAAAAGTAATTATACTTATTATACCTATTATACTTGTTTTTATATTATAAATATTTTGCGGCCCCCAATGTATTTAGTCATTGTTATTGGCCCTAGGTCCCACCTAGTCTAGACAGCCCTGGTGTACATAAAAGATATAATAATAATAATAATACATTTATTCCCAACAGATATACATCCAACTACAGAGCAAAAATTACAAAAAAATTTAAATTTACAAAAAATTTCTAATTGCACACAAATAATAACAAATAATAATAAATGAACGGGAAGAAAAACAAAAAAGAGAGTATAAGCGAATATATACAACAAAAAATTAGTTTGATAAATTGAAATAGTATTGAACAATAACCGGACTACTAAAAATCAAATAAAATATTGTCTATTACAAAGTTCCGTATGGTCAGCAAAAGTTGACCATATAGTAACGAAATATGTTTGATGAATAAAAATGAAATTAAAATCGATTGCAATAGTACTATGTAGTAAACAAATGGAACAACTAAAATTGAAATAATATTTAAAACTAGGTCATATGTAGACAACAGAAGTTCAGGAAAATATCACGACATCCCATTGCGCTGTCCTGTGTGGCATGCCAAGATAACTGATAGCCGATCAAAATAGATATCACATCGACCACAACACCCATCATAAAGATTACATATACAGTTGATAGGAGAACGCGACATAACATTTGATCTGCTGTAAGTGACATAAATTGTATTATTCCGCCTAAGACCAGGCCTTGGTACGCGAATATTTATTTTGCTGAGAAGAAATGGTGAGTCAATCGATTGTGCAAAATTTCGAAGAGAAACGTTAGGCCGAACCGTTTACGCCTCAACTTCAATAATTCAATTCCTAAACTATCGGTTAGGATGGAATGGTCGAAGCCTCTAGAAGGATATTGAAGGATACGTACATATACTTCAAACATTTCCTCTGAACTGCCTCCAAGTCGACAATAGAGTTAATGTACACAGGAGACCAAATTATAGACGCATATTCCAGTTTACTGCGAATAAAGGAGTATTATAGCGGTTTCATTGTGCCAAGATTAACAAAGCTGCCGCAATTTCTGACCAAATAACCCAGCATCCTAGAAGCAGAAGCCGTAATACAAGGTATATGTTCAGAGAAGAACAGCTTATAGTCGAAAAGTAACCCCATACGACCCAAGTACTAGTTGAATATCTGTACCGAAGATATATCTGTCTTATATCGAGTCTTATCTGTATAAGACTGACTTCAGATGATATAATTTAGATCTGCCACACTCAGGTCTTGTTTTGTAGGGGATGATCGTAATTGTTCTCTCAAAATTAGATTTCTATTGAAAACTTGAAATTGCTGGGCCAAATTTTTCAGCATTGAATTTTAATTGATTGAAATATTCATTTTGAAATAAATCAAATATTGCAATATAAATATGTGGTGATTTATTATTTTAATTTTTTCTCTTGGCATAATAGTTGGATTCATATAACCAGTCATATTATCAGTGAGACTGAATTTAATTTTTGCTCAATATTTGACATTTATTCTGAAATTACAAATAGGTAATTCAATATCATTTCATTGATTTGAACGATATTACAGGTATTTTGATTTCAAACTCTGCACAACACTAATAAATTCATCTAAGCGGACTAAAATAACGTTTTCGATTTGATATTGCATATTATTTCAATCAATGCCAAAGATTGATACTATATTTCATCAGAAAGTAAATATTTGATTGGTGATTCCAATTCCGCTGATGGTGTGAAGCTAAACTACGTTACTTTATAGCATAAACTTTATATTTCAAACCAATGCGGTTGTAATCTTTATTTATCAATATTGCAAATATTTATGTATCTTGATGCAGTGTAAACAGTAAATAAAATATAATGGATAATCGAATTAGGATTCCGAGAAATGTTGTTATGAGTATGTAGTTCATCAGATGATCGTTTATACAATTTCGCATTCTTCACTGGATGTTTTATAGGTCTCATCGTTTGCAGTTCGTACAGTGGCGTTCTAAACGGCAGTCAGCATAGGGTTAACATAGAAACAAACATTTTTACATCTTGATTGGGAATGAACAAACACAATTGTAATTGAAATTCGAAAATCTCCTGAGAGAGGGTTTCGTCGAAAGGGTTGTATTATTTAATTTTGAACTGGGTACTCAGATATTTTATACTGATCGACAATAAACAATTATTTATTGTGGTAGCAGTATAAATTGTGCATTCCCAGTTGGCCCCATATTGTATCCAAGGAAACATTGTTGAAAATTTTATTTGTATATTAAAGGGTTTGCTAATCTGCTAAAAAAGATTCACATACCCCAAATTTGTTTTGGACCTAAAATCATTTCCAAGAATTTTATTAAAGATATAAACAGTCTACAATGTATCTATTTCGATTACTCCCCTAATGATCAGGTTAAGAAGACGCAACCTTTTCATATTGTTAATTTCGATTCCATCGATTTCGTTCAACTTCATTGCGAGCTTCACGTTGCTTGTCAGTTTGACTTGCTCTTTTATATCTTTAAATTCCTTCATTATTATTACTATTTAACTTGCTGTTCTGCGACTAAAGTTCGTACATCTAATAGATATCATTTTTAAAAACGAAATTTCAACTGTAAATTATAGAAAACTGTATTCTTTTTTATAAGTGAATATACCACGTGCTATGTTAGTAACGCATAACATAGCTATGTAAGTCTATTCAAACTTACCAAAATTTTATATTAAATTGAAGTTTTAATATTAGTGGTGGTAGCTCTGAACTAATTCGTGGTGACTAATTAGTGGTGATGTGTGATAAGATATTAAGGTTTTTTACATCCCCGTTTTGAGAATTAATAATTATTTCTTACTTATAATACTAATTAAGTATTCTTAAATTTTCTGATTTTAAACGAAATTTTTCAAATTGTTTCCCTGACAATAATAAACACAACAAAAAAAAATAGTGACATCGGTCCAGCCGTTGATTCTACATTTTAGATAAAAAACGTTTATATGGGAAAAATAAATGGGCTATTTTTCAGGTTTTCCCGGCAATTATTCGAATTTTTCTTGCCGTAAAAACCATCCTTCAAAAAACCAACCTCAGCGAACATTTTGAAAAAAGAATTGGCAAAATTGGTGCAGGCGTTTTTTAGTTATGCGCTTACCAACATATTTTGCGATTCATTTATGTATATATATATATATATATATATATATATATATATATATATATATATATATATATATATATATATATATACCGAAATTGATATTGTTCGCAAAACCATTCACCGTTACGCCATAAAAGTGGAAAAATTAATTTCTTTTTGTGTTTCGCTAAGTATTTGATGCTTTGTCGAAATGAATAAATTTATGATTGTAACTATGTTCAGTACTTGTAACTGATAACTGATGTTTTTATTGATATAATTACATTCTCAATTATGAACACTCGTATATCTAAAAAAGTATATAATTTCCCGATTGTTCAAACCAATCAGTTCATATTTATTTCTTCTCATTTAAAAATGAATGCACGAATTTTTTTTTATTTCGACCATATATAAAATTGCCAGGTTTACATATAGGAAATCAATTACAAATATTTCAACCATTAAGAAAAAATTGGAGTTGGATTTCTGATTAATAATGCTACGAGAAACTGTAGCATTATTAAAATAGAATATCATCAATTCTGGAAATCTCTATCAAAAACTTGATGGGAATTTAAGTTCAGATTGCGAAGTTTAGATTAAGTTTTTCAAATTTCGATTGGATCTTATTATTTTAGGAGGATTTTTATTGAACTGAAGATAAACTTCGACCAGTTGAAGCCCGAACTTCAATTGAAAAATTTTGTGTTCTGAATATTAACAGCCTACTGTTTACATTCCGTAAATGTCTACAGAAAAATTACTGAAAATGTTGCCATTAAATACGAATATCATTTTATAAAACAGTATAATACAATATAAGAAAACTCAAATATTTAGTTCTGTCAGAAATATCTTAAAGATCATTTTTTTCATCTTCTAGATGATTCAGATCTTGATTCCTGTTATAACTTAAAGAGCATCTCAAATCAGAATATGCCTAGTTAGATATTGAACAATTTTTGAAAGTCCTGTATTTTTTTGAGCTAAACAATACTTGAAAGTCAGTCTTACCTTCATGTCCATAGTGCCATGTGTCACTACATGCTAAACCTGAAAACACAAATAATACCAAAATCAATGATAATCAATAATAATAAAATCAATATTATCCAATATATTCAGAAATCTTATAATGAATTTATAATGAATCTTATAATGAAATGATTTATAATATTTACGTGATAAATTGAAAATCATGATGAATGTATTATGAACATAGTGCAGAGGTATATTGAATTATTGCATTGACTTTACAACCATCCCAATATTGAATGTTAATAACTTGATATTGGAATAGAATAGAATAGAATAGAATAAGCTTCATTTTCATAAATAAAGAGAGAAATAGAATACATTTCTCCCTATCAAGAAAAACGCCAAGAAAACAAATATGAGCCACTTTTGTAAGTCACCCGACTTAATATAATAACTTTATATTGATTCATATATTTTTTTCTTGGATACTCTATATTCACAAATTTTTTGAAGATGGCCAGGTAGATAATTGAATAATTTCATTGTTATGTAAAGTGAATTCTGTTCATATAAACTACTGCCATGAATAGGATAGATAAACGGAAAAACTTTCCGGGTATTATTTCGGTTCTTATATTTTTTAAAATGCTGAGGATTCTGATTAACAAATAATAGGAGTCTCTAAATATAAGGGCCAAACATTGTTAAGAAACCCATACCTTTAAACATTTCCCGACAAGACCCTCTACGCCCAATATTCAGCATAGCCCTAAGCACCGACTTTTGAATTAGAAATAAGGT
Organism: Henosepilachna vigintioctopunctata; assembly: GCA_030704895.1. Lineage (NCBI taxonomy): Eukaryota > Metazoa > Arthropoda > Insecta > Coleoptera > Coccinellidae > Henosepilachna > Henosepilachna vigintioctopunctata. The sequence continues at coordinate 4,866,874 of JARQZJ010000064.1, read as the reverse complement.
ATGCGCTGCCGAGGAGCCACCCCAAAAAATTATAACAAAGATATCAAAGACTGAAAATTTGAGGAATAAATCAGCTTCAAAATCCCAACTGAGAGCTGAAATCGAAGGACCAGTAGTGTATGAAGAACTGAATTCAGCCTCCTCGCCAGCACAGCCAGCCACATGTGCACTCCACATATTTATTATATATTAACATTCTTTAAATATTGATAATGAACAAAATGATAGGTTTTATAATGATTCAAATCGGTATTCAATTATAATTTCATATGAACACAAACATATATATATATATATATATATATATATATATATATATATATATATATACAGTAGATCTTCACACCTCCGGTAATGTTCGTTGATTCCCGACGGACGACGTTCGGCACGTGGCTCGTTTTTGTTTTGAATCTCAGTGAGTAATTGACGCTTGAAGGTCACGCATTGTTTTTCGTTTGTTACTGTGAAAAAAATGTCGTCTCAACGACGTAAAGCATTTACAATTGAGGAGAAAGGTGCAATAATATGCAGATTAGAAAATGGTGAATCTAACTCATGTCTCGCAAAGGAATTTGGCGTGGGTCATTCGACAATCTCAATGATTTTCAAAAACAAGAACCGCATTAAGCAGTCGTTCAATTCAAATGTTTTGAAACCGAAGAGGCTTCGAAAATCACGACAAGAAAATGTTGATCAAGCATTAATTCAGTGGTTTAAAAACATGAGAAACAAAGGAATACCTGTCAGCGGCCCTATGCTACAGGAAAAGGCAAATGGTTTTGCCGCGCGTTTTGGTATTCTCGACTTCAATTGTTCTGCAAGCTGGATCAGTCGTTTTAAAGTTCGACATAACATTGTGGCGGGAAAAATTGTCGGTGAATCTTCGTCTGTTGATCAAAATTCAACAACAAACTGGTTGATATCTGTGTGGCCGAATTTACGAAGACAATTTTCTTATGATGAGATATTTAATGCTGATGAAACTGGACTTTTTTACAAATTGATGCCGGATAAAACTTTAAAATTTAAAGGTGAAAATTGTAGTGGAGGTAAGTTGTCGAAAGAAAGAATAACTGTCATGGTAGCAGCGAATATGAGTGGCACAGAGAAGAAGAAATTGCTCATTATTGGAAAGTCACAAAAACCAAGATGTTTTAGAAGTGTCAAATCATTACCTGTTGATTATGCTAACAATCGTAAAGCTTGGATGACGTCAGCACTTTTTGAAAAATGGCTTCGTGATTGGGATCATGATTTGGTAAAGAAGAAGAAAAAGATTCTATTGCTGGTTGATAATTGCCCGGCGCATCCAAATGTTCCTGATTTAAAGTCTATAACACTTGCTTTCCTTCCGCCGAATACAACATCAGTACTACAGCCAATGGATCAGGGAATAATACGATCACTCAAAACGAATTTTAGGAAGAACCTTGTGCTCAAAATGATTAATTGTCTTGATGCTAATGAAAACAACTCTTCTACAAAAATAACGGTGCTAGATGCAATTCTGATGGCTAATGATGCCTGGAATAAAATGTCACAAAGTACCATTCATAACTGTTTTAAACATGCAGGATTTATTGAAAGCCACGACGGTTTACCTATTAAAATATCAGAACATGAATTCGAAGAAGAAGATGACATTCCTTTATCTTTGTGGTCACGAAACCTACATTCAGATTCTTTAGCAGCACCAGAAATGTGGGAAGAATATGTTGACATCGATAGCGCTCTCCTCACATCCGAAGAACCCACCGATGAAAATATCGTACAGAACATTAGTGCTAAGGAACAACTCGAAAGTGATGGGGAAGAGGAAGTCGAGGAAGCACCATTAACGTGTTTGTCAATTCCTTTCGATGTCATTATAAACGGACTCTATATATATATATATATATATATATATATATATATATATATATATAATTCAGTTATTTTGGTATTTTATTTAATAGTCAATGACTCCCTATGAATTAAAACTCGCGCCTTAAATGCTGTCAGACAGTTCACAGAATAATATAAGAATCACAGAGTGATAAAAGGTACAAGGATTACAGAATTTCTAATATGGTCTCTAGCGTAACATAATACAGTAAAATACCATAACGTCAGTGCATAGTGCACTAGATGGCGTTACATATATATATATATATATAACGCCATATATATATATAATGTGTTTGACAGATTTATCCCATATAGATAAATAATGAATTATGGACCGTAGAGTTTGATGAAAGAATTTCTTCAGTTTTTCGATATTCCATCAAAAACATAATAGGTTTTCTCAAGTGAATGAAAACACAAATTAAGTCACCACTGTACAGATACATACGAGCTTATTCCAAAAGGAAATATGAATTGTTTTCGAAAATCATTTATTTATTCATCCATATCAGTGATTCCCAAAGTGGTCCAGGTGGACCCCCGGGGGTCCACGGGAGACTTGCTGGGGGTCTACGTAGGCGTGAACAAAAAATGGGGGTCCATAAGATGTTAATGGGGGTCCACGAAAATTTGCGTAATCCACCGACAACATCTTGTGGCAAAACATTTAAGTGACAGGTTGAACCAATCTCTTCATTTTGTAATAAAAGCTGTCAACGAAATCAGAAGCAATGCATTGAATACGCGTTTATTTGCTCAATTGTGCGATGAAAATGGTGAAGACTTCCAACAACTGCTCTTACATACTGAAGTACGCTGGTTGTCGAAAGGTGCATGCTTAACGAGATTTTACTCTGTTTTCGATTCCATATTAGAGTTCTTAGAAAGTAGAAATCCAGATTTAAAAGAAAACTTGATCAAATTCAAAGCAGACATTGCGTATTTGAAAGATTTGTTTAAAAAATTTAATGATATTAACTTGCAGTTACAAGGGGACAGCCTGAATTTAATAAAAACAAAGGGGATAATTTCGGCTTTTCTTGGGAAATTTAAATTTATGAAGCAAAACATTAGTCGGCACGAATTCTCTCAATTTCCAAACTTCTCGCAGGTAGAATGTATTGATGAGGATATCCATACCTGCAGTCAACATTTAAGTGCCCTGCATGATGACTTCAAAACCAGGTTTGAAGATATGCTGACGATGGATATACCACCATGGATCATAAATCCATTTGATGAAACGGAAGTGGCCAATGTTGTATTACAAGAGGAGCTGCTCGAGCTAAGCACTAATGAGGAGCTGAAGGTGAAATTTAGAAAAGGCTACCAAACATTTTTGCTGCAAGCAGAAATACCCAAAACATATCCTGGACTGTGGGAAATCGCAAGGAAATTTTTAATAGCTTTTCCCTCGTCATACCTTGTCGAAAGGAGTTTTAGTGCCGTTACAAACCTCTTAACAAAAAAAGGAGCAAATTAAACATCACAGAGCGGGGGGATTTGCGCTTATTGTTCACAAAAATAAAGCCCAACATTGATCGTTTGCTGACACTCCATCGGATACATCCTTCCCATTAATTAAAATTATGACCTGAACCTATATTACCTTAATAATTTTTTCTTGTAATTTTATTCTTTTAATAAATAAAGTGTTATAAAATGTACCATTTTTAGTTTTTATTTTACATATCGGAATATAGGGATAGAACTCAGAAGTGACACAATTTTTATTTTTTGGCGACTTTAAGAATGTGGTAGAAATGTAGCAGCAGGGGGTCCACCGAAATCAGTAAAATTTTGAAAGTGGTCCACGAGAAAAATATGTTTGGGAACTACTGATCCATATCTTCGGAATATTGGAAAGGAATAGGAAAAACTCGCAAGGAGACAAATCTGGTGAATACGGTGGTTAAGGCATGATTACGGTGTTGATTTTGGCCAAAAAATCACGAAAAAGCATTGATGTGTGAGCTGGTGTATTATTGGATGCAGAAACCATGATTTTTTCATCACAATTCCGATCGTTTGAGCCGTATTGCTTCACGTAAACGTTGCATAATTTCGTTGTAGTGTTCCTTATTAGCGGTAAGACCTGTTGCAACAACTCATGGTGCACCACGTCGTTGTAATCGAAGGAAACAGTGAGCAAAACCTTCACATTTGATCGAACTTGGCATGCCTTTTCCGGTGTTAGCCTTCTGCAACTTCCACTGGGACGATTGGACCGTGGTTTCGACGACATGACCATTTACGCACGTTTCGTCACCAGTTTTGACAAATCTGGATAGTCGTAGATGCCATTCAACAGCTCCTGAGCGTTACTAATGCGATGTTGCTTTTGCTCAAAATTTAGCAATTTCGGAACAAACTTCGATGCCACACATCCGAGAAAATTGCATGGCATGACCCGATTGATATTCCACATCCCCTGCAACTTCCCTAATAGTGATTCGACGATTTCAAAAAAACCATTTAATTCTCTGCTTTGTTTTCTTCCCAGGTGGTTGCAACTTCAGAACGATCACCGTCATCAACATCTTCTCGGTCTTCTGTACCACTGATAAACACTATTTTGAGGCAGTAGTAGACAAGTAGTCTCGCCGAATGTTACAGTCAACATTTAAATTACGTTGAAGCTCTTTATTCCATTTTTAACACAAAATTCAAAACAGATTCTTTAGTTAATTTTTTCAAAAGAAGAAATCGAAGAACACACAAAAACGCGACTAAGCGTCAGTTGTTTGGATCAGTAGTAAACTACTAATCCAAAATGGCTGAAATTTCAACATATGAGAAACGTATACGTACCAACATAACAACAAAAATTTGGATAATCGAATGTGCACATCTCACGAAAAGTTAAAATTGAACTTACGACTAAAAAGCTCGATAGTCGAGCTGCCTTAAGTGTATATAACCAAAAATCAGGACTAATTGAAATATTGAAAGACATTTTCTATTCAATGTACGTTGGGATCAGGCAATCAGGCCTTCAAAATGCACCCCTTTGTGACAGTGCAGAATATTTCCTTCGATATGCTATGTGCTATTTCCGTAAGTTCTTAAAGCGCCTTTGACCTAAAATAATTTCTTAATAATTTAATAGATATGCTCAAAAATACATAACGTCTATCGTAGTCATTATCATCAATTTCATATTTACAATGCTCAGCAAGTTTCTCTGATGAATTGAAACATTTTATTGATTGAACGTATTCTATCTACGAAAATATTAACAGTTAATATATTTTTTCAATTTTACCAATCTCAATTTCATCAACATCAATTAAATCTTGAAAAGAGTTCTATAGGAAATTTTTAGTGCCCATAATTATATACATATGTTACCACCTTCAACAACTAGAAAACATTAATTAAGAGTTATAATTCGTTTCATTGATTTAGAAGTTACAAAAAAATATTATTGAATATTCAGAATAAAAATAAATCTTCATAACAGTGATTGTTCGAGATGAAGTAAACAAATTGGTTACTATTGTAAAGAGATAATGTAAATGTTTCTGTTTCCTTCTAAAATTATTAATTTCCATAAAAGCCAGATATCGGTACTTGAATGTTATTTGAAAAAACTAGTGACATGTCTAATTTGATATTTTCAAACGGCTGTGAATAAAAGATAATCCCTTTTAGGGTAAAATGACATGCATTGTTGATTAATACTTTGATAAGAATAAAACCATACATGTAGAATTTGACATAAAACTGATTTTTTTAGAAGTCATGGTGAAAACACGACACGAAACGATGAAAAATCATTTCTGCTTTTTAAATCAACAACGAATATTTTATTGCGATATGTATGTATACGTGCATATAAATTATAAATTAATTCAGATATATATATATATATATATATATATATATATATATATATATATATATATATATATAATATATATATATATATATATATATATATATATATATATATATATATATATATATATATATATATATATATATATATATATATATATATATATATATATATATATATATATATATATATATATATATATATATATATATATATATATATATGTTTCCTGGTCAGTTTGGGGACAATAAAACCAGTCATATGGGTTGTTTGAGGTACTTTGGGTTGATTGGGGTCGGACCTCAAACGGTATGCATATTCGTTGTGGTCAGTTTGAGTACTATGGTCCTTGAAGTGCTCATTTCTTGCTTAAAATGTAAGAACTGTTTACTTCAAGGTCCATATTGATATTGACATCATTAACCTACAAATCACACGAAATAACAATACCTGTAGCAAATATGGAGTTAATGTGAAAAGTTGAATAAACAAATATGAAATTAATGAAAATTCCATTTCAGTAGTAAATCGTGATTTGATATTATTTAATTGATTTATTTGATACGTATTATTTTGTGATTAATTTTATATAAATGTTTGAAATATTTATATTACATCCGTGATGAATTTACAATATTTTTGAAATTCATTATCATGTATTTATCAGGTATGAGAGCGGTTGATATCACAAATTTTGAAAATTCTAAATAATATGAAACAATGCTATGATATATATTCTATGGTGCTCTAAGTTTTGACAAATAGATGTTCAAATAATGTGGGTACCTACTTTTTTAATAGACTGATAATAACTTTTTCACTTTCAAAAATACAAAATATTTGGAAAATGGTTGTTTGAAACGAACTAATTAATAAGAGCTTCTTCAATTTTCGGCATGATTTCGCGCCAGTTCTGAACGATCAAATTTGACTTGTGTATGTATATGTGCTCATATGATGTATAAATGCAACATCTATATCTTTTAACACAAACACAAATATCCGTATACCTCAACGTCAATTCGAACCCTGAACTCCATGGAGCGGTATACGCATTCAGACTTTGCAGCCATCGAAGCAACATTCAAAGCGTAACGAAAAAACGGCATCCTCAACAATCTAAGCAAATGTCAACTAGTAAATGATCCACACTCACGTTCGGGCTCTTTCGCGACTATTCCAGTCTGAAGTGTGAAGTTAGATTCATGTTTATATTCCATGATTATGAGAAAGAAGTGAATTATCACATAATTCATAATTTTTGTATCAATACAATGGTCTTCTTAGATTACTTCATGAACATTTGGAAATTATAATTACATTTTCAAGCAGGTGAAATGAAATTTTTAAAATTGTATTATTTGAACATCGAAAACTCACAGAGAAATTATCCTATTCCTATAATACATTAAAAAGCTCAGTAATTATATAAGAATCAAATGTACGAACAACTTAATAATTAGATTGTAGTAAGAGTTGTAAGAGTTTGCCTTCGGGAATGCTTTTAATACCTACTGATAATTAGACGTAGCTAGTTTAGTACTGAACTGACATATATATCATTAAACTACTCATTATTTACAATACAACTTCAAATAAGAAAGGAGTAGATTTTTTCATTTCTATTTAGCAACTTATAATTCAAATTCCGGCAGTACAGGTATATCATAATACCGTAAGTGTTAATGGATAAGTATTTCAATATTGATATGAATATCAATCGTTTTCAGTTCTTTCAACCATTTTTGTTTTCACTTTCTATTATTAGATTCATGTGTTTGTTATTGTTGTGATCTATGTCTGTCTCTCTCACAAAGTTTTCATAATCGTAAATTAAAATGAGCATAGTACGCCATCTCCAAGCCGTGGCAAAATTTATAAATAGTTAGGTTAACAGTAGTGATGGGCGTTATTTTCAGGGACCTTTTCAAGGAACCGTTCCCACTCAGGAACTAAGGAACGTTTTTTTGTGTTTCTCCTAAACAGTTATTCTAAGGAACTAGTTACTTGGAACGTCCGTCGCCATGTTATAGGATGAGATATGACGACAGCGAAGTAAAGTGCGTCTGCGCAATGAGTGTAAGTGGGAATAGGTTCTCCCAACGAACTTAATGTTGAAAGGAACAGTTCTCCTTGAATGATGCTGAAATGTATCTTATGTATATTGACATAATCATCGCATACAGAATTCATTCAAGTCCTCTGGGATTATGTTCATTCGCAAATCTTAGGTTATGGATAATTTTGTTTGATTTGGTTTGATTGGAACGTTTCCGTTTTTGTCAAGACAACGTTTTGAAAGACAACTTTGCAAGGAATAGGTTCCTTCATTGATGCTAAAATTCATCTTATGTATATGGACATGAGGATTATACTCCAAATGTTCTGATAAAAACACTTCCGTGGGAAAGAAGAATTTTTTATGTTTATAAAAATTTTATAAAAATAATCTTATTTTTTGTTATCATGTCACTACAAATATTAACATTCATATTGAATCAATCAGAAATTAACCATCAGCTCATTCAATCACATCGCTAATGCCTTTCATTTTTTTAACTTTTTCTTTCATTTCTTCAATAAGTTTTTGTATTAAATGTATCTGTCACTATATTGTCATTCAATAACATCGACATCGTAAATATTTTATTTTATATTATCTTAATCTACAAACAGTGAATAACACTGTTATTATTGTTATCACACTATAACACAGTTAAACACAGTAAACTGACAAACAAATTTGTCAAACCCTGTATAGTAAACGAAATTCAAAACACCGTTCCTAAAATAACCGTTTTTCGGAAGTTGTTTTCAGTCAAAGAACCGTTGCGTTCCTTTCCTCAAAAAATCCGTTACTGTCCATCTCTAGTTAAAAGCTGTTACAGTGAAATCAAAACAGTGATCCAAACGGTATGTAAGTCAGATCAAACAAACGTTGACTTATAAATCGCCGTCGATTTATTTATGTACTTCAATTCCAGCAAATTAGATAGTTGCTTATAGGGATGATTTCCATAAAGATCGTCTAATCAAGTGATAACAACAGTAGATATCTACAAAAGCTGCATTTTGGTTGAGACTTATTCCGTTATAGTACTTTTATGAAGTAAAAACTTTTGTGCAAAAAAATACGATGTGAAACTAATAAAATAGAATGTAAACGACCGTGGGAAGTCTTGACCTAGACTAATCATGTTGATACAATTTGATTGAAATATAATTAATATCAAATTATATTAATATAATTTGATCGAAAACTATTCACTATGTTGATATACTATGCACTATGCTGCCAATAAGTTGAATTTCGTACATAAAAGATATAATGCTTAAATCAAGTTTTTGAATATTAACATATATCACAGAAATATTTTGAATGGGTATATCGTCAAAAAATATATAATACTAGAATGATTTATTTAACATTTAAGCCTCATAAACAACGTATATATACCAAAAGCCGCACATAGAGGTTGCTTACTGTTAAAGATTAGAGTGGAAGAGCTATTATTATCAGACGAAGACAAAAATATAACCACTTGTCAGTTTTTAGCGTCGATGGAATAAAAAATGGTTTTTATTTTATCGTTCATGACGTATTCTCAATCCATTATCATGAACGTTTAAATGTAATAAAGTAACACCTGTTTACACCTTGCTTAAAAAGGTTGCCGACAAGTGTATTATAGTATAATACACCATAACTTTTCAAATGTTGTATAGTTTTGCTGAATTTGTTCATTTGAAGTTATGAATTTATACATAGTATTAACATAGAAAACCTGAACATTGAATGGTACGTTAGAGTTATTCCTCATTTAGGACTGGATTGATGATTATCACAGAATCAATTTTATACAATTATTATTTACATTCATAACATCCCAGTTTTAATAATATGCATATAAACTTATGACAGATTCATAACCTATCTTTATTACATTGTAAAGAAGAATTCAGGTTATGTGTCACAGAGACTTCATCGAGTCTGTGAGGCAAAAAATGGCCTTCTTATGTCGTATACTATAACGGCGAATACTGACAATAATCTTTATTTATATTCAAGAAACATATATGAATATATCAAATTTTTAGGAGTTGAACGCAGTAAACATTAGCTCCCAGAAGCAAAATAATTTGTTAAATATCACATAGTTAAACCTATTATCTAAACAATGTTGAAAATGAAAACAACAAAATTAATTTTCGACTCCTCACAAAATAATATAGCAATGAATGAATCCTTTAATTTTCTTAAGAAAATAGTTTCTGTAAATTTTTTTCTATTGGACTTAATTGCAATAAATTATTGAAAAAAAATTTATCAGTGGAATAATATATAAAGCATTATTCAATTCATAGGATAGGCTGTTACATTAAATATACTGAATCGGACCCTTCAATATAACCTTGTTTCTCGCACTCGTTTTTAAGAAACCAGGAATATACACCTAGCCTTTAATCATGAATTTATTGATGAATTTATTAGTCATGAAACATTAAAAAAAAACTCGGAAATAGCCAAAAACTTTTTCTAACCCTCAATGCAACATAGTCAAAAAAACAAACACTAGCGTCCTTTGCGCTTTCTGCCCGACAAAATTGTGATGAAAACAAACAAGCAGCCAGCAGCCTCTAAATCCTGCATTTCATTCAATGTCTAATGTGTAGTCTTCTTAGTTCAATGTTACAGAGTTCAATATTAGATAACCTGTTTACCAAATTCACAATTTGGTAAACAGGTGAGTCAAGTTATGACCTAACATGTCATAACTAGTGATGGGAGTTATTTTCAGGAACATTTTCAGGATATTCCAGATGTTGTAAAAAAAACGGTTCCGTCGAAACGAAATATATAACATTGCAAAGAATAGGTTTATAACGTTATAATTTTGTTTAATTTTCATATATTTTCGTCAGAAAAGGTGGGAGGAGTGATTTTAGATTTGATAGGTTAGGTCGGTACTCTTTCGGCCTACTGTAAAGTAGGTTTGATTGTCATGTTGTGTTGCTTGGAAGATGACGGAACGTTAACCTGACTGTGGAAAAAAAGTTGGTTAGTTTTTTTGAAAAATGATCAGAAATTAATCTGATAGGAGACCATCAAGATAGGAGACGTGATGAGACCTTCATAAAATTATATACTTTTTCTTTTGTGGAATTTAGCTTTGTTGAAAAGAACAAGTATTCAGTATTGGGATAATTTGATGGACGTTAAATTCTTCTGCCATTTGTTAGTTATTTGGAAATTGTGTACAGAAGAAGTACCCTACAGGGGATCAAAGCACGTGTTCTTGGTGCACACTACATTTTTGCGGTTTTTATTTTTATTTTCACTTTTACTTTTCCTTCATTTGGGTTTCGCCGTTTTTTTTTGAGTTCTGGAATTGTTGGGAATCACCATTTTTATAAGGTTTGGCAGAAAAGATTTTTGAGCCCAAAGCTGGAAGTTTGAGTATGCTTGGCGGGATGAGAGTATTCGAGTACATTGTTTGAAGAGACAATTGATATCTGATTTTTTTTTCTGGAATTTACTTTCATTTTATATCTGTACAATTTACAAGCTGAAAATTCCTTTTTATTTAAACATTCATTATATATTTTTATTTTTGTGACGATTAAGTCCTTTTAGCTAAGAGAGAATTAATTTATCTTTTATTTGTTTCAATTTTTTTTTGCGTTTCACATTTTATAAATTTTGTTTTATATTTAATTAATATGTATATCTATATAAAATCATATCATCATTTATTGAACCAAGTGGATAGTTAGGGAGAACTAAGATTGAGAACTTATATCTGGTGGAGTTGTTGTTTGATCCACCACAAAACCGATTAAATTGTACAAAGAACTTTCAAACCGGTTGCGCCTATAATTAAATTTCTGTTACTCTATCAACCCACCCCATCTTCACTGTAGCTAACCTAAGTTAGCTACAATGTGGTACAATTCATTAACTTTCATTTTTCACTTAGCAGAAACTCATGTTTTGAACCAGAGGTTAATCGCAGGATACATTTTGTGTGTTTGATATTGTAGATGTATACAAATATATAACTAGATAACAAAAGTAGGTTATAGCTTCCGTCGATGATGATAAAATGTATCTCATGTGTATGGACATATGTTTTATTTTCCAAATTTATTAAAAAAAAAAACGGTTCCGTCTCGGAGTGAAATATATAACGTTGCAACATTCATATTAAATCAAACAGGAGTTAAAACTATCAGCTCATCCAATAGCATAGCGAATTTCTTATTTTACAATTTTTTCCTTACATTTCATTAATTTCTCTATTAAATTTGCCTGTTACTATTTTATTATTCAATAACATCGACATCATGAATATCATTTATTTATATAATCTCACTCTATAAACAGTGAACAACACATCAGTGTTAGCACACTATAACACAGTTAAACATAGTGAACAGACAAATTAATTTCTCAGACACTGTATAGTGTACACTGCATAGTATATGAAATTAAAGAAAAAGTTCCTGAAATAACCGGTATTCGGAACAGTTGTTTTCAATCAAAGAACCGTTCCGTTCCGTTCCCCAAAATAACCGTTACTGTCTATCTCTAGTCATAACCTAGATTCACATGTTAGGTTCAAGAGCTAAATAATTATTTTGCATTGATATGTAAACTTTAATCTCTTTCTAATTTGTTAGAATCAATTACAATAGATAGTTTTCACGTTCATTTATGTAGAATAGAGATAAGGAAACAATCTTTGAGACTCTCAAAAAAATATTCACATAACTGTATTATGTGAAAGGTCAATGTGTTACATCTTCCTATTTCTCGGTTAACTGTCACTTTCAACGAAGTGTTTAGTTTATTGAAAAATTGAGATTTGAAACAGCAAAGAAGCTTTTGTTCACTTAATTGAATTGCTTGAATAAATTATGTAGGTATGAACCTTTTTTAACTCATCTTCACAAAACTATTATACTTGCACTTCTCCACTTCTCCACGAAAATATCAACACTTCATACTCTTAATCATACTATTATATATTATCATCATATACTATACATATATAGATAATAATATAGATACCTACATGTATTATTATTTCAGTAATAACTCAATGTTGAATTCATATTCGGTACCTAACTAGTTGAACGGACAGACCACACTTTTGCGGCCCGATATACATTGAATTCTGAATTGTAAACAATATACATTTACCCATAGTTGTCAGATACACTTTTTATATCCACTGTTCCATTTACCCAAAACATGTACCAACAAACAACCATCCATCTAAACCCTTATTAATAACTTTAGTAAGATAATATAATTATGAATATCGGCATTTCAATGGTGATATAATAAAGTTATATACCTACCTATAAGTATCTATGTACTATAAATAAATTACTTTATTAGATCATCCAATTCTAATACACTTCTAGTTTCATTATAAACGGAATATGGTTTTTAGGAGTTATTCTGTTTGATTAAAATTAATTTCAGTTTCTTTGTTTAAGTTCAAAGAGAAAAATATTTCTCCTCCTAATCGCTTTTTACATGTCATTGGAAATGATATTGAAAAGTTTAACGAAAATTATTTTAAATCGTTCTCGTTTAAACCTTGATATTCGACACCCGTCTGCAAGACGATACTTTCTGCCTAATAATAAATATAACAAATATGTTGAACTCGGAACAATTCAAAATATAAATCGAAAGGTAAAGGATAACCGCCGTATTTCTCCAGTGTCAATAATGAGTCATCACTCGACAATAAAACTAAATCTTTTTATCTATCACACCTAGCGTCTTTTTTCGCAACTACATATTTTTCGTTATTTCGCGGTAGGAATGGCGATTCTTTTCGAAAAAGATCGATTTTTGAATCGATTCGAATTGTGACCTGATGAATCGATCCACATAAAAATTGAGGTCTTAAAGATCGATTTCCCAAAAATCGACCTTTTTTCGAATTTGCTTTACAATGTAAATATAAATCAATTTTATTAAAAACAAAACAAATATTATAATAAATGAGTTTTTAATCAGTAAAATCACGGAATCCGATAATAACAGTTATTTTTATTACCATATCAAAATATTAGATCCGGTACAAAACAAGACATTATTTTCAAAATGTATTAGTTAAAAAGCAAATAGATAATTTAGATTATACTTCCCATTGCTCAATATCTAAACTTTTCAAAAACAACAGTCTGTCAAGTCTACTGAGATCCAAGCGGTTCCGCTCATCACTTGCGATGTCCGACGGAAACATCGCCAGATAGCGTTTTTCGACTGCTGCAAATTTTCCGGTTGTCGAAAAAAGCTATCTTGCCAGTAAACTATAGGATCATACTTTAGATGCACAACTGCCTGCGATAAATAATTTTTGAATTCTTCACTTAGGCCTTGACTTTTTTCATTGAAGAAAGGTGAGGCGAATGAGACTAAACACACCGCCATCTCGCGAGTTTTCAAGTTATTAACCGGCAGCACTCTTGTAATACGGGTACCTTGAACTAATTGTATGGTTTATACCAAAACAAAAAAAATCGAATGTCGATTCTAAAGGGTCGATCGATCCAATGAATCGATCCAGAACTACAAATCGATTTGAAAAAATCGATTTTGTTTTGGCTCGAAAAATCGATATTTCGATTAATCGATCTCAGGCCGCCATCCCTACTTCGCGGTTCTGTCAGTGTTTCGTCTGGTCGCCGAAAATGTGCGAACTGTGAAGTATGGAATGTTGCAATAATATTGATATCTTTTTAACAAAGTCTCGGTTTCTTTGACAGCTTTGATAAAATAATTAATCAATTTCCGTTGAGACATCATCAATCTAGAGTCTAGGATATCAGATATTTTAGAAGAGTTCGATACGAGTATGTGATCGAATGTTTTTAATTGAATCCTAGAAGTAAACAATTTATACGCGGAGAAATGGGATGATCTAAAAAAAAATTTTGCAACTCTTGGTGAAGTTATGGTGAAGTCAAAATTATTTTGTGCTCTGAAGGAAATAACCATGATTCGAAAACAGTTTTTAGTTTAACAAAATTCGTTTCTGTTTCAAAATTATAACAAAGAAACCGAAGCCTTGTTTCTAGGAATGGAGTTAATCACAGTCTTTAGGTTTTGCATCAAATATAATAAATTTATTCTTGGATATCAGAGAATCTTGATCCAGTTCATTTATAATTTTTGAAGTACAATGATACTTCATATAATGATAATACATTGAAGTACAATTATACTATCTTAAAAATTCAATAATGGTGACCCCAAAATGCCCACCTTAAGGTCTACTAGTATATTTGTTGCGTGATGTGACCCGAAACTGCACACATTAGTGTCGATTAGTATATAGGATATACAATTCCTCACGACCTCTAAGTGACCACAAAAAGCTTCACCAATATACTGAAGTATATATACTATGTCCCCAAACTGACCAGATAACATATATATATATATATATTTATATGTATATATACACTTTAAAAATTTCTTTGAGAAATTACCATTATTTTGCTAAACATATGATGACTGAAATAACTAATTGCCGGTCTTCGTAGCGTAGTCTGCAGAACGCGACTATGGTGCG
Organism: Henosepilachna vigintioctopunctata; assembly: GCA_030704895.1. NCBI lineage: Eukaryota > Metazoa > Arthropoda > Insecta > Coleoptera > Coccinellidae > Henosepilachna > Henosepilachna vigintioctopunctata. The sequence goes on along the minus strand of JARQZJ010000064.1, from coordinate 4,851,547 downwards.
GTAGAACTAGGGTTCGAACTCCGCTGAAGTCATGGGTATTTGTGTTTGTCAATGATTTAAGTCGTTTAATTGATGATATATGCTGGGTAATATATCATATCCATTACAAGTCCAATGATCGTTCCGAACCGGCGTTAAACTGTAGGTCCACTTAATTAAAAAAAAATTACTAATTAGTGTTGACGAATTGAAATTATCTTACAATTTGAGTAATTTTCTCAGACATTTGGAAAAAACCACTATGATGAGGAAAAATTTTACAATCATAGGGTGTAAATCTCACTTGAAAAGTAATTAAATGGAACTAGTTGTTATTTTCAAAAACATTCATAGAAGATTACAAAAATTCTTGGTGAATTATTCTACTATATTTCATTGTAAAATTACAGAAAATATGTAATATTAACAAACAGATTGCAAATTTTCTTCTCCAAGTTATTAAAATCTACAAACATTGTTTGTATTTTGACTTTATATATTGTATTGTTAAATTACAAAAAAAACTTGTAATTTGAATTACTAGAAAAACATCAGAATTTTAGAAATATCTTTATTATTTTTATAATATTCATTGTAAAATTACAGAATGCATCGTAAGTTTACTGAACAATATCATTTCTCTGAAGCCATATAGAATTTCACCAAGCACATTGCAAATTTTCCTCTCCAGGCTAATAAAATTTTCAAACAGTGTTTGTGTTTAGATATACACTCTTTTCTCTAAAATTACAACAAAATATTGTAATTTGAGTTACAATGAAATCATTAGAAATGTTTTTATCAATTTTATTACTCCGACTTTGAAATCATGCAATGTATTGTATACAACACACTGTATTATAATTACCAAAATAATGTGTTTAATTTAAAACCAAACGTACGTAGATTTATTTCGGCTACCATAATTTCTGATAGTGCAAATTTTTCATAATGAAGGAACGGAAAACTAGATTTGACTTGATTCAAAATAATTTCATTTACTTTTTACAATAAGCACGTAGATTTCTGAAATTAATTTGTGTAGTTAAACGTGTTGATATTTTTTTGTGTTGAAATTCTGAATACAATTTTCATGTAAACTGTCATTTCAAGTATTATATCTGTCATTGTAAATTTGAAGTGAAATTTTAAAGCATATACAATAGAATTTATTGATTCAAACTTTGAATTTTTCAAAGATTTTTCTCAATTTAAAAATCAGAAATTGAGAAAATTTCTCTAAACATCAAAATTTGATGTTCTATAGACTGAAATTTTATTTGTTTTGAACTCGTATTTCAATAGAAAGTCTTGGAATTTTAATGTACGATGTCTGATCGTATAAATATAATTCTTTACCTAAATTTGTGTTGTAAGGAGTTTATTTTTGTACATATAATTTTTTTCGTCTTCGTGTATTTATAATATTCACTTCGTGTATGTTCGTGTATATATAATTATATCTTCGCGATTATATAATTAGTCATAATAAATTCAATAATAATCGGACAAACAATAAAAATAATTAAAATTATAATATTAACGATTATATTTATTATTTTTTTTGTTTCTACTATTATTTTGATTAATATAATTTTAATAGATACAGTTTTGCGATAAAAAAAATACTGTGTCCAATCTTAACTTAACTTAGGAGCCGTTTCCTATGATTGGAGTATTTCTCTCCTAAACAAAAAACAAATTCGGAAAAAACGCTGTGCTATTTTAATTCAGATTGTTTTTTTTTTAAATTCTTTGTTCTGTAGAGAAACATCCTTATAATAAATCTTTGAATGAAATAACCTAACTATATAGTAAATTTACAAAGCAAATTTCTTATTATCACTTTGTAAATTTCATAAAATGTTAAGTAATTTAATCGAAATTAATTGACAAACTTGAATAATTCTATTGAGATTTACCAAATTGTTTTGCATTAAAACTTTATAAACATTTATGGTAAAATTTCCATAGAAATCTTTATAAGTTTATATATATATATATATATATATATATATATATATATATATATATATATATATATATATATATATATATATAAAAACTTATGAAAATTTCTCTGGAAATTTTACCATAAATGTTTATAAAGTTTTAACGCAAAACATCATATATATATATATATATATATATATATATATATATATATATATATATATATATATATATATATATATATATATATATATAATGAACCAAAGGTCGGATGACTTTATCGAATTGCTATTTGAAATACCATTGATATGGATATAAACAGGGTATCTTTAAAGTAGATCAATAATTTGTGAATTCGTCATTGAATTCCAACTAAAAATATTTTAGTTGTTCTTACTAATCCATCATTGTTTTCGATTCATGCTAGTTTGTATATTCGAAACTGCCAAATACAGTGGCGATTTATAATGTGAGATTAAAGATTCATAACGTCTGCATATTAACGAGGAAAGTCATTATTTTTTCCGAATGTGAAAACTTCGAAGCTCTTTTAACTTAAAGAGCTTGCACTTTTTTGAAAAGTCATGGTGATTTGAGAATGAAGAACTAAGAAACAAAATAATTAGGGATTTTTTGATGGCATCCTCTATATATTATTACACTATTGGAAAGAGTTCCTAAAACGCTTTTTGGTAATAAAAATCTGGTAGGTTTTAGTTGCACTAATGAGGGAGTATTCAATTAAATTTAACCCTTTCAGAAGAAAAAGGAAATAATTCAATGCGAGTTTCTAATAGGCTGATGTCATAATTATCACATCGGTAACAATTATGTTACCGGTAATATAATGTTGACATAATTGTTACACCGGTAACAATTATGTTACCGGTAATATAATGTTGACATAATTGTTACACCGGTAACAATTATGTTACCGGTGCTAGCGATGCTTAATTATTCAAATTCAATATTTGAAGATAAATATTTTATAAAATCGAAGTATCTTCACAAAAATCGAAAACAGAAACTCAATATTATCATATCGAAAATGTTATTATGGGGAGATATACATAACTCCAACATCTTAACAAATAATCAGAAGTTTTATTTCACGTGAATATTTTGTCTAAGAACGAAAGAACTCTTTCTTGCGAGTAGGCATGAAAACTTCGTCAACAGAATGAAATCTATGAATTTTTCATAAATCTTATTTCCAGTAGTAGTTATATGAAGTCAGTACTTCTTTCAGAAAATCTCAAAGAAGAGGAAAATGGGAGTTAAATCCTGTGAACGCGATGGCCGCTCAATAGTTCCCCTTTCTGTGCACTTGTTGTAGTTGAAAGCCCGGTTCGAGAACTACTAAACGATGGGATGATAGTAGAATGAGTTTCTTTTAATATTTGGGAAATGTCTAAGAATTAGTAAGGAGTAATTTAAGCATATAATTACATGCATTTGTTCAAAACTGAAGAAAATTGGATGAAAAATACTATAAATTGCAGCTGATTGTGCTAATACAACGAAGTCATTTCTGGGAGTTTATGTAGATTATAATAATTAGAAAAAAAGATTGTGAGAAAATATAGTTCACACTTCACATAACACTAACACTAATTGAGTTTTTAGGAAAATTCAGTTATTATTATTATTATTGAACTGATATAAAATAACGACTTTCAAACTTGTGGTTTAGAGTTTTGATACATTCAAGACAAATTATCACAAAATAGACGATGCTTTCATTTATTTCATTCACAATTTCATTTTCTATTTGTTTTGTCAACCTGTTCTACTGTCCAAAATTGATTAGAATTTCGGTCAGAAGGTAGTCGAAACATTGCATCTGTGTGTTTTTCTATTTTTGTACGGAAAAATATAAAGTTTTGTTCTGTTTTTTTTCTCATATTAAATTATTTACCTAATGGTAATGACGAAACTCAACAACAGAATAAACCAAATTTAAGTCCAATCAATGAAAAATAACAAATGTGTATAATTTGAATATTGAGAAATCACAGTCGAGAATTCTGTTTGTTGAATGCCGATAACCAAAATTTAATAATTTTACTATCAGTGTTACCTTCACCTCTATTCATTTTTACAGATACAACTGAAAGATTATATCATTCGTTAATGAAATTGATAAAATATTTTTAATTGGTTGTTTGTCATTGCATTATTGTCGGCAATTTATCATAACTCATTTGTAATCTCCAAAAGTACCGCCAATTTGAACCAATAATTTGTAATTCACATTGAACTGTTTATATGTATTAATGAATTTTTATATAAACAAAATGCTTTGTATAATGAAATATTTCGAAATTTTGAAGATAGAAGTCTGCGAAGAATTTATTTGCCTTCGGTAGTATAAAGCTTAACTGAATTAAAATATGTTACAACGCGTTTTTAGCTCATGAAAATAAAACAATTTAGTTTTCATTATACCAACGTTTATTTTTCATTTAACAGAAAAAAAAAAATGTATTATATGCTTTGTTGTCTTGAATGTTTCGTAGCAAATATGAATATTGGAAACTCTTCTTGAAAAATCCATTGATTAAATAGCTCAAGATTACACACAACTAGACTTGCAACGAATATTCGGTTACTATTCGGTATTCGGCCTATTCGGCTGCTTTTATTATATTCGGGGCCGAATACAGAATATCTACATATTATTCGGTCGAATAATCAAATGATATATTCTGTTATAGAGTGATAATTAGTAAAATAAAAAAATCGATTCATTACGTATATATTCATATTTTCATTTATCATATAATCATTTAAGTAGTCATTGGTACATAACACAGGTATATAATCATCTTATGTATTAGAAAAGTTCAGGATTCTATGTATCTGAATTGTTTTCGTAATCAAAATTTAAAAGATCAAGGTTTTCATTTCTTTTATAATAATTTAAATAGTCATTAGTACATATAACAGGTACATAATCATCTTCTGTATTAGAAAAGTTACGAATTTTTCTATGCATTTGAATCATTTTCATAATAAATATTTAGAAGGTTAAGAGTATGATGCAGAAAGACAACATTTTCAGGTTGTAGTTTTCTTCTTTTTTTCTCGTAGACCATACCAGCTTCACAGAAATGGCGTTTTGAATGAACACTACTTCCTGGCGCCGAGAAATATTTTGCTGCAATCTTGATCAAATACGGAAATTTAAATTTCCTTGCTTGCCACCACGTATACAGATTGTCATGACGTGTTGTTTTACTGATATTTAAGAAAAGATCCATTTCTGTTGAAACTTCTTCTTTTTCTCTGCTGAAGTATCTCTATGATTTGTGCTTTTTTCTGTGCTTTTAAATCGTGGATCGATAAGGGTAGCCACCAAATGATTTTCACTCGTTGTAATGTCTTCAAACCGTTCTTGTAACTATCGTTGTATGACCAATATGCCTGGCTTAATTTGGGTGTTAGCACTTGGGAAGTGCTCACTTTATTGTACTATCGCATAAAGGAAGCAATATACGGAATAATTTCAGAAATGCAAGGGTTTGAGGAACTTTAAGTTTTGTTATCTCCTCAAATGGTTGCAATATTTTTAAAAGACGCTCCAAAAGCTCCCATTGTGCAGCAGTCAAATTGAGAATATCACATAAGATATCCATATAATATATCAATAAGACATGATACTTTTTTGCCTTGGGATCAATAATAATAATAATAATGTTTACTAATTTCAAAGATTATTTGTAAAAGTACTGAAATAGTTCGCAAATAAATATGAAACAAGTAACAAAAAACAATAAAGATATTACTCATTTAGAACAGTAAACCCCCGAACTCCTCGACCGAGTAAGGTTCACATTGCACAATAAAATGTGAAAAGTTTAATAAATAAAGTTTTCGTGGTTAGAAATGACCTGTAAATATTTCGGCAATACATTGAACAGCTTGAGTGCTATGTCTTCCGTGCTTCTTTCCCGAAAAGTAGAAGAATGGATACGAGAGAAGCACGGAACACTTTGCCTTGCATACTTAACATTTTTAAATTCTGCAAAATAATTTTGATTTCTATCGAAAAATGTTAATATCTTATAAATATAGTCCATAGAAAGTGAGAATATTATGTTAACTAAATAGACCACGACAAGACTACCTACAGTCGTGTCTCATTATGGATCTAAGTGTCTATTTCTGGCAAATGAAGAGGCTATCAGAGTGGATGGAGCATCCCCAGAAATTCATACCATATGAAAGTAAAGATTGGTAATCAGCAAAATATAGAACCTTCAGGACATGAAAGTGTACTTGATCTCTCAACATGAAAAGAGTAAAAGAGACTGAATTCAGCTTCTTTCTAAGCTGATCAATGTGTAGCTCCCATCTCAAACTCTTGTCTAAAGTAACACCAAGGAAACCCATGAATCTCTTACCGATATCTGGTTCTCGGCATCACCAACAAACTTCCGGAAAACAATTTTTGATGAAAAAAACACTCTCAGTTTTTTGTAGCTTCATTTTTAAAATCGAATAGTTTATTCATTTGTGCACATTTTTCAAGAGTCAATTGATTTTTTGACGTCGAAGGTTTATTACTTGAATTTGTATCTTGATTTGTAGTTTCTTGCTCCATAGGCAGCATGAGTACGAACTTATGATATTCTTTACTGTGTTTATTTTTTCAAATGATTCAACATTCCCTATGTAGTCGCCTTTCTTCCAACGACACCACAAGAAATTTGTTTTCAGCACAGTTTACGCAGGGCACATTTTGGGTCATTTACATCATCCTCGGTGTATGTCCATATAGGCGATTTTTTTAGAGGCCATAATCGATTTATTATTATTATTAAAGTATGTTCTTAATTCAATTGTTAATTTGGTAAATTTTACACTAATGCACTACGATATCCAAAAAATAAACTTGTCTAAAAATGCAGTGCGTGAGTAATATGCTGCGAGGAGCGAAGAGATATACGTTGTTGTAGAGGATTATTTAATAAAATCATCACAGGCGGTTATCTATTATTAACGGAATTTGCCAAATTAAAAGAGTAGAATTAATATAAAAATATAATAAGAAGTATTTATTTTAGATTTTATTCATATCGGTTGTTGATGTTCCACACGATCAAATAAAAGAAATTTATAGACAAATTAAAACTAGCTTAGATACGAGTATAACGAATATATGTCAAACATTTCAATTAAGGTTTGAGTTACCGAAAAGAGTTTATATACCATTTGCATATCATCTGTGCTCGGGACTGAAATTGTTTCACTCAACTTAATTCAAATTGTTATTAAAGTAACAGATATCAGTGCTCTAAAACTTGTTTTCAAGTCCAATGACTATTTTGATCAGTTTGGGTTGATAGGGACCACCAAGTGAATACAATCTGAGAATTGGCAACTTTTAGAATATGAATTGAAACATTTTACCATGATAATTGGCAAATCATTATAAGAAAAGTGAATGTGACTTTTGAGTTTTAAACTTTTCCACAAACTCGGAATCCTTGGGCCAATACTGCTACTCAAAGTAAGTCGCAAGTCATTAGAAGCTTTCAGGCTTCTTGCAGGCCTTGTTTCAAATCCCCAGAAGAGCAGAAAACTTTTGATGACACAAGTGAATGGTTGGAAAATGGTAACGCATACTAAGCAGATCTTTCGAATATTGGTGTAAATATAGCTGTCACTTCATCCGAGAAGGAACAATTCCAATGAATTTTTGATTAACCTTTCTTCTTTCTGTACGTTCCAAAAGATAGCCGTTAATTCATCAATTAACATTTTTAAACGTCTTTTGATACATTGAAACATTTTTCATTTTCTTAATGATAGCATAATCATTTATACTTCCAAAGAGCTCTTAAAGTTGCAAATAAACAGTGTTTTTCTTTTTATTTCTGCTTAACAATAACTGAAGTTTGCAAATGAAACTTATCTCGAAAGACAAACACGTTTTTTCTCTTTGTCTACGTTTTCCTACCGCTTGTTGGAGGAACCTTGAAATTGTAAATTCAGATTTTATTTAATTGTACAAAAACGACGAAAAGTTATGTTCACTTGAGATCTCCAATCATAAAGCTTTTCTTTCACCTTAAAAAGCAAACTTCTGCTTTGAGTTCGTATGATCTTTCCAACGTGTTCTTTTCCGAAAACATTTTGATAGCCAAGGTACTTCTGAATGAAAAGTGTCCAGTAATCAGAATCTATTTAACGACACAGTTTCTTGAAAAGACCAAAAGAAATGTATTGAAAGTACAACTATTTATAAATTTAACAACTTTTATGGCGTATTGCATAGTATGATTATTAAGGCGAAGCGCATGCGGGAGGAACTATAACAGAGCGCCCGCGAATTTATAAAAGGTTATCGGACCACTTTTCGGTTTTTACCGGACCACTAGTGGTTCACAATTTGGGAACCACTTCCTTCTATGTTTCTTGCTGATAACGTATTTTCGAGTAAAAGTAACTGCAATTTCGAAAGTATTTGGTCTAATATTATTATACTCAATTAATTTGGTCTATGATAATAGAAATAAATATTACTTTAAGTTCTATTATTATGGATGATGATCGTGATCCACAAACGTCATATATTTTTGGCGAAGTCTTCTGAATAATACGACTATATCTGAACTGGTTTGATTAGGTATATGCTCAATTATTATCATCCGGAATGATATGGAATTCTCCATATACACAGCTAAATCTTCCATTCAAGTCACGTTCGCGATCGAATTATAATCAATTGCAGATTATCATTCCTTCATCGAAGACGACATGGCTGGGTAAGGAATCATTTTATTTCCGTTTTTATATTGATTATTCATAGCTAGCTTTGTTTCATTTATTTTACCTACCGCATTTAAACATATTGATTTTAATGAATATTTTTACATTTGCCTATTAATTGCATTTAATTGTGTGTTATCAAAGGCGTGGAATAGTGACCGTGACCCTGGAAATGATTTCATATGGAAACTTACAAGGAATTCTCAATTTCATTCATGTCACAGATACTTAATAAATATACTGAATAACCGATACTATTAGAATGAGAAGACTTTTATTGATGCTTATAGATATTTATATTGCATGGGACAAGCCACCCATAAGCAAAAGGACAACATAAACTCATTTAGGATCAATTTCATCGAAGTCATTGAAGTAGTCTGTTACACTTGAATGAGTCTTCTTCGAAAGAATTCATTTGAATATTGATTTGTAAAATCTGATCTATTTCAAGTTTTGATAGTAGAAGGCAAATTCATGAATCTTTCAATGCCTGGAATTAAGAAAAGTGTTAAAACTTAACTCAGCTTTATATCAAGTTATAAAAAATAGATTCCTTTGTATTTCAATACATGATGCACATTTCATTTGGAATTTTATACTCATTTCAAAATTAACACTCTAAAAACATTTGTGAATTTCATAACAAGGTGTATCAATAGGGATGTTGACACTAATCACAAATTAATGTTTTGTGTTGATTTTATAAAACTTTGCATCTATTATTATAATCTCGAAAAGCAAATTTTAGAAGATTCATTCACCATAATGAATTTAATCAAATAACTATCAAAAGGAGAATTTATCGCCTAATGTCTGGTCAATGCATACACCAATCAGAGCACATGACGTCATTAACCTGCAAAGAAGCGGCAAATGCTGTTTGCTTACCTCTTTATTGGTTTGTGTTCATATCGACGAAATAACTACGAATTGCTCAATCTTATTACCACCATGGAGACTGGATTCATCCAAGCAAATAGTTCTAACGTGCCAAAGATTCTTTGACGATAGCAATCTTTTTTTGCAACAAATGACTTTTGTTCTTCGGAATCTAGGAGCGTCAAAATATTTGGTAAGTACAGCTTTACGTTTAATGCTATGAAACTATCAACTGATACTTGAATAACAGTCAAGTAATAGATAATAATATCCCTTTTATATTTATTAATATATATATATATATATATATATATATATATATATATATATATATATATATATATATATATATATATATATATATTATTTTTTTTTTGTTTTACAGACGTTATTTCCAAAGAGTTCAGCACAATTTTAGAAGGGTATACCTATTGCACTTTAAAATGGTTCGCATGGCTCTAGTCTAACGTTTGTAATTTTCGAATTTTTTCTTTAGTCAAACCAAAAACAATGTGGAGCAATATTAAAAATGTGGCATTATTATTGATTTAAACAAAAATAATTTCATATATGTCGACAGGTTTTTTCCTATTCTTTTGAAAAAATTGATTTTTTCAGAGATTTTAGATGATATGAAACCAACATGATCATTGAAACTCAATTTTTCGTCTAACAGAATACCTAAATATTTCACTCTTTCAACTCTTCTAATTTTTTTGATTAATCTTTATAGTATATATCCTCATTTTTATAGGTTTTAATTGAACCCAAAACTATGAAGTTAGATTTTTGCAAATTCAGAGCTGAGCTATTGTCACCTAACCATTCAGAAATTTGCAGAAAGGTCTCTATTGATTTTCCTCTGCCATTTTTTTCATTTCTTTGTCACGTATATGGAGCATAGTATCATCAGCGAATTAACGTATAGAACATTTTTTCACGTGAGAGACAATATCGTTTATATATAAGGAGAACAACAACAGACCTAAAACAGTTCCTTGAGGTACTCCTACATTCACTTTCGTGCTATCCGACAGCATACAATTAAATTTAATTTTTTGTGTTCGCGAATCGAAGTAAGATTTGAACCAATCATTTACTACGCCCTCAAACCGAGTTTATTCAGTTTTTTCAATAATAATGATTTACATAACGTTTCGAAAGCTCTTTTAAAATCCAATAATACTACTATATCCGTTCCGCTTTATCTATAGAATAATTTGAACAAATGATCCGATCATTTAACTGTTGTTTACATCATATAATTATGACTAATTGACATTATTATAATAATTCTTCAACAAAATACAGATTATTTCTAGTGTGCATCTGTGATGCATTCGGAAAAAAATATGGTACGAAGGTTGCGATGGATCCATACACCACCCCTTGTTGCGGAAATGGTCTTCTAAATCTCATCACTGCGTGACAATATGAAAGGGATATTATTACGAATTACCAATTCATATACCTTGGAGATTATCTATGAAAATGATAAAAAGTGTGAAAAATTTAACAGCAATGTGAAATTCCTGTGCTGAATCATTCCATTCCACAATGATAAGAAGGGGAATTTATCGGTGGAATTTTCTAAGTTGCGTCATTTCATGTCAAAAGAATTCGAAGCGTTACTTCGTTATATATATATATATATATATATATATATATATATATATATATATATATATATATATATATATATATATATATATATATATATATATATATATATATATATATATATATATATATATATATATATATATTTATATATATATATATATATATATATCTTTGGGTTTACAGGTAGAAAAATGAAAATATAACTACATTTACATTCTATAAAGTTTCTTCATTTCCGCTTTTTTCAATATATTTTAATATTTTCAGATCTTCTTGACTATTTCGTTGATATTCTCTTATTTGTTATTTTTTTTCGTCAATTAGATGACAATTGACATTACTGACAGACGCGGAAAATAATTTATCTGGGAATATTTAATAGTGTTGTCGTTTACTTGATGTAAATCCATTATAACTGAATATAAACTCAAATTCAAACAATTGAACTTATGAATTACAACTTCATTGACTACATAGCATGACGCGTTTTGTCGTTACAAATGACTTCTTCAGATGTTTACAGAATAATGCATATCAATTGTCATTATTACTCCCAATTAATTAATTGTCAATTATTGAATAATTGTCATTATTATTCTGTAAGCATCTGAAGAAATCGTTTGTAACGACGAAACGCGTCATGCTATGTAGTCAATAAAGAGTAAATCATAAGTTCAATTGTTTGAATTTAAGTTTATATTCAATTACCTAACAGTTTTTCTTATTACTAATACTTTTCCCATTAAACTAATTTTAAATCGATAACTATAATGAATAGAAAATTCATGATAAGAATATCAACGAAATAGTCAATAAAATTTGAGAATATTGAAATATAATGAAAAGGCGGATATGCCGAAACGTTTATAGACAGCAAATGTGGTTATATTTTCATTTTACTACCTTTAAACCCAACGATAATACAAATTATATATACTCGAACAGGTAACTAGTCATTTAAATTTTCTTCCACATAAAATATTATTTATATATTGTTCAACGTCTCAGCTTAGAGCATCCTTGAAGAATAAATAGTCACCTCACTGGAAAAGCAGTTTCCAAATCTCCCAATCCGGAGAGAACAAACGCGTAGCCTAAAATATTACGACTTCCTTCAGAGGTTGTCTGTATTTCTTAATAATAATAATAATAATAATAATAATTATAATAATAATAACTTTATTGCCAGCAAAATCATACAGAAACAGCAACGTCAGGTAAAAAATTATCACAACATTGTGATTACAAATTAAATAGGGTATTAAATATAATAGAAAATAAAAATGAATTATTTTACTTAGTTTTTCTTCTTGTGTTTCCACCTGCAGGTTCCTACAACTAGAGCTTGCCTACGCCGTTCTGAGGAGAGCCAATAAGCTCGTTTTCATTTTCATTTATATATATATATATATATATATATATATATATATATATATATATATATATATATATATATATATATATATATATATATATTTCTTGAAGCAATTCAATTATAACAATCTTAGCACATTAGATTAAAGAGAATTAGAAGAAAAACAAAGAACCTCAAAAATGAAAACAATATAATAAAATTTTCAGTGAAGAATCTGTTGAAAATTCATCACAAGAGTAGTGCTCTCGCAGTGTAAGAACTCTTCAATTTGTCTCTTGAATTTGGTATAGGTGTTTGAATTTGGTATAGGTGAGTCTTGTTTGTTTCTTGTGTCATATATGAAAATCTGAATTTAACCTCAGCTTGTTATTTCTTTTTGTTTATGACAATAAATTAGGCATTTTTGTATATAAAGATAAGGTAAAACTAGTATTTTTAACTGTGAAAACGCATTTCTACATCAGGAAGAATAGTATTCATTTCCTTATAATCTAATACCTTTTCTCAAAGTTCTAAAACACTCATTTTTACACTGGAGCAGCACCATATAAGTATTCCATGTCTTATGTGTGTTCATCAACTCGAAATACGCTGTTCTCAAAGATTGGACGGACACTGAGTCAGATAAATTTGGTCTGATGACCAAAATATACTCTTTACATGATTGTCGGATAATTTATTTATATCTGTCTCCCATGTTGAGCCAACATGACTAGGAACACACATAGTCACAGTATTGCGTTGCAAAAAATAAACGTGCGACCGTTTTGTCTGGATTCAACGTTTATTGATTTTCACAGAACCATTCAGCCACACTAGAATCTAGCTTATTATCCAACTTTGTTAATCAAGACAGGTTAGTCAGGATAATACAAAGTTATGCTATCAGAAAACAGTTTGATCGGAGAGATCGCTGATGAAGACCCAGAAAATTAATGGTCCATCACTGAGCCTTGTGGAACCCCTATCTCCAGTGCTCAGATAATTTGATAATAAATTGCTCAGGAAAATCGAGTGGGAGAACTAGTGCATTTAAAAGCCTTCCTCAAATCTAAAAACATAAACATTGAATTTACACCTCTATCCAAACGTTTAACGTCATAAAAAACAAGAATAAGGAAAGAATTATGGAAGCAAGTAACCCCTTCATCTTTAGCATGAACAATCCGGATATGAAGATTTGGTCATTCCGTGGTCTAAGTAGCAATGAAATAATCATTTGATTTTTCAATTCGATCTACCCTAACTTCATAATCAACCTCATCTTTTCCAGGAGTTTCGTGTTTTTTTTCAAACTTTCAGTATTGTTTGAATTAACAGTTGGAAGCTGTAAAGAATGAAAAGTCATCCATTTCGGAACACAACGATCAAGTCTCCCAACCAGCAAATGGTCAGTTGCTTTTCGTGGGCCTACGTTTTTCATATAGTTCATATAGTTCATATATTTGAATTTCACTGCCCCTTCTGATGAGAGCTCGAAACTAGGGATGAACTATACAAGTAAATACGAGTACATACTCTATACTTTTTTTCGATACCAAGTACTTTTAATATCGATACTTATCAGTATGCCAATATTATTATTTCATTTCAACATCAACAAAAATATTGATACCGAGTGATTATCGATACTGGACGACCGAACTAGTACCCAGTAAAAGTATGTTTTTTAGTACCCCAAAATATAATTAGTTTTTTGCTTATATGCAGCATCTGCAGTTTCATTAAACAGTAATTTATTCTTATTTAGAAAAGGTGATTTAATTTATATTCATCCAAATCTCATTTCAGTACATCATTTTTGATGATCTGAATGAGTTTAAAGAATGAATTGAGGATAGGATAATCAACTGAAGGCCAAAGAAATATTTGTAGAATCATGCTAAATTCTCATCTCTTTAGTTATACTTTTAATTCTTTCCTAAATTTTAAATTTTCTGTTCAAGTAAAATAAAGTTGATATGTAACTCATGTAATAATTCTATATTACGTGTACATTCATATTTGAACGTAGTAGTTGAACTCTGTACCTTGCGAAAGGCTATTTTTAAAAACTTGTGCAAGAGTTACTGCTTTAATGAATCGCCTAACAGGCATACATTGGAAAAATTGATATTTTTGTAAAGCAACACAAAAACAGACTTTTGCTCCTAAATTATTATAATTATGTACTTTTCAATATAAAATACCAATAGTTGTTACGGTTTTACTCTAAATTTGCGGAAACGATTTCCTACGAATAAATAAATATCCATACGTACCAATCGATATCGAGTAAGTATCGATACTTGAAGAACCGAGTAAAGGTTGACGACTGGAGATGCTCGATGATCATCGATGTTCGATGATCATTGATGTTAAAAGCAAGATCATCGATGTACGGTATTCGCTAAATACTGAACATCGATGTTAACGGAATCGATATCGATGTTAATTCACGGCCTCACGCACGATGAACATCGATGTCGAAAGCAAGAACATCGACGTTTTTACATCGATGTTTGGTATTCGATAAACATCGAACATCAATGTTGGGCTTTCGATTATGACATTGATGTCAACATTGGATTCTCTGATAGCCTCACCAACCTTTTTCATTTTTACCTGACCGACGTTAATTCGTACAGCTTCAGGGTATACAGTCCTCTGACTTCATACCTACCTCTGGAATACCTCAAGGGTCTAATCTTGGACCCTTTATTCTGTTCGTAAATGATCTGATGGATAATATTCACTCTCCACAATTGTTGTTCGTAGACGATTTGGAACTATATCATTAAGTTAGATCACAGGACAACTGTGTTCAACTTCAGCTCGCGCTGGACCATGTTGCTAGTTGGTGCGAGGACAATTATTTGAGTTTGAATGTGTCAAAGTGTAATGTTGTTTCTTTCACAAGGAAAAGAGACTGAATTGACTGTGATTACAGCGTCGGTGGTCAGGTTCTTTCTCGTTCTGATAAGGTGAGGAATCTTGGTGTAGTCTTCGACCAGAAGCTTTCCTCTGTTCCACACATTACCCAACTTTTTTCATCTGCTGCGAAAATATATGGATTTGTTATACGTAATGGCAAATATTTTAATAATTCCTCAACATTCGCAGGACTATTTAATACCCTAATCCGTAGCAAGTTGGAATATGGCAGCAAGATCTGCCGTCCCATTTACACTTATCATCAACGCCATATTGAGGCTGTTCAGAGAAGGTTTTTGAAATACTTAGTTTGGAGGGAGGATAAAGTTTATCCACAGAGAGGAGTCAATCATAACGAATTATTGAGTCGAATTAGTTTAATCTCATTGCACAGCAGGAGAGAAATTTTATCACTCAAATTTTTGTACAAATAACTGCACAATAGTATTGATTGTTCTCCTCTCTTGTCCGCTTTGAAATTTCGTGTTCCTAGGCAGAATCCTCGTAACACAGAATTATTCCACCTAGAGACTCCGAGGACCAATTCCTTAATACAATCCCCCGTTTGGTTTATGGAGTCTACATTCAATAGAGTTGCCAATAATTGTCACATTCACTTTGACTCCATAGAATTTATTATCAGGAGTTAAGCGAAATTGACTAAAATTAATTTATTCAGATTGAGTTCTTTGTAATATTTCATTGAATGCTATAGAGTAGTTATTAGTTACAATTTTTTTAGTTTATATTGAGCTCTTTGTTGAATCTTTTTTTAAATTATTTAGTTATGTATTGTCATCATTATCTGTAGTTGGGTGTTATGCCTGTTGAGAATAAAGAACTTATTATTATTATTATTATTATTATTATTATTATTATTATTATTATTATTATTATTATTATTATTATTATTATTATTATTATTATTATTATTATTATTATTAAAACATCATTGTTTTTAAATTCAATGGACAATGAATCAACTCTGCGATAGTTCATATTTAAATGAGAGGAAATAATAAATACTTGTCTAAAAATCACTGACTGAACAATTCTTCATTCATTATCATTTTACGGCATTATCAAGAATGATAATGCCGCAAAAGGCGAAACTAGTCGAATAAAGAATTGTTCAGTCAGTGATTTTTAGAGAAGTATTTATTATTACCTCTCATTATCAATGTTTTTCTGATATCGATCATCCCCATTATGACAGTATCGAGTAAAAGTATGAATACCTTAGAGGTATCGTTTCATCCCTACCCGAAACACGTGTCAACAGCTGCTTCAAGTGCTAGGTATGTACTTCTTTTTTTCGACCACCACTCGTTTCGACTATTCATGGTTGGAACTTGAACATAATATAATACACAGAAATACGGAAATTTTGTCAAAGACCTCATGAGACTATGTAAAGTAGTGAACCTTGTAGTTAAGAAGCAAATGCAAATACGAGGGTCCTTCATTCTGCTTTTATACAAAACAAATTGTTTGAAGCATACCTAATATTGAAAAGAGAAAAAGACAATTATTCTTTTCTCAGAACATAAAGATAACATGAATGAGAATGCATTTGAGTGAGACTAAAATGCTCATACTTCTGCACAAAAAAGATCTTAAAGCAAATTCTTTGAATAGATTTTTCAAGGTTGAAATGATAACTATGTACAAAAATCGAACGCAACAATCGTTACAACTATACAGATTTTTCACTAACCAAAACGTCTTTCCTAGTTAAGGATTATCAGGTCAAAATAAATGAAAAAAATCCAGATGAGGTTGAACATCATAACCATATGTACATAACAATTTGATCAACATCGTCCATACCTCAGAAACAAAAAAATATGCTATAGGGTAAGTATGGAAGAAGAATAATTTCACGATTCAGCAATCTGGCAATACCGAAATCGAGAATTTGAATTCTAAATGAAATTTGAATTCAATGAGGAGGTAATTCTTTCATTTCTTGAATTCAATAATAGTTAGTTCTTAAATCAATAAACTCAAATCAATAAACTCATAGGTACAATTTTTGATTATATATGAAAGCCCCTAAGCCATTACCTCCTGCATTCTAATATTGTTATGCCTGAGCGCATATTATGTCGTTTCTGTTCACAAAAGTTATTTGTGTACATATAAAAATATATACATTGTGTATATATAAAAACCTTTTAATTATATATATATATATATATATATATATATATATATATATATATATATATATATATATATATATATATATATATATATATATATATATAAAGAGTAAGACTACCACCAAAGCTGTCAAGAATTTATCATACACTTTTCGTAGACTTTTTTGAAGCTTTATGTTATAGTATATTAAGTATTGAATATAAACTCAAATTCAAACACTTGAACTCAATAAAGTAATTGAATTGGAATTCCGATACAATTAAAATAATTGAAGATTTGCTTATTAAAAATAACGTAAATAATTCAATCTGAAATAATCATGTTATTGGAAATTTGTTTGCGCCAAAATTATTTTATGTTCAATGATAAGATTTATAGTAG
The DNA here is from genome assembly GCA_030704895.1 of Henosepilachna vigintioctopunctata. Classification (NCBI taxonomy): domain Eukaryota; kingdom Metazoa; phylum Arthropoda; class Insecta; order Coleoptera; family Coccinellidae; genus Henosepilachna; species Henosepilachna vigintioctopunctata. The sequence continues at coordinate 4,833,498 of JARQZJ010000064.1, read as the reverse complement.
TAAGAGTAGTCTTATTATGGGAAATTCGTTGAGTCCTCTTATAGCCGAGATATTTATGGATGAGTTGGAAAATAGTATTCAAAAAAACCCGAACTTCAAACAGTTTGTATTCTGGTACAGATATGTAGATGATATAATCACCAGTTTTACTAGTACCGATCGTTTATTAAAAAACATTTTGAGAATTTCATTGATTCAGTTCATCCGAATATAAAATTTACAGCCGAAATAGAATGGAATAAATCCTTTTATTTTTTAGACTTTACAATTACAAGATCAAATAATAAGTTTGATTTTTCTATTTTCCATAAGCCATCCCATACGGATACCATAATACACAACTCCTCATACCACCCATATTCACATAAAATGGCAGCGTTCCTCAGGATGGTACATAGATTAACTAAATTACCTTTATCAGAAGAAAACTTCAATAAGAATTGAACATTATTAAACAGATTGCGGTCAAAAATAGTGTCAAAAATTCTTCACAAAAACCTCTGCGATTAGTATTTCCTCATCATTCCGGTAGAAATCGTAAATTTATTAGTTTAATATACTTTGGAACAGTCAGTCAAAAAGTCTGAACCTTTTTGAAAGAACATAATTTTAATATTTCATTTACGTTCATTTCATTTTTCAAACGAATAATAATTTATCGAGACAAATTGAGTACAATAAAAACAAAAATAAAAGAGAAGACAAATCAGGTGTTTACCAATTAAAATGTGGAACATGCCCCGGTATATATAAAGGATGTTTTTTTAGATGTATAGAACTTTAAATTGCAATAAAACAACGATGGATCATTCGACTTTTTCCAACATTTGTGGCCGTATATGGACAATAACACGGCGAATATTGTCTTCCAAATGGTCAAGCGTTTGTGGCTTATCCGCATAGACAAATGACTTTACATAGCCCCACAGAAAGTAGTCTAGCGGTGTTAAATCACAAGATCTTGAGGGCCAATTCAAAGGTCCAATACGTGAAATTAGGCGGTCACCAAACGTGTCTTTCAATAAATCGATTGTGGCACGAGCTGTGTGACATGTTGCGCCGTCTTGTTGAAACCACATCTCCTGGACATCATGGTTGTTCAATTCAGGAATGAAAAAGTTAGTAATCATGGTTCTATTCCGATCACCATTGACTGTAACGTTCTGGTCATCATTGTTTTTGAAGAAGTACGGACCAATGATTCCATCAGCTCATAAAGCGCACCAAACAGTCAGTTTTTCTGGATGTAGCGGTGTTTTGACATACACTTGAGGATTATCTTCACTCCAAATGCGGCAGTTTTGTTTGTTGACGTAGCCATTCAACCAGAAGTGCGCTTCTGGTAAAATGGACATAGTGCGCGATACGTATTCCGCACAGAACCATTATTTTCGAAATAAAATTGCACTATTTGCAAGCGTTGTTCAGGCGTGAGTCTAATTATGAAGAATAGCCAAACCAAACTGAGAATGAATCTTTTCTCAGCCGTTAAATCGGTCGCCATCTTCAACAGTAATGTCAACTTAACTTTAGAGGTGTAGTTCTACACCTCTAAAAAAAACCCCTATAGGTAAAACAAGTAGAAATTTCGGTAATAGAATTCAGGAACATAAATATGGTTCCCTTATAATAAAAGCGATTCGAATTATGCTAACCATTTATAAACAGAAAACCATAATTTTGATACGAATTTCAAAATTTTACATAATATACAGAAAAGTAGTCAATTAGATTTTCAGGAAATATTGGAAATAAATCGACATAAAAATTCTGGAAATTTGCTCAATGAAGAGATAGAGTTAAACAATCCACACTTGTTTAACCTTTTCAGATAATAAAAATTGGATTTCAAAATGGAATATCTTACGTAAAACCTCATATTCATAGAATCTCAAATTGCCTTTATATTTATACCTTTTTTTTCAAATTTGTCGTCATTATTCTGTTTGCATCTGAAGAAGTCGTTTGTAACGATTGTTACGACGAAACGCGTAATGCTTTGTAGTCAATACAGTGTAAATCATAAGTTCCAAGTAATGAGAAATAATAAAAACGCGTAATTCTTAATTCGCTAGTTTCGCCTTTTAGAGCATTATCAATACAAACTAGTCGAATAAAGTTGTAAATTTTTGTTATTATCTCTCATTTAAATATAAACTATCACAGAGTAGATTCATCGTCCATTGAATTTATTATAAGTTCCAATGTTTGAATTTGAGTTTATATTCAATTATAATGGATTTACATCAAGTAAACACCATCGCTATTAAATGTATTAAGAATTAATTAATATGATGTACATTAACTATGATGTCTACCTATTGCGCCAATTTATTGACTATGTACGTATATTTATAACTGCATCTTTTTATTTATTCATTGATGCCATTTTGATAATCATTGTTCTAAATCTCTTGTTTCTCCCCCACGTACTTAGACAAATTGATAATATTGAATAAATGCCGACAGAATTCAGACGTAGCAATCAAATGAATTATTATAACAAAGCCAACTAACCAGTCTGATTTCACCGAGGTCACTGCTCAAGAAAGCGGGAAAATTCAACGGATTCACTTGAAAAGCGCTTACCATTGATTATGCATACAACTACCTCTCTAAAGTAGAATGTTGGTATCTTGAGTGGGTTTTATTACTCATAATTTGTCGAATAATTGTTCCGAATAATCTTTTTCTGTAAGTGAGGTTAATTCATATGGAAAGAGATCTCTTGGACGGTATTCTCACCTCTGACAATTTTCGAATTATCGCATGATTTGAAGGAAACAAAACTTGAGAGCAGCAGATGTTACCGCACCCATTTTCCGGAAAAGGAATAAATTGATGTTGTTCATGGAATGAACAATTTATACAAGTGAAAATTGTAGGTGTATTGGATCATATGAAGATCGGACTTTCGAATAGGCAATAAATTAAGAAAATGATGAATGGGCTCAAATGAAATCGCCGCTCCAAGAAATATCGAGGTCAACAATTTCGACCATAAGTCAATAGAATATTCGCAAATATTATCACATTATTTTATGGAAAATCGTGTACAAATTTCATGTAACTATTACAATTGATATTCGAAGTTCTGTATTTATATGTTTTCTGTCTTAGTATCGCGGAAGTCAATATTTAGCCCTGTAATGCAAGAACTCAGTTTTTCGAATTGTTTTTTAATAGTTCTGTACACTTTTCACAACAAAAAGTTTACAGAAAAAAAAATGTATATCCACAGAAAATTAAGATTTATAAAAACTTCAGACTCAGTTTGATGAAAGTGATATAAGTCTCATTTTGCTTGAAGATAAACGTTCGTCTTCGTACTATTCGAAATGGATGTGGCAACAATGCTGATCCAGCATAAAGAAATTGAGTGACCTTTCAATTCGAAAATTACAAATTCACGAATATGACTCAATCGGATTGATCTCTATACCCGTTGAATTCCCTGATTGAATTTGCATTGAATCAAAGTTTATCGCGTACTCGTGCCTTTAGGACTTTAAGTCATAACAAAGCTTTTACAGAGTTCATCGCGTACTCGTGTGTTTAGAACACAATGTTTTTAAAGAGTTTATCGTGTACTCTTGCCTTTAGGTAAATACAAAGTTTTTACAGAGATGATCGTCTACTCGGGCATTTAAGCAAATACAAAGTTTTTACAGAGTTTATCGTGTATTTGTGCGAGAATTAGTCGGGTGCTACTCCACTACAAGTAAACACGGGGGTTTCGGATGACTGAATAAATCTTTTCTTCTCCCTCAAAACCGATATACGAGGAATACGAGAATTACAGGATTACAGTTTCAATCAGAACTAGTTGAGGTCTAATATTTTATCTTCCTTTAAAGCCACCTTTATCAGATATTTTAAATTTGAAGAACAATTGATATCTGATGCAACATTCAATGTTATAAGGTCTCATGAATTAATAATTCTGTTTAAAGCTGGCATTAATTAAATTATCTCAGAAAGTTGTTTCGAAATTTTCATAAACATTAAAATCTTACATATGAATTTTCGGAAATCACTTTTCTTGAGTATTCAATATTTACTCATATGTTTATTCACATATTTTCATTCAAAAATCACAAAGAACGTGAAATTTAACGAGACTATGATTTTGCAACTTATCAACTGGAAATAAATGGATGAATTTCATATATTTTCTGTTACAGTAACAATCTTCATAGTTCTTTCTCTCAAAGATTTTCATTATAGTGCCCACTCGTATTTTTTATTCAGCGGGCCTACAGTTTAATGCCGGTACCGAACGGCCATTGAGCTTAAATCAATGTACGTCACCAGGCATATTTCATTATTTAAACTACTCAAATCATGCCAAACACAAACACCCATGCCTTCAGCAAGGCTCGAACCCGAGTTCTACCGCACCTTAGTCGGGTGTTTTCCCGACTGAGCCACGTAGACCAGCCTACTCGTATTTATTTGAAAGTATAAATTTTCCATGACAATAAATCATTCGAAGATAACAGATACAATTTACTCGTCAGCATGACAATTATAATATTCAATCTTATAAGACATTGATCGCTTCTCAAACATATTTTTTCTAATTTTCTCTGATACGATTCTGAAATTCCATATTTCATATTCTGAAAAATTTTATTCGATTCAAAGTATTGTATATGCGAAATGTTAAAATTGATATAATTGATATAATGTTGATAAGATAATCAAATATATTACGCGTAACAGTTTTTATACAATGATGGATTTTAAATAATTCCACTTGACATTGTATGTCTCAAAAATTTCTATCTGAGCGTTTGAAATTGATATAAATTCTGAAATATAAAAACATTTCTTCAAATTATTCATCAGTTAATTTTATGTATCCTCTACAGATGTTGATCAAAACGAAATTCAGCCTGAAAGTTTTCAAAAAGGAAAAAATTTATTGATTAAACTGACACCTCTAACAATCCAATGGATATGTATTCAGAAAGTATCAAAATCACTATATATCAACATGTTATATGCAAGAAAAAATCTCATGAATATAACCATATACCTTCAACTTTCTAATCATAAAAGAAAATATTGAAAAGTACAGGTTTCAATCTGAAATAAAACGAAATAATATAATCCTATGACGGTAAAGATGGTACAACATTCAAGTTAAACAATTCGTAATTCGTAATATACGTTATTAAGAAGTGAAATGAATACTAGAAAAACAATACATACTTTTTCCGTGAATGATTTCAAATTGAAAAAATTCAGGAAAACGAAGTGAAGCTCATAAATATTGAAAAACCGAAACACAAAATAACCGAAAAATTTTGAAGTTGAAAAGGATATAAAATGGCAATTTTTGAAATGGCGATATTTCATGTCCAAGAATTTGCGAAATATGTTTATTGACAGAACGTATTTGAAACATCTTAGATTATATTGAAGAATTTATGTTTTTATCAAATAACACGAATGAAACAACACATCATAATCAACACAATCCTTGTAAACAATTGAACGAATAAACATAAAGTGAAAAGTGATTTACCTATATGAATTTTATTGAACACCATCCGATGCACATATTTCTTCACACATCACAAGCCTACATTCAAAATAATCAATTCAAATAGCCTACTCAAAATTTTTCAGATATTTCTGAGGTTAAGGTCGAGTCAAGTCGAGCGAAAAAGTGGTACAGAAACACTTCAGGAAATTCTCGACGCCCTATAACGTTGTGAATAAAACCAAGCACGCACTATGAACACACGGTATATCTAAAATTTCACAGAATTTGAACCACTAGTTTAAAAATTATAACTAGTCAAAGTTTCTTAATTTTGTCACCCATTGCTGACGTCGTCAATACTCTAAGGCACTTCCAGAAGACACAGAAGCTTCAAATTTGGAACACAATTACTGAAAAGTATTTTCTATAAACCAACTGCATAAATAACTTTGTAATCCCATATAAATATACAGGATTACAAAGTTACATTTGCTGTGAATGAATAAGTGTACCTGTATTGTATATAAGGACTCTACAAAAATAAATCAGATACAATTAAAAATAAAACTTAAACAAATCTCGCAATTCAGTTCATTTACTGCAAAAACTTCTGAGATTCATAAATATCAATTTAATTCATTTATTCAGTCCTCACTGAAGGGACCTTCCGTCTTAAGTTATTATGTAATAAGCTAATCTAACAACATGTTCTACTGACCACATCAATATTACAAATCTTTTTCGTTCTGAATAAAATAGATGGAAATCCTGAAAAGACAACCTGGAAATCGCATGAAAACACAATGTATCTTACAAGTAAAACATATTATATCAAATAAGCTTGTGTAGTAGAGGTAAGCTAAATCGTCCGTAAAGTACTGATTAAATTAACTGACTTTGTATTACATGAATCTCACAACTTTTTACAGTAGAAGAACTGAGTTACAGAGTTGGATTTTCTAACAAGTTTTTGATGGCATTTATGAAATTCAAATATTCAATAGTTTTGTCAAAGCTGCAATTCGCAACGAAATGTCAACTGGAATGAATATTTCCCAATCGAAAAGGATGTTATTGATAAAAATATCATAAAAACTTAACGTCAAGTCAATGATAAACTCACTAAAATGTTCGACTTTGATTACAACAAGAACTGAATTCCACAAAAAATTCTTGAGAATTTGTGTCTAACTTACATAAATGCAATTCAACAAATATTATTCCGCTCAGTGATGTCGACCGCAATATCCGGGTAATATAATTCAAGATTATCATCTGAGAAATACTTTTAACGAAGGTAATTAATTATATAATAATTTTAAAAGTCGACCATAAGAATTAACGTTAGAACTTCGAGGCTTCGTATTCTATAAACAGAAGTGAATGATCTTTGAACAGGAATACAAGTACCTAACTACGAAAATCAAAAGTGGTAATTCCAGATAAGCACCTAAGAAATATTTCACTATACACTAGCGTTCATGAAAGTGAAATCAAGGTTCACATGTACTTGAACTTGCGGATTCAAGAAAATGAATTTAACTCAATTTAGACAAAAAATTGACTAATCTTTTGAATAACAGACAAAAATGCAATGTTGTTTGATTTGAGAATGTTAGTAGAAATAGTTTCAAAGAAGAGCACTGTAAGACATTTAAGCTTATAACATAAACAATGAAAAGCGATATTTGTGCGAAATTAAGTCATCATAAATGAGGATATTCCAACTTTCTAGTCTAAGGTCAAACGGACACACTGAATTAATATGCCAACTGATCTTATTAATTCAGGGCGTATGGAAGCCCTAAAAGAATATGATCAATTCTGATATATTCCGATAATTTTTGGCGTATTCAACAAAGTTCACAGATGTGATAGAATTACATACCATTCATCAATGTATGCATCTGTCTATATTTAACGTGATCATTTATTTTTTACCAGAGCGGGAATCAGCGGAATTATAAGATAAAAATTTTTTTATTGTCATATAAGTTTTTCATTATAGAAAATAGAATAACACAAAATGATAAAAGTCATTTCTGTACTTTTTCCCACTCAAGTACTTTTGTTAAATTTATCCATTCAAAGCCTAAACTAACTATTATTGCAATATAGTAATATAGCACTACTGCAGGTATTATTTTCTTGTTTCTTGAATTTTACTTGGTTCTCCTGGTCTATTCTGGAATTCTACTGGTCAATATCAGCTTCTATATAGGATAATTCAAACACTTGAGTTTGATTCACACTTTTATTGTCATAACGTGATGCTTAGTCGGTTAAAGAAAAGTCGGTTATAACGACGAAACGCGTCACGTTATGACAATGAAAGTGTAAATTAAATTGAAGTCTTCGAATTATGCTACAGTTATACTGGATTTGCACCAAGTAAATGCCCATACTGTTCAATAGCAGTTTCTCTGTCTTGCCATTTTATTTGAGACGAGATGATTGAATTCCTTGGCTGACTTTATGGCTGATACATTTTGCCTTTCGATTTTCAATACAGTATCATGAACGGTCGCTTGTAGTGTGAGCAGAAAATGTAACCACAATTTTGAACTGGAATTTTCGAGGAACGTCTTCAAAATATTGGAGAATTTATCGATACTTAGAAAAGTTTTTCACAGGCTGAAACATTTTCGTAAATTTTTTAAGCGTGCATCAACGAGAGCCACCTTGTTTACAGAAGCCAAGCTGCTTGTGATACTCTGTCTTGGTAGAATATCCAAACTATTTCAAAACTTTTACTCGAACGCTGTAGATGTAGAAAAACGAGTAAATTTTCAATGTGATGCATTCGAAGTCCACAGGAAGACTGCCAGCGGCAGTTTTTGATGGTGTTGTGGAATATGTGGCTCCACATCCGATTCCAATAAGCTATCTTATCGATTAATTCGTTCAATTTTACATAAAATTGAATTCGACAAGAACCTATTTTGAATTATCGTTCGATCTGTCTCTAAAAGGGGGACTATATCGACCTCGTTGAAGGCTCCAAGACTCAATCAATGCGGAACTGTCCCGCACAAAGCGGAAGTTATGGTCACGTTATATATATCAGGAGTTCCCAACCAGAGAGCGCATTACTAGAGGACGACGAGAAATGTCAAAGGAATTAATATGTATTAAAGATGAATTTTTTGAAGTCAATAATAATATCAGAACTTGGCGTCATTAGTTAGCTGTTCTTAAATAATATCGTAGTTTTCTTTTGTTGGATTTTATGGTATTCATTGGTGCTATGTTGTATAATTTGGTGTTATTGCTGGAATTTTTTAATTTAATTTCAACTTGATTTTAATTGGCCCTACGTTTGATTGAAACTAAACAAAATCTTACATTATTCCACAGATATGTTGATTATCTTATATAAGGTAACTAAGAATCTACCAACTGATTGATGATGAGCGTTCCAAATGAGTTATTTTATTTCCATAATGAAATAAAATTCCCGAATAACAATTTCTATTCTACATAAATGCAACGAAATACTTTTCTCAAGGAATGTTTAAAAATTCTTGAATTTCATTGTGGAATGAAAATGGTATATACGGATTTCAAAATATTTTTTATATCTCCGAGAAATTCAATATGAAAATACACAATTTAATGAGCCATTATTAGTATTCATGCAATTTGAAATTTATGAATGAAATTATACAAATTGGTACTTTTTGGACATAGATTGGTAAGTTTGGACGTGTTTTGAAATATGTTATACAATTTCTTCAGATTTCTCAAGATATATATGCATGTTAATTGAATTCTGGTAGTGAAAATGAAAGATAAATTCATTGACACAATACTTTGTAAAAATTGAAGCATCGTTATTCCGGAATTGAAGAATATTATTTGTGAATTATTGATAAAGACAAAATACTTTCCAAAATCATTCAATACGAATTTTAAATGACAATTAGTTGAATTCGAAACAAGCAAATTCAAATGAACAAAGTGATTTGAATTGGGTTGAAGAAATGGTGAAACATAAGAAAAAAATTAAATATAAGAGAATTCAGAATATACGCATAAGAATTTTTTATTGAATTAATTGCCTATGAAATAGTCGAAAGGATTTGAGTTTGAATCAAACTATGAATCTATTTAAGTTGAATTTAGAACATCGGAATTCAAAACATGGAGTTCACGAAATTTTAATGAAATACAATGAAAGTTAAACTAATTCTGAATCATTGTTTTACATCTAGACTTCAAAAAAAATGATTTGCAATAATCAATAATTATTTCAATTCAAGTGGAACATGTAAATTCAAAATAATGAAGTGAATAATATTCGAGCGAAAAAAAATATATTGTGGAGGTATATTTTATATAAGATTTTTGTTTCAGAAAACAATCAATTTCACCAGAGAATTAATTTAAATGATCAAATATCCAAAAATTTTTGTGTAATTGTATTCGAACTTGAAATATTTGAAGAAATGAAATCTGGGCAGAAAAATAACTCCATGATTCAAAATAAATTATGAATACCTATTCGATAATTTAATTCACTTTACAGATTTACTTCTGAATTATGAATTCAATAATTCATATGAAATCAGTAATTAAGAAGTAAATTAAATATTAACAAATTAAAATTAAAAACAAATTAAAAGGATTGTAAGGCAATAATATTATGATGTAAGGAACTTGAGAATTAAAAATAATAACAAAGTACGATAGTTTTTATAGTTTCATTCAAAATTTTTGGGATATTCACTTGGCAATATTTAGGACTGTTATATACAAAAAATTTTTATAAAACTTTTTGTATTGATTTATTTTATAAATTTTATTATAAGATAATAAATTTGAATAAATTAAAAAAAAATAAAATTATAAGATAATACACAATTAATCAAACTTCAAGTCGAATTATAGGAACGAAATGAAATAGATTTTAACGTTTTTATAACTCACCAAAGAAAAGTAAAATCAAAAAGGCCGTATATTTTACACCCTGTTGAGCACACATGTTAAAACAAAATAATCGTTGCAGTTAATCCTTGTCCTTTTAAAATAGCGTTACTGCGCACCGGGATAACAACATTCTGAATACTGCTTCAAATTTGATTAAACCGGGATAGCTTAGACAACGTGACCATACCGTATCACACGACTCCGACGCTGCGCCACCGATCGGTTTATGAGTTCTCCTGCTATCCCACAACGGAACGAAGACCCTTCCTTGGCCGCCCGCTGGAGGTTTTCGTAGCGGATGACGTCTCTTAAAAATATCGACGGATCAATTTATGTAGGGGATAATCATTTCATTGCAGGCTTCAATGCTATTGTATTTCTTTCTCTTCGAATAAAATTATATAATTCAAGTACCGTTATTATCGTACGATGTAATTCACAAATGAAAGTTATTGTTGGATTGACGATAATGGTTTTACGCTGAAATATATATGAAGATAAATTTTGCGTAGTTTATTTATGTTTCTCAGATTATCCTATCCCTGTTCCAATTTTAGAATTAAATTTTAATTTATCAAACTAATTAGTCTTAATTTATCAACAGTGAGTCATTCAATAATATACGCTTATACAGGATGCATTGTGAGGAATATTATGCTAATTGATGAATAAGTTCTATTTTATGTAATTTCTTTCGTAGTCCATAGACCTCGAAATGAGGTAGGCTATGTTTTTCTAGCTCCTAGATTAATATGGAAAATATTGAGAATTCCATCACGAAATACTAATTCGCCTGATAGTTGAGTTAATATTCTTATTGTAGACTACATAATGAAAATTATTTTAATATGGAATAATCAAATGTATTGTTGTTGATAATTGTGAGGTAATTGAGAGTTCCGTGTACTCTGATATACGGTGTTTTTTTTAGAGGTATAGAACTTTAAATTGGAATAAAACGATGGATCATTCGATTGACAAGAATTTTTTTTATACGAAAGATAATCTTGTGGCATCACATTTTAAATATGATTTCTGGCATATGACCGCCACGGCTGGCTCGGATGTAGTTCAATCTGGACGTCCAATTTTCGATGACTTTTTCCAACATTTGTGGCCGTATGTCGGCAAAAACACGGCGAATATTGTCTTCCCAAATGGTCAAGCGTTTCTGGCTTATCAGCAGAGACCAATGACTTTACATAGCCCCACAGAAAGTAGTCTAGCGGTGTTAAATCACAAGATCTTGGAGGCTAATTCACAGGTCCAAAACGTGAAATTAGGCGGTCATCAAACGGGTTTTCAATAAATTGATTGTGGCACGAGCTGTGTGACATGTTGCGCCGTATTGTTGAAACCACAGCTCCTGGATGTGATACCATGGTTGATGATACAATCATGGTTGTTCAATTCAGGAATGAAAAAGTTAGTAATCATGTCTCTATACTGATCACCATTGACTGTAACGTTCTGGCCATCATCGTTTTTGAAGAAGTACGGACCAATGATTTCACCAGCCCATAAAGCGTACCAAACAGTCAGTTTTTTCTGGATGTAACGATGTTTTGACATACACTTGAGGATTATCTTCACTCCAAATGCGGCAGTTTTGTTTGCTGACGTAGCCATTCAACCTGAAGTGCGCTTCATCGTTAAACAAAATTTGCTTATGAAAATCGGGAACAACGGCAATCTCGTTTTGGGCCCATTCGACGAATCTACGCCTTGCTTGATGATCGATTGGCTTCGTTTGATGAATTGACAAACCAAACTGGGAATAAACCACTTCTCAGCTGTTAAATCGGTCGCCATCTTCAACAGTAATGCCAACATAAAGTTCTATACCTCTAAAAAACACCCGTTATTTATATGGTTTATTTGGAATGGTGGTTTCATTCGAAATGTGATATTATTACAGTGTAGTTATATAGTTATATACAACGTGACCAAATGTCCCGTTTTGAACGGGACCGTCCCGTTTTCGGTTGTTTTTCCTCTCTCCTTCCCTCTTAATAATAAGCGTTAGTGAAGTAAATGGTTTTTCAATAATACAAAGTTTTGGCTAAAAAAATGGTGGCCACGTCAATTATATATATATATATATATATATATATATATATATATATATATATATATATATATATATATATATATATATATATATATATATATATATATATATATTCAATATTCACATATAACATATATATAATTATATATTATATATATATAATATATACAATATTGAATAATGTTCAAGTAATCTACTTAATAATTTATAATATATATATATATATATGTATATATATATATATATATATATATATATATATATATATATATATATATAAATATATATATATATATATATTTTTTTGATACTTTTTGGGTTCTTGGTAAGAGCTGGACAAGAAATGATTCAAAACGACTCATCGGCAGTAATTCTATATTTCGAACACAGATTCGGTCCTTTATCAGAAATAAACTGACAGAAGTCAATGAACTATTAAAAACGACACAAAAATCATCCACTAGTAGAAAGATCAATGAGTCTTTATACCATGACTCCGATAAGACATTGATACTGTTTTGTATTAATTTCATCAGTTGGATGGTTTTTGTGTCGTTTTTAATAGTTTATGAACTTCTGTCAAAATATTCGTAATGAAGGACCGAATCTATTTTCTGCCTCTTGCCGTGATCCCAAAAAGTATCTAGAAAGTAAAAAGAAAGATATATATATATATATATATATATATATATATATATATATATATATATATATATATATATATATATATATATATATATATATATATATATATTATATTCGATAATTTGATATAGGCAAAACTAGTTGTGAGATTAAGTTTTCGGTTACCTCTTGGTGAAATATGATTGAATAATAATTCACATTGAATTATTGGCTTAATGCTTCACGAATGTATTGAAAATTAATATACTAAAATTATAAGGTTGCGTCAACATGTTTCGAGCGGTTTGCTCATCATCGTGACTGATTATCAAGACATTATCAATCTTGATATGAGCTTTCTGCCGAAATATGTTGACTCAACTTTTATGGTATTATTTTTCTATACATTCTTAAAAATTGAGCGATGTATTGTTCCAAATAAACATCCAGTGTTTATTTGGAACCATTTTTATAAATATCAGTGATTTTATAAGTGTCTTGTTTAACTTTATTCAATTTATACGTAGAAAAACTATTATAAAATTCACAATGCAACGATTAATTTTATTTTCATTTTTATCAGTGTCCACTGATGCCCTGATAGCAAATATAACTGTTTGTATGTATTAATGTCAGTATGCATTCCAAAATAACATCAAGGTTGAATCCTTAAATAATTTTGAATGGAACAACAACGTATTTCGAAATCATTGGACGGCTAACATTTCTTTGCCAAAAAACTATAAATACATCGTTGATAAAATGAATAGCCGTTTAGAATTATGAAATTTTACCTTCAATTATTGTGTTTACGGAATGCTGGGTTCATGTGAACTGTTCCTATTTAGAAAATTATACTCAAGAAATGTTTCATAAAATCAACTCTTTTAAAATCTGTGTAATGAATTCTTGAGCATGTAAGGTCAACTTATATGTTTTACTTTCGTAAGAATATCATAGAACTCATAGGATTTTACGGTTTTTCACGTTTATTTACATTGATGTTTCATGGTACTCATCCATCTTTAACAGTATGACACACTGTTTCAATATAAGGACATATAAAGCGTAAAAGTAATGTACAAATGAATTTATAGATTTGCAAAATGGATTTACTGCTGCAGATATAGTTTTCTTGCTACTCGTACATCGATTTATCTACAACTTCTACTACCTTTCTTGAATAGGATCATAAATTCCTTCGTATCTGACAGTTCAAGGTCTTCGCCTCTACTGGATTTATTTTAATGCTTAATCATTGAGATTGAATAATTTGCTCCCATAATGTCATTGACCATTTGTATATCACTTTTGGCACGTACTAGATTTCCAGTGCATATTTGTTTTGTGTCGATAAAATAATTGATAGATATGGCAATTATCATCTTATATTTTAGATATTAATTCTATACCTAGTCTATAAAAAAATTATCTTCGAATTAAGGAGGTTATCTGTGATACGTGGTGAACACAGAATATTATCTACTGAAACTCGTAACTAGTGCCTTCGCTACTTCTAATGATGGTAGTAAGAAGAATTTACTGCAAAACTATAAGCATCAGTTAATTGACTGAACCATGAATGAATAAGAAATGGTTAAATAAAGTCAAAACTATTCAGGACTCAGGTTAATTTACAAAATGAAGTATGAAAATACTTTATTCAAGGCTATTAACAACTGAGGTTCAACATTGTTGCCATATTTGATTAACAAAGAAATTGATATCTCAAAACAAAGGCTAATTGAATTAAATACATGTTTTTTTCTGTATTAAAGGGTTTCTTCTGTTGAGATATTTCATTCATATTCATGAGTTCTCAAATAATTTGATAGTCATTTCATGATATCTAACAATGTTGAAATTTCCATTTCAGATTCATTCTGAGTTAAAACATATCAGACATCTTTGTGAAACATTAAGCCAAGAGCTTGATTTAAATAATTTTTTAATCAAGTGTCATATTTGGACATATTTGGCGCAATTACTCTCTTTCAATGTTATTTCCGAAAAACAATAATTTAATAAAAAAATTCAACAATAATTTTTAATTAATTTGATATTTTTCGAAACTTTTTTGTGGATCCAAATTTTATACAAACGTCTTTCTTTCACAATTCTTTCAATTGTCATAGTGCAATATGAATCCCTTCTTGTGCCATTTAGGGAGTACGCTGAGAAATTTGAAAAAATGGGAGATATTTCGAAGGAGTTTAATTTCCTGAAATATCCAAAAATTGCTGAGTGATTCGTTTGATACTGAAAATATTATTCGTTGAATATTGTGACACAAAAAATAGTTCGCTGAATAAGGCTTTAATTTTTTTCACTTTAGTGAACCTACAGTTTAACGTCGTTTCCGAACGGCCATTGGGCTTGTAATCGATGTACATAGACAAACACAAAGACACATGCCTTCAGCGGGGCTCGAACCCGACTAAGCTTCGGAAATCGGCACTAAATAAGGTTTTTAGCATATATAAATATCGAGATAGTGAAAAAACTGAAAAAATTACTATGAAAAACATAAAATATAAAAATTAAGTTTGTATACCTATAGTAGATACTCGTACCTATATAGAATATATATATATATATATATATATATATATATATATATATATATATATATATATATATATATATATAGGTACTTATATAAAAATATAGTATCAATTTTTTTGTGGGTCCAACAGCTTTCGAGATAATTTGATTCTAATGGTTATAATATTTTTATTTTTCCTGTCCACTTCTTTTTACCTTGTTTGAGTGCAATGCTTATGCTTTTTTAACAGAGGAAATTTTTCAAATGGATAGTATTCAAAATATTCTATCATCATTAGATGAAATTCATTATGAAGTTTTTAGCGAATTTTTTGAAATCTTCACGGAGTTAGACTATGAATTGTAGAATAAATATATAGATTGTGAATATTTATTGAGCAACTTAAAACTTAATTGCAATTCCGTAATATTGAGATCAAACGAAGTTTGTTAATTTACTTTTGCTGAAACTAATTATATTTTGAATACCCTTTGATAAGAAGTTTATCTTTTCTCATTATCTATTTTTTTCTTCAAAGCATATTCCGAATCACATGAGCTGAATTAGAAGTTGATTACAAATTTGTTACAATTATAGTATTGGTTAGTTATGATAATGATAACCTGAATTGTATTTAGGTTCGTGATTAATTTGGTGTTTATTTCTTATATTTTTCGGTTTATTTTTCTTTTGATATATGTATGGTTACTGAAAATATAAATTGGTATGTCCCTATAATTAAGTATAAATGAATTAATTGAGTTGTCTGCTAATAAGAACATAAATGACTATTATAAATGAATCCAAATGCTTTATTGATTGAGCAATAGAATAAGTGTTTCAATTGCCTCGAAGAAAAGAATCATCGAAATATAATTTTATTAAATAGGTATTACCTATTTTTGCAAATTCAGTTTGTGTATAATTTCATTTAGATAAAATATATGAAATAGTAATGGTTCAATTCAAGAAGAACTTCAAAAAGTAATTCAAGAACAACTCTAATATGTAACTCAAAATAAGATTGTTTATCGATTGACTTGAGTGTTCTCAAAAAAAATATATTTTTCCAATCCTGTTTTTCAATATCTACTGATAATGAGATAGATGATTTTGAAAATTAGAATTCATGAAAGGTACGAAGACCAATAATTTCAAACTTATTTCAGTTCCAAAAAATCAAGATGAGGAGAACAACTGAAAAGGTATGGATTGATCAACAGAATGATTCATTGAAAGATCACAAAAGTGCTTACTATTTTATTTTTGGCTTAGCTAATCTCATTGATATCAACAAATCGTTGATACGAGTATAAAAAGCATATTGAAAAAAAAATATGCTGGTAAATAGCATATTCTGTTTGCCAGCTTACATTTCGATAATTCGTTATGAAACAATTCAATGATTATCATACTAAGTTCACAATAATGTTTGAGATAAGATTGAGACTATTGTGCCTGAATCCTGAATCATTGTCTGGCAATGAATATGCGTTGAATTCAGATGAAACTTAGATACACCTATTTGGCGCAGAATTCTCCCCTCTGTCGTATAATGAGGTAGGTAAAGGTATAGTAATAAAGCTCAAAAATATGTTGATTTGTTTTCAATGTCTCTTCTTGGTATAAAAAGTGCTCCGAGAAGGTACAAAAATAGTTTTTAATTTATCAAACCCATGATCTATAGTTGAACGGCATGTTCCTTATTTCGTAGCAAGTACTTGTCCCTTATATCTTATCAATTATCATTAATTATACGAGATATTTGGTGGATATAAGTCAGAAAATGTTCAGAATTTAGTCCATTCCCGGAAACCAATGAATATAGTGGCTCTGGTGGCTGTACCAATATTATATATACCAATATTACCAATACCTATTTGAATTTACTCTTCGCGCAATATTTTGTCGCAGCATTGGTAGTATTTCCTTATCAATAACAATTAAACTTCAAATGTTTTAAATTGAATGCAGGTTGATATGAGTTGAACGCAAACTTTTCATATTGTTAATTTCGATTCCATCGATTTCGTTCGCCCTGAACTAACCGTGATGTGTGATAATATATTCAGTTTTTTACATCGCTTTTTTGAGAATTAATAATTATTTCTTACTTTTATTATTAAATGAGCATTCTCAAATTCTCGAATATTATACGCAATTTTTCAAATTGTTTCCCTGATAATAATAAGCACAACAAAAAAAAATAGTGACATCGGTCCAGCCGTTGACTTTACATTTTAGATAGAAAACGTTCGTATGGGAACAAGAAATGGACTGTTTTTAGGGTTCTCCCTGCAATTATTCGAATTTTTCCCGCCGTTGGAACCATCCTTCATCTTCACTTCAGACTTCATCGAACATTTTGAAAACGAAATTGCCCAGGCGTTGTTAGTTATGCGCTTACCAACACATTTTTGCTGCGATTCATTTTTATACTGCAGATATATATATATATATATATATATATATATATATATATATATATATATATATATATATATATATATATATATATATATATATATATATATATATCTGTGTAAACCCTTAGTTGTTTAAGTTCATTAAATTTGTTGACTTGTCCTATACACAATGTAGTGTCTAAAGGGATTAAATAAATTATTATTATTATTATTATTATTATATATATATATATATATATATATATATATATATATATATATATATATATATATATATATATATATATATATATATATATATATATATAGTGGGTATATTTTTGTATCTGCTAGTATATTTATGTCATTATAATAATTTAATGCATATGTAATTATGCATTAAACGAATAAAAAAATAAAAAGATTTTTTTGGAACGTAATATTGTGAATATTTTTTTTTTTTTAATTTAGTGGACCTACAGTTTAACGCCGGTTCCGAACGGCCATTGGACTTGTAATCGATGTACATTACCCAGCATAAGGATTACTACCAAGTTTCTACTGATGATGGTTCAATGTGGAAGACATATGTGACTCAGGTGTTCTTCCAGCTTGTGAAGAGTATGTTTGTCATTCGCAATTTATCTGTCTGGATGTCGTTCCATACTTTGACAACAGCGTTCTTCGTGCTAATGAAGTCACTCATAAAATATGGTATACTCTGGGGCTGCTCTTCTCTAGCAATGACTATTTTTGAACTTCAATAAAAGTATATTAGGAAATCTAGACTATCCTAACTAGAAATTATGACTTTGTCTCGACTATATATTTACGAATTCCTTATTTGTCATGAACTGAAAAAAATAACAATAGTAGAATATAAACTTAAATTCAAACACTTGAACTTATGATTTACACTTTATTCACTACATAGCATTTCGTCGTTACAAACGACTTCTTCAGATGCTTACAGAATAATGTACAGATGCTTATAGAATGAATTACATACGTCACACTATAGTACTGTAGTGAACAAAGTGTAAATCATAAGTTCAAGTGATTGAATTTAATTTTATATTCAATTATAATGGATTTACATCAAGTAAACGCCAACACTATCAAATATTACAATAGTAGCTTAAATGCAGGTTATCAAATATATGACAAAAAACAAACAAGATGGGCAAGTCACAAAATGTTCCGAATTCATATTGTTCCAAATTTTATAACAAGTTACCTTATCATGTAAGGAACTCTGATCAAGTCAAATTTAAAAGGCATATTAAGGGGGCATTAAATTGCATTTTCATTACATTTGCATTAAGGAGCATTTTCATTTCGAAGAAGCTACTTCTCATGTGGTTCTGTATTGGAGGCATGAAAAACTTTTTTTATTCTTGACTTTTCTTTTTCATTTATTCTTCTAATATCGAATGGTTTTTTGTTACTCTACTTCTGATATCATTTATAGTTATATACTATTTACTATTTCCATATGGATGACTTGTGGTAAAAATGTACCAATTTGAAAAGCATAAAATAAATATCTATGTATCCATAATATATACGAACTTACGAACCAGTGAAGTAACTATAAGATAACAGACGAAGCAAAACTCCGAAGCTGCATAGAAATAAACCCCTGAAGATGCTTACTTTCAAAACCTTTCGAAATTTCAAACATTTTTAGAATTAATTTAGTTCTTGAAAATTAACGAAAAAATTTTCGAACATTTTGACGAAAAATCAGAACATAAACATTAGGAAAGTTTGGAGTGTATTCAAGTGAATTATAATAATGTCATTGTGTGGTCGCACATCAATCATGAAAGCGGATTATAGTCCCGAGAATGCCAATATTCTTTTCGAAAAAGTTGAAAATAGTTCGAAAACAATTCAATTGTCCCTAATAATAATAAATCTACTTATCCTAGTTGACAGAGACTTATACAAGTGTACGTTTTAAAGATAATTTTTATTTGATTATTAAAAATCGAATACTTCTTGAAATGAACACCAACAGGAAACATATTAATTTCCTGTCTGATAACATCTAATCAGTGTTAATTAACCCTTCAGTAATTGTAAAAAATCAAGAACTTTCTAAACCTCAACAAGGCAAAAAAGCTAATTTGTCTGCTCTGACCTATTTTATCTTTTTCAAAGAAATTTAACATTTCTCTCTATGATAAAATTCCATGAATTACTTAACTATACTGAATGAATTTCCAAGAACAAACTCTTAATTACGTATATTGCAATCGAAAATATCAACTGAAATTCTCATGTGTACAAATTTTTTTGTTATGAAGGCAAAACCACCTTTCAAAAATAAAACTGACCAATTATAATTTCAACTTCTTAACTTCAACTTATAATCTTTTATCGTTAAGATTGTCTGGGATTTCCAGAAGCTATAAAAGTCCCACAAAAGCCGGACGGTATTTCATTGTCGTCTGCAACGTTGTGTTGACTCTTCCCAATATGTTTTGGGTGTATAAAACGTGTACGAAACAGTGTTTCGTGTTTTATATATTAATTTTTTATATATCTCTTCAAGTACTATCATCTTTAACTTGAACTACGCCGTTCTGACGATAGGCAATAACCTTGAAACATATGTAAACGGCTGTTATATAGAAAAATGTGTAGGTTTTCAACGTAAGTTTCTTTTACTTAATTTTAGTTTACCTGCATTAAATATAATTCTTAGAATAATTCTTTTATCGTTAAGATTGTCTGGGATTTCCAGAAGCTATAAAAGTCTCACAAAAGCCGGACGGTATTTCATTGTCGTCTGCAACGTTGTGTTGACTCTTCCCAATATGTTTTGGGTGTATAAAACGTGTACGAAACAGTGTTTCGTGTTTTATATATTAATTTTTTATATATCTCTTCAAGTACTATCATCTTTAACTTGAACTACGCCGTTCTGACGATAGGCAATAACCTTGAAACATATGTAAACGGCTGTTTTATAGAAAAATGTGTAGGTTTTCAACGTAAGTTTCTTTTACTTAATTTTAGTTTACCTGCAATAAATATAATTCTTAGAATAATTCTTTTATCGTTAAGATTGTCTGGGATTTCCAGAAGCTATAAAAGTCTCACAAAAGCCGGACGGTATTTCATTGTCGTCTGCAACGTTGTGTTGACTCTTCCCAATATGTTTTGGGTGTATAAAACGTGTACGAAACAGTGTTTCGTGTTTTATATTTAATTTTTTATATATCTCTTCAAGTACTATCATCTTTAACTTGAACTACGCCGTTCTGACGATAGGTAATAACCTTGAAACATATGTAAACGGCTGTTATATAGAAAAATGTGTAGGTTTTCAACGTAAGTTTCTTTTACTTAAATATAATTTCACTAGAAAGTTACAATTACTAAATAGAAAAATGTTGAAGAGAAATCGAAATACTCATATTTATAGCAAAAAATAATGGTCATCAAAATATCAAGAAGTATCAAAGAGAAATATCGGCATAAATAAACAAAAAATGTACTTCGATAGGATGAACGACGTCGATATACCTATGACTGTTTAAATGATGACTTAATTTAAATAATTCGAAAATATTCCTCTTCTTGACAAAGGAAATAGATACGGATTCACTAGAAGTGATTGATCTTATCTAATAACGAATAGAAGAACTTCAGAGTTTGTAGTCTCATAATTAAATATATAAATGTATAATAATCATAATTAAATATATATATATATATATATATATATATATATATATATATATATATATATATATATATATATATATATAGTAAGAGACATATCCACCAAATTTTCTCAACGTTGAAAGCTTCAAGAATTACTTGAAATTACATAAAATTTGACGAGTAAAAATAACTTTCTTCGTGAAGCTATCGAAATGTTTGAATTATACGATTATAGTTCGAACAATTCGATAATTTTTTTCATTATTTGGTATTAATTTTGGGCTACTTAATTTTGTGCGACGGTTTCTGCCAGTTTTTAATTACTTTAGGTCCTATATAAGAAAATATAAGAATAGCCTTCCTTTCACCCTGTTGAGTAATTAGTATGTCACAACCTAATGTAAAAATTGAACACACGTTTGTATCACTTTTATTTTTCAAATGAACAATTTATATATTTAGTCTCTGAGAAAATATTCTACATCAAAACGAAAATTTCAATTAGGTCGGTCAGCCAGGTGCATTTCAATTTTCGTAAGTTGATGTTAATTTCATTGTGTTGATCTATTAGTTGGTTCTTGGGTCCATCTAGTTTCTGGTGATATTTCCTCAAAAAGTGAGAATATTCATATATTGGTTTGCCACCACTGAGTGGTGACCACGGAGTGGTGACAAACGATTATATGAATATCAGAATTTATTTAATATTTAATGGATTTACTTCATATTTCTCGAAGTAGATAATACTTCTTGGTGCTATAATTAACAACAAACATTTGCGATGGAGACCTCAAATCGACTGCATTTGGCAGAAATTGATGCGGGGTTTTTATGTTTTGGGACAGCCGAAAAAGTTCATACTTCTTTAGAATGCCCTGTGCTTCTGCCATTCCAATGTTGCTTCTTACCCACACCTCTATCGAATGGACTGATGGCACTTACATACTGAGCTTACAAGCTTTATACGTGATAGGAAGAGTGAAATTCAAAAAAGTTCAGAAGTTGCAGAATAAACTTCGGCATAGCTTTCACTTTCAGGTTTTTAGCTTTGCAAGTCAAAGATATGCTTAATATTACTTAGCAAGACAATTGTACAAACAATTTCCGATATAATTAGTCGAATTGAGGTCTGCCTTATTCAGGTGCCACCTGAAGAATATTTTATTGAATAATGTCTTTACAGTGTTGAAGAATTCATGACTGTTTTACTTTTTTTGGTTTTATGAATTCTGAACTTTCAGTTGATTGTATACCTGCCTTGTAACTTGCCTCATTTTTTGCATTATACATCTCTCGAAATTATTATTAATATCATCATTATACGTCAATAAAAATTTTTCATTATTATAGAGAGGTTGCTTTATACCGATATAGGCTTTACATGTATAATATTTATTTAATAACGGGTGTTTTTTTTAGAGGTATAGAATTTCAAGTTTACATTACTGTTGAAGATGGCGACCGATTCAACAGCTGAGAAGTGATTTATTCTCAGTTTGGTTTGGCAATTTATCATGAATAGACTCAATCCTGAACAATGCTTGCAAATAGTGCAATTTTATTTCGAAAATAATGGTTCTGTGCGTAATACGTATCGGCCACTACGTCCATTTTATCGTCGACAAAATCATCCATGAATGGCTACGTCAACAAACAAAACTACCGCATTTGGAACGAAGATAATCCTCAAGTGTATGTCAAAATACCGTTGAATCCAGAAAAAATGACTGTTTGGTGCGCTTTATGGGCTGGTGGAATCAGTGGTCCGTACTTCTTCAAAAACGATGATGGCCAGAACGTTACAGTCAATGGTGAACGGTATAGAGCCATAATTATTGACTTTTTCATTCCTGAATTGAACAACCATGATGTCCAGGAGTTGTGGTTTCAACAAGACGGCGCAACATGTCACACAGCTCGTGCCACAATCGATTTATTGAAAGACACGTTTGGTGACCGCCTAATTTCACGTTTTGGACCTGTGAATTGGCCTCCAAGATCTTGTGATTTAACACCGCTAGACTACTTTCTGTGGGGCTATGTAAAGTCATTGGTCAATGCGTATAAGCCACAAATGCTTAACCATTTGGAAGACAATATTCGCCGTGTTATTGACGATATACGGCCACAAATGTTGGAAAAAGTCATCGAAAATTGGACGTCCAGATTGGACTACATCCGAGCCAGTCGTGGCGGTCATTTACCAAAAATCATATTCAAAATATAATGCCACAAGATTATCTTTCGAATAAAAAAAAAATTCTTCGGTCATTCGATTGATTCATCGTTATTTTATTGCAAATTAAAGTTCTGAAACTCTAAAAAAACCCGTTACTTTTGTAGATTGTAAATTTCAATAAATTTTTAAAAAAATCAACAGTTCTTCTTATGTATAACCAAACACCACGTAATCAAAAATAATCTTAACTTGGCAAGTTTTTGTGATCTCTTGTGAGAACTAGTGAACCTATCTATCAAACCTTCTTGAAATAAATAGAAAATGATCACGCAGGTGTTCACTTAAAATGTTACATGAAAAAATAGAAGCTGTCTCAAGGATCTTATAAGAGAAAAACTATGAGTTCCTTTGATAATTATTTCCTTTAAGTTATTACCACTTATCACATAGCATTTATTATTAAGTTTATTAGTTTTCGAAATGATTTGGATATGGTCCAATAGTTTTATTGTCCCAGAGCAGCTGGGTGCCTAGCTACGCCTCTGGTGCGAAATGAATCTTTTACACGAGAATGTAAAATATTCATGCTGAGAGATTGTGAACTACTTCGTCCTGAATATTTCACGAACATTTAGAAACTAATTAAAAAATTACTATGTAAAATATACCCACTTGTTGGCAGAAGTTAGCGAATTGAAATTTATTATCTAATCTTCGAAAAGACATGTTATGTAATTTATCATTTGAGTTGGCGTACCAGTAATTATCAGTATTTATGCTATTATTAGTACTTGTGCCAAAAAAGGAAGTTTTTATAAGTGGAACAATTTAGGAGTGAGCAAAGCGCAATAATTGGATATCCAAAATATAAATGATAATTCAAAATGATATGATAACATATTTGACCTTATAATATTATGAATATATAAATGATATTATAACATATATGATATCATATTTGAATGATCTGAGTGAAAATAATTATTGTCGTAAAATTCTCATTGCAATTTTTTTGAGGAATAAGATAAAAGATAAAAGTGAATATTTGGATTAGGTACAAGAATTTATTTTTAATAAGGTTCTCATTCAGTAATAAAATGATGATTAGTAAATCATATGATCCAAGTGTGCAAAGTTTATTGGATTAAGTCTCGAGGAATCAATCGATATATTAAAACATAATTATAGCAAATAAAGAAATGTGATGACCTGGAATCAATATAAACAAAATTTCTGGGTCATCTTATAATTCATCTTATTCATTGAGTCTTATGACAATTTATGATAGATAAATAGATAAATATATATATATATATATATATATATATATATATATATATATATATATATATATATATATATATATATATATTTCTTGAAATTGATTTATTGCCTGTTTGAGATATTTATTTTGAAAGTTTTTAGCATTAACAGGCTTTTTTAATATGAAAAAGTTTATTTTTGTTGACGTTTCGTTGTTATATTACAACTTTGTCAAAACTAATGAATAATTGAATTTATGAGTTACTATGGATATCAAATGTCAAACTTAATTTTTAGAAAATTCAAATTAGTTTTTTTGTATATTCACTTATTGATTTTCATTATCAGAGGAATATTTCTGGCTCAGCATTCGCTTCGGAAGTTTTAGTCTTCTTCACCATGAGGAAACCTCTGAAAAACTCATGGTAAGCCAGGTGATTCTTAAGTGTGATTATATTTACATATATACAATTACATATAGTTTTTTATATACTTATCCAGAATGTGTATATTGTTCGTTTATGTGTGTGAAATTGAAGGTAGATCTGGAAAGAATGAGTTGTGAGATGTGATGTTTTGTGATTGTTGTGTGTTTATTTTGCGAGTGTTATTTGTGAGGTTTATTAAGTTGTTGTAGATAGAATTTAGATGTTTAATGTCCGTTCTTTCATTGACTGTGTTTTCCAAATTTTTGCGAATGTGTAACATTTCTAAAATTTCTCTACATTTTTTGTCTCTTTCAGTTGCCAAAATTTTCGTATTTTTGTAATCAAAATCATGTTTTTCTGTTATTTTATGTTTATTTAAGGCTGTGATTTGAGTTTTCGCGTATTTATGTGCTTTGATTCTTTCTTCGAGATTTTGTGCTGTTTGACCGATATAGCTTTTATTGCAATTGTTACACGGAATATTATAAACTGTATGAGTTTTTCTCTGAATTACAGTTTTACTTTTTAATTTTGTATATATTTCTTTGATTTGATTTTTGGCAGTATGTGCTATTCTTAAATTATAAGGTTTTGATATTTTAGCAATATTTGTACTTAGTTTTGGAATATATGGTAAGGAAATGTAATAATTTTCGTTAGATTCATTTCTTTTCTAATTTAAAGTATTATATAATTTATGAATTCTGCTTTTCATGATTTTGTTGATTAAATTTGATGGGTAATTATTTTTCATGAGAAGAGTACGAACTTCTTCAAGTGTTTCATGTCGTAAACATGAGTTATTAATTATTAATTCTTTCCAGATCTACCTTCAATTTCACACATGTTCATGTCGTAAACATGAGTTATTAATTATTAATTCTTTCCAGATCTACCTTCGATTTCACACATAAACGAACAATATACACATTCTGGATAAGTATATAAAAAACTATATGTAATTGTATATATGTAAATATAATCACACTTAAGAATCACCTGACTTACCATGAGTTTTTCAGAGGTTTCCTCATGGTGAAGAAGACTAAAACTTCCGAAGCGAATGCTGAGCCAGAAATATTCCTCTGATATTGAAAATCAATAAGTGAATATACAAAAAAACTAATTTGATTTTTCTAAAAATTAAGTTTGACATTTGATATCCATAGTAACTCATAAATTCAATTATTCATTAGTTTTGACAAAGTTGTAATATAACAACGAAACGTCAACAAAAATAAACTTTTTCATATTAAAAAAGCCTGTTAATGCTAAAAACTTTCAAAATAAATATCTCAAACAGGCAATAAATCAATTTCAAGAAATATATATATATATATATATATATATATATATATATATATATATATATATATATATATTTATCTATTTATCTATCATAAATTGTCATAAGACTCAATGAATAAGATAAATTATAAGATGACCCAGAAATTTTGTTTATATTGATTCCAGGTCATCACATTTCTTTATTTGCTATAATTATGTTTTAATATATCGATTGATTCCTCGAGACTTAATCCAATAAACTTTGCACACTTGGATCATATGATTTACTTATCATCATTTTATTACTGAATGAGAACCTTATTAAAAATAAATTCTTGTACCTAATCCAGATATTCACTTTTATCTTTTATCTTATTCCTCAAAAAAATTGCAATGAGAATTTTACGACAATAATTATTTTCACTCAGATCATTCAAATATGATATCATATCATTTTGAATTATCATTTATATTTTGGATATCTGGATTGTTCCCCATGAGAAGAGCGACTGAACTTGAATTCGCAATCATTAGGAATTTTGCTTCATCTTCTTTGCCTCCCAAAAACGCTTCATCCTCTCTGAATGCTCTTTCTTCCGTTCATCTGTCCACTTTACTCCAGGTTGGCGATTTACTTTTTGCTCAAACTTTATATGTGCGATTTTATAGCGGCATTCAGTGCGATCTTCGAGATTTTTTATATTGATCTGTTGTAGATCCTCTTGGACCTCTTTTAGCCACTCTGTTCCGCATTTACTATTCATAATTATATTGAGCAGTTTCTTCGGTATTCTGGACTGTTTCATTCTGTAGACATGTGCATAGAACTTTGCTCGTCGTTTTCTGATTTCTTCCGTTATCGTATTTGTCTTTTGATAAAGTTAATTTTGAGGTCTTTTCATCCAAATACCGTTTCTATTGATTGGCCCGTAAATCTTTCTGAGAATTTTTCGTTCTTGTTTATATATATATATATATATATATATATATATATATATATATATATATATATATATATATATATATATATATATATATATATATCTTGAAATTGATTTATTGCCTGTTTGAGGTATTTATTTTGAAAGTTTTTAGCATTAACAGGCTTTTTTAATATGAAAAAGTTTATTTCTGTTGACGTTTCGTTGTTATATTACAACTTTGTCAAAACTAATGCTAAAAACTTTCAAAATATATATATATATATATATATATATATATATATATATATATATATATATATATATATATATATATATATATATATATATATATATATATATATATATATATATATATATATATATATATACAATATATAAATAAAGTTCAAGGCGGGGGAAAATTTCAATCGAAAGTAGACACTGTCGGCATATCCCGCAATTAGTAGCAGCCGTTGACACGTGTTTCGAGCTTATTGGCACTCCTCAAAAGGCGCCGCCAAGTTCAAGTTGTACGAACCTGGAGATAGAACAACAAGAAATAACAGACACTCCACTGAAGGAAGTCGACACATTTTAGGCTACCGTGTTTTTTACTCTCCGGGTTGAGAGATTTGAAAAAACTACTTCGCCCATGAGGCGACTATTTATCCTTCAAGGTTAAATAGTCGCCGAGTATTGATACAATATATGAATAATGTTCGACGCGGGGGAAAATTTCAATCAAAAGTAGACACTGTCGGCATACACTGCTACTAATTGCGGGATATGCCGACAGTGTCTACTTTTGATTGAAATTTTTCCCCGCGTTGAACATTATTCATATATTGTATAATTACTCGGCGACTATTTAACCTTGAATGATAAATAGTCGCCTCATGGTCGAAGTAGTTTTTTCAAATCTCCCAACCCGGAGAGTAAAAAACAAAGTAGCGTAAAATGTGTCGGCTTCGTTCAGTGGAGTGTTTTTTCTTGTTTTTCCATCTCCAGGTTCGTACAACTTGAACTTGGCTACGCCCTTCTGAGGAGAGCTCGAAACACGTGTCAACGGCTGCTGGATATTTCGACCCTGTCTACATATATATCTACATTTTATATATATATATATATATATATATATATATATATATATATATATATATATATATATATATATATTCATATTCATTGCTTTCTTGAACCATTTTATTTATATTTTCAGAAAGAAATTATTGGGTTTTCTGGTTCTCAAAAATATTTATTAAACATCTATATCACATAACGTTTCGGTCCTTTTCTTGGGCCTTTTTCAAATGAAATTTCATCAATATATTGTCATCAACTAAAAAAAGAGAAAATGATAGGCATGTAAACAACATTACACGATCCAAAACTTACCACACAAACAAACACAATATTAATTATTATATTATGAACCAATATTCAAATGAAGAAAGGTTTTCAAATTTGTTATATTTCTATATATATTTATCTTGATTTACACACGATGCGTTGTTTTATAATTTATAATTATAATATTTATAATATATTATAATTTTATAATTTTTTATTTTCTTTGTCTGAACGTGAACAACAACGCATCGTGTGTAAATCAAGATAAATATATATAGAAATATAACAAATTTGTAAAACCTTTCTTCATTCGAATATTGGTTCATAATATAATAATTAATATTGTGTTTGTTTGTGTGGTAAGTTTTGGATCGTGTAATGTTGTTTACATGCCTGTCATTTTCTCTTTTTTTAGTTGATGACAATATATTGATGAAATTTCATTTGAAAAAGGCCCAAGAAAAGGACCGAAACGTTATGTGATATAGATGTTTAATAAATATTTTTAAGAACCAGAAAACCCAATAA
Organism: Henosepilachna vigintioctopunctata; assembly: GCA_030704895.1. Classification (NCBI taxonomy): domain Eukaryota; kingdom Metazoa; phylum Arthropoda; class Insecta; order Coleoptera; family Coccinellidae; genus Henosepilachna; species Henosepilachna vigintioctopunctata. Next base: position 4,803,794 of record JARQZJ010000064.1, on the reverse strand, counting down.
TTTCTTTCTGAAAATATATATATATATATATATATATATATATATATATATATATATATATATATATATATATATATATATATATATATATATATTTCGAAAGTTTTTAGCAATAAAAGAAAATACTTTTTCTTCAATGTGAAATTAAAATTTAATAGAAATTGAGATACTTATGGAAGAATATCATTTCCAATTGACTACGATTAATGAATCGTCAGTGAAATCAGTGAGTAAAAGAAATAAACAAATTTATCATTTAGTCTATTTCAATATTAGTTTCTCTCATTTACTATCATGTAATGGAATCTATTGAAGTTATGATTACTATCGAAGTTTTGATGGAGTAACAATTTTCAAGCGAAACATCAACTAAAAATATAAAATTATTGTTAAAAAATTATATAAAATCCTAATTGAGAATTTTTGAAAGTAGCTTTTGAAGGGCTTCAAAAACTTGTGAAATGAGCATGGTCAGATTATACTGAAAGTTGAAGAATTATACATCTGAAAGTAACCCTTATTCTTAGATGCAATTGGTTCGAAACACAACAGAAGAAAGCTGAAAATATGTTTTTTCACTAACTCAATTATTTTTATTGTTTGATGCTTTGGTTGTGTGAACTTATTCCACCTTATCATTCAATCAAAGAATACCTGATAAACACAACACTTCCATTAACACTCAAAATTCAGATAATCACTCATCATGGTCTTCTATTTTCAAAATGGAGTGTTATTTTAAGAATAAACAACGGACAAAGGTTTTCAGGACATGAAGAATATAAATAAATTCCATACTTTATATGATTTCTATTGGCATTACTGTGTTCCTTTCTTTTTCTCTCTCTTCTTCAGAAGATGGAAGAAAAGGAAAGACACATTGTCATTCCTCTGTCAACTGTGTGTCAGAAACACCAGAAGTTATGGAGTTTGTTATAAACTCCTTTGCCAGACCATTGTAGTGGAAAATGGGTGCGGTAGAAACAATTATGGACAATGGAAAAGATGATAAGCCCAAAACATTTACTCAAATATAGCACATTTACTATTATTTTACAATCGACAATAAGTAAAAATGAAATTAATTTCTTCGTAAGCTTATTTTTGAGTCCATCTTTAAATTGATTAATATGGAAATATATTGAGTGATGGTGTTCTATTATCAACTATTTGTTGAGATGAAATTTGCTTCTTTGTTGTCTTAGTTTATTAATCCATTTTTATTATCCGTTATTTATTACACACGAATTCATATATTCATTACGAAGTAAGAAGTAATTTTTAAAGTGAGAAAATTATTTCAGATTTGAATGACATTATTCGTTTCAGTTTCTTATATCTACTGAGGAACACAGTCTGAGTGCCCTTGTGTCTTGATGTAATGCATAGATCGTTCAGTCTCGGGCTTGCTGGGTCATATTCGTCTATTCAATAGGTTCTTTTCGTTCAAAGCATCCTATTGCGTGAGACATATGCGTAATATAAGTGCAGCAATACAGTATAATGTTGACCCAATTCATACTATTACACTATTTCACTTACACAAAATCTATCAAATTTTCTAAAAATGGCTTTCGCTTGCCGCTATGGGAAGAAAACCTCAGACTGAAAGACGAAATCATTTACCTCAAAACGCCCAAAAAAGTCCGAAATCGAGCAACTCTCCATTTCGAAAATCGAAACTCTCCTAAACACATACAAGCATTCATACATCTGCTTGCTCTACTCCACTCTTTCGAAACGTCTAGTGAAGACTATCGAACGCTGAGAAAGAGCAATCTGCCGTAACATCTTCAGACTTCACAGACAATTTAAGTCTATTCTTGTTTATGCCTTTCTAATACCAAAATGCCTTCAATTTTCACCACATCGAAAAGCTCCAAGCTCATTATGTCCAACGCACTCTCAAGGGACCCAATCTGGAAGTCGACCACAGCCGCAACTTCAGGCCATAACCTATGACAAAATTTAAAATGTTTTTTTTTTGGTAGAAAGATAATTAAGTTGCATAGGGTTGAAGAACTTAAACTTCCCAATTTGTATCAGCAATGAAGAAATGAAATGTAATTAATCAAAGCACTTAATAAACGTCTTTTGCTGTTGTTGTTTTTGTATACTAGTGGGAATACAAAATATTACTCTAAAGGATAATAATAATAATATAATATTTATTCAATGTTCTCATGATACAGTATCTTGTTACATTTTTTCGTCTTTGTTACATTGGCAAAAAAAACAAAAAAGGAAAGAAAAAATATAAATATCTCCGAAAATTCAAAGATTGAAGAAAGAGTGAAAAACATAATTTCAAAATCAAACAAAATCAAACATATCAATTCACACTCTGAGGTCCACGTAAGTTCTCCAAGGGAATTGACTATGGTATCAATGTGTGAGGCCAGGAATGAATCAATTTTGAATTTTTGAACAAGGCCACAATTGAATCACCATTAGAGAAAACAAACGCTATCAAGAATGAACATTAACTTCAAATATTCTGTGAATAAATCGTATTTCACATTTCAATAGTCAATCTTGTGAGTTCCTCTTCAGAGTATGGTACCTTTGGTTCTGCTTCGATATATTTTTTCATACATTACTCTATTTTCTCGCCTAATGCGTGATGTAGCATCACATCACAGAGTGATATTACTCGAGTGATGTTATCAACATTACTTACAATCAGAGCTTCTCAAACTTAAATTTTTTCAATAATTTCTAGCTTTCATTTCTAGCGTTCACATGTGTAATATCCTTTCTCAATGTCTGCATTTCTCCTTAGAGTATTCACTGATTTCTAACAAATTTCTTGAAGTTATAGGGGAGCGAAAAATTAGTAGAATTCTGCAATAACTTATGTTAGCCGCTTTTTAGAAACTGCGAAGAAATAGTGTAAGTATATGAAAAATTAAAAATAATATTATACAGACCTCCATAAATGAAAAAAATACTTAATTTTTGTTAATTTTAGGAGATGACTCTGCACAAATATTAACACTGTTAATATTTAATATCAGTTTTTCAATATAAATAAATCAGTAAGCTAGAACCTGTAAGTAGATCTTGTAACCCAAAATCCTGAAAATCGATACTTATTATGCCAGTAAGAATCCTTGATTCTTGTGATCTGCCAAACCATAAAACAATTCAAGTATTGATTTTAAACAGGAAATATACACAAGAAAAACAGGAAAGATAACAAGAAACACTTTTGAGATAAAAATAATAGTGAGGAGTTTATTTTGAATGAGAAACGCAAAACCATTCAGGAAATATTTCACATAAACATATTCTGTGAGTGATGCGTCAATAAAAATTAAATAAAACTCCATCAACCATTCTTTCTTCAAAATCTTCAAACATACGATGAAATACCCGAAAATTTCAACAACAAATTCTATGAAAATAAAATGAAATTTCTCAAAATCTTCCATTTACGAAGGAACTACTCCAATTAGTTGAGAAATTGTCAAATCTGGGTAAATTCAAAATTCAGATTTGGTGAGTATAAATTTTCAATTGAATTGGATCAAGATGCAATCTTGATCAATTAATTTAAGATTAAACTCCAACAATTCTTTATTTTTTCAAATGCGGAGGTTCAATTGCAAACAGGTGGGGTGCCATATTGTAAAAAAAACAACATCCCATTCTTTTATCACACTTTGATGTCTGTTGGTGATTTTTTTTCTGTCTACTGCCCTGGTTCGTAACCAGCGGTCCGCGGACCACCGGTCTCCGTGAACCACTTGTCACAATGACCACCGTCATTGAAAGAAGGATTGATATTTCTTTTGCCTAGTGAAACTCAACGGTTAAAAAGTATTAGCTTCTGAAATACCATAAATATAATATGAAAATGAAACTTTCCTACCTTCGAATAGTTATATAACGTTCTCCGCTATTTTGTCGGACTTCCATTGTCTTTGAATTCAATTTGAAATTCTGAAACAAATTATGATTAAATGAAAATTGAATGGTTGTTATATTAATCGAAATAAACTGAAAATGAGAAAAGATTGGTAAATTGATGTCCTGAGATCTGAAACAGAAATATAAAATGAGAATAAAAATATAATAAATTAATATAAAATAAAATCAATAACTAGTGTTGTCCTGGTGGGTCTAAGAGCTGTGGGTCTAAGAGAATCCTTTATTTGATTTATTGCGAAGTAGGCTCTGCAGAGCTGTCGTCGGTTGGAATTTCTTGCTAACGAAGAGAATAAATAAGAGAGGGCCAAGAACAGATTTCGCTAAAAGCCATCGATAGGTCGAAGCACAGCGAGACCTAAAACCATGTTGGGAATACGGCGAGCTTCTTCAGAGGTCGTTTCATTTCTGATTCTAGAAGTAGAATGAATCAGAAATGGAACGACCTCTGAAGAAGCTCGCCACTCGTGCTAGCGAAACGTTAGGAAGACATTCCAACCGACGACGGCCCTAAGACCCGAACCAGGACAACACTAGTTCAACAACTGGCCGCGAAAGCCTCAATCAATTTGTAAAATCAATAAATTCTTATCGCCGATGAACAACCAGTTGGTTGAATCAGATATCGAATTCACAGGCCGTTTCGGTTAGTATCTCTAACCTTTCCCAAGTGAAAACCCTGTTGAGTGTCCTCAGGACATTAAATCCGAACAGTGAAGAATCTACATTGTCTAACACCTCCAAACATACAGTTGAATAATATGTTTTATTCATGGTGAACACCCTGATAATAAATTATTAACAATTTGAATAAAACTAAGTTGTTTTTCGATTTTCACTATGATTCATTCAAAAGCATGACAATATCGTTTCGACAACACAGTGGCTTCATCAGATGTTGAACATCTTCAACTTCAACATCTGAACAATATCGTTTCGCCACTTTGTTGAGGTTTGAATGATATTTTTGAATGAATTATAGTGAAAATCGAAAAACAACTTAGAATCGATTAAATGATAAATTATATTACCCTGAAAGACTTAGTGGTTCATAGCAAACCAAAGAATTAGTCTTAAGTGATACCTCGCCACTAACACGTTGCGAAACACTGGTCTACTGTATGCTGTTGCAATGCTTGATATATTTTTCATTTTGCATGTACTCTGTGCAAGTCGACCGGTTCCTTGGGATGTATATCGACCAATTTGTGAGCAACACATATAGATTATATAGAATACCAGCTGTAATTTTGCGCAATTAATTGAGAAAAGGAATATAAATTGGCGATTTCGGTGTATTCTGTCTAAGTTGTTCGTGCGTCAAAGAACCGGAACGAAATGAACTGAGAGTGTTGGGAAAATGAAAATTATTTGATGAAATTTCATTTGAACGAGTGAAAGGTACGCACCGAATTAATGCAATGTTGTGGCACAGTTATTTAGCCAGAAATACTATCTGCATAGGTTTTTTCCTGTTTACTTAATGCTTTGTTAACTTTTTTGGGTAATTCATTGTGTCATTGCTTCAATGACACAGCAATTTTATATTGCTTTGTCATTGAAGCAAACATTATTCCTTAACAGTTAACGACCGTAAATTATTACTTCTCTGATTATATTACTAGTTTCATTGATAAACAAAAATACATATAGGGTGAATAGAGGTCATGAAGGCAGTTTGCACCGTTGGAAAATGCCTGAAAGACTGAATAAAGATGTGTCTTTTAAGTTCTTGTGCAGAAAATATAAGTACTTACATTTTTAACTGAAAGAGAATTGTTTAAGAACCTAGGGCCTAAATGAATATTTACGATCATTTTTAGTATTGAACTATTCATTAAAATTATTGTATCCCTACTCATTCCAATGTTACTGAATAAATATCAATTACTTTCGTTAACATTGTTAAAGTTGTATACTAATCCAATCTGTATTACTTAGGTTCTTAATTGTTATTTCTGAAGAGTTTTTAAAACAACCAGTAAGTACATATTGAGAAACTCTTTACCTTTTTTACACCTTTAGTGTACCTTTAGACCTTTCAATGTTTTAGTTGGAAAATTGAGAGAAGTAATGAATTTCATTTCAATTCGAAATATTCAATTATTTTTTGAATACATCTATAATAAACTCTCAGGGAACTGGTCTGCACAAATGTTTTTCAACGAAAACACACTATAGAGAGCGAATATTTAGTGCGCTTCGAAGCACTTTGAAGTTGTTGAAATGCTATACAGCACAGTTTCATCCTCTAATGGGAATCATCAGTAGCATGCATCGAAACAATGAATTCGATGTTCTTTCGAAACGCACTCATACGGGACACATTTTGTGAACTAGTTACGTGAGCTCCTTCATAGAAGAAAAAAGATAAACTACCTCGAATATAGTAGAGTGTGTTCGTGACAAGATCAATGCGTACTTCCTCAAAAAGATGACAACCTTTGCATACATTTCATCGAAACAGTTCAGAGATTTCACTGCGGATGTGTAAGAATGGTCCCATACTTTATCGTTCCAACTCACGCCCTAGCGGGCTATGCAATATAAACTGGATTCAAGATTCATTAATCGTTCATAGTTAGCCTGTACTGAGATTTTTATTCAAATTATCGAAATAAAGCTCTCCGGAACCTGTCTGCACAAATGTTGTAATCGAAAACCCAACCCATCACTTTCGAGAATAAATATAATAGTGTTGGCGTTTACTTCTGTAAGCATCTGAAGAAGTCGTTTGTAACGACGACACGCGTCATTCTATGTAATTAAGTGTATATCATAAGTTCAAGTGTTTGAATTTAAGTTTATATTCAATTATAATGGATTTGCATCAAGTAAATCATTAAACAGATTGCGGTTAATAATAATTATGAAAGCGAACTAGTTTCAAAAATTCTTCACAAAAAACTCTATCGGAAAGCTCTACGATCAGTATTTCCTTATCAGTCGGATAGAAATCGCAAATATAATAGTTTAACATACTTTGGAACTGTCAGACAAAAAGTCAAAACCTTTTTTAAGAGAACATAATTTTAATATTTCATTTAAAACGAACAATAATTTATCGAGACACATTAAGAACAATACAAACAAAATTCAAAGAGAAGACAAATCAGGTGTTTACCAATTGAATTGTAGAACATGTCCCGATATATATATATATATATATATATATATATATATATATATATATATATATATATATATATATATATATATATATATATATATATATATATATATATATATATATATATATATATATATATATATATATATATATAGGTAAAACTAGTAGAAATTTCGGTACTAGAATACAGGAATATAAATATAGCTTCGCTCATAATAAAAGTAATTCGAATTATGCTAACCATTTATTAACAGAAAACCATACTTTTGATACGAATTTCAAAATTTTACACAATATACAGAAAAGTAATCAATTAGATTATTGGGAATTAGTGGAAATAAATCACCTTAAAAATTCTGAAAATTTGCTCAATGAACAGATAGAATTAAACAATTCACCCTTGTTAAACCTTTTCAGGTAATACAAATTATATGTCAGAATGAAATATTTTACGTAAAACCCAAAGTCATAGAATCCCAAATTCCCTGATGTTTATACCTGTGTTTTTCAAAATGTTATTATTCTGTAAGCATCTGATGAAGTCGTTTGTAACGACGAAACGCGTCATGCTATGTAGTCAATAAAGTGTAAATCATAAGTTCAAGTGTTTTAATTTAAGTTTATATTCAATTCGAGAGTAAAATTGTATATTTTAACGGAATCCAATTTTATACACATCGAAGAATATCAAAAATTTTCGTAAGATATCAAAAATATACTAAAAGTATTCATTGATAATCTTTATTCTGCTTCAATAAACTTACAAGCTTCATGAAAGTGCTTGGCACCTCAGGCACTCCCATTATAAAATCAATGTCATGACTCCCTAAAACATTTTTTTAACTGAAAACACTGTGTTAAGTGAAAGCGATTTCATAGTTTTCGGTCGATTTGATGTTTATGTTCGTTAGGCAATTTATTGTGGAAAAATCGCACCAATATAACCTTTGAAAATTGTCAAAATCAACTGTGAAAAACGTGTTTCAATTGGATAAATTCTTCAAGTTTGACCTGCTTTTATGATGTTCTCAATCTTCCATCTGAGCGAATAATTCGGAAGTATGCTTCGTATTTGCGAATCGTTTACGGAATAATAAGCATTTGTTGTGCAGAAATAAGCAGTTGCTGTGTGCAATGGAGCATTATTAACCCAATTGTTCAAATTCGTCATTGTGGCAGGGTAGGATCAACCAGTAGCATGCCGATTCGGAGTGCCTAACCTAAAACAACAGAATAAAGTTACAGCAATTTGTAGAAAGAAAAGTGCTTTCTGACAATAAATGAATTTATCATCAAGGATTGCGGAAAAAACATTCTTCTTGGAAGAAAAATATGGCCTTATGATTCACGAGATCCAAGAACAGAAAATAATTCAGTTTTTTTTAGCGTCGCTAATATAAAATAACCAATAAAAATCATAAACCTAATATAAATCATTACCAAAGTTACTCATCACAAATTGATACAATAAGTTCTTACATTTCTCATAATAATTAACAATTTTTAATGATCAGAGACAGTCCATTATTCATTGTTAGTCCTCCTGAAGAAATATAATTTAGAGCTCTTGTGGTCTTACAAGTGTCAACATGAAAAGTATCTCTACCTCTGGTTTCATGATCGTGTATTTAACTGACCAAATGCAATCTGAATTGCAAAATGAGGCAGCTTTAGATATCTCAAACATTCAACATAGTCTTGTCAGGTGTCTATTACATCTCAACATGCCTCATTAAGGCCTCAGTGCCTTATTCTGCAAATTTTCCTTCTTCTGAAACTCAACACAGGTTGAGTAATGTGGCTGTATAATTGATACATATATAATTTTCCGCGAATATTTTTTTATCATTAAATACTCGAACTAAGTATCTTCAATACTACAAGCTGGTCATAGTGGACCAATGAGCAATTTTATTTCAACCTAATTGACTACTATCCAGTTTAAACTAAGGTTACTCATCAGCGTTTCTTATATTCTAGTCCTATATAAGAGTTACACTAAAACTTAACATGTAAAACGAGCACTGTTTTTCGCAGTCACTTTCACTTCACTAACTCAAACGGTTTTGTTCTTTTAAGTCATCTTAAAGTTGTCCAGCAAATGAATAGCTCCGATATTAACATGTTGATGAAGTCTTTCTTCATGTTTATTGGCATATTGGGTAATAGTTTGCTCAATAGTTTCCACCTTTAGGTCTCTATGTAAGTCACTATTACGTACATACCAAGGGGCGTCTGTAATATTTCCCAATACTTCGTTTTGAAATCGTTGGATAATATTGCGATTTGTCTGTTTGGTACAACCCCATAATTGTATTCCGTAGGACCACAAAGGTTTGAGAATTTGTTTATATAATAGAACCTTGTTCTGAACTGATAATTGGGACTTACGTCCTATCAGCCAATACATTTTCGTGTATTTTTATATTAGTTGTGTCCTTTTTGTCTTAACGTGAGTCTTCCATCGGAGCTTTGCATCTAGTGTTATCCCCAGATATTTTGCTGTATTTGAGTATGGTACTAGTTTATTCTTGATATATATTGGTATGTGATTACATTTTTATTTGTGAAGTTAACATGTACCCATTTATTTTCATTCAGTTCAATTCTCCATGTTTTAGTCCACTTACTGATCGTTTCAATTGACGTCTGGAGTTTTCAGTGGATTCTGTGATGTTTATTCCCACTGCTAATGTAGCTGTATCATCAGCAAAAGTGGCAATGGTATTATTCTGAAGTACTGGTATATCAGAAGTGTATTGCAGATATAGCATTGGGTCCAACATGCTACCCTGTGGAACATCCGCATTGATTGGTTTCAGCTCGGAATAATCTTTTTTTTGTTTGATTCTGAAATATCTTTCAGTAATGTAAGATTTCAGGATTTCAGAGAACTGCTTTGGTAGGTATAATCGTAATTTAAGGTTGAGCCTTCGTGCCATACTTATCTTATGAGGAAGCGTGCTTTAAACAAAATAGCTACGTCCGAATCATAAAATAGGTACTATAGATTTCAAATTGTCCCAAATTATGCTTATTGTGCGATATTGGATTTATATTCACATATTTATTTAATTTATCAGTAATGTTATTATATTTTCAATGCCACTTTCTTTTTTATGAATCACAATGAAACAGTTTTTCTTCAATTAATGTCTTAAAATATAGAGAAGTAGAGTTTCCATACGAGTGGAAAATTTCCTTGGTTTGGTCTCAAGATATATATATATATATATATATATATATATATATATATATATATATATATATATATATATATATATATTAATGAAATTGAATTCTTGCGTTTTAACTCTTGGTATTCCCGGAAAAGTTTACATGATTTTCGTTGTTATTAAACTTTGTCAAAACTAAAATATAAAATAGAGTTTGACAAAGTTAATATAACAACGAAATTATTAAAAAAAGCCTATTTTGATATCAAAAACATTAAGCCAAGAGTTTAAAATTTTAATATATATATATATATATATATATATATATATATATATATATATATATATATATATATATTTGTGTGTGTGTTTGAGTGTGTGTGTATTTACAAACAGAAGTAGAAGATAAAAGTATAGCCCGCATTTGGATGCAGCTAAGCACAACCCGTGATATACTGTTATCTTCTACTTCTATTTTTGTAATTTTTCTTGCACCAACGCTTTAGTATCTTTGAATCATGTGTTAGAGATTCCGTAAAGGATAAAAATTCGCCTCTCAGCCAAGTTATGGTCAAATCTCGCATTCCGGAGAGTTAATTCAGAAATTACAAATGGCCACTATGTTATTTTGAAAAGTTTCTTGCGAATATTCCGGTACAAATTGTAGGTTTGCCAAAACCGAAATGGAAATTGAAATTGAAAAAAAATTTTTATTTCAAAACATCAATATCGAGAAAATAATCAAAAAAATAAACTGATAAACTAAGAAATTTTCTAGTTCATAAACACTGATTAAATTAATTTGTAATTGTAATTAGGTAAAAAGGGCACAAATCATACGGTGGATTTCAGTTGCAAGCGATTGTAGTTCACGTAATTGATATGTTAAACTTTAAATAAATTAATGGTAAATCTGTTAATCCGTCATCGAATCGTGTTCGATAAATAATTAATCTTATGTTCACTTTACTCATGGACATTTTTGTGGGAAAGTCTCCAACATTGCTAGAGATCCACATTACCAATTTAAATTCAAAATTTCCTTCGAGAAACATACTTTCTCAAATTTAATAAATATAATTGCCATATATGAAGTTATAGGTATGAACCACAAGCCTTTACAGAAAATCCATCTCATTCTCAACAATTCACAGTTTAATGGCGAGAATGTTACGGTTAACGAGGGGCTTATAGACTGAGGAATATTGAATTTTTGCCAGAATTTATCAATTTTACGGTGCAGATCTCTGATAAACCATCTAGTTTATACAATTTCATGCTATTAGATTATTTTCTCTAGGATTGTGCAAAGTTCAAGGTGAAAATCTAGAAAAAATTGAAGATTTGTATGCCAAAGATTTCACTACAACATGCTCACATTGAGAATACAAAACATTTACATACATATATTATTTTACATTTCTCATAGATCTTATACAGAATCCTTTGAAGTAGATGGACAGATTTGGAAATATGTGACTTAATACTCTTTCTATGAAAATAGAAAAAGTATGAGACGAACTAATTTTTTTTAGTAAGTTGATGTATATGAAGGCTCCATTATAACTGGGACGTTTTCTTCCAAAAACTGATTTTATGCTGTCATTCAGTGTGTATCGGTCTTTGTTTCTTGTATTGTATCTGTGAAGAATTTTTCCGTATAAAATGTTACTCTTTAATATGTTATGATCTATTTTGTATACCAATGCACATATTTTAAGACAAATAAGTTTCTTAACTGGCAGAATTGTGTATTTTTTCGTACAATTGAGCTGATCTAGTTTCATATTTTAACTTGAAAGTATTTTTTATTGCTCTATTTTGAAGTCTTTGCAGACGGTTGATATTGTATTGCGTTTTGTTTCCCCATATTGCAATCAGATAGCTGAAAACACTGTTTACATGTGCGTTATAGAACATAAGTTTGGTTTTATCAATAAAAAATACGTTTATCTGTTTCACACAGTTAATAAGACCACACAGTCTGTTGAATATTCGGTCTATTTGATGTCCCCAGTTGAATCTCTCATTTATCGTAAGACCAAGGTATGTGTGATACGAGACGTTTTTGATGATTTAATTGTTTATTTTTATATAAAGGTTCATACTGATACTATCACGACACTTGGGGGAAAACAACACGAACAATGTTTTTTCCTCATTTAAAATTAATTTATTTTGATTGAGCCATTTTGAAAGTATCTTCAGAACTTCATTTACTTTTTTTGCAGCTGTTCTAGATTTTTGTCGTTTAAGATGATAACAGCGTCATCAGCAAACTTATAATATTTGGCCGGAAGATCAGTTTTGGATAGACTGCCTACATATAGTATAGCAATGATCTCACAACCGATCCTTGAGATATACCACATTTAACATCCTCTTCAGAACTTTTTATTCCATTTACCTCCACAAGCTGTTTTCTTTTCTCTAAGAAGGTCTCGATGAGCTTCCAGGCAGGCCCTTGAATACCCATCAGCTATAGCTTTCTCAGCAGAATTTCGTGGCCCACCGTGTCGACCGCCTTTTTTAGGTCGATGAACATCGTAACCACAAAATTTCCTGTAGCGGCTCCCAACGTCGAACTCGACTCTTGAAGGCCATATTGTTACCCAGAAATGTTGAAGAAATCTTGCTTTTATGACTTTTTCGAGAATTTTTGAGATAGTTGATGTAATGGATATGGGACTGTAAATGCTGGTGTCATCCTTATTTCCCTTTTTGACGATTGGAATTATCATAGAAATTTTCAGGGAGAAAGGAAATTCTCCTTCCGCAAGACATTCCTTAATCAGTTCTAGTAATTTTTCTTTAATAATGTAGAAGATTGTTTTAATATCCTTTATTGTTATGTGATCTGGACCTCTGGCACCTGTATTTTTATAGAATGTACAATATGGCTAAGCTCTCTTAATGTACACTTCCTTAGATATATACATCTGTCATTACAGTACTCTGGAAGATTTAAATCTATATCTGAAAAAAAAGTGTTAAAACTGTCTGCAATCTCTAGTGGAGATGTTATTATCCTGTATCTTATTTTTAGACTGTTGTTGTGTTATTGTTTCCTTTTTTGTTTTAATTAAATTATCGTTTTTTAGTTCCCATATTTTTCTAGTATTTGTTCGTGCCTTAGTGTTGATTGTTAACATATTCTTGTTTTGATTTTCTTATGATATAGTTAGTTTCTTTAATTGGTAATTTAAACTGATTTTTGTATGAATCATTATTCGGATTTATTTTAATTTTTCGATAGATCACTCTGTCACGTATTTTATTGTGTTTTGTATTTCATTAATTATTGTTCCTTAATTTTATTTTTTTGGTTTTAGTGCAACTTTTTTCAAATCTTTTATAAATAGGGTGATGTGATTTATGTTATCTATGCTCTGTATATCAGCTTCTTGAAGTTTTCTGCAAAATTCTGTATAATTTGTTTTTTCTACTACATAAATTTGTTTTGGTTTGAATCATTATTTTGGTATAATATTCAGAATTTTATAATCAGATATAGTACTGTCATATGTTCTGATGGTGCATTATTTATCTCTGATGTAATGAAATGATCGATAAGGGAATCTTTATTTTTTTTTCTTCTGGTGGCATGTGTATTTTGGATCTTATAATTGTTTAACTGTAACACATTTAAAATATTCAAAAAATTTATAGTTTTTGAGGTTCTTTTCTAAATTTGTTGTATCTTTGTTTGTCTTAATCCTTAAAATAGGGCTTTTGTCAGTTTTTCTGGCCAACGTTCGAACATTTTTGTGCCATGCGTATTTTACAATTTTTAATTTCTTCATTTCTCGGGTTTTTTTCAGGAGTAGCTGATTTTCTATAGCCATGTCATGATTTATGTATATTTTGTTATCCATCATCAAGACAATATGTTTTGTATTGAGTTCGGTTTTCTTTTTTTTGTTGAAGAAAACAACTTCAATTTGTTTGGGTTGGCCTTTACCAAGCATTGAACATGTGATGTATCTCTCATTCACATTTATCTTCAGTTTTTTAGCGATATCGATAATTAGTTTATTCAACTCATTTTTTTCAATTCACGAGACAGTGGCATCCCACTAATAACGACATTATTTTTCAGATTAACTTGTTTAGAGAATTCTCTTTGTGTTTTGTGTATTTCCTGCTCTTTCTTCCTTTCGGTATTCTCTTCTCTCATTTATTTAAGCGTCCTTTTTATCTGCTTATTTTCTTTTTCCATCATATCTCATTTTTTCAAAATTTCCCTATTTTGCTTTAGAATGATGTCTAATTTATTGTCTGAAATTGTTTCAACATCTGAATATCCTGAGTTATCATTACTTACACGTTGTTTAGTGGCCTTTGAATCATTATTGACTATTTTTTACTCTGAGGTCTGCTTCCTCCGAATACTTTGTCTCTCTATTGGCTAATATGCACTATATACCGACTAAAGTTTCACCTAATTGTGTTAAAAGATTAGGTAGTGGTCTTATCTACGTCTGGAGAGATTTACAGATAATGCTTACAAAACACAATACATATTCGACTAGAGTCGTCAAGAGTTATAACTTATAAGACTTGAACAATTTATTCGACAAGTACATGCCGATGTCTTTCATTTATTAAACATAAATGAAGATCGGATATTCTTCTTCGTTTTCCAAAAGGACGTACTGAATTACAGTTCGCCGTTCAGCCTGCTTTTTTCGTTTCACGCACCAATGATGTGGAAAATGTTTGCCAGCTTTGAGATGCTCAAAAGTAAAGAATAAAGCCTTTATATAGAATTTCAGTAATTTTATATGTTGATAAAGAACAATTGATAGCGGTGCTGAAATTGGACAAATCTACTGGAAGTAAAGAAGCACGAGTTTGAAATGTGGCTACAGAATGTAAATTCGAAGTTGAAGTTCAAATAAATCTTTGCGACAACTCTCCTTCACATTTGTAGGTACTAGTTGTACTAATGGTGCCTACATAGTTTTGGAACAAGAATGTGATCACTTTCGTTTGTCGCCACGACATCTACGAATTAGATTTGAAAGCTGTATTTGAAGCCGAAATTAACTAATTCTGATATTTCATTATTCAAAAAATTCCGAAAGAACTGAAAGAACATCGATACCCCAAAAATACAGATTCCATCAGAAATCGCACTTGTACTACTTTGAGTAGTAAAAACGTTATTATACTTGTGAAATTCAGCTTGATTTAATAAATAAAAATTAAGTTTTAGAATATCCTTTTCAAATTTCTCTTGAATCTTTGCCTTGAAGTAGTCATGGGTTATCGTTGTCCGATATAAATGATTATATTTCAATAATCGAGGCCAATTAGAAAGAATATGAAGGGTATGCGTATCAAAAATCGAGAAAAAAATCGCCCTTATAGTCTGGGACACCCTAATGTACATATGGATAAAAATTTTGTTCCACTCTAAGATATTGAAATGATTTTGTAGAAAAAATCTTGTTGAATGATTTGAAGAAATTCTCAATATATAGTTTATTTAGTTTATTAGTTTAGTTTATTTGTGCAGTATAAATAAACCCATAGAAAATAAACATATTCCAACAAACACACTGAACTTAACTACTTGAAAATAAATTTCTGACATCAGAATTTTTCTCCTGCAATGAAATAGAAAGATATATTTCAATGCAGGAAAAAACACTTTAAAAACAAAAGATTCTCAGACATATTACCGAACGAAATTAACATACCATCGAAGTGACAATTGACGATTAAATTAATGATTTCTTTGTTGTTTGTTGTTCAGATGTTGAATTAAAATAGATCAAATTAGATATTTCCTATGATCTATCATAGCATATACAGGCGCTTATTTCATGCATGCAAGAATTACAAAATTAGGTTTCACGAAAGTTACAAAATTACTTGTTGTTATGCATAAAAATCTGTGGGAAGTCATAAATCTCATTAGTTTCACGCATCGGTCTTTTGAATATTGACCTTGTGATTAATAAAAACGCATTCGTGTTAGGCCACGCATGAACAAGCATTGAGGAGGTGAAGGAGGTTCTCTACAAGAAATTTCCCTTTTTATATCTTCATTTGATGAATTTACTACATGATCTGACTTTGATTACTACGAAGGTAATGTAGACATTAATTAGGTGTACTATTATAAGAATATATTGTAAAATAATTTGTGGCCTGTTTCGGATACACTCATAACGAATTGCGAAACTTTGGGATTATTCAATATGACGAAGATAAAGGAATTTTTGAAATAAGTGTGTACTCAAATATAAACGAATACATTAAGTGGATATAAGATCGGTGAAAACTATCTACCCCTTCTTTACACTTACTTTACAAATATCGATCTAGATCAGGGGTTCCCAAACTTTTTTTGCTACGCCCACTCCTGTTAAAATGGAAACCATCCACGACCCCCTCAACAGTAAATTTTATGGGGATGTGAAAAAACCAATTACATTAAAAACAAAACATGTATTTTTAATAACACAAAAAACAACATCTGAAGAGTCAATTTAAAGACATACTGTTGGAGAAAAACATAGACAAAAAGAACATAATAAACTAGTAAACTAGTGAGATGAGTGGGCTTGCATTTTCTTCACTAGTAAACCTATTCTTGGTTGTGTTTTAGTAATGCCAGAACGTAAGTCACTGGTAACACCAAGTTTGTTTCTGAACTTTGTTTAATTGCAACGAGGGTTGAAAATGCCTTTTCACATAAGTAGGTACTCGAAAAAGGCAGATATAATTGAATAGCTGCCTGTGATACACGAGGGTACACTTTGGAATATTTGATCCAAAATGATGAATTGTCCATTTTGTCAAAGTCGTACTTGGCAGAGGAATCATGTCTTATCTCCAAACCTTCTTCTTGCAATGCTTCTGGCAGAGAGTTGATATTGATATTGAATAGGTCTGTTGTCAGTCTGTAAGTATCCTCGTCACAAGTGTCTGGGAAATATTTCCTGAACTCTTCAGTGAAATTCCCGGAAATGTTGTGTTCCCCATTATATTTTTGCTTTAAAATGAAATGTTTTACACACATGGATTGTTAAGTTTTTTAAACATCAAGTTGATTTGAAAAATCTACAACGTAAAAACAGTTGAAGAAATGTATTGATTTTATTTATTTAGAAATTTTTATTTTCAACTGGTCTTGTGCTCACGCAGCCCCCCCTGGACATATATTCAGGCCCTCCAGTTTGGGAATCCCTGATCTAGATTGTCTTCAGTATTCAATTGAGGGTTCAAATCTCTTATTGGATTTTCCAAAAAATTTCTACTTCTAATCTGCTATCTCTGTTAGGAAATATCATATTTAAGATTGAAGAACATTCATGAGATTCGAAGAGAAAGGAGAGAAAATGAAACTCTAAATTCTTGGCTAGAATTGGTTAAATTATACAATCAAAAACTGTAACTTCGAAACAGTCAAAGAATTTGAGTAATTTGGAACAAAAATAACAGAAGACACCATCGGATCCAGAAAATGAACAACAGAATACAAGCAAATGCTTCTACGCTCTTTCAAGACCTTTTTATGATCAGAAGAACTCCGCTTGCTAACTAAGATCAACCAATATACAACGGTGATAAAGGCCAGTGTTATCTACAGCTACGAAACATGAACGATGACTGTCGCAAAGAGAGAACAGTTGCGAATATAGGAGAGAAAGAACCTCCGAATAGTCTTTGGGCCGTTGAGGCGACTAAACATGGAGGAAGAAAACCAACGATGACCTGGAGGACTTTTTTGAGCCACTTATATAATGAAATAAATAAAATCAGAAGAAACCAATGTACCGGCCACGTGGGAAGACTCCTACAATCGGGACTTATCTGTTTGTCATACCAGGACTTGTATGGGAAGGAGCACCAACTGGAGGAAGACTTATAGTGCAACCTCGACTTCGGTAGCCGATAACATATAAAAAATATCTGGATTTTATCGGTGTTGATAACTGAAGGAGCTCTCGATATTCAGGAAAAAAACAAGATGTGTTGTGAAGTCGGCTAAAACCCACCCAGGGTTGTAACGCTAAGGAGAAAGAGAGGGAAAAAGAGAGTGATCAAGATGGCACGTGTCAGGGAAAAAAAGTTTCGAGAAAGTACTTACATTTACTCATATCGTTTAAAAAATCAGTGATCTATTTTCTATGTGAAGAAAATGTGTAGTACACACAGATGCGTAGCTATAGCTTTCCCGTGGAGGGGGATAAAAACGCAATTTGACATTATTTATCATTTCATTATTATCTAATTTATTCTTTAATTTAATAATAAATTAATCTTCTGATTTAGAAGTCATATAAAGTGGCTTCATAATATGTATTCGATGTCTGAATAACTAAAATCAACCAATCTATCGAAAATATTTTCAGTATCTACCACCACATCCCGGTGAACAGAAAACAGCGCGACACCAGTAAGCCTCTCAC
Source organism: Henosepilachna vigintioctopunctata (assembly GCA_030704895.1). Classification (NCBI taxonomy): domain Eukaryota; kingdom Metazoa; phylum Arthropoda; class Insecta; order Coleoptera; family Coccinellidae; genus Henosepilachna; species Henosepilachna vigintioctopunctata. The sequence continues at coordinate 4,785,132 of JARQZJ010000064.1, read as the reverse complement.
CTCTCTCTATTTCGGGAATTTCGGGGATTTCTGCATGTCTCCAAACTCTAGAGGATGCAAACTTCTTTAGAGTGCAACGTTAGAGACAGGAAGAATTGACAAAATTCTCAAAACTGTTCATCCCTCTAATGGATGCCATGTTCTGTACTTGGTTTCTCTAGTACAGACCAATGTCATTCAGTGGGTCAATTGTAACAGGAGAGTTCATTGTACGAATCCTGAAAAGTACAAATATGAAGATCAGTTTAACTCAAAATAAAACTGTGAATGGGGCGTCATATTATCAATACAAGAGTATTCGTAACAGGAAAATATTTGTCAAGTAGATATTGGGTCTTATACACCCCATAAATATAACTATCCAGCTACTCTCACTCACTTGAAAAATTATTTTTCGCTGAAAAATACTTGATGTGACTAGTGAAATTGAGCAAAAGAAGTGTTGATAAAATTTTTTTGTTTGAAAAAATTGATTTTTATTTATAGACAAGCATTACAGGTATCAATGGAGGTTAGCGTCTGCAGGCGATAAAATGATTTACACAATAACATTGCATATTGAAATTCAATATTTGTATACAATTTTTGTCGGTATTAACTCCAGTTTGAAGCTTTGAGGTTAGCGAAAAAAATGTTCATGTTTTTTTCTACAACCATGTCTTGATTATGAAGTGCCACCCAATTGGATCGGAAATTCCCTAGTAGTAATATTGGAAGTTGTCAAACGATTTCAACTTTTTTTTTTTCTTAATGACATGAAGGTTTCGGTTATCTCTTGGTGAAACAAGATGTTAAAAACAATAAATTAAAATTAACACTCTTGACTTGTCTCACTGAATATATTAAAAATTTTACATATGTTTCGGGTGGTTAACCCATTATCAAGAGTGTACAATGTTACTAATCCTACAATGTCAGTAACATTTTATACTTTGATAATGGGTAAACCACCCGAAACATATGTTGAGTTGTTAATATATTCAGTGAAACTTACTTTAAGTGTGTTAATTTTAATTAATTTTTTTCTGATGTCAGCTGAGAATATCTCTACTTCCTATCTATAAAGCTTGATTAGAGTTGTTCAAACCTGCAAATGCTGAATTTGTATTCAAGAATTTTCAACAGAATTGTTTTTAAATGCTGAAGACAAAATTGATGACAATATCTTGGATTATTTTTGAATAGCCGGAACAAAACAAAAATTTGAAAGTGACAAAAGACACTGTCTGTTGTTTAGATACCTACTCTTGAAAATTTTTGTTCATATAAATGATTATTGAGCTCATACTAGGATCTGGAGAAATTTTCATTAGGTAACAACAGGACTATTTGAAAGTACAATATTTTTTGGCTCAATCAACTTCATTTAAATTCGTAATGAATGAAGGTGTTTTCATTTCCATCTCAGTAACAATAAAAATGATGTTCTGTATTCTTTTGAAAAAATTTTCCAGTAGATACTTATATTAATATTTCCTAGTATCTTAGTAATAAAAATTTATGTTCTCTGTGACATTCCTTTCTGACAAATTCCATTGACAAAGCTATTGTTATTTAATTATTGTGGGTTATGATTGAGAAATTAAGTGCGAAAAACAAACTTAAAGCTATCTATATTTCAGAAAATACCGAAAGAACTTATGTAGAAGTTTTTAGAATATATTTAATCGCAGATATAAAGGTCGTCCCAGTGTAAGTGTTAGAAATTGAATAAGAAATAAAACATTTCACGAAACTGGTGCAGTAAAAAACATTTATAAATTTTTTTTTCAAATTGCAAACATAACTTGTATATCTATGCCTCTAGTAGACATTGTAAATACTTGTTTTGAGAATGGTTCCTTTCCTAGTAAACTAAAAATGGGAAAGCTCATTCCAGTTTATAAAAAGGGTGATAAACAGGACATGACAAACTACAGGCCAGTTTCGCTACTTTCCTCAATATCAAAAATTTTTTAACGAGTGATATATAATAGAATTATGAAATTCTTAAAAACTTATCGGATTTTAACGAAAAATCAGTATGGGTTCCGACCGGATCACTCTACACAGTTGGCAATCTTCAATGTTATTTCTCTCATTGTTGATAACATAGACAAAAACAAGAAAGTAGCCGGGCTTTTCTTTGATCTGTCCAAAGCTTTCGACACCATAAATCATGAAATTCTCTCGAATATATTGGGGAGTTGTGGAATACGAGGAAACTGTTTAGAACTTCTGCGCTCTTATCTGAAGGATAGGTGGAAAGTTGTGTCTATTCACCAGGATGGACAGCAGTATTACTCAAGTCCAACTCCTATTACCCAAGGTATTCCACAGGGATCCATACTGGGCCCGATGCTCTTTTTGCTCTACGTGAGTGGTCTTAGTGGGGGAGTTCCGGGGGCCTTGGTGTGTCAGTATGCGGATGATACATCTATTTTACTGTCTGGTCCTGATTACCGGGCTGTTTCTGGGGATTGTTCACGTGCAGTGGAGCGGATGAGGGAATGGTGCTCCTTATATAGACTCAAAGTTAACTCGAGTAAAACCGCATTTTTGGCATTCAGTAAGGTTTCGGAGTACTCTGAGTCTCCTTGCGTTTGGTGTGATGGCAGGACTGTGCCGGTGCTGGAGTCTGCCCGGTTTCTGGGCGTGCAACTTGACACGTCACTGACATGGGAATTTCAAGTGAAAAACATTGTGTCCAAGCTTAATAGTGGCTGTGCATTACTCCGCAGACTTCGCGAGTTTATTGCACCGGATACGCTCAGGCAATTCTATTTCGTGGCTTTGCAGTCCGTCATTATGTACAGTGTGATGTTCTGGGGTTCATCGCGCTGGGCCCACTCTGTCTTTGTAGCGCAGAAGCGGTTGATCAGATGCCTGCTTCGTTTGCGTCCTCGAACATCATGTAAGACCTATTTCAGGGACCTTGGTATTTTGACCTTGCGATCCATTTATTTCCTAACGCTGGTCTTGTTTGTCAGGAAACATCCGGAATTGTTCTGTACAAATGAGCAAAACTATACCGCAGCAATGTGGATGACTACCCGTGGCAGGACTGCTCTCAGTGTGCCTCAACACAGCTCCGCATTTTTCGAGAAGAAACCATTGTACATGGCTGCCAAAGCTTACAATTTACTTCCTCTATCTTTAAGGAGGGAACAAAGTCTACTACGTTTCAGAAAATATACTATCGAATACTTGTTGCGGAAGTCATTCTATAGTTTTAAATTTGAATACTAACAAGGAGAATAATCATTTTTATTTTCTAATATAATTAGTATACTATTTATTTTGTAATCACAATGTTCTGATAATTTTTACCTGACGTTGCTGTTTCTTTATGATTTTGCTGGCAACAAAGTTATTATTATTATTATTATTATTATAATAATAATAATAATAATAATAATAATATTATTATTATTATTATTATTATTATTATTATTATTATTATTATTATTATTATTATTATTATTATTATTATTATTATTATTATTATTATTATTATTATTATTATTATTATTATTATTATAAGAAGCAGAAGCCATCAGAAAGTTCAAAATATTTTGAAAATAATAGAAATTATGGTTTGAGGAATGTCAGTTCAGATATAATATTCTTTGAGAAACTATTCGGTGATGTCTTCAGAGAAACGAAAGTAAACCCTTCAAAACAAAGTTTTGATAGATTTCGCAAAAAAGTGGCGAACCAACAAAAATAGAATATCTATTGTTTATGGGACCTATTACAATTTCGAATGAGGGAATTGTTTTTTAAGGGCCCCTCATAAAAATAATCTATCCCCTAGACCAGTGGTTCCCAACAAAATTTTATAGAGGACCCCTCATCAACCGGCTTTTTTAACAAGGACCCCCAAGAAGTCCTAATCCTAAAATCAAAAAGGCATGGGCTCACCCTGCCAGCATCCCATCTTAATGATAATAGATATGACTGGTTAATGATAATAGATACATGACTGCTATTATAAAACAAATAATTCCTTGTCATATCGGGAGAATTCGTATAATTGTATCTACCTAAAAAAAGCCAAACTAAGAGTCTTTTCATACGTTTTTTATTTTTGGTATTCAAAACATCGACAAGTTCAATATTGAAAAAATATTAATCTTAAAACTTTTTCAATTTCGCCATCATTTTTAATATTTTATTTTTGATTATTGCTCAAAATCCTTGTCTACAACTCTGGATGTTTAAAAAAATTAATTCTAGTTTTGCGATACAGTGAGCAAGCGTCGGTTGGCTCTAAGACTCTCTAAAACTCTGCTCATGCAGAAAGCGGCCAAAACAAAAAATCTGTTATCATATGAAATATATTTTTCATTCTAATAGCATCTTACAGACACCTCTGGCATAGCTCGCGGACCCCTGGAAGTCCGCGGACCACCTGTTGGGATTGTTGGGAAACACTGACCTAGACTATGTAGATTACCAAAACAATCTCCTAAATACGTACACTATATAGAATATATAGGAGAACACTTCTAACAAAAAGATGTTCCTTCATTTTATCAGATTCCAAAACTAGCCGAAGCAAAGACATTTTAAGGGTCAAAATGACCTTTGAGGTTATATAATAACTATTAATTCTGCCTTTGAGGCAAGATTCTTTTCTGTACCTTGGAACAAAAAGGATCAATGTCCAAAACTACGAAATTTGAGTTGAATACACGAACTAATTTAGGATACAATATAAAGTAATTGTTAAGAGGGTCAAAGTCGTTCCAATGTTTTGTTATTGGCTTGGTACAAATGTGTAAAATATTAGTAGAAATATTTTAGTACGATTCACAAAATTTTTCAAACTTGAATTGGGTTTCAAAATTTTCTCATTACTCATTCGAGAAAAATTAACATTTCCCTGTTTTGTTCCAGAGTACAGATTTATCAATTGGAAAAATTTCGCTATTTGCAAAATGATCATATCATGTGGATTTTGAACCCTTTATATAAATATCAATTAACTGTGTTTAAAAAATCATAACAGAATTTAAGAAATTAAGAATACTGAAATTTTTTCAAATTTCACTTAATAATGTTTTGATATTGACGAAAACTGTTCAAAATATGTATAAGTATGATAAAGCTACCCAGATGTATTCAAATATGAAATTTTCGATGAAATACGTTTAGGCAAATGTTTTGAGCAATATTTTGAAGTCACTAATCGATTGGACTGTACTTGATGAAAATCTAAATACATAATTTGAATAAAACTAAGTTGTTTTTTTATTTTCACTATCATTTAGTCAGATATAACAATGACTGAGATCGAATTCTCGCTTAACTCTTGGTGAAACATAATTGAGTATTAAAATAAATTAAACTCTTGGCTTAATGTTTCACGATTTATTTAACAATATAAATAGTCATGTTGAAGTCAATATCAGTCAGAACATCAGTCTTGAAAATGAGCTAACGCTCGAAACATGTTGACTATTCATATTATTAAATAAATCGTGAAACATTAAGCCAAGAGTTTAATTTATTTTAATAGATATAACAATATTGTTCCGTCAATACAGTTGCTTCATCAGATTAGATGATAAACTGTTTATCATCTACAATAGATTTGACTAAATTATAGAGAAAATCAAAATATTGATTACCATTAACTTTGCACCTGTCGAAATGCACTGTTTATTATAGTACACCCCTGTTAGTTAATTCTTTCTTCGTTAGCTATTCGTTTAAAACCTAGTGATAAGGTATATTTATATTTACATATATTTATATATATATATATATATATATATATATATATATATATATATATATATATATATATATATATATATGAAAATGAACACTAGAACATTCATTTGAAAAATTGAAATTAATCAAGAGAATGTTATAGTAGAGCTAGATATGTGAACTTGTACGATGTGATGTCTCCATTATCCTTCAAGGGATAAATGTTAGAGAAATATTGAAATTGATGCCACACCTGATGGAAGTGCGAGACATATATGTTTCGTTCTGCAAGGAACTCGTCAGTCGCACCACGTCCATCGAAGTGAGGCAACGATTTCAACCTCCAAGCATCCTCTTGAGACTTCAAGTGGAAGATCGTAGAGTAATGAATACTCTACAATTCCATCTATAGAAATCAGTAGAAAACACCTCTCTCGGATTACAGAAACACCAAGCATCGAAATTTCACGTAACTTCTATACCCGTAGGTATCTATATATATATATATATATATCTATATATATATATATATATATATATATATATATATATATATATATATATATATATATATATATATATATATATATATATATATATATATATATATATATATATATATATATATATATATATATATATATATATATATATATATATATATATATATATATATATATATATATATATATATATATATATATATATATATATATATATATATATATATATATATATATATATATATATATATATAATATACACGTGTATAAATAACTAATAATAATAATTTTTTTTTGTTAATTATAAGTTGTTTATTCAATGTAACAATTTATGTGGGACAATATTTTGGAACATCCATTCAATGTTCAATTCTAGAAACATCGAAATGAAATATGCATGTAGTTTATTTGTGAAACACAGTTTATTGGTTTTTGCAAATTATAGACTAAATATTTATCTCTTTCAACTGTTTTAATGTACCATTATGCACTAAATTAATTCAAAAATAGCTCCTAGTATTCATTGCTGATTTATCACTCTAATTTCTGGGTCGTTCTATTTATTTGATTTATTTAGAGGGTAAATGGGAACCTTTATTGAGTTGATTAAAATCACAATTGAATTAAAAAGTAAAAATAACTTTTTTATTATATACAGTTGATTATTTTATCAACTTGGTGGATTCTGAACTCATGGAGTATTAAGTTAAGTTCAATTACTCCATATTTCAATTTAAAAATGAAAATTCTAGCTTGAATTTTTTTATTATTAAAAATTTCAAAATTAAATCATAGAATGTTCAATCGGTAATTTGAATTCTAAGAGCAGTAACATAAATTCAAATTAAAATTTTCAGTTATGAAGAATCATGACACAATAAACCACTAAGTTGAACTTTACTCTTTGAACCTTGAGATTTCACTAACAAAAATATTGTTAGATACCTACCTATAAGTCTTTAAACCTTAAAAATGATTGAACGTGCAGATGGATTATCGACTTCAGAAATCGCTTTTGACTATGATTATCTTACTTTTGGTTCGAAATGCATGATTTGTTTATGATGTATTACTGATTTCTACGGAATTACAAATAAAAATAGCTCATTTTTGACACTGAATGAACGTGCCTGATAGACCGGTCAATTTAGGCTGAAAAATAGTGGCCTAATAACAAAAATTCCCGGAAATGAAAAATTCTCCACTAAATATTGGTGGAGAGCTGGGGTTTGCCCAGCTACATATAAAAGGGGGGATACATATCAGGCACTTAAGACAAGTATAAATACCTATTTGTTTCTATATATATATATATATATATATATATATATATATATATATATATATATATATATATATATATATATATATAATGGAAGTGCGAGACATATATGTTTCGTTCTGCAAGGAACTCGTCAGTCGCACCACGTCCATCGAAGTGAGGCAACGATTTCAACCTCCAAGTATCTTCTTGTGACTTCAAGTGGAAGATCGTAGAGTAATGAATACTCTACAATTCCATCTATAGAAATCAGTAGAAAACACCTCTCTCGGATTACAGACACACCAAGCATCGAAATTTCACATATCTTCTATACCCGTAGGTATCTACTAAATTGCAATGTCTATTTGAAAATATCATCGAACGATGTTTTTAAATGTCAATTAAAAAATTAATTATTCCCCTGAAATACGGGAATAAACGCGAGTACTACTAACGCAACCTATTGACATTTAAAAACACCGTTCGATGATATTTGTCAACACTTCGCCTCACTTCGATGGTCGTGGTGCGACTGACGAGTTCCTTGCAGAACGAAACATTATGTCTCGCACTTCCATCAGGTGTGGCATCGATTTCAATATTTCTCTAAAAGTTGAAATATAACAACGAAACGTTAACAAAAATAAACTTTTTCATATCAAAAAAAGCCTATTTTTGCTGAAAACTTCCCAAATAAATTATATATATATATATATATATATATATATATATATATATATATATATATATATATATATATATATATATATATATATATATATATATATATATATATATAAGAGAAAAACGGAGATATGATAATAATAGGTGTCACGAAATACAGAAGGATTTCACTAATAATAATACTAGAGATTTCGCGTTGGAAACTAACACAAAAAATAACTGCAAAATGTTAGCCGAATATTTCAGCACCCTTCTCAACTGCAATCCTCCCCAAGAAAAACTTAAGTTCGACTTTTCGGGGTTTACGCATCCAGACTCGCAAGCCCCGATATGGAAGAGATTACAGCAATTATCAAGCAACTCAAAAACAACAAAGCAGCAGGAGAAGATGGGATTATTGCGGAACTCTGGAAACTGAACGATACTACTTTGACCCAAAAACTTCATCATTTAATATCAGAAATCTGGAGAACGGAACAGATACCAGAGGATTGGAAATGCGCGTTGATACATCCATTGCACAAAAAGGGGGACAAAATGGATATCAATAATTACAGGGGAATTTCCTTACTCCCGGTTGCGTACAAAATACTTTCTAAAGCACTCCTAAACAGAGTAGAACACCAAGCGGATCCACTAATTGGGAATACCAAGCTGGATTCAGAAAAGGCCGATCATGTGCTGAGCAGATCTGGACTTTGAAGACGATATTACAGATGAGGAAATGTAGAAATACAGTGATCACATTCATTGACTTCAAGAAAGCATATGACTCGGTAGACCGCGAAACCCTTTTCGAAATCATGAAAGAATTTGGAATCGATCGAAAGACCCGAACAATTATAGAACAGACACTTACAGGTACAACTTCCAAGGTAAAATTTATGGGTGAAATATCAGATCCCTTTGAAATCAAAACCGGTGTGCGGCAGGGGGACGGACTTTCGCCAATTCTTTTCAATATTGTTCTAGAAAAGATCATAAGGGAATGGGAACTTCACGTGAAGGGCATACAAGTGGGCATCAAAAAAGAAAATAGAATAAATGTCAAATGTCTCGCCTTTGCAGACGATATTGCTATCATCACAGACAACAGAACTGAAGCCATTCGCGCCGTGGAAAAACTACATGAAATTGCGCAAAAACCGGGTTACAAATTTCTTATGATAAAACCAAATACATGGAAAGAAAACCAAAAAATAAATCTTCTCTTATGACAAAACATGGTGAAATTCTGCAAGTAGGCCACTTTAAATACCTAGGGGAAGTTATACAGTCCTCAGGTTTAAACCGAATCGCTAATGAACAGAGAATAACCAAGCTCCAAAGGGCCTACAAACTAACATGGGCTTACTATAACAAAAAGTGCATTTCGAGAGGCGCCAAATTGAGGCATTATAACACAACGATTCTCCCAGAAGCAATCTACGCAGCTGAAACAATGGTTATTGGCGGCCATTCAAGAATTAGAGAAATAGAAAAACAAGAACGAAAAATTCTCAGAAAGATTTACGGGCCAATCAATAGAAACGGTATTTTGATGAAAAGACCTCAAAATGAACTGTATCAAAAGACAAATACGATAACGGAAGAAATCAGAAAACGACGAGCAAAGTTCTATGCACATGTCTACAGAAGAATACCGAAGTCCAGAATATGATTATGAATAATAAATACCGAAGAAACTACTCAATATAATAATTATGAATAGTAAATGCGGAACAGAGTGGCTAAAAGAGGTCCAAGAGGATCTACAACAGATCAATATAAAAAATCTCGAAGATCGCACTGAATGCCGCTATAAAATCGCACATATAAAGTTCAAGCAAAAAGTAAATCGTCAACCTGGAGTAAAGTGGACAGATGAACGGAAGAAAGTGCATTCAGAGAGGATGAAGCGTTTTTGGGAGGCAAAAAAGATGAAGCAAAATTCCTAATGATTGCGAATTCAAGTTCAGTCGCTCTCCTCATGGGGAACAATCGAAATAATAATAATAATAATATATATATATATATATATATATATATATATATATATATATATATATATATATATATATATATATATATATATATATATATATATATATGTAATAAATATATGTGTAATAAATAAAATGGTTCATATATATATATATATATCCTAAAAACATTTCTTCAAAAGATAGTCAGTCCCTAATTGAATCTCCTCTACCCCCGTGGTCTTGAAAAATATCTGAAAATTTAATGCAATGCAATAAATACAACAATTTGTAGTTGGTGAAGATGTTGATTTGTTAGTAATACTTACTGCAAGGATTTCAATAGATAAAATTATTTATTTTCTGAAACCTGAAAGGGCTCAACAGCGAACAGAAATATATTCTTCAGAAAGTTTGTCGCTTATCCCAAATGCCAAAAGTATATTTTATTTTTACATGCGATTACCAGCTGCTACACTCCGTCAGTTATGTACAGAAGGGGAGAACGTCAGTATAAAAATTATCAAAAAAAAAAGATTCGACTGACTGAGCTAAAGAATTCACAGAAATTGATTCCAGACCTCAAACAATAATTACGGAGAGAATTTGCTTTCTTCTTGCGGTTTATGGAGCTCCAAAAAAATTACTTGCATTGACAAATACCGATGCTTCACTTTTGTAAAAAAATAAGCGAAAAAAGAAACAAGTATAACTATCATGTCTTCCTCCAACATCGGTATCTGCTATTCAACACTTGTATCGAGTATACTATCAAGTTCAAACATGGCTAGGCAATCAACTAAACCCAGAAGACTGTGGTTGAAAATTGGGAGATTGATAGATTATACTCAGGAACCGATTGAAACTTTACTCCCACCTGCTCCAGAAAAACACCTGAACACTATTTTCTGCAATTGCAAAAAAGGTTGTAGTGTCAAATGTGGCTGTAAAAAAGTCGGGTTGCTGTGTTCTCGAGCGTGTACCAATTGCCAAGGTCAGTCGTGCTCAAATGTCCAGTTCAGTACAATAGAAGAAGATTCCTGTGATTTGAATGAAGAGACCAATCATTCAGCCACATTTGAACAATTTATGAACATCCAGCAAGAGTAAGAGGAAGAAGAAGAAATCGAAGAAGACATGACGGTTGAAGTAGACTTTCAAGAGTATGAATCTGATTAAAATATCCAAAGAATCAAAACAATAGTTAACCCAATAATTAATAGCAATATCAATAATCAATATCAATAATAAGGTAATATCTAGAACTTGATGGGTATTGTTTTCTTAAAATTTCCTGACAGTTAGTGGAGTAGGCTTACAGGGAAAACCACGGTAAAAAACGCGCCGAGTATACTACTTCACAGGTGGCGTGAAAATGTGTGCATATCATGTATAATGTGACTCTTACAATCGCGATATCTCACGAATGGTAACTCTTAGGGAAAACATCATAAGGACCATTTTTGTAGAAAATCTAAGATCTACAACTATGGTTTGAGGTTTTTTTTTTGAGAAAACTTACAGTTTTCTAGAAATATCGAAATAACTTCAAATTTTGATATTTGACACCGAATAACTTTTTTTGCAATAACTTTGATAACCGAATAATTTTTTTATAGCACACATAGGATCCAAGGGGATTTTTAAAACTTCATTTGTAATGGCAAACCCGAGCTCTCCACCAATATTTGGTTTTCCGGGAATGTTTGTTATTTCAAATGTCTATTTTTACCTCACTATGAAATTATGTCTTGACTCATTCATAATATAAAGGGTGTTTTCTTTAGAGGTATAGAACTTTAAGTTGGCATTACTGTTGAAGATGGCGACCGATTCAACAGCTGAGAAGTGATTTATTCTCAGTTTGGTTTGGCAATTCATCATGAATAGACTCACGCCTGAACAACGCTTGCAAATAGTGCAATTTTATTTCGAAAATAATGGTTCTGTATCGCGCACTACGTCCATTTTATCGTCGACAAAATCGTCCATCAGAGCAGTTAATTCGATTAACCATGGAACGTTTTCGCACCACGTTTACTCTTATTGATAACTCGCATCCCCAGAGCCGTACGCCGTACGGTGCGTACAGAAGAAGCTATTGCTACTGTAGAGCGTGGCATGGAGGAAGACCCGAATGAGTTCCTCCGCCATCGAGCACAGGAATTGGATCTGTGTCCTTTCACTTTATGGAAGATTTTGCGGAAGGATCTTGGTTTGCGTGCTTACAAAATCCAACTCGTGCAAGAATTGAAGCCAAACGATCATCAAGCAAGGCGTAGATTCGTCGAAACGAGATTGCCGTTGTTCCTGATTTTCATAAGCGAATTTTGTTTAGCGATGAAGCGCACTTCTGGTTGAATGGCTACGTCAACAAACAAAACTGCCGCATTTGGAGTGAAGATAATCCTCGAGTCTATGTCAAAACACCGTTACATCCAGAAAAACTGACTGTTTGGTGCGCTTTACGGCTGGTGGAATCATTGGTCCGTACTTCTTCAAAAACGATGATGGCCAGAACGTTACAGTCAATGGTGATCGGTGTAGAGCCATAAATACAATTTTTTACATTCCTGAATTGAACAACCATGATGTCCAGGAGCTGTGGTTTCAGCAAGACGGCGCAACATGTCACACAGCTCGTGCCACAATCGATTAATTGAAATACACGTTTGGTGACCGCCTAATTTCACGTTTTAGACCTGTGAATTGGCCTCCAAGATCTTGTAATTTAGCGCCGCTAGACTACTTTCTGTGGGGCTATGTAATTGTATCTGTAGTCATTGGTCTATGCGGACAACCAACAAACGCTTGACCATTTGGAAGACATTATTCGCCGTGTTATTTCCGATATACGGCCACAAATGTTGGAAAAAGTCATCGAAAATTGGACGTCCAGATTGGACTACATCTGAACCTGCCGTGTCGGTCATATGCCAGAAATCATATTCAAAATGTAATGCCACAAGAGTATATTTCGAATAAAAAAAAATTCTTGTCAATCGAAGGATCCATCGTTGTTTTATTGCAACTTAAAGTTCTATGCCTCTAAAAAAACGCCCTTTATAACTTTCAATAACAGATATTGAATTCACGCTTGCCTCTTGATGAAACATGATTAAATAATACTCTACTCTTGGCCTAATGTTAAACAAATATTTGTGCAACAGTAAGCCAAGAGTTCTATTTAAATTATTATATAACTTTGAACTTAATTAAATCAAGTTTGAAAAAATGTTCATAGCATTCGGCTTACAATATAGCTATCTCTATGAAAATATTATGACTTGAAAAATAATTTTATGTGCTTCGAACTATAAAATTATATTTTTTTTCTAAAAATCAAATATGCAGAATTTTTTTCGGTTTCAATGGTTCGAACCGGCCCACGTATCTCTAATTACACCAGTGGCGGATATACAAAATATTTTCTTGGGGGGCGGGGGGCAAGACCAAGGTAATGTTATATAATTTGGGTAATGAAGAAGTTATGTATACTCAATGTTACACGTTAGTTTTTAAGGCCGATTTCTGTGAGCAAATTACAACTAGGTTATTTAAATATTGTTTCGAAAAGGTGAAACAAAGTAAATAAAAGTGATGGAAAAAAACAGGTCAAAAAAAGTAAAATTATAAAAGATAGATTTGTAAAGACTTATTGCGGTTAACAATATTCACAGAAATTACAACAGAGTCCAAGTCTCTTAGTGTACCTGAGAATTTATCAATAACGTCTTGGTCGCCTACAGTAATACCCCTGTGGATGGAAAGTAAAGAAACTCCGTCAAGACTATTTTCGGCTGTGCTATTTCTTAAGTCTCTTCTTAAGTGCTATGTCTTAAGTTCTCAGTCTTTTCAGGCTGAGGACGTACACGATGGCAACAGAAACAGGAAGAAGTGGCAGAAATTTCGAGAAGATAAAAATGTTAGAGAAGAAAGTCCTATCACAATTTGAGGGAGATCCAATAGCACTATGGCCTTTTCCTTCTTGCCGCAGGAAGAGGCCGTAGACGACGTTGAATTTTACCAACTCAAGTGCTTACCGCTCATTGGTGACCCGACCATGAATTAGATCTTTCAAATTATGCATTTCAACAACTCACATAAGTTATAAATGAAAAAATGAAGATTCCTTTCTTCCTTTCTACTTATTCACCTTTGTTTATTCATCAAAATTCCACATTATCCTGTACTCATAATTTTCACATAAGTTCATTTTGTATGACGTTTTCTGATTTCGGGGGGCCTCAGCCACCTGCCCCCCTTATATACGCCCCTGAATGACAGTGATAAAAATCTGTAGATTTCATGGAACTAATGTTGACAAAGTATATCATCTTCGTCATTGAGAAAAGCTATATCGACTTCTCCAACAGTTGGATTTGTGATTATTTCTTCATCGTCAAACATTTTTTCGTCTGCTTGATTATCAACTTCAGGAGGTAGTAATACAGTATATCCATCACATTGTTCTGAAAAAACATATCATACAGCCTTCTTATTAATCTCAAAAAAACTGTTGACTTATATCGATGGAATAAAATCCTGCAAATGAGAAAATTCGCTATGAAGCCAATCGTCTTGAAAGGAGGACTCCATTTTGTTTATTGATAATTTGGCAATGAACAGTGTAAACTGATTTGAAAATAATCAAAAATAATTTCTAACACTGAATAATAATGTGAATAAGATTTTTTTTAAATAACCGACAGAGAGTGTTTCTAACTTGCTCGTAGTCTAGCTCCTTGCGGATTATCGATAATTATGTTATTATTCCTAACGGTTATATTTTTCATATAACAATAATGAAATGCAATATTGCTCATTAATAATAACCATTTTTTCAAATAATAATGATAATAATAAATTAAGCACGTACATATATACACCACAAAACCGAAATAATATTTTATTGTCCGATGTACTTACATTGATTCAAAAGCGACATCTAATGCTGAAGTCTCAAAAATGCTTCCATATAGATATCTCTAATGTATTTATTGGCACTACATCAAAAATTGGTCCGTTTTCAATAGAAGTAACTGAGATATATTGGGTTGATTTGATTTAGAACTATGAATATTTACAGGCTTACCCGTCGAAAATCCTGAAAGACATGTTTTATTATTTGTGCTACACAATTTTTGTTTTCACTATTTGTTTTGTTATGCCGTTTGGAGTCGAGGGCAGGAATCATAGACTAAGGTAATGTAACAATTTCAGCAAATTTAAATTAGTCGGATTATCAATAATGCCATAACCTAACATGTTAGATGTATGAAAAATGAATAACCTGTCAATTCTGTAGTCTCAAGCACAGCCTAAATCTACTTACAAGCCATCAACGTAGACTTGGCAACGCCGCATCAACTCATTCTGTTATAGACCGATCGATCTTCGAACAACGGTCTACTGCATATTATAATTAATATTGCTTTGTAAAAAAACTTTTCAGCGAAACGGTACGTTGTATGAAAAAATTGTTTCAACAAAAATTGTAGATCATAGGTCAATTATCTATAGAAATTAATAATACACTTTTGTTCTAAGAAGATTCATGTCTGAGTTATAACGTTTCAAAAGTTGTTTTTATAGTATTCATTCTCAGGTGAGAGTTAATTTAATGCTTCTGTCAATTCCTTCAAACCTTGATTGAGATGTGTACAGTAATTTGGATGGTTGAATGATTCTGATATTTCATATTTATAACGAGTAATCAAAGTTTCCAGTTGAGACCATCTAGTTAATATCAGTTGTATTGGTAAAATCCATTTTAAATCATTAGGAAACAGTTTATTTTTATTAATAAAAACATTTACATGCATATGTGAATCAACTAAAATCTGATTAATTATTTGTATACTGTTTATTTGTTAACATTCTGTTACCTACATTTGATGGAAAATCTAGACTGTAAAAAAACATGGTGTTATTTTAAAAAAAATTTATATTGCAAGATTTACATATTAAAATCTTTTTTATATAATTGGATGTTAAATCCACAAAATTACAAGTTGAATCCGAGTTTTCAAAGGCTTCATTCAATTTCCCACAATGTTCCTTCAATGCTATGGTTCTTTCAACTGGATCTTTTCTTTGAGCGTGGACTGTTTTTGATAAGTAGCTGGATAAATTTGGAAAAATACTTGGCACTGCATTCAAATTGAGTTTAACCTTACCAGGTATTGCCTTCGTTGATCAATCTGGCAAACGATGAATATCCTCTCTAATAAGTGCATCCTCTGGAAATGTTTGCCACAAACATTAGAATATTTATTTGGGGTCCATGATGCCCTAGGAATATTTTTAGCCATTGTTTCATTAGATTTTCATCCATTGGAAAACGAAATATAGAAACTGTTGGTTCCCGGACTCAAGGTAAGTCTTGTAGTTCGACTTGCATCCAGGCACACAGCAATGACTTGGCATGTTAATTTTTATGCCAATATCAATAACAAGACCTGTAAGAGATTAGTTCTAAATAAGTAATAAATCTAACAAAGGGTAAGTAACTGTACTTATCACAAAAAAGAAACAATTCTAGCAAATAATTCTTTTTTTAAATGTCTGTACTATCTATAAAATAGTACAATAACTAAAACGCAGATTTTTGTTTTTACACAATTCTGAGATGGAAAATGTTTAGTATTATTTCTACCTTTCTCGGTATAACCAAAAAAAGCACAACGTAACACAACAGATATTCCTGTTTATATACTAAATTTGCGGGAAATCTCTTTCGCTTAGTCTTCAGAACTTCAAAGAATAGCACCTTTCACGGCTTATTTTTGAATTTGAATGTTATGTTTCAGCAATGAGCAGAAACCACTATAACGCCATAACAGAATCTCTATTTCTAGGACCGACGTAGATGTTGCCAGATTTCCTAGTTAGGCTGTGGTATATATATATATATATATATATATATATATATATATATATATATATATATATATATATATATATATATATATATATATATATATATATATATATATATATATATATAGCACATAAGCTAACTACTTGGAGATCGCCCAGTCTCAAGCAGGGTGAATATCAAATTGATCATGTTGCAATTTCCAAGAACAACGTAAAGGAAATTTTAAATGCCAGAACTCGCAAAGGCGTCTTTGATTCGGATCACTATCTCCTCCAAATAAAAACAAAATTTCAACCCAATAGAAATAAAAAATTTACACCCAAAAAAGTTAGGTCGGATCCCGAATATCTGAAACTTCACAAGGATAGAATCATTGCACAAATCAATTAGGAAGAATCGACGAATTGGGAAATCCTTATGAAGAATATTCAGAAAGCCATTACTAGGGCAACCTCCTCGCACCAGAAACATCGTTGGTGGAAAGCAATTTGCGACCAAGCAATCGACAAGAGAATAACTGCTTGGAAAAAATTTAACGGCCATAAATTTGAGGAAAACTGGGCGAACTTTCTTATAACTTAAAAACAGGCCTCCAAAATAATTAGAAGAGAAAAACGGAGATATGACAATAATAGCTGTCACGAAATACAGAAGGATTTCACCAATAATAATAATAGAGATTTTTACAGAACTTT
Organism: Henosepilachna vigintioctopunctata; assembly: GCA_030704895.1. NCBI lineage: Eukaryota > Metazoa > Arthropoda > Insecta > Coleoptera > Coccinellidae > Henosepilachna > Henosepilachna vigintioctopunctata. Next base: position 4,767,442 of record JARQZJ010000064.1, on the reverse strand, counting down.
CATAGATACCGAGCGCCCAGTCTTTGCTTCAAAAAGCAGAGCAGAACATCAAGCGGATCCGCTAATTGGGGAATACCAGGCTAGATTCAGAAAAGGCCCGTCATATGCTGAACAGATCTGGACTTTGAAGATAATAGCACAGATGAGGAAATGTAGAAATACACTGATCACATTCATTAACTTCAAGAAAGCAAATGATTCGGTAGACCGCGACATCCTTTCTAAAATCATGAAAGAATTTGAAATCGATCAAAAGACCCGAAAAATTATAGAACAAACAACTGTGAAAAGTAAAATTCATGGGCGAAATATCAGATCCCTTTGAAATCAAAACCGATGTGCGGCAGGTGGACGGACTTTCTCCAATCCTTTTCAAAATTGTCTTAAAAAAGATCATTAGGGAATGGGAACTTCATTTGAAGGGCTTACAATTTGGTATCAAAAAAGAAAATCAGATAAATGTTAAATGTCTCGCCTTTGCAGACGATATTGCTAATATCACAAACAATAGAACTGAAGCCATTCTTGCCGTAGAAAACCTACAAGACATTGCACAGAACACGGGGTAGCAAATTTCTTATGATAAAACCAAATACATGGAAAGAAAACAAAAAAATAAATCGTCTCTTATCACAAAACATGGTGAAATTCTGTAAATCGACCATTTTAAGTACCTCGGAGAATTTACAGTCCTCAGGTGTAAACCGAATCGCTAATGAAGACAGAGTGCATAAAAAGTACATTTCGAGAAGCGTCAAATTGAGGCTCTTTAACACAGCGATTCTTCCAGAAGCAATTGAATGCATTTCGAGAAGCTAAGAATTCCAAATTCAAGTTTAATCGCTCTCCTCATGGGAAACAATCGTTGTAATAGATATATGTATCTAAAAGATATATTTAGTTGAATAAACATATATAATGAATCTGGTACTGATTACCACACAAGTAACACAACAACCGCCTGAATCTGAAATGACGAATATAATAATTTGACAGCCATTACCGTTTCCCTTGATTATTTTTAGCTACAGCGCCATCTAAAAACCTGGAGGTAAAGTTCGTTACAAAAAGTGAAGTTGTGTTTCTTTTCCCAATTTTGATAGGTAATTCGACCTTCTTATTTGGTATGTTGTGTGAATGAAGGTTTGTAATTTCGTAGTAGGTACCTACTTATTTCTAATACCTATTCATTAATTATATGAAGAACCCTGAAGTCCGTGTTTGTGTTTTAAATCTTGAGTGAAAAAAAGTGTTTTATAATTACGTACATGGCGTTTACAATACTCTAACGTATCATTGGCATAGCATTTTCATATCATTAACATTTAAAGATAAATGCCTTGCAATATCGGCACACAATGTTCATTGGTCCATTAGAAACGATTTGGTGTGAACTCGATAGGCGTTGTTCGTACTATTTCTATGTTGTTGTATGTTATATGCTTCGATTTCATCGAACCCGTTCAACTTTATTCCGAGCTCTGCGTTAATCGTCAGATTCACTTTTTCATTATATGTATCAATATAACTCCGACCGAACCTGGTTTTTTACATCCTCTTTAACGATATTTGCAGCACGTATCCTGTCAATGTTATGTCAAACGCCATGAGAATTCATTATTTTTTATTGTCAAAAGCCCTCACGTTACACAGAAAATCATAGAATAATATAATATGGTGGAAAAGTATTCTTGAATTTCATATTTTTCCAACAAAAAAATAATTTGCGACATCGGTCCAGCCGTTGAGGCGTGATGTCGTGACCCAGGGGAAAAAATTCGAGCTTGTGACGACTGAGAGAGAAATTTATTTATGTGTGTATCAGTAGATCAAGTACGAGATGGAAGAGAGCGCTATAATAGATAACATCGTTCATAAAACATCTGTTCAGTGTTGCCAGAAGGTTACTTCTGTATTTTTCTGAATTAGTAAAATTAACTTGTAATTTTTTACATAACAGCAATGTGAAACGGAACGCTCGTTTTAGAAATTTCATGTTGGTGAGCTTTATTAGCAGTAGAACTAAAACAACAGCGCTTTATGAACATTCATAGTAACTGTCAACATATAAAAGGCAACCAGCATACTGTTACGATTATGGGTTTCGACGGATGAATTCCAATAACTAACTTTTAACAATCAATAAATATCCTTTATTTACAAACTGAAAATAAACACAACAAATGTCAATATCACTTATGTCACACTTCTGTCTATTTCACTGTACTCTAGATAACTGTAATCTAACTCTGACTGCCATCTTCCGTCCTGGTTCATTATATACCCTAGAGTGTTTCTAGAAGATTCCATTTCGAGAAGGTTCGATTGCCAGAACGTAGAAGTCGTTGTTATATCACATTTGCCGGAATATTCTAGATAACACAGAGATGGCTTCAGGTATTTTCGTAACAATACAATCTCTCTCTTCTCTCAGATCTCTTATCTGACTGTCATTTCTATGTTCAAGAATCTGTCATTATCACTTCCATCGACATCGAGCAATAACAATAACAACCACGTGTTCAATCTTTCCTTGTAATAATCATAAATATAAATTCTCAATACAATTGTCGTTCAATATTTCCACACATAGAAAATATAGCACAACCGCTATATTTTAAACACCTGTATAACACCACCAAGTGTTTCTATTTTGTGTTTCATGATTATTAATTACAATACAACATAACTGATGCCTACAAAATATAGTATGCCAATCCAAGATCCTCTTTTTGATTTATTAGAAAATGTTCTAAATCAAACCAAAGCGCAAAAATTTGAAGTAAAATACTTATCATGCGTAATAAAAGGATTTCCTAATATTTTTACTGATGCAGAAAATTTATATAGAGAATGGAAGAAATACGCGTTTCTTGACTTCATCGAATTGAACAGTTAACCTGACTTGTCGCGTCGAAGAATACTGGAATAAAATCCCAAAAATGACAGATGGGCCAGGAGAACTCATGTTCCCAAATTTGAAGGAAATAATAATGGTTTGGCTCGTTTTGCCATTTTCCAACGCATGCGTGTAACTAGTTTTCATCCAATTAAAACTGATGAAATCGGACCACAGAAATAGACCAAATACAGACACAATTGCAGCTTTGAGGACTACCAAAGCGGTAGTGAAAAATGCCACAACATTTGAGCCATCGAAAGCATTAATGCATGCTAGAATAAAATACAGCAAGGATAGTGATGATGACGGTGAAGGCCGGTACTTATTGCTTTTTTTTATTTTTTCAAAAACTGGCAATTTTTTGTCGAGAGAATATTTTCGAAAGTTTTATTTGAAAACGTAGAAAACACATATGATTTTTAAATTTCAGATGCTGATGTACTGTCTTCGCTCATGTATTCTTCATTTATTATTTTAATTTCATATAATTCTTTTAGTCTCATAATCACAATTGGTGTATCTAATTAATACAATAACTTTGTACTAAAACCCGTTATTATACCTACTTAATATTCATATCTATGTTGAAGTCAAACATACAGGTAATACTCAGTAAAAAAGTATTTATAGTATCAATTCACAAATTTTAATATAGAAATCTTGCATTGTACACTTACGAGTATGTACTTACGAAATATAAATTTTATAAGTATATACTCGCACATAAATATTTAAATATAAATTTTGGAATTAAAACAACTAATTAAGAAAAATGATTAGAAATTCATATGTGTATTATGTGTATTCATATTCTGTAAGCCAATACATCTAACATTTTATTCTATCAACTTTTAGTGCCTTTCATTAAAAAAGTATGAATTTTCATCTTTTATACAAAAAGGTTACATTTTTTTATATTTCAGGTAACTTCGACAAGACCCGACTGGCAACACTGAATCTGTTATGAAGAGCTATTTTGTATCGACGCTTAAGTACATAAACATCGATATTTGAAAAGTCGATGGATGGTTTACAATTTACATCCCTAAAAACCGTTAAAGAATACCTTTAATATAACCTACCATTATTCAACATTCTTTTTGTACTAATGTTACTCTGGTCTCATTCTTTGAAAGGTCTTCTTGAGTTCATTGTCAGTTTTTGGTTTGCACTGGTAAGTTTTCAACAAGGTAATATCTCGAATATTTTTGCATTAATTTGGGTATACCTTAATTTAAATATATAAATTTTACGTGTGTAAGCAGTTTATACTATAAAAGAAATAAATTTGCCGGTTACATTGTGACTTAAATTATTATGTTTTTAATTAATTATGAAGTAAGAGGAAATATGCTTTTTTATCTATAAGTTTAATAGGTATACCGGTTAATAATTTGCTTTTTCAATAAAAAACGGGATAGGGAATGTTAATCGTTTTTTCGATTGAAATCCGAGTTCCATTTAATTTTTATTTTGCACAAAATAACTCCTGAAAATTGAAGGCAGTGGCTATTCTTGTAAAAGCTTTTATGTAAGAATTTCATTTTAAGTAATTTTTTGGAAAACAATGGTATTAGCAAATCAAGTTCTGAGTTCATATTTTTTGTTTCATATATTTCATCGTTCATATTCAATTTTTAGTACAAAATGAAAATGCTGGTCATAACTAGCATTTTTGTGTCCATTGTTAAAGTTGCACTTTTACCCAATCTTTTTCTTTCGTTTTAGGTAGGTATATAAAATACCTTGCCTCCATGAATGCTGGAAAGCTAAATCAAGCTGGCAGGAATAATAGCAAGCTTTTGTTTACAATTAACATGATGGAAGAAGTACTTATGGACAACGGGAATAAATAGCAAGATCTTGTTACTTCAGCCAATTTGAAACGATGATGCAGCATCAAAAATAGTTTGTTGTTGACTTCTGCTGTCAGTAAGGTAAACTTATTATTTTATTTTACTGATTATTTGTAAATTGCTAAAATATCAATATTTTTGAAGTTTATTAAATTTGAAATATTTCTTATTCAAAATTCCTTGAAGGAGTTCATTATGTATATATTTTGTGCTATATTCTTAACTTCTGTTTGTTATTCTTTCATGAAAATAGGTTTAGAATGGCAAATTGCATAGCCGGTCCCCCTTGAAATATATACAAATCATTATATAATATTTTCTTAAGTAACCGAGACTTCTAATGCCATTATAATCAGGTTGGTGCTTCACTTCTAATGCCATTATAATGTGTGGTAAAAGAACATAATGTTGAAATGTACACATTTTTTAAATTCCCTATATTTGGTTCTTTTTGAAAAAAAATATAGATAATGAAGACAGAACTTTATGTTCAGTTCTATCAATGTATAATCACTTATCTTGTGATTTGCCAAATCCACAACTTAAAAAATTTAAATCTAAAGTAAAAATTTCTTATAGAGTTGTGTGTTGAATTCTCTCAGCACTTTTTTCTCCTTTGTGCTGTCTTAATTTGTTTTATGTTTGTCGATTGTATAGTTTGTAACTATATGTAACTATGTTCTCATGTATGTTTTTTATTGAATTTATTTCTATTGACATTTCCTCAAACATTGTATTCACAAAAGGGTGAGAGTAAATATTTTTTTCTTTTTCAATTAAGATAGATAGGTAGATAAATATTTATTTCCATACCATTCTGGAAATTTAACAATGACAATGTAATTTAACACAAAATTTAAGTCACAAAAATAACAAATGAAAGCACTTGAAAATTGTCTTAGTGTTTCTATTGACATGACAAACATTGGTAAAACTCATTGATAGTATATGGCTCACAATTCACTATGAATGTATGAACTGTCTTTTTGAAAATGTTCTGTGATGTTGTATTATAAAAAACCTTAGGTTATGATGATTTCACATACATATAAGGCATACTGTTAGATACTATGTTTTGGATATGAGTATGCATGGACTTTCCTTGTTCTTTTTAGTTTCAAGCTCTTGAAAATGAGTTGGGTGTTTGCGTAGAAAAATAATTGATTTGTATACATACATTAGTAAAACAGTTATTATTATTCTTCTCAAAAACCCCTCGGAAGTAATTCCGGACATGAAGATTAAAAACTGTTTTGATAACGAGAACTCGTTTATGAGCTAATAAAATCTCATGACAAGAACTGCAACTTCCTATGATGATATTCCATATGCCAAAAGAGATTGGAAATTGCATTGTATACCACTTTTAGAACATTTACATCCTTTTGATATTTCAGGACATGTAAAGTGTAACGCTCGGATGACAGATGCTTAATGGAAGAAATGTGTTCATCCTATTTTAGCTTCTAATAAATTTTATATTCCCAGGATTCTTGTCAAGTCAGTCATTACAATTTTGTGTTCTGGATTGATAGAAATTTGAATGCTGACCTTTGAGTTTTCTGTGCTGAATACAAATACTTCAGATTTATTTATGTTCAGCTGGTTTTCGGAGCACTAGTTTGAGGAATACTTTATTTCTGTTGAATGCAAAATACATTGTAGAAAAGGTCATATAAAAGAACAAAAAAAGAAAATATACGGGCTTACAAATCAGCACCAAGATAATAAATAAACCTAATTAATCAACTAAAACATCTTACTCTTAAAAGATCTACTCTGACAAAAACTCATTGAGACTGTAATAACATTTAACAGCTAAAAATTTACTATATATTTCAAGTCCCATGTACACTGGTGATCTCCTTCCAATTTTGAATTCATAGATTGGCATAACAAGATTATCTCTGTGTCTTGTTTCATACTGGTGTTGGTCACTATGTATAATAAAATGTTTATTACTTTTGTGGATTAGTGTAGCTACCTCCAGTGTATACATGGAAGTAAGCGTAAGTATATTCAGGGACCTAAAAGCCGTCCTGCAAGAGCTTCTTTTGGGAAGTCCAGCTAGACATCTAATTATTCTCTTTTGATACAAAAACACGTTATTGCTTCTTGATGATGCACCCCAAAAAATGATGCCATAAGAAAGCCTAGAGCATATATGTGCATAGTATACAGATATAAGCTGGTTCAATGTTAATACATTTTTCAGTCCCCTAAATAGGTAGAATAATGAACTCAATTTGTTACATACATTGTCGCAGTGTGTCCCCCATTTAAGGTGTTCATCAACTGCAATTCCCAGGAATCTGACACTGCAGCTTTGTGTTAATTCAGTGTTATTTACCTTCACATTAGGTTTTGTTATATTTTTATTAATATTTCTGAAAACCGTGAACGCAGTTTTTGTTTCATTTATATGTAAAGAATTCATATTGAACCAATTCTGCAATACATCCAGCTTATTCTGAATGTTCTCTTGTAATGACGTTTCTGTTTCACCAGTGGCAATCACTGTAGCATCATCTGCGTATAGAAACACCTTGTCTCCAACCGCATTTGTAATGTCATTAATGTACAAAATAAACAATATAGGCCCCAGAATTGAACCTTGTGGTACTCCAATATCATTATTTATTAAATTAGATTTAATTTCACTCTCAGGCACTTTGCTAGAGGGTTCTATGTAGACATATTGTTTTCTATCCCTAAGAAAATTGGATATCTAGTTAAGTGGTTTTCCCCTTATGCCATATTTGTAAAGCTTACCTAATAGTGTAGTACGCTCAACACAATCAAATGCTCTGCTCAAATCACAAAAAATTGCAACAGGCAGGCCCCGGACTCCAGACAATGTACTAAATTCTTTAAAAATTCATGAATAGCATCTATGGTACATTTCTTTGCTCTAAAACCAAATTGATTTTTAGCTAATATGTCATGCTTATTTAAAAAAGACAATAGTCTTTCCAGAAAAGCATATTCAAATAATTTTGAGAATACAGATGATAACGCAATTTATAGTTATACGCAATACTTAGTTTTTGGAAGAATCTGTTGTTTCTTTTGTTTTATCGAGTATTTGTTCTTCTTTTTCACATTTTACAAGTAAACTTGTTTCATCCGCAAAAATAATAGTTTTTTGATGTCGTATTTATCAGGTAGATCATTAAAATAAAATCGGCCCTAGTATACTTCCTTGCGGAGCGCTTGTTGTGATATATTCATCTATAGAAAAGAATTTACCACCATCACTTTCTATAGTAACTCTTTGAACTCTTTTTTCAGATAACTAACTCTAAATAAGTTTGAGTTAGGTTTAATTAGGTTTAACTCTAATACCGTAACTTCATGTTTGTGCAAGAGCTTGTTGTTTCAACAATCGAACACCTTTGAAAGGTCAATAAATAAGCCCAATGTAATCTCCTCTCTCACGAACGCCTCAACAGTACTCTGTCTTAACTGAAGTATAGCTGTATCTGTATTCTTTCATTTTAAAATTCCATGATGTGAATGATTTAGTATATTGAACTTTCCGAAAAAATTCAGAAATCGCTCTGACATTTTCTCCTAATTTTTAGAAAACTGTTAAAGACTAAATTGATCCATAATTTTGATATTTTCGAAGTTTTATATTTCCTTTTTTATGCAATGGTTTTATTGCGATATTTAAAGCATCCGACGAAAGACAGTCAGTAAAACTCCTTTTTATGAAGCATAATGGGCTGATAATTTCATTGATATCTCAATCATATGTAATGGTATTACATCATGGCCAGTAGAATATTTTTAAGCTTTTTATAGTTGAAAGTATCTCCTATTCAATTGTTATTATATATAACAAATATATTTCTTAATTGACTTAAAAATGTTCTTATCTGCAGTATTAGGAATATTTTTGCAAATATTTATTGAGATATTCATCAGGTAACTTTCTAAGTAAATTAAACTCTTTGACAATTTCCTTGGGATCACCATCAATTGTTGACTAAGCTCAACTGTAGAAGCTAAAATATTATTGACAATTTTTGTTATAGTAAGATCTTTTGTTAACTTTAAGTTGCCGATCTACTGATAGTACTTAGTTATGAAATGATAATTTTCGATTCAAAATGTATCTCTTTCAAAACGAGATTTTTACAATCAGTTTTTGGAACAAGTTTCTTTGATATAACATAAATAACTCCTTGAAAAACATTTAACTCCTTGAACATTTAATTTTATCTCTTATACTCCTATTGGATTGGTGAATAATGCGAATATTTCATGGAAATCCGTTCGTTTTTATAACTTAAAAGGTTTGACTGTCCCAAAATGCAAGGAAAATTGCAGGAGGAGTACAGTTACTTTTGATTGCTTTTTTTTGACGATGAACCAGCCAACCAAATTTCAGTCTACGGAAATTTGTAGTATTAATCAGTAGAATTACCAAGACATGTGTATTATTCGCGTTGACTAATATTTAGGAATTGGGTGAAGCGTTTAATATATGAAACATCTGTGGAACTGTCCTTTATGTTGTCATAAATTAAGTCCATGTTTCCAGACAGTATGTTAATCATCAGTGTTACGAAGCTATCATTAAAATTATTGTATTTTGGATTATTGAATATATATGATTTTTCCGTTAATTGGTCAAAAATTGTTCTGAGGCGTCTTTGAAATGCTAATTTTTGATACTTTCGTGAAAACTGCTAGGTTTTGTTCAAGAAGTCTTTGGATGACCTATGGTCTGTCGAACGCTTGAAGTTTTAGGCATCAACTTCCTTGATAGACAGTGTTTTGTGTCTTAAAACAGTTATGTTCATTTTAGAGGCCTTATTTGGGCACAATTCATTAGGCTCTATTCAGCAATTTCGTCAAATGTCTGTGGAATAGGTGATTACATCATATAAAAGTACAGTAATGATACCACTAAGGTCAACTAATAGCTAGTTTGGATTTGCCAGTGCAAATCAGTTTTCAGCTAGTAAAGTTATCCTTGTTGGGAAGAAAACTTAATACTTTGTATCTACAAGTACAAGTTGGCAACAAGTTGAATTGCGTATAAAATGAGTTTTCATTTCATATATGAGTTGATACAATAACTTGTAACTGAGGGCAACAATGCTTACTTACAGGTTTATCATAGGAACGAAACAATTTTTTCACTTCCTATGCTCAAACTAACAGAGCGTGTGGGATTTACATTCTTTTCTCATTTCAGTAAGTTAGATATATCTAACATGACCATTTGTTTAGCTCAATGCAGGACTTAGTATTGTGAGAGACGCTACACTAACACTTATTGTGCCTCATTAAGAAAGGAATTATTTTTTATGAATTGAAAATATTTTTTCGACAAGTTTCTTTTGTATTTATCAGACAAATAAATTTTTTTTGATACAGCAGATCAGGAAATTAGAAGGTAATAAAATTTTTGGCCATTTTTTATCTTCACTTCAATTATCAACATATGGCTTTCAATGGAATATGTAACTTGGTTTTTTCAGTTGTCCATAATTTTACATTTATAATTCCAACCAGCGAGATTTCGTAGAAACTTTTCGATCTTTCCATTCGGCTGTTTTTTTGCATAGTAAATAGTTGCAAATTAATGAAGATTGCCATAATACTCTACATATATTTCAGATTAGCCCATGTTATCCGATGCTAGCCCATTAGTAATCATATTGACTGACAGTAATTGATACAGTAAACGAGTAATAACAATATTAACTGGTAATTATAATTAGTTAATATTATTACTCTTTATAATGGGCTAACCATCCAAAACATATGTAGAGCTGTAGATATACTCAGTGGAACTTAACCCAACTGTTTTAATTTGAATTTATTATTTAACATAATGTTTACTAAGTGATAAGGGAAACCTCCGTGCCATTTAATTAACATTCGTCTATTATTTCTGAGACGTTATTAGAATCAATATAATCAGTCTAATACAGGGAATAAAGACAAAAAAAAGGTCAAACTTCGGAATAATTCCCGGAAAGCCAGATAATTGTATGAATGTTCTTTTTGGGGTTCTAAGCAATATTCCAAAAATCCCCATCGATATATCTGTAGCTAAAAATGTTACTCGGGGTCAAAGGTCGCGAAATACGATTTTTTGGGAATATCTCGTTAACAGTCACTTTTTTTGGAAAAATAGTAGTTACCAAATTTGCAGCTTATGAAATTGCCTACAAAAAATATAATATAACTTTTTTTCGTAAAAATAACGGTTTTCGAGAAAATTCCATTTAAAAGTTGGAACATAACATATGCACTTTTTACCGGTATGTATATGTCATATATATTCGTGATTGAACGTTCCATACAGTTTAAAATATTTCAATATTTATTTGCGTTAGAGTTTTAAAACTCGTAATAATATAAACTAACACATATACACTACGTTATAATATAGCCCTTACTTTATAGTGGGCTACACGGAGAGGTATGTACTCCAAAACATTCTCGTTTGTCATACGACCTTGAGGGACATCTGCTCGCCTCTCTCGTGTTAGGGTACAAATGGTTATAACGATCATCAAAAAAACATCAAAGCTAGTGAACAACGTCGTCGAAGTGCAAAAGTTTCATCATCTACTGATATTCTCTTCGATGAATCCATGACTATTTCAACAAGTCAAGAAAAATTCCTTGGGAATGCAAGCAACAAGCATAGATTTATTTCTATATTATATGAAAAATTTAAAACTGCTAATATTCATGTAAAACAAGCTCAAAATGATGCTGATGTTCTCATCGTTGAAACAGCAATGGAAGAATCCGACAGGAGAACAAGTATCATCGTCGGTGAAGACGTAGACTTATTGGTATTATTGATTGCACGAACGCCTAGTTATAAAATCATATATTTTTTAAAACCGGGAAAGGCAAAAATACAAACAACAATTTATTCTTCACAAAGCTTAAGTTTGTATCCAAAGTGTAGGAATCACATTTTATTTTTACATGCAATGACCGGTTGCGATACTACGTCAGCTTTTTTTAACAGAGGTAAAATTAATGCCTTTAAATTATTTGAGAAGAATAAGGAATTAGTTAATTACACCAATGTCTTCACTCAAAAACAATGCTCTCCGGATGTGATTTTTGATCATGGCATTCGTTTTCTACTGGCTATGTATAAAGCACCAATAAAAGAAGTGTCTATTGATAATCACAGATATTTGACGTTTGCGAAATTAACGCAGCTTAAAAAATCTGTAGATTTATCGTGTCTCCCGCCAACATCTAGTGCAGCTCAACAACATTTATATCGCGTTTACTACCAAGTGCAAGTATGGCTTGGCAACGACCTCAACCCTCTAGACTGGGGATGGACATTGCAGGAAGGAAATTTAGAACCAGTTAAAACTCTTCTTCCACCCGCTCCTGATAGTTTACTCAACACTATTTTTTGTTATTGTACGAAGGGATGTACCTTAAATTGCGGTTGCAGAAAAGTTGGGTTGTACTGTTCACCAGTTTGTGGTAATTGCCACGGTCAGGATTGTTTAAACATATCACCTGATGCGCTTAATGACGCTATTGATGACGAGCCTGCTGAAAATATAGATCCATCGTATTTCTTGGCTGAAAATATGGAGATATGCGAACCGGAGGAAGATGACGACAATGAAGAGATGGAGATGATAAACGAAATGGAGTCTGAAGAAGAACCATAAGAATAATTGCATCTATGAACGCAAATTAAGTTTTTAGTAATCTTATGCTATCATAGAGTTTGTTATTAATACAAAAATATTGTTGGAACAAAAAAAATTTTGTAATAATAAATATAAAAAAAAATTAATTTGAAATGAATAAACAAATACGATTTAATACTTTTTTTTTAAAATTATTCTTAGATAAAAAAAATGTATAACTTATTATCTAACTATATATCAATTCTAATGTGCAACAGAATACACATAAATCATGAGTAATATGTACGCTATAACTGAATTTATAACAGGAAATTTGAATTTCCTCCAAAACTGTTAGTCTTATAAAAAAAATGAATAATATGTTTTTTGTAGGTAATTTTCTAAACTACGAATTTTATTACTACTATTTTTTGCAAAAAACCAAAAACCGTTTTTCGTGACCTTTGACCTTACGTAACATTTGAAGCTAGGCATCTATCAAAGGGGATCTTTGTAATATTGTTTAGGATCCCAAAAGGAAGGTCCATGCAAAAATCCAGCTTTCCCCTATTAATTCTGAAGTGCTATGTCTTTATTCCCTGAACTAGTCTGAGTCGAAGTTGCATTGCATTTTAATTTCGTCTTCAGTTAAAAAGCTTCAATTATCGATGAAAGTTCTCTCTGAATAACATAATTCAAACTCCCAATACAGCTTGGTGAAGACTTGCCGATGACAATGTAAAAAGGCCACAATTTTGAAAAAAGCTTCAATTATCGATGAAAGTTCTCTCTGAATAACATAATTCAAACTTCCCACAAAAAGACCACAATTTTGAAAAAAGCTTCAATTATCAATTAAATTGATTTTTTCTCAGTTCTGTTAGTGGTCGCATCAATGTTCTGTATATGTTCAATTTTGTTCTTGTTTCAAATTTACAATTCAAAAGTTTCGGATTGGTTAATTACTGGCTTATAACTGTCTGCTGCACATTAACAGTTAGACCTAGTTCCTCTGCCTTTTCTTCTGAAACTTGTAGCTTTCGATCAATAAGTTCCTCGTTCTGGCGACAATTACAACTTCTTCCGCCTACTTACAAATTTAGTGCATTATATATGGTTTTTCCGCCTACTTACAAGTGCATTATATATGGTTTTTCTCTGAACAATTCCTTATTTCAATGCCATTTCCTTGTTTTACTTCAGATGATATTTTAATTGAGTTGCACATTTTGATATACGTTTACTCGGGGTGTTTCTGATAATCGTTTCATCTCCTCTCCGATGATTCCTTTTGCACCATCGAGTATAGCCGTCGTATGTTTGACACCTTTTTCCTATGCAGTTTTTCTTATTTTGATTCAGTTCGTTCTTAATGGCCTCCGGGTATTTTGTGCGTAGATTATTGTTTTTGTAGAGTTTTAGTGTATTGGTCCCTGGCAATTATCAGTTATTGATAAGTAAGGGGTTTTGGACATCAAGACATAATCAGTTTTGTTGACTGAATTGCTACCTGGTATTCCCTATGTTACTTATTTATTATTTTGTGTTGAAACGTTAACCTTCTGACGACTAGACTGTTTTGTGATGTAAATTTTGCTAGGTAATCGCGATTGTGTGTTTGTAGTACTACAGTGTAAACTGGTCAGCCAGCCTACCCCAACCTTTTTGCTTTACAGTAACTTATTACTATAATTAGGTCGTGTATTTATGTGAAAGGACTACATCAAGTGTTCAGTAGAAATTTTCTTTTTCTCACTAGATTTGATTTCGGTGGGAGCGCCACGATTCAATTGAGACGCTTGTGAATTTACCTCGAGTCTGATGTACTTACTCTATCAGTCAATGTTTTTTAACAGTAATGTTAGTAGTCAGAAATTTGCTTTTCACCATCTTATTGATCAGACATCAAGTATCTAGTCTTCTGTTCACTATAGATGAAACTGAAATTCTTATCAAATCTCTCTTGACTATAACGTCTTGTTTCATGTAAGGCTAGAAAATCGAATTTATATCATTATTTGAAAATTCAAGCTCCCTAATTTTGATTCCACTCCATCATCTATAATCTGTTGTGTATTGTTTTAAGCCCTAATTGGTTTTTTCAGTTCAGACTTCAGTTCAGCTTTTTCCAGTCTCAGAAGGATCCGATGAGTGTCTTTTTTAAAAGTAATCCAGGCGTGCAACTAGTACGAGTATAAGCAATTACTCTTCAAGTAACCATCTATTGCGATGTTGTCTTATATTACTAATTTTACACTATTGCATATGCGATGTGAATGAATAATATAGTATGATAATATCGTGACAATTATATTCAATTTTATTATGATATTCTATATTTGACAAATTTCGTATTTTCATATTTCTAGGGATTTTTTGATGATGAAACAGTAATTTAAATTTTCTCATATACTGAATAATAAGCATGACGTGCGATTCGAAGTACAAATTCTTCTTTTGTTGCTGAATGAATACTGTATACTGAATCATTTTTTGATAAGTTGAATAAGAAATTGTTTTTTGGCACAATTATCAGACGACTTCCTCAATTCTATAACATCACTCATTTTATTAATGAATTTGATAATTTTGGCTGTCAATGGTCTGGCATTGACATCGGCCTAATCAGACTTATCCACAATGCTTCAATTCTAATTTTTATATATACTCTCTATGTACCATGTTTTCAGATGACTGTGTACTCCAGCAACTCTGACACTGGTTCTTTCATCTTCGTATGCAGTCTAATGGCAGCAATTGGACTTTTCTTTAATATGTGATGTCTACTCTATATCGTATCGCATTCGTCATAGATACTTACTACTCTGTCTGTGAGAGGATGAAATGATATAAAAGAGGTGAGACTATTCTGAGCTGGTAAGTACATATTTAAGATTTTTTCAATACTTCATTTTACAATTTTTTAGCTAAGTCACCCTAGTTTTTCGTTTCATTATTTGCTTTTGTATTTTCGTATTTCTTCTTCGATTTACGGATGCATGGTCCTGAGGTACTTTTTTAGGCAATTTTTTGTTCTGGTATTAGTGTTCACCAAACTACCAAATTTTCGTTAATGCCAGTTCGAGTTGTTGTTGAAACCTAAAGGATTATTAAATTTTAAACTCAAAAACTAGGAATAGTATAATAACCTCATGTTGAGCATATGCCCTATTGACACATTCGTCTAAACTCTAAAGAGAAATTGTCTGCTACTGTGTGCAATGTAGATTGCTATAACAATATTAAATTTTAAATTCAAAAACTAAAAACAGTATGAAGTTTTACATACTTTATGTTGAGCATATGCCCTATTGACACATTCGTCTAGAGAGGAATTGTCTGGTACTGTGTGCGATGTAGATGCCTATAACAATATTAAATATTTCAATACAGAAAGAAACCGAAATAATAGAAATATTGCAAACCAAAAAATTTTTTTCGGTTTGCAATATGAGAATATGCAATTATGGGAATGATGTACTGTACGGGTATATTCAATCCATTGTTATTTGAATTCTGTAAAAGCAATAAGAATTTCAAAACTTATTGCTTTTACATTTTTAAAATTCTAAATATAGAAAATATATTTTAAACACTAAACTGATCGATTTGTTGAGATCTGCATCATATAATCTTTGGTAATCATCATCACAACATTGTTTTCAAACATAATATTATGAAGAAACACATCCAAAACATATGAAAGATTATTTTCTTCATAATCATTGAATAAACCCCGATTGAACATTGACAATAACACAGCAGCAGATAATTTGTTAATTATTTTCATAAAAAAGACATATTTTCAAAATTCACTAAGACACCAGTTGGAAATTTAACACACGGATTTTTAACATACGAAATGAACAGCTTGACGTCAAGACTGCAAATGAAAGAGTTGAGGAACTATACGGGATACTTTTTTACTTTACATACGTTTATTCAATATTTGGCAATTACATTATTTTTACAAATATTTTAAGATTTAAAATAGAGGGGGGTTATAAGGTTTTTTTAACCTTCTTGAACCCTAGAGTTATACATAATTATCATTTGAGTTATAGATTTATATTTTAAATTGAATTAATTTCAATTTTTTCCATATTTATTACGGCTGTGGCCGACTTGGCTTCTTTTTGCCATTTTATTTGTTGCTCTGCTACTTCAATCATTTCCGGTAGTTTAGCACATCTTCTCTTGTGATCAAAATAGACTCCGACTGTTTTTGTTGGGTTTATTTGGATTTTCCATTTCTTGTAGTACATCTCCAGTGTATTCATGTCTTCCTGTAGTCCTCTGTGGATTCTGGTTCTATTTCTGTTTGATATGTAGATTGCAGTGTCGTCAGCGAATTGCGCTATTTTGCAATTCTTCAGTTTTGGTGTGTCCGATGTATTATAGATGTTGAATAAAAGTGGTCCCAGCACCGATCCTTGGGGTACTCCAGCTTTCATTTGTCTTTCTTTTGATTTTTCGTTGCCTATTTTGACTTCGTATTTTCGGTCTTCTAGGTACGACATTATTGTGTTTACAATTTTCCTAGGGAATTGTTTTTCTTCATCTTGTATATGAGTCCTTGGTGCCAGACTCTGTCGAGTGCTTTTTCTATATCAAGGAATATTCCTCCGGTTGGTATTGATAAATTCAATTTTTTCTTGATATCTTCTGTCTGCCTCGCTAGTTGATATGTTGTGTGCTCTGTCCTGAATCCGAATTGGTTATTCTTTCGTGTTCTTTCAATCTTTTGTATTCGATTTCTCTATCAGTTTACTGATTGCTGATAGGAGATTGATAGGTCGATACGTGTTCTTTCAATCTTCTTTGTATATCGATTTCTATCTTCGGGTAATATTCAGTTTACTGATTGCTGATACACTTTTAGATTGATAGGTCGCCGTATCATTGCAGTATTTCTGAATTGTTCAACGGGTCCTGATGGTCCTGTTTCCCCAATCTCTACTACCAGACACCCTAGGAGGTCTTCCGTCGGGAGCCCGTGCTTTCTCAGGGCGTAGATTCCGGCTTTGATTCCGTCAATTATGTCTTTCAAATGCAATAGATGATCCTTGAAGAATTTGAGAAAGTTAATCACTCAATTGTGTGTATAGAGGGTTGAATGAAGTTTATGGCGTTAGGAGGTAGGTGACGGAATACGGAACGTGAAAGGCCATCTTTGCCTGCTGCCGTACTCTTAACGTAAATTACGCCAGTTTGTGTTATGTTTTGTTTTAGTTAAGTTTATTTTGTGGTATGTTTGACTTTGATAGTTTTATGTATACTGGTAGGTGATCGGAGTCTAGTGCGTTGATTGTTTCTATTTTTTGTATGTTGTTGCTTTTATTTGTGATTAGTAAGTCTATTGTTGATGGATCTTGTAATCCGTTGTATGGGTAATGTGTGTGGTTGTTCTGTGGGTAGTGCGTAGAAGAGTGTGTATTCGCGATGTTCGTTTATTAGTTTGTTAATGTTGCGTCCTGTTGTGTTGGTGCTTTTGCAGTTCCATGATGGGTGCTTTGCGCTGAAGTCAGTTTTTTTTGGTACGTAAGTGTTTATTATTTGGATGTCTCCGATTTGTAAGGTTTGTTTCTATGTTTTCTATTGTTTTGTATATTTCTGTTACGCTTAGGGTTTTTTTGTAGTATGTTACTAGTCCGTGTGCTTTCCCGTTTGGCTTGTTTATTGGTGTGTAACTTCTAATTTTTGGTGGGTTCGTTTTGTTTAGTTTTGTTTCTTGTATTAGTATGATGTCAATGTCTGTTGTTTGCGTGAGGTGTTCGAGTTCGTTCGTTTTGTTTCCGAGTCCGTTCTTGAGGCGTTCCATGTTAATATGTTTATTGTTTTTTATTTGGAATATTTTTGTATTGTGTTGGTGCTTTATTTACCATATGTAATACTTAGTTCTTGAATAATCATGATCTTTTCAAACTCAGTACTCGCTGCACTCAGTTTTGCGTTCATGTTTCGAATTATTTCTATTGTTCTTTTTGAATTACAGTATTGATTAAGTTATTTCTTCCATCATCGTTTGAAACTCATGTGTGTTTGTAAGTGCTTGACTATAAGATATTGTTGGTTTTCTGTGTGAATTTGTGTTTGTTATTATTGATGTTGTGTCCTTTATTTGTGTTGTGTTATCCATTGTTGATGACTTACCGTTTGTGATGGGTGCTGCGATCTGGGTTTTTTTAGACCCTTTGAGCTATAAGTACAAACTCTTTTATGAAGCCAAGTTTTCGAATTTATTCAATTCATCCTCAGGGCAATATAAATCGAGTTGAGATAAGTGGCCAAATCTACATTGAACATTGAATTCTCGTATCACAATATATAGAATATCATATAACACAATATTCAAATGTAATATCTTGCAGTTTATAAACTTAGATTTAGATAAGTTTTATTCACAGTACTAATTATTATTACCACGGTTTCAAAACAATTTTATGTTGTTAACGTTTAATCCTACTTTTTGAGAAGGATATATATATATATATATATATATATATATATATATATATATATATATATATATATATATTTTTATTATTATTATTATTATTATTATTATTACGATTTTTCCCTATTAGGAGAGCGACTGAACTTGAATTCGCAATCATTAGGAATTTTGCTTCATCTTTCTTGCCTCCCAAAGACGCTTAATCCTCTCTGAATGCTCTTTCTTCCGTTCATCTGTCCACTTTACTCCAGGTTGACGATTTGATTTTTGCTCAAACTTTACATGTGCGATTTTATAGCGACATTCAGTGCGATCTTCGAGATTTTTTTTTATTGTACTATATACTGTTTTAGATCCTTTTGGACCTCTTTTAGCCACTCTGTTCCGCATTTACTATTCATAATTATATCGAGCAGTTTCTTCGGTATTCTGGATTGTTTCATTCTGTAAACATGTACATGTTTTTATTGAAGTTGTAGTCATATGTTCACTACAGAACTGACTAATCGCAAATATTCCAATTGTTCTATTCAGTGCTACAACAGCCGCCATAGGGCTGTTAGACTTCACGGAGATAAATCGAGTTCGAGCTCCGATTCCTCTGACACTACCAAAAGCATGGTATGGCTCTTGAAGAGCGACTATGTCTACTGATCTCTCCACGGCCATCTGGAAGATTGCTGAAGTAACCGCAGCAGAACGCTGGGCGTGAACCTGCAGAAACTTAATCGAACTGATCACGAATGATCCAGGAGTTTCCGGTATCTATCGAGTCGCCGTTTGTAACACGGACAATCTCCGCTAGTAACCTCGTGATTTGTATCTGCGCCTTCTCCAGATGACTTACAGTTTACACAGCACGCAGGTTTGTCCTTGTTAGGACAGTCTTTGTAGCTGTGTTCCCCATTTGCACAGTAGCCGCATGCTTGCGGACAGGAACATGAAGGTGCTGAGTGGCAAATCAAATCAAATCAAAAAACGTTTATTGAATTAAAGTAATATTACATTTCATTTGATTAATAAATAATTACAAATGGGAAGTTGTAGAGTCTCGCAACTCTCTTCAACCCCTTTATTTTATAGTATAATGTGATACAAAAAAAAAACAGAATTTATTTTCACATTAACAAGTATGAAAAAAAAAACAAAAAAATATTTATTTTTCAACATATACTCATTTCGAGTATTCATGAATATTTATGATATAATTTTGCGTCTGTGGCCGGCTTATACATTACGTGCCATTTGGTCAAATGTCCGATTTTCAATTCATCAGACATTTGATGGTAAAGGAAACCACAGAAAACTTTACCCACGTAAGATGGTGTTGTGTAAGACATGCTTTATAAAAATTAACAGATATCTTAATGCTAATCGGAGGTATGGTCTGTTTTTCACGCTTATCCACTCGCGCACATTTGACTCTTAGCGCACTGCACATATTCGCGCACTACGCCACTTATCACGCACGCTAGTGGATACGGAGAGGCACGTTCTCCAGATGGTCGAGAACTTCGTCGTTAGGCTCCTGTAAAGTTCGCAGGATACGAGCTGGCGGGAAAGGTAAAATTTATTTTTGGGTTTCCTGCAGAGAACACGTCGGCGCCTGTACCATGGGGCCATCAGCGTCGCTCGGGGTTCCAGATTAGGTCCTTGTAAAGTACGCTGGGCATATCGAGCTTGGAGTTTATTCATGTGCACGAAAATAGGGGGCATTTTGATATATTCATGTAGAAGACGAGAGGGAAAACGATAGTGTAGACGGAAGATACTGCGACAGATAGATCTTTCGCAGCTTTCTATTTGTTTAATGAAACGATTCTGGAGAGTCGCGTAAAGCAAACATCTATAAGAAATAACAGGACGAAGGAATGTCTTGTATGTATTAAGCAGAGTTCGAGGATTACATCCCCGGATTCTGCCTCGGAGAGCGTATAGTAAGTTTGCTCTATTACGGACTTTTTTGAGAGTTTTCTCCAGGTCGGATTTCCACGAATTGAATTTAGAAAATGTTACACCTAAAGAAGTGATTTCATCCTGAAGTCTGAAATTTTCACCCCAGAGCGTCAGGCGAATATCATCACTTCGGAATTTAGGGGAAGAAGTATAATTGTAAGGATGAAATAGAATTGTTTGGGTTTTACTAGGGTTGGGTGTAACTCTCCAATTGCTCGCCCACGTACTGAAGACATCCAGGAGCCTCTGCATATTGCGGCTGCAACACGCTGCTGTCTTCGCCGTGGTCCAGATCGCTGTATCATCTGCAAAAAGGAAGACTTGTGAGAGTAAATTGTCGGGCTGAGGAAAATCATAGGTATATATTAGATAAAGAAGAGGAGCTATTGTGGAGCCTTGAGGAATGCCAGCACGGGGAGTGAAGTATTCGGAAAATGAGTTATTAACTTTAATTCGGATGGATCGGTCAGAAAGATAGGAAATTATGAGCTTGACGAAGTGAATAGGCAATTGGATAGTCATAAGCTTTCGAACGAGTCCAGCATGCCAAACCTGATCGAAAGCTCTCTGAACATCCAGAAATATGCCTAGTACACATTCGCCAGAGTTCAGGGCAGTGGAAATATCGGTATGAAGTTTAAATAGAGGATCGTGGGTAGAGTGGTGGGCTCTGAAACCATGTTGAAATGTCGGAATAATGTTTCGGGATTCGGCGTATTCCCTGAGACGATCATTAAGAATTTTTTCAAAAATTTTTCCTACAACACTCAGCAAAGATATAGGCCTGTAGCTGTTAGGAGAGGTGGAATCTTTATTTGGCTTACGAATCATAATAGTTGTGGCTTCTTTCCAGGCTGACGGAAAGTAGCACAATTCAAGGCAACGATTAAAGACATTTTTGATGAAGTCAATCGCGTTAGGCGGAAGTTGACGGAATACGGAACGAGATAGGCCATCGGTGCCTGGCGCCGTATTCTTGCCGGTTTTAATGACATCGGAAACCAAATCGGAGTCAATTGGGGTGTTAAAGGGGTTTGTACCGTTCATTTCAGTCATAACCGCTGTATTTTTGAGATTAAGGAGTTGCCGTTCTAATGTAAGAAATAGCTGATCGTTGAATCTAGGACTTTGAGGGATTTTGAAGATGTTTTGGAGATGCTGTTTGAAAATGTCAGCCTTCTCCTGGAGGTCAGATGTGATACGACCTTCTGGGGACTTTAGATGTGAAATTTGCCTATATCGAGAACCAGTAAGCATTCTAAACTTACGCCAGTACTCTTTACCATTTCTGCAGTCAAGTTTAGACGTTAAGTCGGACCACTTTTCTTCTTTGAAACGGTTAATTTCTCGACGTATCGTGGCAGATAGGCGGTTATATTCAGTTTTCAAGGCATCGTTTCTCGTACGTAAATACGTACGATAGAGACGCATTTTAGACTTAATTAGACTGACTATGAACGGAGGAAGTGGAGGACAATTGATATCAATTGTTTTTTCAGGGACACAGGCATTATATGTTTGCGAAATGAATGTTGAAAAACTATTGATAGATTGATCGATTTGAAGTTGGTTGTTAAGAGGTAGTAACGGAGGAAGATTTAAAGCCACATTATTTTGAAATTCTTCCCAGTCGGCGTGTTTGTGATCTTTAAAGGAGATTATAGACGGCGCCGGAGGCGGAGGATTGGAAATGTTTGAATGTATAAGTAAAGGAAGGTGGTCAGAAGAAATTGTTTGACCGATGAAACAAGGTTCTCCGAAAAAATGTATCAAGTCCGGCGTAGTGATAATATGATCGGTAATTGACATACCGGTGTGACTAAAAAAAGTGGGATATGTATTGTAGCAACGCCATAAATTATTATGAATGAGACATTCAGACAGAACTCGACCATTTCTGTTTGTTATTGTGTCACCGAATTGAATATGACGAGCGTTAAGATCGCCGAGTAATATAGAATTTGGAATTGTGGCTATGTATTCGAGAAAGTCGGCTGAAAGAATGTCGCCTGGAGGATGATAGTAACTGAAAATGGCTACATTTAAATTATTAATTTGAACTTTCGCAGCTGCACATTCTAAATCGGAAAATTGGTCCGGAAGTTTGAATTCGGTCGAGTATAAAGAATTGTGTATGCAAAGTGCTGTGCCGCGAATAGTGCCGAGAGTGCTATTCCTTTGAAAAACTTTATAATTTGATATTTTTAGGTCAAATTTCAACTTGGTTTCAGTGATTGAGAGAATTGAAATATTATGATTCAAAAGGAGAGCTTTAAGGAGGTGACGCTTGCGGCGTAAACCGCAAGCGTTTATAGTACCTAGCGTGAATTCCATACACTAATCAGGCGAGGATGATATCCGGTGAACTTTGATCCCTAAAATAGTTAATAGGGGCAAGGGTGATAGAAATTCTACCGCCGACGTAATTTACGACGGTAGATCGATTGAGGAAATCGGCGGAAGCTCGCTCGATTGTTTTAGCGATGAGTGATCGCTTCTCGGGAAGATGTTGGATAAAGTTTGCGTAATAAACTTTATCAGGGAGTTCGCCTTGGTGAAGTGTTCATAATTGGGGTCGTCAGATGGATCGTTCTCGTCGAGAACTTTGACTGGGGCGGTATTTTCGGGAGGTTTAGGAGGCTCAAGACGTATGGGGCACTTCATGTCCCAGGCAGGATGGTTGCCCTGACAGTTGGGGCATTTAGGGTTCTTAAGATTGGGACAGACGTTGTTGCGGTGTTGATTACCGCAGGAAGGACAAGACGGTTTATCTGTACACTCGGTACGATCGTGTCCAGATTTAGTACAGGTAGAACAGTACTTCTGGATAGGTTGTGGAGCTCTAGACGGCTCTACTGTATGTATACGTCCGTATATACGGACGCCCTTCAACAGTAGTTGGTCTATTGAAGTTTTGGAATTTGTAACAACTCGAATCAGGGTTGTAGGTTTGTTGGTAGATTTGGAAATAATCCGCCAACATTTCGTAAAAGAGATCTGCTGATTGAGGATAGCAGAGATTTCTTGAATTTCGCAGTCAAGATCGACAGAGGTGACTACGCAGGAATAAGATACTGATTTTTTCTGATCAGCCGCGCTTTTGTGGGCGTGGCTATTCAGAGGGGCGATTGAGAAATGATTGGAAATCCGACAATTTGTTGGAGAGTTTTCTCGAAATTAATCGGAGCTGGTGTCTTGCACTCGACCAGTGCAGTTTTATTGTAGTTAACTTTCAAGTTAACTAAGGACAGTTTCGTGGTACACAGAATTTTGAAAAATTCCCGCTGTGTACGGATATGAGTTGGGATGTTGCGGATTACATAGCGGTACAACTTAGGTTTGGGCTGTACGCTCTTTTGAGATGAAGAGGACGATGTGCAGGGCTTTTCAGACCTGGCAGGAGAGTTGGAGGACCTAGAAACGCTCCGAGGAGCGTTGGATGGTTTCGCGATCTCCCGCGAAAGAAGTGGTGGTATTTCCGCGTTTGAAGAAGCGGATTTGAGAGTCCGGCTCCTCGTAGAGGTGCCAGAAGTTATGCTTGAAGAGCTATTCGGAGTAGAAGAGCGACGAGTCGGTACTTCTTTAGGATTGTTCGACTTTGAAGAAGTCGCGGGAGGCGTGGCCTTGGAATTGTTTGCGGATTTTGAGTCCGCAGATGAATTTTGGGTTTGGGGTGGCTTTTTACGGCCACCCGGTTTGGCCGAATTAGTAGGCATGGAACTCAGCGCTTTTCTAGAATGCTGTAAAAAATTTGTCGAAATTAGTACTTCTCACCGGGTTAAAAACGCTGCTTTCCGGGCGAAGATTCTCGAGTGGGCGTGGTCACCAGCCGGGCTCACACACAATCTAGGCACTTGTACCTTGTCAGCAACGATTTATAGTGAACGAATCGTAAGGTGTAACTGCAGGACTTGAAAAAGTCCTGTGGAAAGGAAAAAGCTTGAAGACAGGGGCTATTTCCTCAATTCCTTGCAGTTACTTGACACAACACAACGTTGAACGTTGATGCTGAGTGGCCATAAGCATGGCACTTGAAGCATCTTAAAATATTGTAGCTCTCTGCATATCTATGTGATCGAAGATCGATATACAGACGCTTATTGCTATTAAATAGTTGCCGCACAGAATCTGGTATACTTATTATTATATTGGTCTTATCAGTTGTTCGTGCTTTAATTCTTGCGACTGCCCTTATTTTTTGTCGAGCCTCTGCGTGCAAAGACTCGTTATCTATATTTTTGACAATAATGTCATCTAAAATCTGCTCATTCTCTAAGTGTGTTGGAATCTCATATATTATTATCCAAGGAATTATCCTTTTAGGTTCCGAGCATTTCAAATGCTGAGAATCCTTCAAGGATTCCTTCACTAAGGCCATGTCTGCTGGAGTAGGAACCTCTAGCAGTACGGAGCCGCTTTGCCTTTTGTAAATTTGCCGTACTTTAATGCTTGGCGTTTTCCTGAGAATTGAAATTAAATTCGACTTGACGACCTCTGCGTCAGTCGAACTGCTGGAGCTCACGACAACCTTATGTGAGGTTGCCGTGGGCTTTACCGGCTGCACTGAAGGTGTGGCCGGTTGATCTGGCGGTTTCCGTGGAGCGCTAGATGCGACGCTCACGTATGAACGCTGCGCCGGCATCTCTGTCCTACTGCGTTGCTCCGCTAATTGACCTTCGAGATGAGCGATCTTTCGCAGAGCCTCTAAATGCAACTCCTCCGACTGTCTGAAATAGTTCAGAATAGTCTCAATTTGCGGTCTATCTTATTTTGTTGCTGGTGTGAAATATGTATTTCTCCAGCTCTCTTCGAATAGACGCATTTGTATGCACCACTGGAGGAGCTCCCTTCTCCTGGTCGTTAACCAGACTCATCGACGTGTCAGTCGCTATATGCCCCTGCCTGGCCTGACTCAACAGAGCAGTTCTGCGGTTGTCGTACTCACGTGGGGAGCCCGCGCCCTCACCCCTCACGGAGGAAGCCACCTTACCATTTTTAGAATTATTGTTCATTATGTATAAGGTCACTCCGCCTTTCGGCGGTCTTACGCGGCAGTGCAAGCACACATCCGCTATGCATGGGTTTTTCTGCGGTTTTCCTTCCACCGTCTGAGCAACGACGGCCGCCCGTTACGGGTCAGACGCTGCGTTGCTGGGTTTAGTTTCAGGGTTTTCCTTCCCCTAGCCTTTCGGATGCCAATCCCTCGCTACAAGGCAGCAGCGTCGTGCCCTTTCAGTCGTTTCTTACGACAAGCAGTGGCCTACTATGGTACTATTCGCGAGGCGGTATCCACACACCTTTGCTCGTCGTTTTCTGATTCCATCCGTTATCGTATTTGTCTTTTGATACAGTTCATTCTGAGGTTTTTTCATCCAAATGCCGTTTCTATTGATTGGCCCGTAAATCTTTCTGAGAATTTTTCGTTCTTGTTTTTCTATTTCTCTAATTCTTGAATGACCGCCAATAACCATTGTTTCAGCTGCGTAGATTGCTTCTGGAAAAATCGTTGTGTCATAATGTCTCAATTTGGGCCTCTCGAAATGCACTTTTTGTTATAGTGAGCCCATGTTAGTTTGTAGGCCCTTTGGAGCTTGGTAATTCTCCGTTCATTTTCTTGCTTGATAATTGCCGTAATCTCTTCCATATCAGGGGATTGCGAGCCTGAATGCGTAAACCCCGAAAAGTCGAACTTATGTTTTTCTTGGGGTGGATTTCAGTTAATAAGGGTGCTGAAATATTCGGCTAACATTTTGCAGTTATTTTTTGTGTTAGTTTCCAACCAGCCATCGGATTTTTTGAAGCAAAGACTGGGCGCTTGGTATCCTCGCAAGTTTTCTCTGAAAGTTTTGTAAAAATCTCAGTATTATTATTGGTGAAATAATTCTGTATTTCGTGACACCTATTATTATCATATCTCCGTTTTTCTCTTCTAATTACTTTGGAGGCCTGTTTTTGAGTTATGAGAAAGTTCTCCCAGTTTTCCTCATTTTTATGGCCGTTAAATTTTTTCCATGCAGTTATTCTCTCTTCGACTGCTTGGTCGCAGATCACGTTCCACCAACGGTGTTTCCTGGTGCGAGGAGGTTGCCCTAGTGTAAAGACTTTCTGAATATTCTTTGTAAGGATTTCCCAATTCGTCGATTCTTCGTGATTGATTTGTGCAATGATTCTATCCTTGTGAAGTTTCAGATATTCGGGATCCGACCTAACTTTTCTGGGTGTAAATTTTCTATTTCTATTGGGTTGAAATTTTGTTTTTATTTGAAGGAGATAGTGATCCGAATTGAAGACGCCTTTGCGAGTTCTGACATTTAAAATTTCCTTTACGTTGTTCTTGGAAATTGCGACATGATCAATTTGATATTCACCCCGCTTGAGACTGGGCGATCTCCAAGTAGTTAGCTTATGTGCTGGTTTTTGAAATTGAGTACTCATGATTTTGAGTTCAAAGTTCCTACAGAACGCGATTAACCTTTGGCCGTTCTTGTTGGCACGTTTGTGTTTGGTATGTGAACCCGTAGTATCTCTGAATTTCCTTTCCTTACCTAGCTGTGCGTTAAAATATCCTAGCAAGATTTTCACGTGGTGTTTTGGTATTTTATCGGTTGTTTCTTGCAATGTTTCTCAAAAATATTGTACGCTTTCCGGAACAGTTTTGTTGTTGTGATTAATGGGAGCGTGCACGTTGATTAGAGTGTAAGCTTTATTAGCTGATTTAATAGAAAGCAACGGGACTCTCTCGTTGGGCGATGTGAAATTAATAACCGAGTCGAGTATGGAATTGTGTATCGCGAATCCGGTACCTAAAAGCGGTAATTTGCCCATTACTTTCACGGCAGGTTTCCCCCATGTAGATTCTGAAACTGTCGGTGTCGAAATGATTCTCGTCTATGAATCGTGTTTCTTGGAAAGCGGCGATTTTTAGATTGAACTTTTTCATGGTGTTGGTGAGCTGCTTCAGTTTACCTGTTTTAGCGATTGTATTAACGTTAATTGTGCCGATGGGATGTTTTTGTTTGATTTTGAGGTTATGGAAGGTTTTTGAGAAGCTCCAATTCTTCTCCACATGGTGTCCCTGATCCCCCAGAATCCGATGATCAGGTGAAGCCAGTCTTTCGACTGGTGCCTGGGGTAGTGATACTTTGATCTTGTTTTCCATTATGCGTTCAAGCTGAATAGAGCTTAGTGGTGGTCTCAGTTGAGACCACAGGGTGTACGACTCGATTTTTGAGTTCGAGAAGATTGAAATAGAGCCGCATCAGCTAGAGAAACAGACGCTGACCATTGGACGGCAGATACTGAACAGACGCCAATGGATTTGTTTTTTATTCGCCCAGTGTATCAGCGTCTCCTATATCAATGAGACTTTCCCCTATCCGCCACCCGGGGAGGCGCCCGATGGAGGTACTAACAACCCCACACGAGAAGGTTGATGACACAGGTTCACACATAAGTGTGAAGGTTTCTTGGGAATGAGCACAGTTCAAAATTGATGGAATAATTGTTTATTCTACATATTTTTCGGCTCTAGGCTTTTTTCAAGAATATTACAGGTTCATGTTAGTTGGAAATTGACTTCAATCTCATAAATCTTTCGTAAAACTCATATATATATATATATATATATATATATATATATATATATATATATATATTGCATAGGCCGCAAAAGTTAACCGTGCCTACCGTGAAATTCATTACTATATACTCTAGTTATTCAAATTTGTTGAAATTGCGCCGTCTAAATTAATATTAAGTGGCGCTAATGTAATTGAGATGTTATTCCCAATATAATTGATACGCGTATATCGATTAAGAAAATCGCGAGAAGCAACTTCAATAACCTTTGCGATGATTTCCCTTTTTTCAGGGAGAGTGTTAGATAGCGACTGAGTGATAAAACGAATTATACCGTTGATTCGTGCGTGATCGAATTTCGTAAATTCCGATGTACTAGTTGGTATAATTTTTTCAGTACTTTCGTTAAGTACTTTGACAGGCGCCGTCGATTGCGTAGTCGTGGGCGGTTCACGACGTTTTGGGCATTTTAGGTCCCAGGCAGGGTGATTTCCCTGACAATTGGGACATGTAGGATTTTTGATTTTAGGACAGGGAGTATTTTTGTGGGATTCACCGCAGGAGGCGCAGATAAATTTTGAAGTGCATTCTGCACGATCATGACCTGATTGAGAACAGGTCGAACAGTATTTCTGTAGGGGTTGGGGAACTCTTGAAGGTTCGGCCTCGTGAATACGTCCGTAGATGTTGAGGCCATTTAGGAGGAGAGAGTCGAATGTACTTTTAGAAGAAGTTGTCACTGTTATGAGTGTTGTGGGTTTGTTCGTGGCCTTGGACACGATTCTCCAACATTTAATTATCGGGAGGTTGGCTGAGGAAAGGAATTCGTTGATTTCATCAATGTCGTATTCGAGATTGACGTTTTTAAGAACGCAGGAATAGGAAATTTTAGGAGCTGATTTTTGGAAATGCCTAATGGCATTGTTGTTCATGGGCGAAAAGGTTATTGACGGGGATCCTACGAAGTTTTGTAGGAGCCGTTGGAAATATTCTGGAGCTGGACAGTTGCACTCGATAAGTGCCGTTTGATTATAGTTGACTTAGAGATTGCTCCACTTCAATGGTGTGGTTTTTAGGACATTGTAGAAGTCTCGTTGGGTTTTTATATAGGAAGGAATATTGCGTACAACATATCTGAAAATTTTAGGGACGTTGGGATTGGGTGAGATGGTGTTTGAGGCGGATGAATTCGATTTTTCAGAAGAAATTGACGAAATGGATGTGTTCGCGCTCGATGCTGAGGTCGATGGACATCTGGGAGGATTAGGCAAGGATGAGGAAGATTTGGGTGGGCTAGGGATGACATGAACCGTTGCCCGAGGTTGCTTAGTTTGTCGAGTAGACATTTTCTTTGAATTTGAATTGTTTTCCGGCTTCGGCGTAGATGAACGACGCGGAGGCGGCGGAGACGGAGACTTCGATTTTTCCTTTGAAGAAGGAGCGGTATAAAGATTTACTAATGAAATATATTAAATTTACCAACAACAAATGAATCTGGAAAGAAAAAAATGGTTAGTAAACAAATATATTCACCATGTGGGCGCGGCTTCCGTCCGTGTTCAGCAACCGGACTGCGACTGGCGTTAGCTTCTAACTGCTTACACTTCGATCTAACACGTAGGCCTTGAGAATGACCTATAGGTGGGAAAAGATTTGAAAACAGTGATCTTTTCCTATATCCCTACGTGTTATTGGAACAGGCTTGTAGCACTAAAATTCACTAATCGACGTGTGTATGCTCTTCGCCGTAGTAGTAGTAGTAATTCGTTCATTAATTTTTATATGGCATTTTTACAATAAAATACATTTTAAAAACAAAAGGAGGGAGGATATAGAGGCCGTTTTGACCTTCTTCAACCCTAGAAAAGTACAAAAGAAGAAATTTTCTTATTATCTGAACAATAGATAATAGAGTTTTGGAATTTAATACAATTAATTTGCCATTTTTATTGCGGCTGTGGCCGACTTTATGATTACGTGCCATTCGGTCGAACGTCGGATTTTCAATTCGTCCGACGTTTGATGGTAAAGGAAACCACAGAAAACTTTACCCACGTAATGTACAGTTAGATTACAATGATATGGTTCTATACAGAATATTTATTCAGACAATTGTAAATGTACGCACTTGTTTCACTTATCGGAAAGGCCTTTCGCGGTGTTACGACACTACTCGAATTTTTCGGAACTTCGCGAACTTTCGGCACTACTCGGTTTACAATTATAATTTAGAGTTACAAGTATCGTATAACATATATTGAGAAATTTTTTAGGTTAAATATTTCAACATGATTGCTAGAATTAATTTTGAATTGTCGAAAAGGGCGCAAGTATATGGTTAAATTAAATTAAATATTATTGAATTTCATCGAATAAGTAGCGGTATGTCCTCTAGGTATTCGAGGACGTCTTCTGTCGGATCTGGCATTTTTCCAAGTAATCGCGCCGGAGGGAATGGAGATTTTGGTTTCGGCTTTTTTGCAGAAATCGGCCGCATTCCACGCCACGGGGACATCAGCGTCGCTTTGGCTTCCCGGTTGGGAGCTCGGAGGGTGCGTTGGGCATATCTGATCTGAAGTTTTTCCATGAAAGATGTTATTGTTGGAATCTTTGCGTGATTGAACACTAGGGAGGACGGATAATATCGATTCAATCGGAAGATGCTGCGGCAGATTGCTCTTTCACAACTCTCCAATTGTTTGAGAAGGTTATTTGAAATTGTTGAATATAGGATAGCTCTATAAGAAATCACAGGACGGATGTATGTCTTGTGTGGAGTAGAGTCAGAGGATTACATCCTCTAATACTCCCCCTGAGGGCATATAACAAATTGGATCTATTTCTGACTTTATCAAGAGCATCTCGAATATCCAACGACCATGAGTTGTGTTGATGAAATTTCAAACCCAGGTAGGTGATTTCGTCTTGAAGTTGGAGTTGTTCACCCCAAAGTCTAAGACTAACGGCACCTTTGGAAAAGTGGCGAGAAGTTGTATAATTGGAATGGTGAAATAGAATTGATTGAGTTTTCCCTGGGTTTGGTGTCAATCTCCATTTTCTAGCCCATGCACCGATCTCATCCAGTTGGCTTTGCGCTATGTGGTTACATAGTGCCGACGTTCTCGCCGTGGCCCAGGTAGCGGTGTCATCTGCAAAAAGAGACTTTTGAGCGTCTATTACGAGAATGAGGGATATCGTACGTAAATATGAGGTTAAGGCGCGAGTATCGATCCTTGCGGTATTCCTGCTGAAGGCGTGAACGGATCAGAAAAAGATTTATTGACTTTAATTTTAATAGTGCGATCTGATAAATATGATGCTATTAATTTGACAAATTGAATTGGTAGTTGAATATCTTGGAGTTTCCGAACTAGCCCGGCGTGCCAAACTTGATCGAAAGCTCTTTTAATATCTAAAAATGTCGCGAGTACGCATTCTCCAGAGTTTAATGCTCTGGTAATATCAGTATGAAGCCGCAATAACGGATCGATTGTAGAGTGGAAGGGTCGGAAACCGTGTTGAAAATCAGGGATAATTTTATTATGATCGACAAAGTCGGATAGACGTCGGCAAATTATTTTTTCGTATACTTTACCGACGACATTCAACAGCGATATCGGTCTATAATTATCAGGATGGGAGAGGTCTTTGTAAGGTTTAGGAATAAGGATAGTAGTGGCTTCCTTCCACTCACGCGGAAAATAACATAACTCCATACAACGGTTGAATATTTTACCGAGATACTCGTGGCATTCCGGGGGAATTTGCCGTAGAATTGCCCGGTTAATACCGTCGTCGCCCGGTGCCGTATTTCTTCCCGCGCTTATGGCCTCGGCCACTGTTTCCGCGGAGATCGGGGCATTCAGTATTCCGTCACCGTTCATTTCAAAGTTAATTTCGTAATTTCTGATATTTTCGAAGTTATTTTCTAAATCATGAAATAGAATATCGTCGAAATTCGCGTTTTGTGGAATTTGGAAAATGTTTTGAAGATGATTTTCGAAAATATTGGCTTTCTCTAGGGGCGCGGTAACGTATGTATTTTCGATTTTAAGGTGAGAAACTTGCGTTTTATTCGAGTTCGTTAGAATTCTGAATTGGCGCCAGAACTTTTTGCCGTCTCTGAAATCTAATTTGGCCGTTGTCTCGGCCCATTTTTCTTCCATGAAACGATTAGTTTCGCGGCGAATCGTCGCTGAAAGACGATTATATTCCGTCTTAATCGCCGCGTCTCTAGTTCGTAAAAAGTGTCTGTAAATGCGTCTTTTTTCTTTGATTAAGTTTACAATGAACGGTGGAAGAGGAGGTCGATTTATATTAATAGTACGTTCCGGGGCGGCTGTTTGGAAGGCTTCAGTGATGGTTCCGGAGAACCGTTCTATGGCGTGACTTAAATCCTCGATGTTTTGAAGGGGGGGATTGATAGGTAAAGACCGCGATATTGAATCGCGGAACAATTCCCAGTCTGCATTTTTTATGTTCCTGAATGTGATTGTTTCAGGCAGAGGGTCAGGGGGCGAACTCAGGTCAGAATGAATTAGTAATGGGAGATGATCGGATGTTACAGTTTGTCCAATAAAGCACTGATCATCGAAGTGGTTTATTAAGTCGGGGGTTAAAATAATGTGATCTGGGATTGAGATACTATTGTGGTTGATGAAAGTGGGTTTATTATTGTAACAGCGCCAGAGATTTAATTCTATCAGACAGTTGGACAAAATTCGGCCATTTACATTAGTGTGGACATCACCGAATTGGGTGTGTCTAGCGTTAAAATCGCCTAGTATTATTGAATACGGAATATGTGCGATGTAACGGAGGAAGTCGGCCGGAAGAGGGTCCTGTCCGGGAGGATGGTAGTAACTGAAGACAGTTAATTTTTTATTTTTAAAGTGAAGTTGGGCTGCTGTACATTCGAGGTGAGAGAATTCATCGGGGAGTTTGAAACTAGCAGCTGCAATCGAAGAGTGGACAGCTAGAGCAGTACCGCGACAAGAACCGAGCGTACTATTCCTTTGGAAAGTGGAATACCGAGCAATTTTCAATGGAAATTTCAACTTCGTTTCCGTGATACAAAGGATAGCTAATCGATTTTCTTGAAGAAGCGCTTTGAGAAGATGACGTTTACCGTTCCTACCGTGAAATTCATTACCATACACTTCAGTTATTTGAATTCGTTGAAATTGCGCCGTCTAAATTAATATGAAGTGGCGCTAATGTTATTGAGATGTTATTCCCAATATAGTTGATCCGCGTATATCGGTTGAGAAAATCGCGAGAAGTAACTTCGATGACTTTCGCGATGATTTCCCTTTTTTCAGGGAGAATGTTGGAAAGCGACTGAGTAATGAAACGAATCATATCGTTGATTCGTGCGAAATCATCGGATTTCGTAAGTTCCGATGTAGTAGTTGTAATTTTTTCAGTACTTTCGTTAAGTACTTTTACAGGCGCCGTCGATTGAGTTGTTGTGGGCGGTTCACGACATTTAGGGCATTTGATTTTTGAGAATGCCTAATGGCATTGTTGTTTAATGGCGAAAAGGTTGTTGACGGGGATCCTACGAAGTTTTGTAGGAGCTTTTGAAAATATTCAGGAGCTGGAACGTTGCACTCGATAAGAGCGGTTTGATTGTAATTGACTTTGAGATTGCTCCACTTCAGTGGAGTGGTTTTAAGACATTGTAAAAGTCTCGTTGGGTTTTGATGTTGGGGGAATGTTGCGTACAACATATCTGAAGATTTTAGGGGACGTTGGGATTGGGAGAGATGGTGTTTGCAGCGGAAGAGTTCGATTTTTCGGAAGAAATGAAGAAATGGAGGTGTTCGCGCTCGTTGCTGAGGGCGATGGAGATCTAGGGGGATTGGTTGTGGATGAGGAAGGTTTGGGTGGGCTATTAATAACTTGAACCGTTTCCCGAGGTTTACTAGCTTGCCGAGTAGGCATTTTATTTGAGATAGAATTGGTTTCCGATTTCGGCGTGGATGAACGACGCGGCGGAAACGGAGACTTAGCTTTTTCCTTTTCCTTTGAAGAAGGAGCGGGTGCCTTTTTACGGCCACCCGTTTTCGTGTTATTAGACATAAAGATTCACTGATTAAATATGATAATTTTACCGACAACAAATGAATCTGAAAAGAAAAAAATGATTATTAAACAAATATAGTCACAGGGTGGGCGTGGCTTCAGTCCGTGTTCTGCAACCGGGCTGCGACTGGCGTTAGCTTCTAACTGTTTACACTTCGATTCAACACGTAGGCCTTGAGAAAGACCAATAGGAGGGAAAAGATTTGATATCAGTGATCTTTTCCTATATCCCTACGTGTTAATGGAACAGGCTTATAGCACAAAAATTCACTAATCGACTTGTTTGGAAATATTGTGCTCTGTTAGAAGAGCTTTGAGTTGACGCTTGCGCGAAGTCCGCAAGCGTTCGTCCCACCGTGAAGCTCATTGCGTTCCGTATGCCGTTGACTAACGCTAACGCGGTTAGTAAAGTCCCTCGATCGGCTCGAGGGAGATCGAAATACTACCGCCACAGTAGTTAACTAGTTGTTGTGCGGTTTAGGAAAGCGCGAGAAGATTGCGCGACCGTTTTCACGATCAATTCGCGTTTTTCGGGGAATACGTTGGATAAGGTTTGAATGATAAACCTTATCATAGCGTTGACTCTAGCGAAATTTTCAGCAGTTCCGTCGTCCTCCTCTAGTGTCTCATTGAGAACTTTGACCGGAGCGACTTGTTGTGGTTCCGCCGGGGGAATTCGACGTTTGGGGCATTTTAGGTCCCAGGCGGGATGATCGCCTTTGCAGTTGGGACATGTTAGGTTTTTCAGCTTCGGACATACTAGATTTTTGTGCATGTTCCCGCAAGAGGCACAAGAAGGTTTGTCTTTGCATTCTGTTCTATCATGTCCGGATTTCGAACAGGTAGAACAGTATTTTTGAATTGGCGCCGGAACTTTTGACGTTTCCACTTCATGTTTGTGTCCGTATAAACAGACGCCCTTCAGAAGTAGAGAGTCAATTGAAGTTTTAGAGTGAGTAATCACTCTGATTAGGGGAGTAGGGCGGCTGGTTGCCATAGAGCTAATTCTCCAGCATTTTAAGAACTCAGTGTTCTGCTGGTTAAGGCATTCGCTGATTTCGTCGATTATGTAATCTAATTATGTACATATCTAAAACAGATCTAATCATGCATGAATAGTTGATTTTTTTCGGATGTTCCGCAGAATTTCTTCTCGCGGCACCGTTTAGAGGGTTGAATAAAATTGTTGGATGTCCTACTAAATTCTGGAGAGTTTTCTGAAAATCATTAGGGGCAGGAGTGCTGCACTCAATCAGCGCAGTCTTATTGAAGTTGACCTTGACGTTGATTAGGTCAAGGCACGTAGTGGTGAGAATTTTGTAGAATTCTCGTTGGTTTTCAATTTCGTTTGGTATGTAGCGTACAACATAACGAAATGTGGTAGATTGTTTGGTGGTTTGATTGTCCTGCGACGAGGACGATGCTTGGAACGAGCCAATCGAAGATATTGATGAATTCAGCCGCGAACTCGCGGGAGAGCGAGTTGTGGGCGTAGTTTCGGCTGCTTGGATAGTAGCCCCTGTTCGCTTTTGATTAGTCGTTGATGTTTTTGTTGACGGCGAATTGGTGCCGGAAGACTTTGGTGAAGCGGATTTCTGTTTTTTGCTTCGGGTGAGAGATCCCGAAGCAGTAGATTCGCTCATCGTTGTCGATGAGCGCGGACTGGGGGGAGCTACAATCGCGGCGCTCGCGGTCTTAGTCGCGGGTGGCTTTTTACGGCCACCCGGCTTCGCGGTATTATTCATTGACTTGAAAAAAACGTTTGATAATCGCGGTCAATATAGTACACTTTTAAGAAACAAAAATAAGAAAAACAGTAAAGGATTGTAAGAGACAGTCGAAGGCAACTATGAGAGAGTTGCCTTTGAACTGCTGTGTTAATGCAGTTCTACTAATGTATATGTGAGGTAAATGTCAAGCACAAATATCAATATGTAATATCGGTAGACAATATCCTGAAAGAAAATCAGAAATTAATTCCAAACAGGAATCGACTCACCGGGGGCGTGGCCTCTGCCCGTGTTCTTCGACTTGGCTTGGCAAACACCTCACTGTCAGCTTCCAGCAACGATTAGTAAATACAAGCTGCAGGACTTGAAAAAGTCCTATGATCAGGAAATAATTTGTTCCAGGGATTATTTCCTTCGATCTTTGCAGCTCTAACACACTTCTCGGCGTCTGGAATTCAGGAAATCAGGATCAGATGATGATGAGTTGCCTCTTCAGGACTCCGCGACTTTGAAGATGTCGCGGGGGGCGTGGTTTTGGAATTTTTCGCGGATTTCGCGACAAGAGAGTTATTTTGATCAGAGGGTGGCTTTTTACGGCCACCCGGTTTCGCAGAATTAGTAGGCATGGAATTCAACTATTTCTAAACCAATCTGAAAAGAAAAATGTTCAGTATTAATACAAATCAAAGTCAAATCAAATCAAATACGTTTATTTAGTACTTTGGTTTGGGATACATTGTTTGGTAAATATATATTCAAAGGGCGGGAGGTTTTAAGGTTTTGCAACCCTCTTCAACCCGTATGACTTTACTTTTCCTTTTATCTTTGCAAAAGATTAGGAGAGAAAAAAAAACTATTATTATATATTTACTTTCGAGGGATTAACGGCTGTGGCCGTTATTTTGTTGGTTTTAATTTAATTACGTGCCATTTGGTCAAATGTAAGACTTTCAATTCATCTGACATTTGATGGTAAAGGAAACCACAGAAAACTTTACCCACGTAATGTACAATGTTTCTTAATTATTTCATAGTATTACATTGTTTTTCATTGTTATCATTAACATTAATATCAAAATGATAATGGAATTATTGGAATGTGTTTGTTGAATTTTCCGATTTAGTGCACTTAACTCACAGCGCACAGGTGACTTTTTCGCGCACTACGATGTTTCCGCGAACTAACTAACGTTTTATCCTGACGGGCATCGATTACGCGTTACCGTAGTATTAAGGGAATGTCCTCTAGGTGGTCGAGGACTTCTTCTGGCGGATCCTCTAAGGAACGCAGTATTCGAGCTGGCAGGAAGGCGGATTTGGTTTTCGGCTTTTTACGGAGTTGACTTCCCCATTGAATTACAGGTGTTATCAGAGTATTCTTGGCATCCTGGTTGGGC
This sequence comes from Henosepilachna vigintioctopunctata, assembly GCA_030704895.1. Taxonomy (NCBI): domain Eukaryota; kingdom Metazoa; phylum Arthropoda; class Insecta; order Coleoptera; family Coccinellidae; genus Henosepilachna; species Henosepilachna vigintioctopunctata. The sequence goes on along the minus strand of JARQZJ010000064.1, from coordinate 4,729,836 downwards.
CCTTGTAGTGTACGTAATGCGTAGCGAGCTTGGAGTTTTTTCATGAAATTAAAAATTGGTTCGATATTCGCGAATTCATGGACATGTATCGAAGGGTAGAATCTTCCAAGTATGAAGATGCTACGAATGATTGCTCTTTCGCAGCCCTCCATTCTCTTCATTAAGTGTTTTTGAAGTGTCGCATACAACAAACACCTGTACGCAGCAACAGGCCTTATAAATGTTTTATAAGTGTTGAGCAGAGTTTGGGGATTACATCCCCGAATTCTGCCTCTGAGTGCGTACAGTAAGTTTGCCCTATTGCGAACCTTCTTAAACACCTTTTCTATGTCCGATTTCCATGAATTAAATTTTGAAAAAGTGACACCCAAGTAAGTGATTTCATCCTGAAGTTGTAGGTTTTCACCCCACAGCGTCAGTTGAACGTGATTTTTTGTGAATTAACGCGATTTACTGAGATTATGATGGTGGAAAAGAATCGATTGTGTTTTACTTGGGTTCACTGTAATTCTCCATATGCTCGCCCACGCACTGAACGCATCCAGTTGGCTCTGCAGTCCACGGCTGCACACAGCTGATGTTCTGCCTGTGGTCCATAGGGCAGTGTCGTCTGCAAAAAGAGAAATTTGTGTATGTATATTGTTCGGTAGAGGGGTATCGTATGTGTATATAATATACAGGGTTAGTTTAAAGTATGGAAACATCTGAATATCTCACAAACGAAAAAAGATAGAAATACGATCTTAACAGGTGTTGTATGGTTGCCATAGGAGCATATTTTCACCTTAAAACAAAATATACAGGGTGGTCCTAAAAATCGTAATGACTGCAATGATGGATTTTTTTAAATGGAATACCCTGTATATTATAACAGTTTAAGAATTCTTTTGACCTCTAGAATAACTTTGATACAAGGTACCATATGCCTAAATTCTATGGTTACGCAGATATCGGCACTTTAATTATTGCATACCCAAATTATGTCTGCCATATGTTTACGCAGATCTAATGAACGGCAGACATAAAGACATCATTTTACACATATTGCAGGGTTGCCAGGGAAAATAAAACAAACGGAGGGATAATGAAAAGCGTACCGACTACGCCTCAAAACTTTTATTCCATTAATATTATAACTTAAATCCTAATAATAACAATAACCATCATTTAAAGAAATTAAAAAAAAATATCAAACAAATACTACAATAAATGTTCAAAGTGCGAACCATTTACGATTTGACAGTATCCAAGTCTTTTACAAAAATTTTCGATTGAATCACTTAGATATGTTTGTGGCATCAGATTTATCTCTTGCAAAATACGAGCTTGTAGGGTTTGTAAATTTAGTGGTTTATTCTTGTAAACTTTATTTTTAAGATATCCCCACAAGAAAAAATCTAAAGGAGTCAAATCCGGTGACCGTGGCGGCCATTCTATTGCTCCTCGACGTCCTATCCATCTCTGTGGAAACACTGTATCTAGGTAATTACGTACAGCCAGGGTGTAATGAGGGGAAGCACCATCTGTTGATACCATATGTCATCAGAAGGTAACATGGGATTGTTGGGATGGGGAAATATGGCTGCTATTGCTGGCACAATATTATTCCTTAACAGGTTCAAATATTTGTCACCATTTAAATTACCTTCTATGAAGAAAGGTCCGATTATGTGGTTATTAATAATCCCTGCCCAAACATTTATTTTCTGCGGCCATTGCGTGTGTCTCCCTCATCCAACGGGGATTACGGCTAGACCAAATCCGGCAATTATGTCTGTTCACTTCACCGTTGAGGCAAAACGTTGCTTCATCAGAAAATACAATTTTTTTTTCAAAATTAACATCAACATTCTTCTTTCCTTCAACTAATTCACAAAACTGCAATCTGCGGTCTGGGTCATCTTCTGCAAGTTCTTGATTGTAGTGAATCTTATAAGGTTTCATTTTTTCTGACTTCATAATTCTTATAACGGACGTCTGAGCGATATTGTTGTCTAGCGCTAACTGGTTTGAAGATACTTGAGCATTTTCTTCAACTTGGAGTAGCACATTTAGTTTCGTATCATCATCTGTAGCAGTTTTAGGCCTGCCAGATTTAGGACAATTTTTAACATTTCCAGTATCTGTATATCTCTTGATAGTTTTGCAAACGGTTGATCTATTAATAACGTGTTGAGGATTCAATTCATTAAATATTCGTGTAACTTCTTCATACGTTCTTTTCTTGTCACCAAAACCTCGTAAAATTAGTATTTGTATGCGTTGTGTATCGCTAAGGTAAACCATTGTTATAAAGTGATTGACACTAAATAATTATGACAGTTCACTAATATTTAGTTAGAAACCATAGCCACCTTTGTCACAATGGCTTATCTTAGCGATACACAACGCATACAACTACTAATTTTACGAGTCTTTGATGACAAGGAAAGAATGTAAACTTACACGAATAATGGTTCGCACTTTGAACATTTATTGTAGTATTTGTTTGATATTTTTTTTTTCATTTCTTTAAATGATGGTTATTGTTATTATTAGGATTTAAGTTATAATATTAATGGAATAAAAGTTTTGAGGCGTAGTCGGTACGCTTTTCATTATCCCTCCGTTTGTTTTATTTTCCCTGGCAACCCTGCAATATGTGTAAAATGATGTCTTTATGTCTGCCGTTCATTAGATCTGCGTAACCATATGGCAGACATAATTTGGGTATGCAATAATTAAAGAGCCGATATCTGCGTAACCATAGAATTTAGGCATATGGTACCTTGTATCAAAGTTATTCTAGAGGTCAAAAGAATTCATAAACTGTTATAATATACAGGGTATTCCATTTAAAAAATCCATCATTGCAGTCATTACGATTTTTAGGACCACCCTGTATATTTTGTTTTAAGGCGAAAATATGGTCCTATGGAAACCATACAACACCTGTTAAGATCGTATTTCTATCTTTTTCCGTTTGTGAGATATTCAGATGTTTCCATACTTTAAACTAACCCTGTATAGGAGTGGTGATATGATTGAACCTTGAGGAATGCCAGCCTGAGGAGAGAAGGGTTCAGAATAACTTTTGCCTACTTTAACTCTGATGATGCGTTCAGCTAAGTATGAATGAATAAGTTTTACAAAATAATGTGGTAATTGAATATACATGAGTTTTCGACCAGTCCGGCGTGCCAGACTTGATTGAAAGCCTTTTGGATATCTAGAAATATAGCAAGAGTGCATTCACCTGAGTTACTAGCTCTAGTTATATCTGTATGTAATTTAAGGAGAGGATCATTAGTGGAATGGAATGCTCTGAATCCGTGTTGAAATTCCGGTATAATATTGTTTGACTCAACAAAGTCCCTCAGCCGTCCCTGTAATATTTTCTCAAAAACTTTACCGATTATATTCAATAAAGAGATTGGTCTATAATTATCAGGATTGGTAGGATCTCCGTTGGGTTTAGGTATTAAAATAGTGGAAGCTTCTTTCCATACACTAGGAAAATAACACAGCTCCCGGCATCGATTAAAAATTTTCTCTGTGATCTTTTCATTTTGACGAGGACCGGAATTTCTTCCATACGCCTCTTCATCTCGATTTTCCCTTTTTACTACTGCGTTTGGGAGAAGTTTTAACTTTAGCCTACTACTGACTTGGAAGCGCCAGCCTCTCCTGAGGATTCAGCCAAAGTTGAGAACTCCGAAGAGTTCCCCCTTCTCCGTTTGCATGTGTTTTCTTCATTTTGATCTATTTTGCGTTTCCATTGTATTAAGGAACTTCGTTTGTCTGTTTTCCTGATTTTGATTTCAGTTATTCTTTTTACTTCGTCGTTTTCGTGTTCCATTTTTTCTACCATGTTTTTTGTTAGTTTGTTGATCCTTTCTTCTAGGGTTTCTATTTTGATTTCATGTCTTATTTGTTCATTGGTTATTTACCAGGGGGCTCCTATTGCCGTCCTGATTATTCTATTCATTGTTCCTTGTAGTCCTTTTTTCTTATAATTGTCGTTAGTGTGCCATATTTCCCCTGCGTATGATATTGCAGGAGTAATTATGGCATTTATTATCAGTTCTTATTCTCCATTGATAATTTTCTTTCGCCGTGCAACAGGAGTTGTCCCTGGAGCATTCTGGCCTTTTTTCTATTTTCTTCTATTTGTCTATTAAAGTTCAGGTGTTCGTCTAGTATTACACCTAAATATTTTGCTTCTTTTTGCCATTTTATTTGTTGCTCTTCTACCTCTATCATTTCTGGTAGCTTTGTACATCTTCTCTTGTGGTCAAAATATACTCCGACTGTTTTTGTTGGGTTTATTTCGATTTTCCATTTTCTATAGTATGTTTCCAGTATTTCCATGTCTTCTTGTAGTCCTCTGTGAGTTCTTATTCTGTTTCTGTTCGATATGTATATTGCGGTGTCGTCAGCGAATTGTGCTATTTTGCAATTCTTCAATTTTGGTGTGTCCGATGTATATATGTTGAATAGAAGTGGTCCTAGCACCGATCCTTGGGGTACTCCTGCTTCTATTTGTCTCTCTTGATTTTTTGTTGCCTATTTTGACTTCATATTTCCGGTCTTCTAGGTACGACATTATTATGTTTATGATTTTCCTCGGGAATTGTTTTTCTTTCATCTTGTATATGAGTCCTTGGTGCCAGACTCTATCGAAAGCTTTTTCTATGTCAAGGAATATTGCTCCGGTTGGTGTTGAGACGTTCAATTTTTCCTTGATATCTTCTGTTATCCTTGCTAGTTGATAGGTTGTTGTGTGTTCTGTCCTGAATCCGAATTGGTGTTTCGGAATTATTCCATGTTCTTCTACGTGTTCTTTCAGTCTTTTGTATATCGATTTCTCTATCAGTTTACTGATTGCTAATAGGAGATTGATAGGTCGATAGCTGCTCGCCTCATTTCTTGGTTTGCCATTTTTCTATATCATTATCGTTTCTGATTTTTTCCATATCTTCGGGTAATATTCCAGTTTTATTACCGCGTTTCCTATGTTCTCTATTTCTTTTACTACTTCTGTTGGTAAGTTTTTCAGTGAGTTGTTAGTTACGCCATCTCTTCCTGGTGCTTTTCGTGTTTCCAGTGCTTTAATGTTTTCTTGTACTTCTTCTTGTGTGATTTCTTCTATTTGTTTTTCGTTATTTTCCTGATCTTCCCTTTTTCTTCCAATTCTGTCTATGTTTGAATTGAATTCATAGTCTTTGTTGCCTTCGTTCAGTTTGAATTGCTCTTCTAGCATTTTTGCGAAAGTTTCTACTTTTTCTGCATCTATTATTGCCTTTTCCGTTCCTAGTTTTATGAACGGAATGTTTCTTTTCTTGTTTTCCCCGTTATTGCCTTGGTCATCTGCCATAGTGATTTGTCCTCCGTTTGCAGGCCTCCATTTCTTCTTTCCATTTTTCATTGCTATGTTCTCTCAATTCTCTCTTTATTTCGTTGGTGAGTGAGTTGAGTTTTTTCTTGTCCTCTGGATGCATAGTCCTGATGTATTTTTTCTTAGCTATTTTCTTCTCAGCTAGCAGTGTTTTAATATGTTGTGGTATGTCATATTTCGAGTTCATTAATATTGATTTTGTGCTTTTTTCTTCGGCTGTTCTGATCCTCCTTTCCAGATCAATTATTGCCTCTTCTAGTTGTTGGTGATCGTTTATTTCTATGTTTTTTGCTTCAATATTTTCTCTGAAGCTTCTCCAATTTGTTATTTTCCTTGTCGTGTTTTCTCTGTCAATTGTAGTTTCCAGTTCCAATATTACCGGGCAGTGGTCTGAAGATAGATCCATCCTGCTTTCGATTTCGTAGTTCCATCTGATATTCTTCATCAGGGCTATGTCCAGTATATCCGTGGTTCCAGCATTTGAACTAATGTGTGTATGTTCGTTCGGTGCTGCCAGGATTATATCATGTTTTCCTATTATTTCTGAGAGTATCTTTCCGCATGTGTTCGATACTCTGCAGTTCCAGTCTGTATGTTTAGCGTTGATATCCCCCGCTGCTATCGTTGGTATCTTGCTTTTGAATATTTTCTTTATATCCTCTTCTTTCATTTCCTTGAGTGGAGATTTATATATAGAGTATATATTTGTCGGCCTCCCCTCTATCTCGATTCTTATCCCTGTGGATTCTATGTTAGTTTCTTCTATTTTTGGTAGTTCTCCATGTTCTATTCCGTTTTTTATAAGGATTGCTGTTCCGCCTTTCGAACCGTCCCTCCTATCTGTTCTGTATATGCTATAATTTCTTATTTTCATGTTTTTCGTCTTCTTCAGGAATGTTTCTGACAGGAGCATAATGTCTATTTTGTGCTCCTCCAGAAATATCGTAAGTTCGTCTTTTTTCGGTAACACCGAATTCGCGTTCCAAAATGATATTCTTAGGTTTTTGTTTTTATCCATAAACTGGTTTTTCAACTTATTATTTCTGTCTTCTGCTTTTATTCAGTCTTCTTCGATTTTTTTAACGTCTCTTGAAGATTTCGATGATTTTGTCTTGTTCCTCGATCATGTTCATTTTCTGTTCTTTAGTAGCGTTTGTGTTACTAAAGTTAATTAGCATTCTTCCTAGTATTAGTGCGAGATCGTCTAATTCGTTCAATTTTTGATTTCTCATCTTTGGTTTTTCTTCCTTCTGCTTTTCCATTTTTATCGTCTCCTCCCTTCTTTTTTTCCAAAAATTTTCTGGGGGCGGCGGTGCATTTTTGAACTTTTGTTCATTTGTAGGTCTGTTCCTCGGGTTGTTTGGGTTTTTGGGGCATCTAATGTTCGTCGAAAGATGCTCTCCTTGGCAGTTTGCGCATTTCGGCGCCGTCGTTCGGGGTTTCTCGCATTCATGCGTGCTATGTTGTTCGCCGCATTTCATGCATTTCGGTGTTGCGTGGCAATTTCTCTGTGCGTGACCGAAAAGTTGGCATCGGTGGCACTGTATTACTTCTGTTTTGGTTCTCAGACTTTCCACCTGTACGGAAAGTCCGCAGCATCGTTCTAGTTTGTTGTAGATTGATTTGTATTCCTTTGTAATTTCTATTAGTACCAAGGGGGCGGGGTATCCCTTTTTTCCCTTCATCCTCGTAACTTTGAGGACAGGGTATCCTTGGTTTTCTAAATCTTCCTTAATTTCCTCTTCTTTCGTCTCTGTCATAATACCCCTAATGACAATTTTCAGATTTTTTTCGCTTTTCAGCTGATACGTATAGAAGTCTATGTTATGCTCTTTGAGCGTTTTGAATAGACTTCTGTAATCGTCCTCTGTGTTTGGTTCGACCTGAACTCCTTGGGATATGAGTTTAGCCTTTTTGTAGTGGATTCCTTTATTTCTCATTAGATTGGTAATCCTGCTCCATTTTTCCTTTTCACGAATTATCATTGGTGCAATTTTTTCATTTCTCTTCTCGTTTTCTTGATTTTTCTTCCTCTCTCCGTTCTTTGGGGTCGGTATCGTTGTCGTTTCTTCTTCCTCTGTTGGTTGTTGATTTTCGGTTTCCATTTCGTCGTTGTCACTTTCGTCACTCAAGGCCTCGTACCGATTCCTGGTTGACGTATGCGCTACCGGTTCTTCATTTTCTCTCTTCGCCGTTCGTCGCGGTTCCTCGAAGTCGTTTACCTGAAACAATTGTACATTTTCAGATTTACTGTTCGTCGAACAGTCTTTACCTGTTTTCCGAGGCTTTTTTGCCGTCTCGGATACTCCTCTCGCTTCACCGGGTCTTTTCTCCTGGCCGTTGACTGTGTTCACTCTACGCGGGGCGGAGCTTCGTTCCACGGGCCCTGATGGTCCTGCTTCCCCCAGCTCCACTACCAGACACTCTAGGAGATCTTCCGTCGGAAGCCCGTACGTAAAGGGCGTAAATTCCGGCTTTGATTCCGTCGATGATGTCCTGTGCGTTGAATGCCATTTTTTCAATTTTCGTTTTCGTTTTCTTTTCAGAATAAATTCAGAAAAATGTGTCGATGTGTGTGTGTGTGTTTGTAAAGATTTTACTCATAGCTGTACGGCGTCAAAAGGAAGTTGACGTAGTACAGAACGAGATAGACCGTCGCGGCCGGCGCCGTGTTCCTACCCGACTGCATGGCTTCCACCACACTGTCCGGATCTATTACCGAGTTGAACGCGGTGTCCCCGTTCAGTTCAATTGCAGATTCAGATCAGATATTATTGTCGCCGAAAATAGCAAGTTCTTCTTCGAATACTGCGAAGTGATTCGCGTCAAATCGCGGGTTCTGTGGAATTTTGTAAATAGATTCTAGATGGTTTTTGAAAATGTTAGCCTGTTGGAGTGGCTCCGAGATGATAATGTCGTTTTCCGGTGATTTTAAATGAATGACGGGCTGTTTCTTGTTGCCTGTGAGAATTTTGAATGGAAGCCAATATTCTTTTCCGTTTCTGAAATCAAGTTTAGACGTTACATCTGACCACTTTTCTTCCTTAAAACGGTTAATTTCTCGACGTATAATTGCGGATAAACGATTGTACTCTGTTTTGATTGCTGCGTCTCTATTTTTTAAAAAAGTCCGATAGAGACGTCTCTTATTTTTGATTAAATTTACTATGAACGGGGGCAACGGTGTGCGATTTTTGTCGATTATTCTATCCGGAGTGCTTGCGCTATAAGCTTTCGACACGGAATGCGTGAATTGTTCAATTGTTTGATCAATTCCTTGCGTGTTTCGAAGTGTTGGTTGTGCTGGGAGAGTTTGATTATCATTGCACGAAATTGTTCCCAGTCTGTATTTTTATAGTCCTTTATTGAAATTCTGGACGGAGGAAGTTTCGGAGGCTGTGCAATGTTTGAGTGAACCAGTAGAGGAAGGTGGTCTGAAGTTATAGTTTGACCTATAAAACAGGGTTCCTCGAAATATTGTATGAGGTCCGGCGTTATGATAATATGGTCTATTATAGACATGCCTGTATGACTGAAATATGTGGGATTCGTATTAGGGCATCGCCATAGATTGTAATCTAAGAGACACTCTGAAAGAATTTGACCATTTCTGTTATTTGAGATATCGCCGAATTGAGTATTTCGAGCATTTAGGTCTCCTAGAAGTATTGTGTTAGGATTATTTGAAATGAATTCGAAGAGATTTTCCGGAAAAGGATCCCCGACTATAATGTGACTATAATGTTATTGATTGTAACTTTCGAAGCAACGCATTCTAAGTTTGAGAATTCAACTGGAAGTTTGAAAGAAGTAGAATATAAAGAATTGTGAATTAATAATGCAGAGCCCCGGATAGTTCCGAGCGTACTATTACGCTGATAAGTATTATAATTCGATAATTTAATATTGTATTTCAACTTGGTTTCAGTGATGGATAGTATAGAAATATTGTGTTCGATCAGAAGTTCTTTGAGAAGGTGCCGCTTGCGGCGAAGTCCGCAAGCATTAATCGTTCCCACCGTGAAGTTCATTGCGTTTCGTATGCCATCGGATAACTTTTTGGGCGTTAGTAGAGTCCCTCGATCGGTTGGAGGGAGATCGATATGCTACCGCCACAATAATTAACTATTGTAGTGCGGTTCAGAAAAGCGCGAGAAGACTGCGCGACCGTTTTCGCGATAAGTTCACGCTTTTCAGGAAAGATGTTGGATAAGGTTTGTATGATGAACCTTATCATAGCATTGACGCGGGCAAAATTTTCAGCGATACCGTCGTCCTCATCGCATGTTTCGTTCAGGACTCTGACTGGCGCGGCCTGTTGTGGCTCCGTCGGGGGTATACGACGTTGGGGGCATTTGAGGTCCCAGTCAGGATGATCGCCTTTACAATTGGGACAGGTGGGATTCTTCAGTTTGGGGCAGACGGAATTTTTGTGCATGTTCCCGCAGGAGGCACAGGAGGGTTTTTCTCTGCACTCGGTGCGATCGTGTCCGGACTTTGAACACGTCGCACAATATTTCTGGATGGGAGGAGGAACTTTCGACGGTTCTACCTCATGTTTACGTCCGTATAAGCAGACGCCCTTCAGTAGTAGTGAGTCGATTGAAGTCTTTGAGTGTGTAATCACTCTAATTAGGGTAGTGGGACGGCTGGTAGCCATAGAGGTTATTCTCCAGCATTTTATGAACTCGATGTTCTGCTGGTTAAGGCTATCAGCTATCTCGTCGATTGTATAGTCGACAGGGACGGATTTAATTACACACGAGTAATTAATTTTTTTGACTTGTTCCGCGGAACTCCTTCTCGCGGGCCCGTTTAGGGGACTGAAAGTTATTGCCGGATGTCCGACAATATTTTGAAGTGTTCTTTGAAAATCGATAGGGGCTGATGTTTTGCACTCAACAAGTGCAGTCTGATTGAAGTTGACCTTCAGATTAATGAGGTCGAGGCATGTCGTACGTAGAATTTTGTAAAATTCACGTTGATTCTTTATTTCGTTAGGTATGTTGCGTACAACATAACGAAATGTTTTGGGAGATTGGATTGTTTGGTCCTTTGATGAGGGCGATGATTGCGTAGATTGAGAGCCAATCGACGATATTGAAGAATTAAGCCGCGGTGGAGCCGCGGGAGATGTTGGTGAGGCAGCGAATTGGATGGTTGCCCTAGAGTGCTGTTTTTGAGGCAGCGTTGTATTTTGTGTCGGCAGGTTAGTGCCGGAAGGTTTGGGGCTTGATGATTTTTGCTTCTTGCTTCGGGTGACAGATCCCGAAACAGAAGGTTCGCTCATAGGAGTCGATGAGCGCGGACTAGTCGGAGCCACATTCGCAGTCTTAGTCGCGGGTGGCTTTTTACGGCCACCCGGCTTTGCGTTGTTATTCATCGGAAGAAACGTTAGAAAACGCGTGCAATATTCAACAGTTTCTAAAAATCACAAAATTAAATATGAAATAATAAAGCAAATGATACAGCCGGAAGCAACTATGAGAGAGTTGCTTTCTAACTGTTATGTTAATCCAATATGTAAGTGAAATAAATATCAAACACGAATAGTATAGGCAATATCAGTAAAACAATATCCTGAAAAGAAATTAAAGATTAACTCTAAACAGGAATCGACTCACCAGGAGGCGTGGCCTCTGCCCGTGTTCTCCGAGATTGGTAGTAACTTCACTTTCAGTTTCCGGAACAACGAATTGTACATTGAGTTGCAGGACTTGAGAAAGTCCTCTGGACAGGAAATAATTTGAGTCAGGGATTATTTCCTTAGGCCTTTGCAACTCTCACTTAACCTCTCGAAGTCTGGAATTTCAGGATCAGATGGATGGTCTGGAATTCAAATCAAATCAAATCAAATACGTTTATTAATCATTTTGGTTTTGGGGATACATTGTTTTTGTAAATATATATCAAAAGGCGGGAGGCTATAGAGTTTTGCAACTCTCTTCAACCAGTATGAATTTAATTTCCTATTGTCTTTGCAAAAGATCAGGAGCAAATTTTATTATTATATATTTACTTCAGGGGTTAGAACGGCTGTGGCCGTCTTTTGTTGATTTTTATTAATTACGTGCCATTTGGTCAAATGTCCGATTTTCAATTCATCTGACATTTGATGGTAAAGGAAACCACAGAAAACTTTACCCACGTAATGTACAATTTCTTATTATTATTTCATTGTGTACAATTTCAATTTAAATTTATACAGTAAAAATACATTGTTGTAAAAAAAAATTTTTTATTATCAGTCTTTCATTTTATTAAGAAAAGTTTCGCGCTTATGCGCACTTCACTCGCGCACAAAAGGCCTTTCGCGCACTACGATATATTCGCGAACTCGCGAACTTACGCGTTCTAAATTTACTTTTAACGGTTCACGGAACATTGTTTTGAACTTAACTACGCGTTTTACCGCAGTACTAGTGGGATGTCCTCTAGATGGTCGAGGACTGCTTCGGAAGGATCTTCTAACGAGCGGAGTATTCTAGCTGGCGGGAAAGGAGCTTTGTTTTTTGGTTTTCTGCAGAGTTGACGTCCCCATTGAACTCCAGGTGTCAACAGAGTGTTCCGGGCGTCCTGGTTGGGTCCTTGTAGTGTACGTGAGGCGTAACTAGCTTGGAGTTTTTCCATGAATTGAAAGATCGTATTAATTTTCGCGGTTCTATGCATAAGAATCGAAGGATGGAATTTGTGGAGTCTGAATATACTACGAAGGATTGCTCTTTCGCAGGCTTCCATTCTTTGCGCCAGTTACTTTGTAAGTGGTCTCTTTTGTTGTGATTCTGTGGACAGGCGTGTGTAGCCAGTAAGGTCCGGTTCTGGTAACTATGTTAGTTCCAAGTTCGGAGAAAAGTCCAAGTTCTGGTAGGGATGTACGGCAGTTTGTTTTGGTGCCAGTTGCTATCATTGCGGCGGTGGGTGCAATGTTAACCTCGGTGGTTGAGTGCTGGTATTCAAGTTCAAAGATTCCAGTAGGGTGGAATGCTCTGGTCAAGGTATGGATAGGGTTGTCTTCAGGGTTAGGAGTTGAGCCTTTAGTGTAGTCTGATATGGCTAGTGGAGCTGTGGTAATAACATCGGAACATGTAGCTAATGTACTGGATCCAACGAAATAATTACAGTAGGTGCTCATCACCTGTGAAACGTTACCAAACCAAGAGTCGTCTTGATTTAAGAAACAGAATTCATCTGTGTATCTGATATTGGAGGCGGCGATAGGAGTAGGGACGTTAAGTCTGTCACCGTATCGATTAAAACTAGTATCAATGTCACGGTTCGTTTCTGGGATGTATAACATTCCAGGGAGTAGAAGAGTTGCTCGTTCTATCTCATTCCATTGATTTGGTTGGAAAACGTGGCCGTTCAGCGTACGTTCGGCAGTGTTGTCGAAAGCATTTGGAAGTGTAAAGTCAGGGATGGCTGCGGGAGCTGCGGTAATTAGTTTTTGGATAAATCCAAGTATACCGGGGATGTATGGTAATGATAAACGAAAGACGTCGTGTCTGTCATAGTTGATCAATTGACCTGCTCTTAGGTTGTGTGCAGAATGGTAGATCTTCGGAGTGACCGTGGCAAAGAGAGTGTTCGATGGCTTTGCAGGGTTTAAGGACTCGAATAGAGCTACAAGTGGTCCTGGGATATTCAGCGTTTCAGGAGGATAATTTCTGAGAAATTTAAGAACGAATCTCTTATGCCTGGGAGTTATTGTACCGGCTTTGAGTTCTGATCTCAGTGTTTGAACGATAAATAATATTCCAAAGTAGAGTCTGGAGATAAAGGGATGCCATGCATCTTCTTGTCTCTTGAAGTAGAAGCTGCGTCTCATTAAGTCGTCCATATGGTGTACAATATAGTACATGTGATAGGCGGTGGGAGCGTATTTCTAGGTTCGCTTTTACCTGTGACTGGTGTTCGGAGGTATGGAGTTAAGATCGCGTATAGACTGGTTGATACTGAAGGGGCTTTGATTATAGTCTTCTTTACCGTTTTGTCTGGTTTAGTGTGGAGCTTAGGTTTTGATGTCTCACTATCTAAATCGCGTACTTTCTCTATTTGTTCAAGAATAATCGTCTTGTTGGTTGATTGTTCCATGGTTGAGGTGTATTTATATAAGTTAAAGTTTTTTATTTTTATAAAACCGATGTAGTTGCAAAGTGAATTGAAGAGCTTCGGATAAAACTATATTAAAGAGCGTAAAGTAAGTTTGCTCTATTACGAATCTTCCTGGACACCTTTTCTATATCCGATTCCCATGAATGATATTTTGAAAAAGTGATACCTAAGTAAACGATTTCATCCTGAAGTTGTAGGTTTTCGCCCCACAACGTCTGTTGAACATCCGTTTTTTCAAATTTTGGAGATTTACTTTGTTTAAAATTGTGAAAAAGAATCGATTGCGTTTTACTTGGGTTTGGTGAAATTCTCCATTTACTCGCCCACGCACTGAACGCATCCAGTTGCCTTTGCAGTCCTCTGCTGCACACTGCTGTCGTTCGTCCTGTAGTCCATATGGCCGTGTCATCTGCAAAAAGGGAGATATGTGTATTTAAATTGACAGGATTTGGAATATCATATGTATATATAATATAAAGGAGTGGTGAAAGGATTGAGCCTTGTGGGATGCCAGCTAGGGGAGAAAAGGGTTCAGAATAACTATTGCTTATTTTAACTCTGATGGTGCGTTCTGTGAGAAATGAATCAATCAATTTGACAAAATGAAAAGGTAATCGTATATTTAAAAGCTTCTGAACGAGTCCAGCGTGCCAGACTTGATAAAAGGCCTTATGAATATCTAGAAAAGTCGCGAGAACGCATTCACCGGAGTTAATAGCTACAGTTAATTCTGAGTGTAATTGGAGAAGGGGGTCATGTGTGGAGTGAAAAGCTCGAAAACCGTGTTGAAATCGCGGTAAAATATTGTTCGACTCAACGAAGTCCCTAAGCCTACCCTGTAATATTTTCTCAAAAACTTTACCGATAACATTCATTAAAGAAATTGGTCTATAATTATCAGGGTTGGTAGGGTCCCCGTTGGGTTTCGGAATAAGTATAGTGGTGGCTTCTTTCCACGCATTCGGAAAATAGCACAGTTCGAGACAACGATTGAAGATGTTACTCAGGAATTCAAAACATTCCTGAGGAAGTTGTCTTATTACCGCGCGAGATAATCCGTCGCGGCCCGGTGCCGTGTTCTTTCCCGAGTGTACGACTTCAGCTACCATTTCCGCGTCTATTCGCGTATCAAAATTATTGTCTCCGTTCAGTTCGATTAAGTTGTTAATGCCTCTGAAATTCGCGATGTTTCTTTCGACGGTCGCGAAATGATTTGCATCGAATCGCGGGTTCCGCGGTGTTATGAAAATATTTGATAAATGTAATTTGAAAACGTTCGCAATTTCCTGAGGTTCCGATATAATATTATCGTTTTCCGGTGATTTTAAATGTATTATTTTTTTCTTTCTATTTCCCGATAAAATATGAAATTTGCGCCAATACTCTTTACCGTTTCTGAAGTCGAGTTTCGATGTAATATCTGCCCACTTTCCTTCTTTGAAACGATTAATTTCACGGCGTATAAGCGCGGATAAACGATTATATTCGGTTTTAATTGCGGCGTCTCTATTTCTAAGAAATAAGCGATAGAGACGTCTCTTGCTCTTTATTAAATTTACTATGAACGGAGGCAACGGTGTTTGGTTCAAATTGATTGTCCTATCCGGGGTGCAAGCGTTATATGTTTCCGATACGGAAGTTGAAAATTGTTCGATAATTTGATCAATTTCATGTGTGTTTTGAAAGTTCTGAGGAGGTGGGAACGTTTGAAGTATCATTGCACGGAATTGTTCCCAATCGGTGTTTTTAAAATCTTTTAAAGTTATAATAGTAGGAGGTAGTTTTGGCGGTTGTGCAATGTTAGAGTGAACCAGTAAGGGAAGGTGGTCGGAAGTAATAGTTTGACCTATGAAACAAGGTTCTTCGAAATATTGGATGAGATCAGGCGTTATAATAATATGATCAATAATGGACATACCAGTGTGACTAAAAAAAGTTGGATTTGTATTAGGGCATCGCCATAGATTATTTTCTATGAGACACTCTGAGAGAATTTGTCCATTTCTGTTCGTGGAATTGTCGCCGAATTGAATATTTCTAGCGTTAAAATCGCCAAGAAGTATTGTATGAGGATTAAGTGAAACAAATTCAAATAAGTTATCTGGAAAAGTTTCACCTGGAGGGTGATAAAGGCTGATAATCGTAACGATAATATTATTTATTGTAACTTTCGACGCTACACACTCTAGATTTGAAAATTGATCTGGAAGTTTGAACGGTATTGAATGTAAAGAATCATGTATCAATAACGCAGCACCTCGGATAGTTCCTAACGTACTATTGCGTTGGTATGAATTGTAATTTGACATTTTTAAATCGAATTTCAACTTAGTTTCCGTAATCGAAAGGATAGAAATATTGTGCTCTGTTAGAAGAGCTTTGAGTAGATGACGCTTGCTGCGAAGTCCGCAAGCGTTAATCGTTCCCACTGTGAACGTTGCGTTCCGTATTCCGTCGACTTATGCTAACGCGGTTAGTAAAGTCCCTCGATCGGCTCGAGGGAAATCGAAATGCTACCGCCACAGTAGTTGACTACTGTTGTACGGTTGAGGAAGGCGCGAGAAGATAGCGCGACCGTTTTCGCGATCAATTCGCGTTTTTCTGGAAATACGTTTGATAAGGTTTGTATGATAAACCTTATCATAGCGTTGACTCTCTTGACTTTGACCGGAGCGACTTGTTGAGGTTCCGCCGGGGGAATTCGACGTTTGCGGCATTTTAGGTCCCAGGCGGGATGATCGCCTTTACAGTTGGGTTACGTAGGGTTTTTGAGCTTCGGACAGACTGAATTTTTGTGCATTTCCCCGCAGGAGGCACAAGAAGGTTTATCTCTGCATTCTGTTCTATCATGTCCGGATTTTGAACATGTAGAACAGTATTTTTGTATCGGCGCCGGAACTTTTGACGGCTCCACTTCATGTTTGCGTCCGTATAAACAGACGCCCTTCAGAAGAAGAGAGTCGATAGAAGTTTTAGAGTGAGTGATCACTCTGATGAGGGGTGTAGGGCGTTTAGTAGCCATAGAACTGATTCTCCAGCATTTGAAGAACTCGATGTTCTGCTGGTTAAGGCATTCGGATACTTCGTCGATTGTGTAATCGACAGGAACAGATCTAATAACGCATGAATAATTGATTTTTCTCGGATTTTCCGCAGAATTTCTTCTCGCGGCACCGTTTAAAGGGCTGAAAGAAATAGTTGGGTGTCCGACTAAATTCTGGAGAGTTTTCTGGAAATCAGTCGGAGCAGGAGTGCTGCACTCGATAAGCGCAGTCTTATTGAAGTTGACCTTGACGTTGGTTAGGTCAAGGCACGTAGTGTTGAGAATTTTGTAGAATTCTCGTTGGCTCTTAATTTCGTTAGGTATGTTGCGTACAACATAACGAAAAGTGGTAGATCTGAGTATAGTTTGGTTGTCCTGTGACGAGGACGATGATTGGGCCGAGCCAATGGAAGATATAGAAGAGTTGAGCCGCGAACTCGCGGAAGCGTGAGTTGCGGGCGTTGTTTCGACTGTAATTGCTGATTTTTTACGCTTTTGAGATAGCGTAGCAGAGTTGGTAGGCGAATTAGTGCCTGTTGACTTCGGTGAAGTCGATTGTTGTTTCTTGCTTCGGGTGACAGATCCCGAAGCAGTAGGTACGCTCATCGGTGTTGATGAGCGAGGACTGGAAGGAGCCACAACAGCGCTCGCGGTCTTAGTCGCGGGTGGCTTTTTACGGCCACCCGGCTTCGCGGTATTACTCATTAAATTGAAAAAGACGTCAGATAATCGCGTTCAATAAGTACACTTCTATAAAACAATATAAGAATAAAAACAGTAAAGATAATAGAAGACAGTCGAAGGCAACTATGAGAGAGTTGCCTCTGAACTGCTTTGTTAAACTAATATATAATGTGAGATAGATATCAAGCACAATTAACAATGTAAAACGGTAGACAATATCCTGAAAGAAAATCAAAGATTAATTCCAAACAGGAATCGACCGGGGGGGCGTGGCCTCTGCCCGTGTTCTACTGCTTGGCTTGGAAAGCACCTCACTGTCAGCTACCAGCAACGATTCGTAAAAAACAAGCTGCAGTACTTGAAAAAGTCCTACGATCAGGAAATAATTTGAATCAGTGATTATTTCCTCGGATCTTTGCAGCTCTAACTTCACTATCGGCGTCTGGAATTCGGTTCAGGATCAGATGATTGGAATTCAATCAATCAATCAATCAATCAAAAAACGTTTATCAATCTTTTTTGTTTTGGGGATACATTGTTTTTGTAAATATATTTCAAAAGGGCGGGAGGCTATAGAGTTTTGCAACTCTCTTCAACCCGAATGAATTTAAGTTCCTATTGTCTTTGCAAAAGATCAGGAGAAAATTTAATTATAATATATTTACTTCAGGGAATTGAACGGCTATGGCCGTCTTTTTGTTGATTTTTATTCTAGTATGACGTCAGAGTTGACGTCCCCATTGAACTCCAGGTGTCAACAGAGTGTTCCGGGCGTCCTGGTTGGGTCCTTGTAGCGTACGTGTAGCATAGCGAAATTGGAGTTTTTCCATGAATTTGAAAATCGTTGCAATATTCGCGGTTTCATGCACAAGAATCGAAGGATAGAATTTGTGGAGTCTGAATATACTACGAATGATTGCTCTTTCGCAGCTTTCCATTCTCCTCACAAGGCGTTTCGGAAGTGTCGTATATAGCAAACATCGATAGGAGGCAATTGGCCTTATGAAGGTTTTATAAGTATGAAGTAGAGTTTGAGGATTACATCCTCGAATTCTACCTTTCAGAGCGTAAAGTAAGTTTGCTCTATTACGAATCTTCCTCAACACCTTTTCTATATCCGATTCCCATAAATGATATTTTGAAAAAGTGATACCCAAGTAAACAATTTCATCCTGAAGTTGTAGGTTTTCGCCCCACAACGTCAGTTGAACATCCGTTTTTTTAAATTTTGGAGCTTTACTCTGTTTATAATTATGAAAAAGTATCGATTGCGTTTTACTTGGGTTCAGTGAAATTCTCCATTTTCTCGCCCACGTACTGAACGCATCCAGTTGCCTTTGCAGTTCTCTGCTGCATACTGCTGTCGTTCTGCCTGTAGTCCATAGGGCCGTGTCATCTGCAAAAAGGGAAATATGTGTATTTAAATTGACAGGATTAGGGAAATCATATGTATATATAATATAAAGAAGTGGTTATAGGATTGAACCTTGAGGGATGCCAGCTAGGGGAGAAAAGGGCTCAGAGTAACTACCGCTTATTTTGACTCTGATGGTGCGTTCCGTTAAAAATGAATTTATTAATTTAACAAAATAATGGGGTAAACGTATATTCAGAAGTTTCTGAACAAGTCCAGCGTGCCAGACTTGATCAAAAGCCTTATGAATATCAAGAAAAGTCGCGAGAACGCATTCTCCTGAATTAATAGCTGTAGTTAAATCTGAGTGTAATTTAATAAGAGGATCGTGCGTGGAATGGTGGGATCTGAAACCGTGTTGAAATCGCGGTAAAATATTGTTCGACTCAACGAAGTCCCTAAGCCTACCCTGTAATATTTTCTCAAAAACTTTACCAACTACATTCAGTAATGAAATTGGTCTATAATTATCAGGGTTGGTAGGGTCCCCGTTGGGTTTCGGAATAAGTATCGTGTTAGCTTCTTTCCAAACATTCGGGAAATAGCACAATTCTAGACAACGATTGAAGATGTTACTCAGGAATTCAAAGCATTCCTGAGGAAGTTGTCGAAGTACCGCGCGAGATAGTCCGTCGCGGCCCGGTGCCGTGTTTCTTCCCGAGTGTACGGCTTCCGCTACCATTTCCTCGTTGATTCTAGTATTGAAAATGTTGTCTCCGTTCAGTTCGATTATATTATTAATGCCTCTGAAATTTGCGATGTTTCGTTCTATAATCGCGAAATGATTCGCATCGAATAGCGGATTCCGCGGTGTTACAAAAATATTCGAAAGGTGGTTTCTGAAAATGTTCGCAATTTCCAGTGGCTCCGAAATGATATTGTCGTTATCCGGTGATTTTAAATGAATGATTTTCGTTTTTCTATTTCCTGTAAGTATATGGAATTTGCGCCAATACTCTTTACCGTTTCTGAAATCAAGTTTTGACGTTACGTCTGACAACTTTTCTTCCTTAAAACGGTTAATTTCACGGCGTATGATCGCGGATAATCGGTTGTATTCCGTTTTGATAGCGGCGTCTCTATTTCTAAGAAATAAGCGGTAGAGACGCCTTTTACTTTTGATTAAATTTACTATGAACGGAGGCAACGGTGTTCGATTCAAATTTATTGTCCTATCCGGAGTGCAAGCGTTATAAGTTTCCGATACGGAAGTTGAGAAATGTTCGATAATTTGATCAATTTCATGTGTGTTACGAAAGATCTGAGGAGGTGAGAACGTTTGAAGTATCATTGCACGGAATTATTCCCAATCAGTGTTTTTAAAGTCTTTAATAGTAATGTTAGAAGGAGGAAGTTTCGGCGGTTGTGCAATGTTAGAATGAACCAGTAAAGGAAGGTGGTCAGAAGTTATAGTTTGACCTATAAAACATGGTTCTTCGAAATATTGGATAAGGTCAGGCGTTATGATAATGTGATCAATAATGGACATACCAGTATGACTGAAGAAAGTAGGATTAGTATTTTGGCATCGCCATAGATTATTCTCTATGAGACACTCTGAAAGAATTTGTCCATTTCTGTTTGTAGAATTGTCGCCAAATTGAATATTTCTAGCGTTAAAATCGCCTAGAAGTATTGTGTGAGGGTTAAGTGAGACAAATTCAAATAATTCATCTGGAAAAGTTTCACCTGGAGGGTGGTACAAACTAATAATTGTTACTAGAATATTATTTATTGTTACTTTCGAAGCTACACACTCTAAATTTGAGAATTGATCAGGAAGTTTGAACTGTATTGAATGTAGTGAATCATGTACTAATAGCGCTGCACCTCGAATAGTACCTAGCGTACTATTGCGCTGATATGTATTATAATTCGCGAATTTAAGATCGTGCTTCAACTTTGTTTCCGTTATTGAAAGAATGGAAATATTATGCTCTATTAAAAGTTCTCTCAAAAGATGCCGTTTGCGACGAAGGCCGCAAGCGTTGATAGTTCCCAACGTAAAGTTCATCGCGTTCCGTATGCCGTTGACTGCCGTACGCGCGGTTAGTAAAGTTCCTCGATCGGCTCGAGGGAGATCGAAATACTACCGCCACAGTAGTTAACTACCGTTGTGCGGTTAAGAAAGGCGCGAGATGAAGCCGCGACTGTTTTGGCAATTAGTTCCCGTTTTTCAGGGAAGACGTTCGATAAGGTTTGAATGATAAACCTTATCATTGCGTTTACTCGGGCGAAGTTCTCAACATTCCCTTCGTCGGAACTACTAGTCTCGTTGAGAACTTTTACTGGAGCTGCCTGTTTTGGCTCCGCCGGGGGAGCACGACGTTGGGGGCATTTTAAGTCCCAGGCAGGATGATTGCCTTTGCAGTTGGGACACTTGGGGTTTTGAAGATTAGGACAGACTGAATTTTTATGTGAATTGCCGCAAGTGGGGCATGTAGGTTTATCCCTACATTCTGTTCTGTCATGCCCGGATTTTGAGCATGTCGAACAGTATTTTTGAATAGGACTAGGGACTTTGGAAGGCTCTACTTCGTGTTTACGTCCGTATAAACAGACGCCCTTCAGAAGTAGGCAGTCAATTGCTGTTTTAGAGTGCGTAATTACTCTGATGAGGGTTGTTGGGCGGCTTGTGGCCATAGAACTTATTCTCCAGCATTTGAAGAACTCGATGTTCTGCTGGTTAAGGCACTCTGAGATTTCGTCGATTGTATAATCGACAGGGACGGATTTAATTACGCAGGAGTAATTGACTTTTTTGGGATGTTCCGTGGAACTTCTCCGGGCTGGCCCGTTAAGGGGGCTGAAAGTTATGGTTGGGTGACCAACAGTTGTTTGTAACGTTCTCTGGAACGTAATTGAAGCAGGGGTTTTGCACTCTACGAGTGCCGTTCGATTGAAATTGACCTTGAGGTTAATCAGGTCAAGAGAAGTTGTTTTGAGAATTCTGTAGAATTCCCGCTGAGATTTTATTTCGTCTGGTATGTTACGAATAACATAGCGAAATATTGTAGGCCCTTTTACAGTCTCATCGCCTTTTGATGAGGACGATCTGAATTTATGGAAGAAAATGAAACATTTAGTGGAGTCTATCAGGAAAGAGGTTGTAGCAGAAGGTTTGACTGGTACCAGGCATTCCTGGTTGTACAGTAATTTAGAATTAGGTGAAATGTTAGATTTGCCAGGAGAAGTTTTCGGCAAGACAGTGCCGGTCGATTTTTTAGTTTTTTTGCTTCGGGTAGTTAGCCCTGAAGCAGATGAATCGCTCATCGGCGTCGATGAGCGTCGTGGCGGCGGAGTCACAGGCTTTGAAGAAGCGGGTGGCTTTTTACGGCCACCCGGTTTGGCGCTATTAGGCATTCGAGAAAACGTTAGATGAACGCGATTTTATGTGATACAATAATATAGAAAATGATATATGTGATAAGAATTGTATAAGTTATAGTCTGTGAAAGGCAGCTATGTATGAGTTACCTTTCAACTACTATAGTAAATGAACTGACTATAAATGCAATAAATATGAATAAAATGAAGTAGAATGTCAAGCACAAATAGAAAAACAAGTAATCAGTGGTCAATATCCTGAAATAAAATCAAAAATTAGTTCTAAACAGGAACCGACTCACCGGGGGGCGTGGCCTCTGCCCGTGTTCTTCGCGATTGGCCTGGCAAGCACCTCAGTGTCAGCTTCCAGCAACGATACGCAAAAACAAGCTGCAGGACTTGAAAAAGTCCTATGATCAGGAAATAATTTGTTTCCAGGGATTATTTCCTTCGATCTTTGCAGCTCTAACACTTATCGGCTCTGGAAATCGGCAATCAGGATCAGAGATGATTGGAATTCAAATCAAATCAAATCAAAAACGTTTATTTATCTTTTTGGTTTGGGGATACATTGTTTTTGTAAATATATTTCAAAAGGCGGGAGGCTATAGAGTTTTTCAACTCTCTTCAACCCGTATGAATTTAATTTCCTATTGTCTTTGCAAAAGATCAGGAGCAAATTTTATTATTATATATTTACTTCAGGGATCAGAACGGCTGTGGCCGTCTTTTGTTGATTTTTACTAATTACGTGCCATTTGGTCAAATGTCCGATTTTCAATTCATCTGACATTTGATGGTAAAGGAAACCACAGAAAACTTTACCCACGTAATGTACAATAACTTATTATTATTTCATTGTTCACAATTGAATTTTAATTTTTATAAAATCAGAAAAGATACATTGTTTATTAAACAAATTTGAATTATCAGTCTTTCATATTTTGAGAAGTTTCGCGTTTTGCGCACTACACTCGCGCACAAAAGGCCTTTCGCGCACTACGATATTCGCGAACTTACGCGTTTTTAAATTTTCTAACGGTTGACGGAACATTGTTTTGAACTTAACTACGCGTTTTACCGCAGCACTAGTGGGATGTCCTCCAGATGGTCGAGGACAGCGTCGGAAGGATCTTCTAAAGAGCGAAGGATTCTAGCTGGCGGAAAAGGAACTTTGTTTTTCGGTTTTCTGCAGAGTTGACGTCCCCATTGAACTCCAGGTGTCAACAGAGTGTTCCTGGCGTCCTGGTTGGGTCCTTGTAGTGTACGTGTGGCGTAACGAGATTGGAGTTTTTCCATAAATTGGAAAATCGTGTTAATCTTCGCGGTTTCATGCACAAGAATCGAAGGATAGAATTTGTGGAGTCTGAAAATACTACGAATGATTGCTCTTTCGCAGGCTTCCATTCTCCTCACAAGACGTTTCGGAAGTGTCGTATATAGCAAACATCGATAAGTGGCGATTGGCCTTATAAATGATTTATATGTGTGAAGTAGAGTTTGAGGATTACATCCTCGAATTCTACCTTTCAAAGCGTAAAGTAGGTTTGCTCTATTACGAATCTTCTTGAACACCTTTTCTATATCCGATTCCCATGAATGATATTTTGAAAAAGTGATACCCAAGTAAACGATTTCATCCTGAAGTTGTAGGTTTTCGCCCCACAACGTCAGTTGAACTTCCGTTTTTTAAATTTTGGAGATTTACTTTGTTTATAATTATGAAAAAGTATCGATTGCGTTTTACTTGGGTTCGGTGTAATTCTCCATTTTCGTGCCCACGTACTGAACGCATCCAGTTGCCTTTGCAGTTCTCTGCTGCATACTGCTGTCGTTCTGCCTGTAGTCCATAGGGCCGTGTCATCTGCAAAAAGGGAAATATGTGTATTTAAATTGACAGGATTTGGAATATCATATGTATATATAATATAAAGGAGTGGTGATAGGATTGAACCTTGAGGAATGCCAGCTAGGGGAGAAAAGGGCTCAGAGTAACTATTACTTATTTTAACTCTGATGATGCGTTCTGTAAGAAACGAATTGATTAATTTAACGAAATGAAAAGGTAAACGTATATTCAAAAGTTTCTGAACGAGTCCAGCGTGCCAGACTTGATCAAAAGCCTTATGAATGTCAAGAAAAGTCGCGAGTACGCATTCACCTGAGTTAATAGCTACAGTTAATTCTGAGTGTAATTGAAGGAGAGGATCTTGGGTTGAATGAAAAGTTCTAAAACCGTGTTGAAAGCGAGGTAAAATATCATTTGACTCAGCGAAGTCCCTAAGCCGCCCCTGTAATATTTTCTCAAAAACTTTACCGATAACATTCAGTAAAGAAATTGGTCGATAATTATCAGGGTTGGTAGGGTCCCCGCTGGGTTTCGGAATAAGTATAGTAGTTGCTTCTTTCCACACGTTCGGAAAATAACACAATTCGAGACAACGATTGAAGATGTTACTCAGGAATTCAAAACATTCCTGAGGAAGTTGTCGTATTACCGCGCGAGATAATCCGTCGCGGCCTGGTGCCGTGTTCTTTCCCGAGTGTACGGCTTCAGCTACCGTTTCCGCGTCTATTCGAGTATCAAAAATGTTGTCTCCGTTCAGTTCGATTACGCTGTTAATGCCCCTGAAATTTGCGATGTTTCTTTCGACGGTCACGAAATGGTTCGCGTCGAATCGCGGATTTTGCGGTGTAATGAAAATATTCGATAAATGTTGTTTGAAAATGTTCGCAATTTCCTGAGGCTCCGATATAATATTATCGTTTTCCGGTGATTTTAAATGAATAGTTTTTTTCTTTTTATTGCCTGAAAGTAAGTGAAATTGACGCCAATACTCTTTACCGTTTCTGAAGTCGAGTTTCGATGTAATATCTGCCCATTTCTCTTCTTTGAAACGGTTAATTTCACGGCGTATGATCGCGGATAAACGATTATATTCGGTTTTAATTGCGGCGTCTCTATTTCTGAGAAATAAGCGATAGAGACGTCTCTTGTTCTTAATCAAATTAACTATGAACGGAGGCAACGGTGCTCGATTCAAATTGATTGTCCTATCCGGGGTGCAGGCGTTATATGTTTCCGATACGGAAGTTGAATATTGTTCGATAATTTGATCAATTTCATGTGTGTTCCGAAAGATTTGAGGAGGTGAGAACGTTTGAATTATCATTGCACGAAATTGTTCCCAATCAGTGTTTTTGAAATCTTTTAAAGTGATAATAGTAGGAGGTAATTTTGGCGGTTGTGCAATGTTAGAATGAACCAGTAAGGGAAGGTGGTCGGAAGTAATAGTTTGACCTATGAAACAAGGTTCTTCGAAATATTGTATGAGATCAGGCGTTATAATAATATGATCAATAATGGACATACCAGTATGACTGAAAAAAGTTGGATTAGTATTAGGGCATCGCCATAGATTATTTTCTATGAGACACTCTGAGAGAATTTGTCCATTTCTGTTCGTAGAATTGTCGCCGAATTGAATATTTCTAGCGTTAAAATCGCCAAGAAGTATTGTATGTGGGTTAAGTGAAACAAATTCAAATAAGTTATCTGGAAAAGTTTCACCTGGAGGGTGATACAGACTAATAATTGTAACTATGATATTATTTATTGTAACTTTCGACGCTACACACTCTAGATTTGAAAATTGATCTGGAAGTTTGAACTGTGTTGAATGTAGTGAATCATGTATCAATAACGCAGCACCTCGAATAGTTCCTAACGTACTATTGCGTTGATATGTATTATAATTAGACATTTTGAGATCGAATTTCAACTTAGTTTCCGTAACTGAAAGGATAGAAATATTGTGCTCTGTTAGAAGAGCTTTGAGAAGATGACGCTTGCGGCGAAGTCCGCAAGCGTTGATCGTTCCCACCGTGAAGCTCATTGCGTTCCGTATGCCGTTGCCGCAAGCTAACGCGGTTAGTAAAGTCCCTCGATCGGCTCGAGGGAGATTGAAATACTGCCACCACAGTAGTTAACTACTGTAGTGCGATTTAAGAAAGCGCGTGAAGATTGCGCGACCGTTTTCGCGATTAATTCGCGTTTTTCCGGAAAGACGTTTGATAAGGTTTGTATGATAAACCTTATCATAGCGTTGACTCGGGCGAAGTTCTCAGCGATGCCGTCGTCCTCATCGAGAGTCTCGTTGAGAACTTTGACGGGAGCGGCCTGTTGTGGCTCCGCCGGAGGAATTCTGCGTTTGGGGCATTTGAGGTCCCAGGCTGGATGATCGCCTTTGCAATTGGGACAAGTAGGGTTTTTCGATTTGGGGCAGAGAGTATTTTTGTGCGATTCACCACAGGAAGCACAGGTAGGTTTGTCCCTACATTCGGTTCTGTCATGTCCGGATTTCGAACATGTAGAACAATATTTTTGTATTGGCGTCGGAACTTTAGATGGTTCCACTTCATGTGTGCGTCCGTATAAACAGACGCCCTTCAGAAGTAGAGCATCAATAGACGTTTTAGAGTGAGTAATCACTCTAATTAGAGTTGTAGGGCGGCTGGTTGCCATAGAGCTTATTCTCCAGCATTTGAAGAACTCAATGTTCTGCTGGTTAAGGCATTCAGCGATTTCATCGATAGTGTAATCGACAGGGACAGATTTGATTACGCAAGAGTAATTTATTTTTCTCGGTTGTTCCGCAGAATTTCTTCTCGCGGCACCGTTTAGCGGGCTGAAGGAAATAGTTGGATTTCCGACCAAATTCTGAAGAGTTTTCTGGAAATTGGTCGGGGCTGGAGTGCTGCACTCAATTAGTGCAGTCTTATTGAAATTGACCTTGACGTTAGTGAGGTCAAGGCTCGTAGTTGTGAGAATTTTGTAAAATTCTCTTTGAGTTTTTATTTCGTTTGGTATGTTGCATACAACATAACGAAATGTAGTAGGTGTTTTAATGGTTTGATTGTCCTGCGACGAGGACGATGATTGAGCCGAGCCAATCGACGAAATAGAAGAGTTTAGCCGCGAACTCGTAGAAGGGCGAGTTGCGGAAGTTGTTTCGGCTGTGATAGTGGCCCTGGTACGCTTTTGGGGTAGCGTAGATGATTTCGTAGTAGAGTTTGAGTTTGATGACTTCGGTGAAGCCGATTGTTCTTTTTTGCTTCGGGTGAGAGATCCCGAAGAAGTAGAAGGTTCGCTCATCGGAGTCGATGAGCGAGGACTAGTTGGAGCCACAACCGCGGCTGCTTTCGCGGGCTTATTCGCGGGTGGCTTTTTACGGCCACCCGGCTTCGCGGTATTACTCATTAGAAAGAAACGTTAGATAACGCGATCAATATTTTATACACTTTCTAATAAAAAAACAAAGAAATATATAAGAAATAATATGATAATAATGCAGTTGAAAGCAACTATGGGAGAGTTGCTTTCTAACTGGTGTATTAAAATGATATATGTAAGAGATAAATGTCAAGCACAATTGGAAAAACAAGTAATTAGTGGTCAATATCCTGAAATAAAATCAAAAATTAGATCTAAACAGGAACAGACTCACCGGGGGGGCGTGGCCTATGCCCGTGTTCCTCGCGATTGGCTTGGCAAGCACCTCAGTGTCAGCTTCCAGCAACGAGTGTAAAAAACAAGCTGCAGGACTTGAAAAAGTCCTACGATCAGGAAATAATTTGAATCAGTGATTATTTCCTCGGATCTTTGCAGCTCTAACTTCACTATCGGCGTCTGGAATTCGGTTCAGGATCAGATGGGATTGGAATTCGGGATCAGATGGGTATTAATACTTCTCACCGGGTTCATTTGATGAATTCAAGGGAAGATTCTCGAGTGGGCGTGGTCACCAGCCGTGTTCACACTCAGACTCGTCACTTGCACCTTTCTATCAGCGATGTATGGAGAACGATTTGTAGAAGCGGCTGCTGGACTTGAAAAAATCCTGTGGACAGGAAAGAGCTTGGAACCAGGGGCTATTTCCTCTAACCTTGCAGTCACTTGACACAACACTTCGTTCGAT
The DNA here is from genome assembly GCA_030704895.1 of Henosepilachna vigintioctopunctata. Taxonomy (NCBI): domain Eukaryota; kingdom Metazoa; phylum Arthropoda; class Insecta; order Coleoptera; family Coccinellidae; genus Henosepilachna; species Henosepilachna vigintioctopunctata. The sequence continues at coordinate 4,701,901 of JARQZJ010000064.1, read as the reverse complement.
GATCGATGATGGTCGGCATTAAATAAGGTAAATATGCTGTTGGCTTCCAAAGCTTTAGAAATCGAATATAAATTTTTTATATACTAATTAGGCACTGAAAAACACGAATATGATATTAAGAACTGTCGCTCTTTAACCAATTAAGAAATAAAAAATTATAATTTTCACTAACAAAACGCCGCCATTATTGAAATTCGACAGTACTAAATGTCACATACACATGCGCATACTGATACTGTGCTGTTTTCAGAACGGCAACCATAAAAAAATAATTACCTAGGAAAACAAGATAGTTGGTTTATTCATTCAAATATATCATTGCATTTATGGTTAAATATGAAACAAAAAACATAAACTTGAACTAAATTTCAAATATACTTAATGTAAGAGAAATATTATTCTTACTCACCAATTTCAATTCTGTTTTTAGTCCAACAGCATGTGAAATCTAAATAAATATATAAAATATTTATAAAATCTACTAGAAATAAGCTTGTAACAAAAATGTTATTAAAATGCTACACATTTTTATTAGCTCCTATTCGTTAACTATTTCAAATGCGAAAATTGCACATTTTTGAAATCATTTTTATGAATAGATACTGTTTATTAAAATTATTAATTGATAATATATCGTCACTGCATGGTGAAGAAGTGTTCATTGTGAAATAGTAAAAGTGAAATTGTAAAGAGTAGAATAGTAAAAGTAATTGTGAAAAGATGAATCAAGTAAAATACTATGAATATAGAAGACTTTAGAGTATCATCATATATAATAAATAAATTTGAAATAGCCATTCAGCAAAGACCAACGAGAAGGTTGGAGCTATTACTTTGTCGGGAGAGGATAAGGTAGGTAATAATTAGAAGGGAATGGGAGTTAATATTTAATATAGATATCTATCAAAAAAAAGTCTACTAAATATACTAGATTATTAGCAACTGAATAATAATAAAATATTTGTATCTAAACTTAACTAAGGCTAACCTAAAGTAATAATAACAAAGATATGAAATATAGATACCTAATAAGAAGTCTACTAAAATCTGTAGTAACAAAATCAAGATTATCAAAATAATAGTAACAAAACCAAGACTAAAGATAATTAACTAAACTGAAGTAATAATAAAAACATCATTTGAGAAACTACTTCACACATCATTCTCACGTTGATCGCCTGTAGGAGGATATACTTCTGCTATATCTTTAAAAAAATTATGAATACGTTGCTTTAATCGCGGAAATCGTCGTTTAAAATAATATTCCGCCAAATACGAGTCGAAGTGATGCTCTCTTCTTCCATATTTGGGTACATGATTTCTGACATCTCTCCACATTCTCTCAACGTGCTGCGTATGTGCACCAGTGTCCGGATCAATGAAATTTTTACTGTGGTTGACTTTTTGGTGAAGAAATTCTTCATCGTCCAAACAGTCATACGCTTTCCAACAGTCCGACATAATGGTGGTTCCCGGCAGCACCCATTCATTTATAATTTCCAATAAAGTTTCCTTACTTCGGTTCGGGACCGGAATTAAAAAAATTTTTTTTGACTGCCGTTCGATACCACCAAAAATCCATTGACCCTTAATAATTCTACCTCTATTATATTTACGCTTACCAAATTTAGCTTCGTCTATTTCAACTATTTTTCCAACCCCGCCTAATTTTTCCGAACTTTTAATTACAGTAGATAAACAAACTTCTCTACAAAAATTTGACCAATCGACAACAGTATGTGAAGACCAACCCATTTCGTCTTCATAATCGATTTGCCTAAACCCCGAACATAGCCATAACACAACAAAATGGCAAATTTGAGTGACACTTAATTTTGATTTTTCGAAAAACGTATTTTTGTAGGCGGACATTGAAAATCCGCAACTTACACGTACGCGCTTTTTATGGTTATTTACTTGCATCATAGTCGTTGTACATTGAAATAAATTTTTTGATGGGTAATATTTACACATTTTATTACATTTTGGACATGTTCTTTCATCCTTTAAAACACCATCCATCATTAAAAATTCTTTCAACTTACCCTCGTCATCAAGAAGTCTTGCGAATTCAAACAACTTATACTCACATCCATCACAGGCCATTATTACAAAATTTAATCACCTTACACAAACGATTATATCGAGCTTGTACACGAAGACTTAACTTCAAGAAATGTTAAATTGAATAAAAGATTTCTACTTTATATAGGCACCGCCCCCTAATTCTGGTATTCCCTCATTCTTGGGACAGTATACTCCTGCCTTCGAATTTTATTAGGGGTCTGTAAACGTTAACTGTCGGTAATAAGTCCTAAAGCAAGTACACAGTATTTGCCATATAATAAAATATTCAAATTTGAGTTCCTTGAAAGTCATCTGCACTTATACCTACTCTCTTCCCTATTTTACATATTTACTAATGAATTATAAATATTTTAGACACAATGAACACTTTTTTAACCATCCTATGACTGAGTATTATCAATTAATAATTATAATAAACAGTATGTGTTCATAAAAATGATTTTAAAAAATGTGAAATATTTGCATTTCAAATAGTGAACGAATATAAGCTAATTCAAATTGAGGTAAAAATTTATTATATCCCTTCGTGTAGAAGTTTAATAAAATTTTAGTTACATACAATGGACGATGAATCAACTCTGTGATAGTTCATATTTGATTGAAAGGAAATAAGATATACATGCCTAAAAATCGCTGACTGAACAATTCTTTATTCAACTAGTTTTGCCTTTTTTGGTATTATCAAGAATGATTAGTGAAATAGATTTTTTGTTTTTTTAGTATTCAAAGGAATATTTCTGACTTAGCTTTCGCTTCGGATGTTTCAGTCTTCTTTGTCATGAGGAAATTTCAAAAAAATTAAAAATTTTGAACTAATCAATATTTAGGTAAAAATATTATATATCCCTCCGAGTAGCAGTTTAATGACAGAATTGAAATTGGCGAGTAACAATAATATTTCTCTGTAACATTAAGTTCATTTGAATTTTAGTTCATGTTTATGTTTTTTCTTTTTCATATTTAACTATAAATGAAATGAAATACTTCGGTAAATTCTTGGTACATTATATATTAGGGGTCTGCAAAAGTCAAATCTCCGTAATAAGTCCCGAAGCACGTACACTGCAATTATCATATAATAAAATCTTAAAATTTGAGTTGCCTTTATAGCACTAATACTTATTTATTAGTAAGATAATATATTATTTAGATAATATTTATTTAAATGACTTAAACAAATTTCGTGTTTTCCTAGGTAATTATTTTTTTATGGTTGCCGTTCTGAAAACAGCACAGTATCAGTATGCGCATGTGTATGTGACATTTAGTACTGTCGAATTTCAATAATGGCGGCGTTTTGTAAGTGAAAATTATAATTTTTTATTTCTTAATTGGTTAAAGAGCGACAGTTTTTAATATCATATTCGTGTTTTTCAGTGCCTAATTAGTATATAAAAAATTTATATTCGATTTCTAAAGCTTTGGAAGCCAACAGTATATTTACCTTAAATAAAACACAACTTTTTTTTTATATATATGTTTATTTATTAATATTTTCTAAGTTATATATACATGGATATTTACAAGGAGAAATATGAGAGTACATGAATTACTTAATTATAATTCTTATCAGTTCCTAACATATTTGTTTTACCTGATATTTTGAGATTTTAATACATATTTATTAATAAGATTTTTGTGTGTACAGAGTTGTGGTTATGTGAGGGGTAGGTCGAATGCATTAAATAAAACACAACTGTTCCTCTACTGGTTTGAGTATTTAAAATTTTGAAGTTGTTCTGTTGGAGGTCCAACTTTTAATTACTTAAGGTGTATCGAAAGAGAGAAAAAAAATTTTTTATTTACATTAGTATGTTATTAATTTATTAAAATATGATGTATAGGCTTGTGTTTGAATTTTGTGTTGCTTAGTGAATTGACGCTTAAGTGATTTGTTTTCTCCAAATTCTTTGTTGTTATTGTGTAAAACTTAACAGTTAGTTTGTGTATGTGTGTTTTAATATAATCTGTGTTTGTTCATTCGTGAAGCTCTGATATTTTTGTGTAGATAGGTTTATTAGTGATTATTCTAAGTATTCTGTTTTGGTAACTTTGTAATTTTTGATAGTTAGTGTTGTGTGTCTTGCTCCAGATTGGACATGAATATGTGAGAATCGGTCGTATTCCTTGTTTATATAGGTTTATTTTCAATTTTTTATCTAAATGGCTAGTTTAAGACAAGAGAAAGATTGTTTGGTTTAAAATTGCGTTTGCTTTTTTGATTGAATTTTTTATGTGCGAGTTGAATGAAAGTTTTTTGTCTAGTGTGATGCCTAAATATTTTATTTCTTTTTGTGTTGGTAATTGTTCATTATATAGTTTGATGTGATTGTGTGCTGATTTGCTTGTTTTCATTGTGAAATGTATTAGTGTAGTTTTATTTGCGTTAATTTTAATTCTCCATTTTTTGTAATATTTTTCGAATTTATTAATATGATGTTGAATATATGTGTTTGCCATGTCTGGTGACCAGGACTCTGAGATTATTGAAGTATCATCGGCGAATAGTGCTATTTTTGTTTTTTCTGTTTTCGAAATATCGTTAATATAGAAATTGAATATTATTGGTGATAAAATTCCGCCCTGTGGGACGCCTACTGGAATTTGTTTTTTGGTTGAAATTTGATCACCAATTTTTGTTTGAAATGTTCGATGTGCAAGGTATGATTTTATTAATTTGATTATGTATGGTGGAATTTTATTTTGGATAAGTTTGAATATGAGTCCTCGGTGCCAGACAGTGTCAAACGCTTTCTCTATGTCTAAACTTAGCATTGCCGTTATTTTATTATTAAAGTTATTTATTATTTGATTTGTGATGTTTGCTAATTGAAGTGTTGTACTGTGTGAACCTCTAAAACCAAATTGTTCATTTATTAATGTGTTATTTGAATGTTCGTGTTTTTTTAAACGTATTGAAATTATTCTCTCCAAGATTTTTGACATCATCGGGAGGAGCCTTATTGGTCTATAATTTTTCGCAAATGTGGCGTCTTTGTTCGGTTTTTTGAATGACAATACTATTCCGTTTTTCCATGAACGTGGAAAGTAGTGTCTTTTAATACAAGCGTTGTAAATGTATGATAATTGCACTTTAGCTTTTTTTGGAGTTTCTTTAAGCATTCTATTATTGGTTTTATCTTCACCTGGCGCTTTTTTGTTGTTTGTTTTTCGAATTATGGAGTATACTTCGTGTGGAGTTGCTAAATTCCACACGAAGGTTCTTAAACTTCGTGTAAGCTTCTAAAGGTAATCTTATTGGGTTATTTTGAAATGTGTTTACTGTTGATTTTACTGTATTTCTAGTTTGTCTGTCTGACATGTTTTTTGTTGATCTGTGAATTTCGTAATAAGTGTTAGCAATGTGTTCTGTTTTGAGTTTACTGTCGAAAATGAGGCCATATGGCCAATGTAGTGTTGATACACCGTGTATTTCGTTTGTTTTATGACTTCTGAAGATACTCCATAATCCGTTTTTCTGTGTTAAATTTTTTGTGAATTTTTCCCAGTTTTGTGTTTTTATTGAATTGATGAGTGCATTTATTTCGTTTTTAAGTTTGCTTGAAAAGCTTTGCGCATTTTGTTTTTGATTTTGATTTTATCTGAAATATATTGAGGTAAAATGAGATGATGTTTTGGCGAGTTTATGTACGTAGTTGATTTTCTGTGTGCTTGTTGAATGATTTTAGTGATTTTTTGTATTTCTTGATCTATTTCGTTTCTGCTGTTTATTTCATTATTTATTCTAAGGTTTTTCTGAATTAGCTCTCTATATTTAGTCCAATTTGTGTAAGATTTTGAATGATGGTTTGAAATGTCTCTAATGTTGAATTTTTTAAGTGTTGTTATTATTGGAAGGTGATCGGAATCTAATGAATTTAAAGCTATTGGAGGTTTTAATGATGTGTTTTTACTGATTATGAAATCTAGAGTGGATGATTGTACGTTTCTATATGTAATGTGTGTGTATGAGTTAGTAGGCAAATGTATGATATAGTTTGAATTTGTTAAGAATGTTTGTAGTGCTCTGCCGCTTTGGTCTCTAGTTCTACAATTCCATGTTTGATGTTTAGCATAGAAATCCCCAATTATTATTGTTTTTTCGTCTAGCTGTAGTAATGATTCAATTTCGTTTGTGTCTGTGATAACTTGAGGGCTTTTATAATAATTAATAATGGTTACTGAATTTAGTTTTATGGCTAATGATTCGCAGTGATTGAAATTTGTTGTTAATTCTATTGGGTTTAAGTGCTTTTTATAGTAGGTAGTGAGGCCACCAGATTTTGATTCAGGTATATTAAAATAATAATAATTAGGGATTTTTGGCGGTTTTCTATTATTGAGCATTGTTTCCTGAATGCAAAGTATATCTACATTTTCATTTTGACAAAGAATTTGGAGTTCGTTAATTTTGTTAAGAATACCATTGGCGTTCCATGACATAATTTTAATTGGTTTTGATTTGTTCTTATATATCATATTTTTCGCTTATTTCTGAAATAATCATAATTTTGTCAAATACTGATTGTGTACTAGATAATTTGGATTTCAATTCTCGTACTATCTGTAAAAGCTGTTTAATATCGCATATTTCATTCAGTTGTTTTATTTCTGAGAATAAGGATGATAAATTGGCGTAGTTTGCTGTATTTTCATTATTTATTAATGGTGTTTGAAATGTGTTTTTTACTGCATTTACGTATGATAAATTTGGCTTTACTGGCGTACTTTTAAATTCTGTTTTTTTCATTACTGGTGGTGCTATTTTGACATTTTCTTTTGAATTAAAATTTTCGTTTATTTGAGGAGACAGTACTCTATTGTTAATGCCTTCTACATACCTCATTAGTTCCGGGAATTGTGAGTAATTAGCCGTATGTGGCCCCGCACAGTTGGAGCACTTCACTTGAAAATTTGGTTGTTCACAATTTTTGCACTCACTCGTGACGTGATTTCCCGCACATTTCACACATTTTGGCGGTCTGAAGCAGTTGTTCGATCCATGGCCGTGGAGTTGGCATCTATGGCACTGCGTAGTCCTGGTTTTTTATGGTAGTTTTCCATTGTTATTTTTATGTGGTGTTATTCATGAAGATTTTTGAGCTTTTTAATATCGGTGTCCTGGCTAGTAGATATTAAGCATGATGTGGATTTTGAGTTCCTGCCTTTCATTTTTATGATTTCAAGTTGATTATTTTGGAGGTTTAATTGTTCGTTCAGTTGATTTTTGATTTCTTCTTCTGATACGAAGCAGGCTGTCTTCAGTACGATTTTTTTACTTTTTTCTCCTTTTTGAGCATAGGAGTAGCGTTGAATTTTATTGACTTTTAGGCTTTCTAAAGCGGCGTTATAGTCATTTTGAGTCTTGATAAATAGTTTGATTTCGCCAGGGCTGTATTTGACATGATATTGCCCCTTCAGAATTTTTTTCATCTCCTTATGGAATAGACTTAGGTTGGAAAATTTTTGAGTGATTATTATTGGAGGTAATCTAGGTGAATTCTTTTTTTCCGGTTCAGCAGTTGGGTTTCTTTGAGAAGTTGTACATTCCATTTCTTCCTCGGACTGATCTGATAGGGCTCCGAATCTGTTAGAAGTTGGTACATTTGCTAAGTTTTCTGTAGAGTTATTTTTTGGATTTGGTGCGTTATGGTTTTTTGAAGACATCATTTTTTGTATGTTTTGCTCTTGTATTTGTTTACGTATGTGAAGTTCAGATTTAATTTTGTTAATCTGTTGCAGTTGTTTCCTTTTAGCAATATATTCGTTGTCTAATTTTACCTGAGATAAGGCATTCTGTCCCAGGTATTTGTACTTTTTTATTTTGATTTTAATTTTAAGTACTGTTTTGTGCTTTGATATCTACTAGTTTTCACAATATTTTGTGTATAGTAACACTTGTACTGAAGTTCGATTTATGCTATTTTATTTGGGTCGCGTATTAGTTCGCTATTTTACATATGTAACTCATATGAATTCAAGCTCTAAAAAATATTATGATTAATAAGCATTAAGCCAAGCACCTCGAATAGTTCCTAGCGTACTATTCCGCTGGTATGTATTATAATTTGACATTTTAAGATCGAATTTCAACCTAGTTTCAGTTATTGAGAGAATAGATAGATTAGATTAAAGCTCTGTTAGAAGAGCTTCAAGTAAATGATGATTGTTTATGCGTTGATTGTTCCCAACGCTCATTGCGTTCCGTATGCCGTTGACTAACGCTAACGTGGTTAGTAAAGTCCCTCGATCGGCACGAGGGAGATTGAAATACTACCACCACAGTAGTTAACTACTTTTGTGCGGTTTAGGAAAGCGCGAGAAGATTGCGCGATCGTTTTCGCGATTAATTCGCGTTTTCAGGAAAAACGTTAGATAAGGTTTGAATGATAATTTATATCATGGCGTTAACTCGGGCGAAATTTTCAGCGGTGCCGTCGTCCTCATCGCGTGTCTCATTGAGAACTTTGACGAGAGAGGCCTGTTGTTGCTCCGCCGGCCGGGGGAACTACGTTTGGGGCATTTGAGGTCCCAGGCAGGATGATCGCCTTTACAATTGAGACAAGTTGGGTTTTTTTAATTTTTGAAAACGTTTATTCAATATTTTTGGCAATTACATTATTTTCACAATATAAAAATTTAAATTAGAGGGTTGTTATAAGGTTGTTTAACCTTCTTCAACCCTAGAGTAATACATAATTTTCGATTGAGTTATCTTAGATTTACATTTTGATTGAATGAATTTTAATTTTTGCCATATATATTTTTTGTGGCTGTGGCCGACTTTTTGATTACGTGCCCTCTGGTCAAATGTCCGATTTTCATTTCATCTGACATTTGATGGTAAAGGAAACCACAGAAAACTTTACCCACGTAATGTACAATGCAGATGTTATACTAAAGCTAAATGAAATTGTCACTGTTCACTTAACGGATTGACTTAGATCGGATATCGCGGTTTTTCGGTCTCTACTCGGATTAACGGCACTTCGCGAACTTTAGGCACTACTCGGTCTTATTCTAAGGATTACGTTATATATGAGATACAGAATAGAGTTTGAATTTAAACAATAGATTCGAAATGTACAATAATATTGGTATCGAGATGTCAATAATTTGAAAATTTTGTAGTAGAAAAATGCGAATACAGAATGAAATTTGAACAATAGAGTGAGAAATATATAGTAATATTGGTGTTAAAATGTGGATAATTGTAAATAATATATTATAAACATGACAATATAAGTTACAGATTACAGTTTAAACAATAGAATTTGAAATATACAGTTATTTTAATATTGATGTGAAAAATTGTAAATATAATTATAGCAAAATGTCGGTTTTATTATTTCATTTCGCGAGTTTAGTAAAAGTTAAAACAGGTATACAAAATTTCGAATTTCAACGAATAAGCAGTGGAATGTCCTCTAGATATTCGAGGACGTCTTCTGGTGGATCAGGTATTTTTCCAAGTAATCGTGCAGGAGGGAACGGGTATTTATGTTTCGGCTTTTTTGCAGATATCGGCCGCCATCCGCGCCTGGGCGACATCAACGTTACTTTGGCTCCTCTGTTTTGACCTCTAAGTGTGCGTTGGGCATATCGAATCTGGAGTTTTTCCATAAAACTAGAAATTGGGGGAATTTTGGCGTGGTTAAAGACAAGTCGGGACGGATATAGACGATCTATTCGAAAGATGCTATTTCAGTTCCAGTTGTTTAAGAAAACGATTAGGGCCTCTGCTGTGTATATGTTGAACAGCAGAGGCCCTGAAACTGATCCTTGGGGCACTCCCGCTGCTATTCCCCTTTCCTCGGATTTCTTCTCCCCTATCTTGACTTGGTATGTTCTGTCTTCTAGGTATGACATTATTGTGTTCACAATCTTCCTCGGGAATTGTTCCTTCTTCATTCTGTATATTAGGCCCTGGTGCCAGACTCGGTCAAAGGCTTTTTCTATGTCAAGAAATATTGCTCCAGTTGGTGTTGCCAGATTCAATTTTTCTTTGATGTCTTCGGTTAGTCTTGATAATTGGTATGCGGTCGTGTGTGTGTTCTGTTCTAAATCCGAATTGATGTTTCGGAATTATTTTTCTTTCTTCTGCGTGTTCTTAGACTCTTTTGTATATTGACTTTTCTATCAGTTTACTGATAGCTGATAGTAGGTTTATTGGCCTGTAATTGATTGCTTCGTTTATTGGTTTTCCATTTTTGTGAATCATGATCGTTTCTGATCTTTTAGGTTCTCTTCATCTGGTAGGTTTTTCAGTGATGTATTTGTTATTCCATCTCTTTATGGTGCTTTTCGTATTTTCAGGTTTCTGATGTTTTCGTGGACTTCTTCTTGTGTAATTTCGTCAGTTTCTTCTTCGTTGTCTTCTGAGTCTTCTCTTTTTCTTCCAATTCTATCTATATTTAAATTATGTTCGTCGTCTCCATTGCCTTCGTTAGGTTGGAATTGTTCCTCTAGCAAATTTTCGCAAAAGTTTCCACTTTTTCTGAATCCTTTATTGCTTTTTCTTTTCCTAGTTTAATGAGTGGTATGTTTCCCCTTCTTGTTTTTCCTGTTATTGCTTTGGTCATCTGCCATAGGATTTGTCTTCAGTTTCTCATTCCATTTTTCGTTGTTGTATTCTCTCAATTCTTCCTTGATTTGGTTGGTTAGTGAGTTGAGTTTTTTCTTATCTTCAGGATGCATCGTTCTGAGATATCTTTTCTTTGCTATTTTCTTTTCTGTTAATAGTATTTTTATGTATTGGGGTATGTCGTTCTTCGAGTTCATTAGTACTGTTTTATGTTTTCTTCTTCTGCTCTTTTTATTCTTCACTCCAGGTCTTCTATTGCTTCTTCTAGCTGCTGGTTGTCGTTTATTTCGAGTTTTCTTGTTTCAATGTTTTCTCTGAAATTTTGCCAGTTCGTTCTCCTTCTAAATTTTTGTTCCTTGTTTTCTTTAAATTTGTTATTCAGATTTCCACACAATTTTCACTATTGATTAAGCGTTTCACGCACTTTCGATAGGTGTTAATACCAAAGCACAAACGGTACCGAAAGGAAATTTATACAACTTTTCCTTCGAATAACGGGCCAGGGAGAAATAACTCACTTTCCGTTATCTGTGGTCCGATTTCCACAGAATTTTCACTAAAAAATTTGTCGTTAGACGCACTTTCGATTGATATGTCAACCTTTAAGATCCGTTCACTACAAGCGGAGCTTTCAATTCAACGCTTTTTTCACCTGATAGGTGAAGAAAGGAAGAAATTATGCTTTCGCTTCTAATTCGCGTTTTTACTGACCGATTTTCACAAAACTTGCACAGATGATCGCCACTAACACTTCCTTCTCAACTACGATTGACTTCTCGCTACCGGATTACCGAAAGGAAAGTTATGAAACTTTCCTTCGAATAACGGACCGGGAGCACGTGTTTCCGTAAATTAATTCGTTTACACATTCATTGAACATTACACTCAGGAACTGAGGTATTGCTCTCCACACACTCTTAACGATCTCAGGGTTGATGCCGTCTATTCCTGGCGCCTTACCCTGCTTCAGTCTGCTGACTGCAGCATCTATCTCCTCTCTACTGAACTCAATCATGTCTATTCGACCCCATTCATTCCTTGCTACAAGCTCTCTCTCCTCTCTAGGAAAGAAATCCTCTACGAGCAGGTTGACGCTCTCCTCCCACGTCTGTGTAGTTCTGCCATTTTTATGGAGACTACACAGATCGTTCCGCTTCTTCCTGCCCATACAGAACTTGTAGACTTCGCTCCAGGGATCTGCGTTCCCTTTATCCCACACAAATTCTTTCCAATGACTATCTTTGGCTTCTTTCAGCTCTTTCTTGTATTCTCTAGCCAGCGCCGTGTATACATGCTTAGCCGCTTCTACTCCGGCGCCACGCTTCCTTGCTCTCTGGAACTGTTCCCTAGCTCTCCTCACCTGTTTCTTCCGAGTGCTGAGGGCTTCGTTCCACCATCCTACTCTGGTGTCATTAGCAACAACTCTTTTGAGTATTCTGTCGTTCGTGGCTGTCATCCACTCTGTCAGTTTTCCAGCCATGCCATCCGCGGTCAGGCTAGAGAATTCATTCAGGCCATATTCTCGAGCAAGAGTTTCGATTGTGGTTTCATAAGTCCTCCAATCTACATTCTTAACCCTCCATCTGTTCTCAATTCTATCCTCCCTATTCATTCCTCCTTGCATACGTACCTCGAGCATGATAACATTATGGTCGCTAATGCCCCAGTCATGTTTCACGCTCCATTCGTACTCCCACTCATTCGCCGCCTCATTCACAACTGTGACGTCAATGTCACTTTCACCCATTTGTCCACTAAATGTGAACCAGTCGCTCGGCTCGTTCATGACATGCATTCTGTTTGCAGCGAAGAACTCCTCCAGGAGCTCCCCTCTGGCGCTCCTTTCTCTATATACATCCAGTCCCTTGCTAAACCACAGGGGAGAGGTTGCATTCGCATCCAAGCCGAAAATGACGGGCTTGCGTCCAGCCATCGTCAGCACTTTCCCCATGTATTCCATGTATGGCTCAAGTTCTTCACCATACCTGCAGTACACAGCCACCAGGAATAGTTCCCTATTCTTCCATTTAACCCATACACATACACCTAACTCATTCGTTAGTTCTGAGACAGGCATTGCATCGCATGCAGTGTCGACTACTACGACAGCAGCTGTTATCCCAGACCATACTCTCATGTTGCTAGGTAGCCCAGACACCCTACCACTACTGCAATAGGGTTCCTGTAGCAACGCAGCAACCACTCGTTCATTCCTCATTCTTACACCCAGGTCATGCATCACTGCAGCCGATCTTTGGCAGTTCAGCTGCAGCACTTTCATTCCTACATTTATTCCGGCAAGGTCGTTACTGACCATTGCGATTCTTTACACGCTGTACCATCCTAGCATACTCAGGGCACTTCTCACTCCGGATGGAGTGTTCGGCGTTGACCCCTTTTTTCGCACACATTCTGCACTTTTCTTTTCCCCTACAGTCTTTCATGACGTGACCGGGTTCACCGCACTTGCCACATAGCCTCTCCTTTACCGGGCAGTGCCTCGCTATGTGGCCTAACTGCTGACACTGGTAGCACCTGTCCACAGCGTCAACTTCTCTCACCTTGCACGAATCCCAGTTAATGAAGACCCTACCGACCTTGAGCAGGGCGACTTTCACGTTTTCTGGCAATTCCAGGATTACATTACCTCGAACCTCTCCTTTGCCGTGTCTACTTATTATCCTCGATTTTTTTCTGAAGTCATCCTCTCCGATGACTTCCTTCACGTTCTTTGAGTAGATCTCCTTGAGCATATCACCATCGCTCAAGCCAGTTGGCACGTCGAAAACGAGGACACGAGTTCCACGTTTCCGTGGGTCCTCCACATTCATACCCATCTTCTTGAGGGCTTCGCTCTCCTTGAGTGCGACGCACTCATTCTCCGACATCGTCTCTATGACGATGGCTCCCTGGCGTTGGCATTTCCTTATCGCCCTCACTCTAATGTCAGTCGTAGGACCGACCTCGCTGATCAACTTCTTCTTTAGTGCTTCGTTGTCCATTTTCCCTGCGGGGTCGCTCACCACGACAGCGTACGACTTGCGCCGTCGTACAACCTGGCTCCACTGGGGTTCCGCGGGAGACTCGGCGGGCGCCCTACTGTTCACCGCGACAGTGATTGCGGGCGTCGCAGGTACCGTGGGTACCGTGGGTACCGTAGGCGCCGTTGTCCTCGCTGGCAACGCCTCCGCAGTTCCTCTGCTCACTGTTATCCCTCCGCTGGCTATTTTGGTTTCCCATCGCCTATTTTCCCTCAATTCTGCCTTCGCCCGGTCCAGCTCCCTCACAACGTCTACTACCGTTTCCTCACATTCCAAAATGAGTCCAAGAATCTTCTCGCCTGCTGCCTTGGAGACCTTCGATTGCTCCGCCAGCAGGTAGGATGTAAGATCCTTCTTTAGCTCTCGGATCCTGCAGAGCGGATCTCTCTCCTCCCGGCTTTCCTGCCTCACTTTATCCTTCGCTTCCACCGGCTTAGCACTCGCCTCCGGTAAGCTCACCACGCTCGACGATCGCGTCCTACGTGTTGACGCGCTCGGCTGCGTAGGCCGTACCTCCATAATTCGCCACCAACGACAAACAACAGCGACAAAGAAAAATTCGTGCACTTGGATGGAAAAACGATGACACAAGAATAATATTCACAGTTTTACACCGTTGCTTCGAACCGCATGCGATATGTTGGTCCGAAGCTTACACAAACCTAACTATGCTCCTATGCGACACCTGCTGACAAAAAAATTTTTTCTCTATCTACAGCCGTTCAGTACTTTCTTTCCTGTTGGCACTACGCTTGCGCAGGGCACCTCTACTGATTGCTGGAAAGCTCAGTAACCCTATTACCTAAAAAGGAATTTCCTAAATTCAGCCAACAATGAGATATACGTGATTTCGTCTGCGCATGCGCAGAACGAAAAAAACCTGAAAACGCTGGCCCCTGCTTGCTGTCACCACCTATATGCTCTAAAAAGAGAAAAAACTACTCTAAGTCTACTAAATCCGAAGTTACAAGCGATTTCGTCTGCGCATGCGCAGAACGAAAAAATCCTGGAAACCTTGGCTGCTTCTCTGGGGGTCCTCTCGAATCACCATGCACTAGATACTAGCAAGAAAACTCACCTAGAATCCCTCCTGTCTTCAAAAAACCAAATTCCAGATGTTTGTACCAGAAAATGGCGGCTCTAGGCAGTTTGCCCCCTACTCACCTATAAAATCACACCCGACCGATGAAAACGCGATTTTTCCCAATTTTCGGAATTTTCGCACTTTCACAGGCTGTATATGCCGAGCACGACACAGCCTGTATATTAAACTTCCGCTCGTTACGTTCTAGAACGTTCTAGAAAAAACCGTTATAACCGTCACGCCAAACAAAGGAGGACAAAGAGAATTTCACTTTTTCGCGAAAACTCCGCTTTCCGACGTCCGATCAGCTCGCGGTTTTCACCGAAAATTCGCGTTTTTCACACACTACAAAACACCGTTTAAACTGTGTGGATACGACCACTACAGGCGGAGCTTTCAATTCAACGTTCTAGAAAAAACCGTTACACCGAACAAAGAACAAAGGGAATTTCACTTTTTCTCGAAAACTCCGCTCTCCGACGTCCGATCCACTCGCGGTTTTCACCGAAAATTTGAGTTTTTCACGCACTACAAAACACCGTTTGAACTGTGTGGATACGACCACTACAGGCGGAGCTTTCAATTCAACGTTCTAGAAAAAACCGTTACACAAATCGGAACAAAGGGAATTTCACTTTTTCGCGAATAACTCCGCTATCTCTGATCCGATTTACACAGAGTTTGCACCAAAAAATTTGTCGTAATTTTCACTTTCTTTCAAGGTATGAACCGTTGAAATTCAATCACTAGTCGCGGAGCTTTCAATTCAAACCTTTTTTCACCTGACGGAGAACAAAGGAAGAAATGATGCTTTCGCGATTAACTCTCGACTCGTTTGCCCGAACTCCACGAAATTTTCTCAGATTGAAGGTACAATCATTCACTATCACTTCACAATTCGCTTTTTGTCCTCAGGTTACCGACAGAAAGTGAAAATCACTTTCTGCAAATAGTGTTCCTAGGAACAGAATTTTAAACAAATAAATGAAAGCAACGGAGTCCAAATGTTTCGCTGGGCGTGGCCTATGTCCGTTCGCACTGGATGTAATTTTCTCTGGAGATGGAATTGGTTTCTTGAGTACGGATGACTGTTGATGTTCTAAAAAGAACAATTACAACCGTTTCGATGATATCGTCCCAAGAATTTCGACTATTCTATCAGTTGACTTCGGGCGGCGTGGCCTATGCTCGTGCTCGCTGAATTTGTTTTTCTTCCGGAAATGACTATGAGTTTCTTCTTTATTCTTCTTTTCTTGAATTTTCTTCGTCAATGCTCTTAGGACTAGGTCCTAATTTGTGCAGGATAACGGTTGAATGCTCTAAAAAGAACAATTGCGCTGTAAGAGAACGGTGATGTCTCAGGAACAGAAGATATCTTGAATATGAGGCAGAAACTGCTTCAAATGCATATCTTGACTGGCTGGACTTCGCTCGGATTGTCTGGTAGTTGCAGAGTTGTCGAAAGTATACCTTCTCTAACGGCTGCTGGGCTCAGAATGAACCGTGGCCCTTGTACGCTTTTGAGTGAGCGTAGATGATTTTGTTGACGGCGAATTGGTGCCGGATGACTTCGGTGAAGCCGATTTTTATTTTTTGCTTCGAGTGAGAGATCCCGAAGCAATTGGTTCGCTCATCGGTGTCGAAGAGCGCGGACTGGGTGGAGCCACAACCACGGCGCTCGCGGTCTTGGTCGCGGGTGGCTTTTTACGGCCACCCGGCTTCGCGTTATTATTCATCAAAAAAGAAAACGTTAGAAGGCGCGTGCAATATTAAACACTTTCTAAGAACGAAGAAAAATAGTGGTAGCTTCTTTCCATTCACTAGGAAAATAACACAGCTCAAGGCATCGATTATAGATTTTACTCATAAGTTGTACGGCGTCAAAAGGTAGTTGACATAATACAGAAAGAGATAAACCGTCGCGGCCCGGCGCCGTGTTCTTACCCGACTGCATGGCTTCCACCACACTGACCAGATCTATTACCGAATTGAACGCGGTGTCCCCGTTCAGTTCAATTGTGATATTATTGTCGCCGAAAAAAGCAAGTTCTTCTTCGAGTACTGCGAAGTAATTCGCGTCAAATCGCGGGTTCTGTGGAATTTTGAAAATGGATTCTAGATGGTTTTTGAAAATGTTAGCCTGTTGGAGTGGCTCCGAGATGATAATGTCGTTTTCCGGTGATTTTAAATGAATGACGGGCTGTTTTTTGTTGCCTGTGAGAATTTTGAATTGACGCCAATATTCTTTCCCGTTTCTGAAGTCAAGTTTAGATGTTATATCTGATCACTTTTCCTAAAACGGTTAATTTCTCCACGTATAATTGCGGACAAACGATTGTACTGTTTTGATTGCTGCGTCTCAATTTTTTTCCTATAGAAAAAAATCGCGCAACGGTGCGCGATTTTTTCTTTGTCAATTATTCTATCCGGTGTGCTTCTTGCTCTTTATTAAATGTACTATAACGGAGGCAACGGTGCTTCCTATCCGGGGTGCAAGCGTTATATGCTTCCGAAACGGAATGCGTAAAGAGTTCAATTATTTGATCAATTTCTAGAGTGTTTCGAAGTGTCGGTTGTGCTGGGAGATTTTGAATTATCATTGCACGAAATTGTTCCCAGTCTGTATTTTTATAGTCCGTTATTGAAATTCTGGACGGAGGTTGTGTTGTCTTTCGGAGGCTGTGCAATGTTTGAGTGAATCAGTAGAGGAAGGTGGTCTGAAGTTATAGTTTGACCTATAAAACAGGGTTCCCCGAAATATTGTATGAGATCCGGCGTTATGATAATATGGTCTATTATAGACATGCCTATATTACTGAAATATGTGGGGTTCGTATTAGGGCATCGCCATAGATTGTAATCTAAGAGACATTCTGAAAGGATTTGACCATTTCTGTTATTTGAAATATCGCCGAATTGAGTATTCCGAGCATTTAGGTCTCCTAGAAGTATTGTGTTGGGATTATTTGAGATGAATTCAAAGAGATTTTCCGGAAAAGGATCTCCGGGAGGGTGATATAAGCTAATTGCCGTGACTATAATGTTATTAATTGTAACTTTCGAAGCAACGCATTCTAAGTTTGAAAATTGATCAGGAAGTTTGAAAGAAGTTGAATATAATGAATTGTGAACCAATAGCGCGGAGCCCCGGATAGTTTCGAACGTACTATTACGCTGGTAAGTATTATAATTCGCTAATTTGATATTGTATTTCAACGTGGTTTCAGTGATGGATAGTATAGAAATATTGTGTTCGATTAGAAGTTCTTTGAGAAGGTGACGCTGGCGGCGAAGTCCGCAAGCATTAATCGTTCCCACCGTGAAGTTCATTGCGTTTCGTATGCCGTCGGATAACTTTTTGGGCGTTAGTAGAGTCCCTCGATCAATCAATCATCATCAAATCAAATACGTTTATTTGTTTCTTTGGTTTGGGATACATTGTTTGGTATTTCGGAAGTATACGTCGTTGGGGGCATTTGATGTCCCAGAAGTGGGATTTTTCAATTTAGGGCAGATGGAATTTTTGTGCATGTTCCCGCAGGAGGCACAGGAGGGTTTATCTCTGCATTCTGTGCGATCGTGTCCGGATTTTAAACACGTCGCACAATATTTCTGAATGGGAGTGGGAACTTTTGAAGGTTCTACTTCGTTTTTCCGTCCGTAAAAACAGACGCCCTTCAGAAGTAGTGTGTCAGTTCACGTTTTCGAGTGTGTAATCACTCTAATTAGGGTGGTAGGACGGCTCGTAGCCATAGAGGTTATTCTCCAGCATTTAACGAACTCAATGTTCTGCTGGTTAAGGCTATCGGCTATTTCGTCGATTGAATAGTCGACGGGGACAGATTTAATTACGCACCAGTAATTAATTTTTTTGAAAATTAATTACTGGTCCGCTTAGGGGACTGAAAGTTATTGCTGGATGTCCAACAATATTTTGTAGTGTTTTCTGGAAATCTATAGGGGCTGATGTTTTGCACTCAACAAGTGCAGTCTGATTGAAGTTGACCTTCAGATTAATGAGGTCGAGGCATGTCGTACGTAGAATTTTGTAAAATTCCTGTTGATTTTTTATTTCATTCGGGATGTTGCGTACAACAAAACGAAATGTTTTCGGGGATTGCATTGTTTGGTCCTTTGATGAGGACGATGATTGTGTTGATTGTGAGCCAATCGACGATATTGATGAATTTAACCGCGGTGGAGCCGCGGGAATGGTGGTGTGGCAGCGAATTGAATAGTTGCCCTAGAATGCTGTTTTGAAGTCAGCGTAGTATTTTGTGTCGGCGGGTTAGTACCGGAAGGTTTTGGACTTGGACTCGAAACAGAGGGTTCGCTCATCGGAGCCGATGAGCGCGGACTAGGCGGAGCCACATTCGCGATGTTCGCGGTCTTAGTCGCGGGTGGCTTTTTACGGCCACCCGGCTTCGCGTTGTTATTCACTGAAAGAAGCGTTAGAAAACGCGTGCAATATTCAACACTTTCTAAAAAAACACAGAAATATATATGAAATAATAAAAGAAATAATACAGTCGAAAGCAACTATGAGAGAGTTGCTTTCTAACTGGTATGTTAATCTAATATGCAAGTGAAATTTAATGTCAAACACGAATAGTATAAGGCAATATCAGTAAACAATATCCTGAAATAAAATTAAATATTAACTCTAAACAGGAATCGACTCACCGGAGGCGTGGCCTCTGCCCGTGTTCTTCGCGTTGACAAGCACCTAACTTTCAGCTTTCGGTACAACTATTGTATTGAGCTGCAGGACTTGAGAGAAAGTCCTCTGGCCAGGAAATAATTTGTATCAGGGATTATTTCCTTCTACCTTTGCAGCTCATCTCTCGGAGTCTGGAATTCGGGATCAGATGCGAAGACAGAGGGAGCTTGGGAAGGTACGTTGACGAATGACATCTGAGTAACCCTTTTCCGTATGTTCCGTGGATCTAAGTTTTGAGTCGCGTTTAGATTCTGAGTCTTGTTTAGATTTTGAGTATCGTTGTCGCTAATTGGAAGTTGGGCTGTTGTTTCAGCTCATTTCTCTTCCATAAACCGATTAGTTTCGCGGCGAATCATCCCTGAAAGACGGTTGTATTCTGTCTTGATCGCCACGTCTCTAGTTCGCAAAAAGTATCTGTAAATGCGTCTTTTTTCTTTAATTGAATTTACAATGAACCTCGGAAGTGGAGGACGTTTGATTTTAATAATACGCTCAGGGGCGACAATTTGGAGGGCGTCTGTGATAGCTCCAGGGAGCTGTTCAATTGCGGAACTTAATTCAGGGATATTATTAAGGGGAGGATTCTCAGGAAGGTTGTGTATTATGAGGTTTCGGAACAGTTCCCAGTTAGTATTTTTAAAGTCGCTGATGTAATGAGTTCCGGTCGAGGATCGGGGGGCGAAGTTGAATTTGATTTATAAGAAGCAGGAGATGATTGGATGTTATTGTTTGCCCAATAAAACACTGATCATCAAAGTGGTTTATTGAGTCAGGAGTTAATAAGATGTGATCTGAATATCTCTTATCGCCCACGCCTTCCTACCTGGGTGGACTGGTTGAACTTTCTCCATGTTGCAATCCCTCCTATCAGCACCCTGGAGGAGATCACCTTCAAGTCGGACTGCTTTATCACCCCCAGTTCTAGTAGACGTTTGGCTGATGTTTTGCTCCATATTCCTCTCCAGTTCAGAGTAGCGGAGAGGGTTATTGCGTCTGGGGCGCCGCTTTTCTTTCGCCGCCAGGTTGTTGAGCGACTTGTTGTTTTTATAATATCCAACCTTCCTGGAATCTGCCTCTTCCAGATTGACTTGGTCCCCTACCCTGGATATCTATCACTAGCACCGTTCTCCACATTTGTGCTATGATGTCCCTCGTCATTCTTGTAGTGTCGCTCAGTCTCTACAACGTAACCTTGGTGTTGTAAGTTACGCACCAGGTATGCTGTCACCGCATCGTGGCGCCTTATTCTCCACCCTGCGATCTGAAACAACTTTGAAATATGTGATTCGTAGTTTCGGCTGTTCGACAACCGGCCCTACAGGACCGATCTTCGTTTCTCCCCCTTATTGTTCGGGATCTAGCCGGGAGAGCGTTTATCCTTACTTTATGGCTCTGACGAAGTCTCTCCCCGTCAAGAACTTTGTCGGTTCGGATACCCACCTATGTTGCCCAATAGTATCCTTCGACTTCTGGAGACCTCCTCCGTCCACAGAAGAGTAGAGTAGGTCGGCCCAGAAGCCGTTGAGAATTCTGTTGCTCATTAGGACTCTGTTCTTATTGTCCTCAAGTCTTAGCCTAGTTTCGTTGATCAGCTTTTCAATATGAGTTTGGGTGTCATCCACAAGATCAGATCTTTTTATCTTATCCAAGCACCTTAGGCGTTCAAGTGGTGCTCTCCATCTTAGGGATTGAACTCCCAAACCACCATCATCAACTGCTGCATGTATATATGCATTGAGACAATCGTTAGGTAGGTTCAGCCACTTCCTCACATACTTCCTTATTTCTCTATCTAGACCTTTCAGTAACCTTAGTCTGAATTTGATTGCCAAAGACTAGTGTATACATAAGCCTTGGTAGAATTACGGTCCTTAGGCCTCATAGTCGTTGTTGGGGCTTCAGTGGCGCTCGCGTGATGTTCTCTAAGTACAAGCTAAGTTTATCTTTTACGTTAGGGTCACTCGTCCCTTCCGCAGAAACCTGTACCACCAGATACTTCCATACTTTTCCTCTGTCTGCAGAGAGTATCAATCTCCCGTTGATTGTAAATCTACATGAAGTATCAACAACTGTCTTCTTCTGCTTTGGTACAATTTTCCAAGCTATTGTAAGACTTTTACTTGTATTTAGCTCAAGTCCGCATTCTTTGAGGTGTTTGTCCACATGATTGATTAGAGTTTGCAACCCTTTTCAGAGGAACCCAACAATAACATATCATCTGCGAATGCGAGTATATTCAGGCGTTTCCCAGCTATTTCTATATCTATCGCATCCAGCGCTAGATTGAATAGGACGGGTGATAGAGGGTCCCCTTGTTTAACCCCTCTCTGCGGATGAATAGGTTTCGAATTCCACCCATTGTGTTGGAGTATGGCGGTACTCCTTTCGTAATAATCCAAGAGATAGTCAATCATGTCTAGGAACTCCTTTCGAGATCAATGTTGCCTCTATTGCGAGGAATGAGAGAGAATCGAAGGCTTTGGCTACGTCTAAGACCGCCAAAAACACCTTCCGATGCACTCCTTCCTCTCGTGTTAGAGCCAAATCCAGCGGAGTTTTATTCTCTGCACAGCCAATGGTCCGTCTGAAAGCTCTTTGTCTCTCATCAATAGGTATTATCGCCATTCTATTTGCCAAGACTCGATGGTATAGTCGGGAGAAGACCGATCTGTAAATGCGTCTTTCCTCTTTAATTTAGTTTACAATGAACCTCGGAAGTGGAGGACGTCTGTGATAGCCCCGGAGAGCTTTTCAATTGCGGAACTCAATTCAGGGATTCTCAGGAAGGTTTTGCATTATGAGGTTTCGGAACAGTTCCCAGTTAGTCTTTTTAAAGTCCCTGAATGTAATGAGTTCAGGTCGAGGATCGGGGGGCGAAGTTAAATTTGATTTATAAGAAGCGGGGCATAATCGGATGTTATTCTTTGCCCAATAAAACACTGATCATCAAAGTGGTTCATTAGGTCTGGAGTTAATAAGATGTGATCTGTGATTGAGGTTCCGTTATGATTAATGAGTGTGGGGTTAGTATTGTAACAGCGCCAGAAGTTAAGTTCAATAAGACAATCGGACAAAATTCGGCCATTATGGTTAGTGATGGCATCACCGAATTGCGTGTGCCTAGCGTTAAAATTGCCTAACAATATTGAATTAGGAATTGTAGCGATGTATCGAAGGAAATCGACCAGATGGTGGTCCGGTCCTGGTGGATGGTAGTAACTGAATATATTTATTGAGTTGTTACTACTGGCCCTCTAGATCAGCAACCGGCCCCTCTACATCAATGGCTGATGACCAAAATTCTCAATTTGAAATCATGTTCTGTAATGTCCGATGATGTAATTTCCAATATTTTTAATGAATAAAAATTTTAATAATTACTATATATTTCTCAATGTATCCTCAATGGTACTGCTAGTCTTTCTTCAGGTTGGATACTTCTCCTCATAATTGTGTCTTCACGTTTAATGTGAGACTTTAGTGTATTATACAATTCATCAAACGAAGACATTGACATTCTAAAATAGTTGAAAAATTTTTCTTCATCACTTCTAAGTTCCATAAACAAATGATGGAATTGTTCATGTTGTTCTCTTAATTGCAAAATTGGATGAACCCAAAATTTTCTCTTTTGACGTCTCCGCCTGAGCAGGAGCAGCAAAAGCAGTGCTTCCTCGTCAGAAGCCATGACTCGACTGTGGTAGAAAATCAACTGCTCGAGCAGTTGGGTAACGTAGCTCGAGCAGTCAACAACCGACAGCTCAAGCAGTCGACGCCGACCGCTCGAGCGGTCCGTGTATTTCACTCAGCCTATAACTGCTTGAAGCAGTCCGTGTACGGCCTAGCCCCTTAGATGAATTGTGGCAGCTGTACATTCTAGATGTGCGGACACATCTGGGATTTTAAAACTGGTTGCCGCAAATGAGGGGTGAATTAGGAGGGTTGTGCCGCGACGGCCTCCGAGAGCACTATTTTTTTGAAACAGGAATAATGGGATATTTGTAAAGGAGTTTTCAACATGGTTTCTGTAATTGAAAGGATAGTTATTTGATTATCTTGTAATAGCGCTTTTAGAAGATGACGTTTGCGTTGTAAACCGCAAGCGTTAATCGTTATGTAATTTCACGATTGCATTCGTGAAATTCATAAACTAAATATTTTAATTATTCGATTTGGATGGCGCTGAAAAGTCATCGAAATTTATGTTCAGTGGTGCAAATGTGATGGAAATTTATTCGCGTATTTCGGTTGAGAAAATCGCGAGATGTTGCCTCGATGACTTTGGCATTGATTTCCTTTTTTCAGGGAGGATATTCGATAATGTTTGCGTAATGAAGTGAATCATGTCATTGATTCGGGCAAATTCATCTGGTTTCGCGTTTTTCGGTACTTTCGTTCAGTACCTTGACTGAAGCGGTGGATTTCGCCATTGTTGGCGCTTCGCGGCGTTAGGATATTACAAGTCCCAGGCGGGGTGGTTGCCTTTACAATTAGGGCAAGTGGGGTTTTTGAGTTTGGGACAGGGCGAATTTTTGTGATTGTCACCGCAAGAAGCGCAAATAGGTCTTGCAGTGCACTCAGAACGATCGTGTCCGGATTGTGAACACGTCGAACAGTATTTCTCAATCGCCTGAGGTACTCTAAGAAGTTTCGGCCTCGTGAATACGGCCGTAGACGTTGAGACCACTGATGAGAAGTTGGTCGATGGCCTGTTTAGAGTGCGTTGTGACTTTGATTAGGAATAGGTAACTTCAGTTAGGAATTGGTTAGAAGAGGTCTCCTGTGATATTATTCTCCAACATCTGTTGAAGGGGATGCTCTAGGCGAAAAGAGAGAGCCATCTTATTCCCAAGTGGCTCGGCGTTTCAATTCATGAAAGTCTCCATCTACTGATGCTACAAATTTTTTCAGTTCCTCTCTTACAGACGAATGTGAAAAATATGAATACATTTTTAAAATTACATTTTCTATGTCATGTGATAAAAAGTTCATGGCATGTTTTACACAATTATGCACTATATGTGCATGACAATTGTCTTTAATCAAATTTGGTACCACGTTTTTCATACTTGTGAATAAAGAATGATTAAGAAGATTATAAATTAGCTTTTGTATTATCAGCACTAAACCCATATACATTATGAAAAGATAATTTGTATTGCTTTAATGACTTTTGAATTGCTTCAAACATACCTTCAGTGATTCATTACTATTTTCATACTCTATTAATTTTTTTTCAGTGCCATTTTGACTATAAAATATTATATCACTAATGGAGACAGTTTTTTTTTGTTAGAAACATCTGTTTGTAAGAAGTGAAACAAATTATCTGTATTGATAGCATCTTTTACATTTTTCAGAGTATATGGGCCCCACACCTCTGTAACTAGTGCTTCCATTTTTGTTCTAGCTAGATGAATTCCTGTAGCTGTAGCTGAATTAACATAAATAATAATTTTATTGAATTTTATAGTACAATCCATGCTATTCTAGGAAAAATGATGTTTTACTGTGCAATATGTTAGGACTAACTCAGATGCAACATTTTCTTTATCACTGTATCGAGACGATGAGGAAGCAGAAGAAGAGTCAAGGAATTTCTCAAATAGTCCAGACGTCCTCATTTCTACATTTGATCTGTGTTGTTTGGTTTGCAGTGTTGTTAAATCTAAAAAGAATAAGAATAATGAATTTCTTCCTAACGTTTCGCTAGCACGAGTGGCGAGCTTCTTCAGAGGTCGTTCCATTTCTGATTCTGGAAGTAGACTGTCTTCAGTCTTCAGTTTTTACTTGTCTATTCTTACTCCACATAATTTGCTTTTTCCATTATATTCGTTAAGTGGATCGTAACCATTCACCATGTTCGATTTCCCAATTACTTTTTTACTTCTGAAATCATTTATTTCTCCGTTTTGTCAGATAATTTTTTTCAAAACATTTTTTCGCTATAAAATATTCACTATCTATTTTATCCGTTTCACAATCGAAATTACGTTTTTCATGTGTTTGTGAAGTATTCTTATCCATAATGTACTATAGCATAAATCTATGAAAATTTAAATCGTATTCTAATTACACTCAAACCGCTTTGTATAAAACAAAAAAAAATTGTGATTATGATTGACACACTGACATCATTGACATTTGAGGTTAGGTTGCGTGCAGAAATTGTACAAAACGAGTGCTTGAGTGATATGGCGATGGCGAGTGGCGACATAGATTCAGCACCAATCGATAAATTTCATTTAGCAAAATAATCGACTAAACTTTTCAAAATCTCAAAGAAATCATTTCGAAATAAAGTATTTTTGTGAATTTTATTGTTATCATAAAGTATGGAGTACAATTATCTGAAATAACGTAAAATACTTTATAATAAAGTAAGGGTGGCAACCCTACTTTTTACGGCCACTCAGCTTCGCATTAGTAGGCATAGTAGAAGAACGTTAATGATTTATATAAAATATGTCGATACACAAAACAATTCTGAGATAAAGGTATGATTTGTAAGAAATATATTCACCGGGACGCCGTGTTCTCTAACCTGGTTCAATGTCTGTGGCTTTTGGCGAATAACTTTCCAAACTATCCACACTTACGATCTAACTCGTAGAGCTTGAAAAATACTTATGGATAAGAGAATATTTTCTATCAGGGACCCTTTCCTTTATCTTTACGAGTTATTGGAACAACGTTAGCGTAGTACACTTACGTATTACACTACTAGCCGAGCTAGGTAGTGGCAACCAACCCTCACGAAATGAGTATATTTTATATTAGTATTTCAATTTATTTAATTTTTCATCATTTTACTAAATTCTCCTAAAATCGAAAAACTCACACTGAGATTTGATTTAGTCTTCAAAATTATCATTCTTGAAAATTAGATTAAAATTAAAATTTTCATCGACTATAAATACTTTCTATTCAGTTTTAAGTTACTTGTAATAACAGCATTGATGATGAATCATCATAAACAATATATATATATATATATATATATATATATATATATATATATATATATATATATAAAAATTTGTCATAAAATGAAGTTAAGAGTTTACGGTATTTACCTGAGATTTACGTTTACAAATAAACAAACAACGTAAATCTCAGGTAAATACCGTAAACTATATATATATATATATATATATATATATATATATATATATATATATATATATATATATATATATATATATATATATATATATTGAATAGACCAGGCAGATTTCAAAATTGAGGAGTATGCTCCTGAATTTGTGAATTTAAATTTTCGAGAGAACTCGTCAAAACAATAAATTAGTTCATATTCAGTAGAAAGTTTCGTATGATTTTGCTGATTATAAATTGTCTTCAACTATTGTGACTCTTTCTTCAATTGTTGGTGGGTTCAAGCTCTCCATCTCTTTGTCTCTTTTGACCATTTGTACAATTCCCATTTGTAAAAGATACAGATTTTCACAATTCACGAGTGAAACGTTCAGCACCTTCAAAATCAATTCGTTTTAGATCTGTGATTAATACCTAGAGCAACTTCAATATTCAGAATATATTGTTTTGGTGCATGTATTTCGTATATTGGTTGTTAACTCGTTTGCAAAAATCTGTATCTTGATATTTATCATTAAAATCATGTTCTGCATATCTATTGAATGAATTGAGTATGTGCGCAAAAAAAATTTACTTTCTCAAATTCGATGAATAATAGTTATTACAACAAACACAAAACACATACATATTTTTATACCGAGCAACTTGCTTAGATTTTCCTCCGACTCGAAAAAGGAAGCAGTACCTCAGTCACAAGAAATTTCGATTCTTATTTCTGAAATGCCAGTATTGTGGCAGAAATCGCAGCAAAAGCCTAGACACTGTTTCACAATCTATTCTAATCCACCATGTCACGGACCTTACCATCTCGAAAGCTTCCAATGCACCTACAAACGTGCAGCACATAATCCTCATAAGGAGAGATATATGATTGGGATGAAAACGTTAAGGGAACTGCCACGAATGGTCAGCGATCAGGTAATAATTGTTATTTAGAATAAATTAAAATTAAACCACATGTCTTAATTGTTATTTTATTTTTGATCGAGTTGATCAAAGAAAATTTTTTGCTGCTCGATCTGATTCACGTAATTAATTCACAGATGCTTTGAAATTCTCGAACGAGAATAGTTTTGTCGTAATTTGCTTCGAAATTCAATTTTAAGAGTATTCTTGATATCATCGAACGTTTCTGTTTTTGTTTCAGCTTCTTACAAAGGTCAAATTCTACCACAACATACACTCATTGTGCTGAAGTGAGTACAGCAATAACAGCGGCGCAGACAGTGCCTTGGACCGACTAACCTGAAGGTGTATTTATACATGAGTGCCGAAAAGCCAGCAGTAAGGAACGTCAAATGGCCTTAGTCAACTTATTCGATATACCAACGTCATTCACTGTAAGTACATATCAGTTGAAAACATATATTCAGTTCATTTTATACAATTTCTGATAAATTTCTGCTGAACCTTAACATCTTACTGTATCTGAATCTTACAAAAAAAATTATGGTTCATTTAATTCTCGATAAAGTTTTGAGTTTGACGTGAATAACGTCTATGAATATATATATATATATATATATATATATATATATATATATATATATATATATATATATATACACGATATAAAAGTATACTATAACTTCCTTTCGTAAGGCAGTTAACTGTTTCGTACTACAAGATACTCATCAATTACGCCACGTCAAACAAATGAAACGACCTCAATCCTCAGATACCCTCTTATCGATCGTAAGACAGAAATATTCAGTTTATGTGTTAACATTAAAAAACGTAAATTTTGTGTTTTTGGAAACAAATATAGATTAAATTTCAATAATCATGTAATACAAAATATAAATTTTATATCAGACAAGAAGAAGTAGAATATGTGGTCATAGTTATGTACAGACATGCCAATTTTAATTCACATTGTTTTAAATATTTTTGAATTATATATTTGTAATAGATAAGTTGGAGATATTCAATGTACTAACCTTCCTTTCTACTTAAACAGGAGTGGTCAGTGAAAATTATGCAAACTCATTGAACGAATACTTTCTGAAACAAGAACACAATCGTCTTTCTCAATGAGGCCATTTGATGTATGACTACTTCTCCCCCTTTACCAGTACCCATTGATCGTCAGGCTCACCGCACCTGTGCTTCTAGAACTCGTTCCAGATTAGGTCCAGTCTGAACATGTATGCCGCCACTGGTCTCCGAGTAAGAATAATTGGGAACAGTATACATTTAATGTTGGAGATTACGAGTATGTCTACGTTGATATATTCTTAGAGCTATTTTGGATTGCGTCGATGTTTTTAATAGCAATTAATAGAAATCGAAATCGGTTTTCACAATTCTTGGTAAAATATAAAGTTTCTGTCACTTGTATCATGCATTTTGCCCGAATTTTTGTAATTGCTCCTATTTTTTTATTTTATCGAAGCGCATAAGCATTTTGTATCGTAATATATCTGAAACTTTTGTATTTCGTTATTATAGTGTTGAATTAATTAAGATATTAATTATAATTAATATCTTTATATTAATTATAAAACTTTTATTTTAACTTTAAATTGTATCTTATATTGACTTCATCGTTGTACAGTTTGAATAAACTATTATTGTTACATACATATTCATAGATATAGATTTGAATATATTTAAGGGTAATTAGTTTTAGATATATTAGGTTAGGTTATTTATTTATATTCATTTATATTTCATTTATATTCATATATATTTTAGGTTAGAGTTAGTTACAGAGGTCATAGTTAACTTTCTTTTATAAATATTTTTGGTAATAAAATGTTGAGTAATTGTAGCTTATTAATTGTATTATTCACAAACTCTATGAGGGTTTTGCTCAATCATTTATTTATTTTTTTAAATTATCGAATAAAATATGGAAATCGTAAAGAATAAAGATCATTGAAAGATGGGGAAGGTGAGGTTGTTTAAGGGTATTATACAATCTCCATCCTATTAATAGTAATGGAATCATTCATTAATTCAATATTATTTTTTTGAATAAATCCTCCAAATCAGTATCAAAAATTTTGTAAATTGTTGCTTATGTAATAATTTATTATTATTAATTATTATTTATAATTATTATCACTATATATTTTTGAAACAATTGTTATGCTAAAACATTGGAACAGATTCAATTCCATGAGATGAATATGAGTCATCATATATGTATGTAATACACAAAGTTCATACTAAAGGAAAAAAAGAATTTGAAGAGTTGAAATAGATGCAATAATTGAAAAATTATATGTGTTTATGAACAGATGTCCTCTCCAGTAGGTATGTTTATGGAAGGTATATAAACAAATGAAGAATAAAAAAGATAAACATTATATGAGGTTCTAATAACAGATCTACACAATCAGTGCTACATAGAAAAAGTTCCTAGTAATGAGATAAAACTTACTGGATTACGTCGGTTGAATTGATCTTATCGAATTGACCATTTGGTCAGTGGCAGTGATCGGACTGGTGACATCTGAAAAAAGAGGAATTTTAGAGATGATAATTTCCATATTTTTCTTTCCGCCTTAGAATAAGTCCATGTTTAATTGGTACTACGATTTTAAAATTTTTAAAGCAACAGTATTGCAACTTTCATCATGTTTCTTCATTAAATTCAATTCCAATGACAAATGCAAAATCATTGGTTATTCCAAAAGTAATGAAAATCAATTTTTGCAATCTGTATTCTGTTATGAAACAACACAAATACGACTTGTACAATTATTTTGTGACCTCAAAAACTAATGATTTGTCCCTATCATTAGATTCAACCATATTTACTTGCCTATGACTACCAAATATGAAAAGTATTTAATTAAGACTTTTAATTCGGCTATTAGGTAGGTAAATATGACACAAGAGAAATAACTTTTGAACAATGCTAATAAATGTTAATGTAAAATACATTAACAAAATTTTTCTTTCAAAGTCTTTCTATGTCGTATAAAGATGAATGGGATAAACGCTCTTTCAGCATCGAACTCGTGTAGTTTTATAACTCTTTCAAGACACTACTAACAGTCGAGAAAAGCCACTGGGCTTGACCAAATTCATCTTGAGTTGTTTCGACGATGAGGTATTTCCGATGTTTTAATATTTTCCGATGAAGGTAAGGTTTAAAAGGCTTCTGTTTTCAATGAATTGTTGAATTTATTTCTGTCATTCATTTCTAAGGCTTATTGAAAACTAATTTTATATTTTTTCATTTCTCTATGTGTGAAACATTTGAAATTGATTGTTTAAAGAATTCCTTCCGAAAGGGAACGTTTACAAATTACGTAAGGCCTATTGGTGGGTGGGTGAGGTTGACAGTCCCTTATACAACCTGACATGAGGTTATCGAGTAGGTTAAAATGCTATTTTGCATGCTGACTTTCTGCGAGAAATTGTTTCGTATAACATCGAATTCAAAGAACAGCACAATGAAACTCGATGCTTTACTAGTTTATTTATTTATATATTCACAAATACACCACTCAACAGCTTGGGCCATTAACTGAGTGGGACAATACAAGTTTACAACAAAAAAAAGTAAAAATAATATCAATAATGTACAAACAATACACATGAACGAAAACTTTGTGGGCAAGCTGACGTTAAAGCTCACCCACAAGATACAATAAAAACTTATAACTAAAAAACAGTCAGGCGAGAGCTCGTCTGATATCGCCAGGCACGCATGCAAATATGTCGATGACGTAATGAAAAGGCTCAAAGTCGCCACAAATTTCATGAAGTGAAAAGCCAGAACATTAGTACGAGCTAGAGGTGGATAAATAATGTTCATATTTTTACAAGTTATACAAAGTCTGCAGGATTTTCAGTCTTTTCTTTTAACCTCTTGAATGTTTCAAGGATTTTTCCTTGTTCTTCGATAAGACTCATTTTTTGCTCTTTCGTTGAGTTCGTGTTACTAAAGTTGTTTGTCATTCGTCCTAATATGAGCACTAGTTCGTCCAGATCGCCCATTTTTTGGTTTCTTGTCTTCGGTTTTTCTTCCTTTTGTTTTTCGTGAAACACGGAAATTTATGAGGGAAAGAAGAAAAGAACAATCAACAGAAAACTTTATCAGCTTGTATAGGAACATTATTCCCAAATATTTCATACGTGTTTCGAGTGATGAAACATTAAATCTTGTAGTAAGTAACCCATGATTTATACCTCGTTCTGGATACACACCGTCGGAGTAAAACCATAAATATTTCAAAAATCGCCGTTGCACGGATTCAAGATTCCTTATATTACACACGTATCCTGGATTCCAAACGACACTGGCATATTCTAGTTTTGAACGTATTAAGGTATTCTATAGGAGCATAGTTGATTCAAATTGAGAGAGCCATTTAGAATTTCTTACAACAAAACCTAATGTTCTGTAACAACTTGAGACAATATCATTAACGTGAGTAGCAAAAGTTAATTTTTTGTCGGAAGTTACTCCTAAATCTCTGAATTCGGTAGTTACTATCAATATTCTGCCGCACTCACAACTCAAAGTTGTCAACTCTGTCAGACTGATTAACAAACCCTTTTGGGACAGATGCTGATTAGTTATTATCTAGATTCATAATTTTCAATTTTTCATGTTGTATTTCAAATTTTTTTAAATAAACTCATAAACTATAATACATACTTATGTTAGTTATTTACTTTTCATACAACGTCATTACGTTTGAACTTTTAGCAAAAATATTGGTTAAATTTATATTTATAATAATATACAACTTCATTTGAAAAGAAAAGAGAAAAATTACCTCAGAAATATTAAACATTTGAGACAATTTCACTTAGTGAAGAACACTTGTGTTAAAAAAATATAATAACATATGATACAAAAAATTGGTTCATACATTATTGCCTATAATCGAATCATTGAAATACCTTTGTTAAGAGCAGAGATTTAACTCTCCTCTTAAACAAATGAGCTTTCAGTACTTTCAAATTCGATGGTAAATGGTTGAAAATTTTAATGCTCTGACAATAGAGAGAGTGCTCAAATTTAGCTGTTTTATGCATAGGAATAAGTAGTACATACCTGTTCCTTGTTGAATACTCATGATTACTATTCAATTTAATATACCTATCTTCTTCCGATGTTCGTTGTTGAATTGATATTCAATAATATTAATCGAAGTATTCGCTTCTGTGTAATAAACACCCTATTTATTTCTGTAGAGCAGCCCCACAGCAGAATATTATAATTTAAATGACTATATACAAGACTGTAATACACATTCATAACACAGTTTCTAGGCACGATATTCTTAATTCTAGACATTGCAAAAAATGAGTTACTCAATTTTTTATTGAGTATTGATAATGATATAGTGTTTTCCCCATATTTAACATCCAAGGTACTAATTCCATGGCACAAAAATGAACACTTACAACTTTGTCAACGTTCATGATCAGATTGTTCATTCGACACCAACTTACAAACTCCATCACAATGCATTCACATGCCTACAGAAGTTCTTCAGGAATCCTGCCAGAAACGACCACCGATGAATCATCGGCATATAGTGTCACCAAAAACCGGGACAACTTCGCAGGCAGATCGTTTATAAACAATATGAATAGAAGAGGTCCGAGCACAGAGCCTTACGGCACCCCAAGAGCAATGTCATGTCTCTGAGAATAACTCTCGCCTATTTTCACTACCATTGTTCTTTCTTCAAGATAACTACGTAACCAATTCAGAAAAACACCTCTAAAACCTAAATTGTAGCATTTATCAAGTATAAATTCGAAGGATAGTGAATCAAATGCCGAAGATAAATCAAAAATAACCCCGCCGCAAACAAGTGTTTATCCAAACACTCGTAGACGGATTCGAAAAACTTAAACGCAGCGGATTGAGTTGAGTGGCCGCTTCTGAATCCATGTTGCGCGGAGTCAATTATTTTGAATCTATTGAGATAATTCATCATTCTGGTGAAAACAATTTTCTCTATTATCTTGAAAAAGACTCTCAAAATGGATATTGGGCGATGATTAGTAATTTCACTTACAGTTCCATTCTTCAATACTGAAATTACAATTGTACTATGGATTGCTTGAGGGGATATTGGGGAACTTTGCAGTAGTGATGGAAACATTGATGAGATATGCAAAGTGCTCGCCAATAATTCCACTAATTCCTTTCAAAACTTTGGCCAATATGGAATCAACACCGACGCTTTTTATATTTTTTAAGGCTCTGTTGGGATTTATTGGGGATGTATACCCAAACTCTGTTTAGTATGAAGAACTTTATTTAACATAACTATTTACAACTAATACTAATACACTTTAGATAGTCATATTGACTGCTTGACGACTAGCGCCGAAGTCGACGAGATCTTGTTGTCTTCTCCTGAGGTTGTGTCCCGAGCATGCGCAGTCGTCTTTTCTTCTTTTTCCTTGCTGGGACTAATCTATCGGTTAATGCATCCGGTCGCCGGAGCTCTAATGGTATCCTCAACTTCAATTTTAGTGACAGGGTATAAGTAAAAATTGTTGTTCACCATGGGTGATAATGTGCAAATCCGAGATAGATTATTGCCAAATCGAGATGTTAATTTGGTACTAGCCATTTTGGAAAAATGTTCGGCGAAAACATCAGCTAACTGATTCAGATCAAACAACCTTCCCCTCAAAGTTTGACGTCACATCACTTCGCCTACCGCCACTTTTTCCAGAAAGATCGTTAACAATAATCCAAATTGTTTTATTTCTGTTCGGTGAACTATCAATAGCTGAACTGAACTATTTTAAAGCACGTATATTCGGCATTTTTATTTTTGTAAAGAGTACATAAGCACATTGTAAGACACAAATAAACAGCTGATTTTTGGCATTTTTATAGTTTTGTAGAGTACATAACGCCCTGTTCTCTATGGAGTCGATGAAGGTAAGACAGGTTACGTTTACTTTGAAATATCTAAGTTGTTACCCATCTTTTCCTTCAATCTGCAGAAAGTACTTTACGTATAGGACAGCATTGTTCAAAATGATATCAAATAACATCAATGAACGAATTAAAACATTTATCAGCATCAAAATTATAAAACAGATCAGAAGAATTGTATTGAGATAAAGAAAACAAGAAATTATTCATATTATCCGGACTAATATTTCTGAATGAGTAAGTTGTTTCTTTTTCTTTGCGTGCTTGTTTGAGAACAGTCTCAAATAAAATGCATTTGTGGTCACTGATGGGGTTCAAAAACACATTACATTGTCTTCTCTATTTTTAATAGCCGATTCTTGAGTAAGAATCGATGGATAGATGTTTCCTAGACATTGAGGTTTCCTTAGATGGGGTAGGGAGGCAAAAAAATATTGAAAACACAGCCTTACGTAATTTGTAAACATTAACAAAGGTGTGTTTTATATGAAATCCATCAAACCTGGCCCCAGTAGTCATAACAAAATTGAAAAGCTTTTAATTTTCTATTAGCGTTAATAGAAATAAACGTTAATAAAGTTTGAAAAATAATCCTTTAAAAAATTATCAGTGTAATACACGATGGATGGAATGTGCTTTCGCATTTTGCACATTTCACAGATTTAACCACTGTTCTACGACAATATTTGCAGAGCGCTTCGAATTCGACTTTCTTACTCTCCGCCATATTTAAAATTTTATAATATAAAATTATATAATGTAAAAAGGATTAAGCAGGTATATTTGTATAAATAGAAAAAAAACTTACTGTAAAAAAACCTGCACTCGTAACAGCCGTTGAGATATGTTTCGAGCTATTGGCTCTCAGAACGGCGCAGTTCAAGTTTCAGACGTTCGAGCTTGAAAATTGGATCGCACACAAATTCAACGAAAAGGAATCGACATCCTTGTAGCTGCTAAAAATTTTTTTTACTCAAGGTTTTTTACCTTGAGTTTTTTTCTTTTCTATATATAGGTATATATATAGAAAAGTATATATATATATATATATATATATATATATATATATATATATATATATATATATTTTATATATTCTTTTTCAATCAACTTTCAAGTTTGAACATCTAATAACTTGAACTACGCCGTTCCGATGATAGCCAATTAGCTTGAAACATATGTAAACGGCTGTTACAAAAACAAGCAACGTAAATCTCAGGTAAATACCGTAAATTTCTTAACTCCAATTTCAACCTGACAAACCTTGTTCTTAATATATATATATATATATATATATATATATATATATATATATATATATATATATATATATATATATATATATATATATATATATATATATATATATAATATATATATAACAATGAAAATTTAGATGAAATTTAGTGAACTTGCTATTTTAATTTGGAAGATGTAGGTAATCAAGATTCTAGAAAACAATTCTTCTAGAAATCTACTCCTTTCTATACGGAGCTACCTTTTTATTATAGGTTAGGTACAGTTTTCTTGAATCTTTTCATTTAAATGAGGTGCGAAATATATCTCTTCCCTCCTCATCACCGAGTATTCCACATTCTTCTATTTGTTCTCATCAGTTCATTGATGATGCTTCTAATTATCCTTCAAGGTATAATTGATGGACGTCTACAACAGAATCCGGTAGATATCGCTATTCGCTGAAATCTGCTCGGTGAGAAATTACAGTTGTCTGCAGTGTATTCATCAAAAGTTGTGTCTATTGAGCGCTACCTTACTACCTCAGCACTAGTAGTGATTTGATTATTAAGCTTTTTTTATGTTTCGTATTAGTCCTAATTATGAATATATGATTCATTGAATTTTAAATACATTATTCAAGTCGTAAGCTGAGAGATTTCCATTTTATTTCAAATCCATTCAGATTTCTATGTCGGTACAGTTAATAGACAATCTCATATTTCAAGTTCTGTCAATAGATGTCGCCCAAGTTCACATCATCAGGTTAAGAGAAAAGTGTAAAGAACTTGTGTATATACAACACACATTTAATTTTCATATGTAGTCATTGGGATAAGCCTAAGAAATTCTAGACTGAAAAGGCATACTAGAATAAGGCAAACCTAGTCTAACATCTACTTAGTTGCATGATGTTCATTTTCATGAATATTGAAAGAATGCTTTTTAAATTTGTAATAATTCTTGAACAAATTCAATGAAAACAACAAATGTGCTAATTTAATAATCAAGAAATTAGTGTATTTGTAATTATTTTTGAAATTGAGAACAACAACACTCCGTAATACTTTTCAGTCATTTGAATAGTTGAAAAAACCGTCATTGATGAATCATATAATACAGTTTAACGCCGATCTGAACGGCAAATGGGCTTGTAATCCATCTACATTACACAGCATACAACATAATTCAAACTACTTAAATCATAGATAAAAACAAACACCCATGTCTTCAGCGGGACTCGAACCTGAGTTATACCGCACCATGGTCAATCATTTATTTACAAGGTATATACAAAGGTTTTAAAAACATAAATAATAATATACACAAAGGTGAATTTGTATACGAATAATACTATACATGCTTTTTCTAGTTAGTCTTTCTTATTTACAGTTCCTGCTTCATATGGAAGCTCGCACTTAATTTGTATTAAAATGTGACTAGATAGTCTTCCAATAATTAGAATTATTTAAAATTATTGATGTTATTTACAATTTATTCACATAATTTATTTGCAGGAAAACAATAGTTAAAAACCCTGCTTGAAAAGCCAGGTCGGGTGTTCTTCCAACTAAGCTACGGAGACAGACTGTGAAGATATATTACGACTGAAGAGAATCAAAATGTCTCCAATTCTTTGCCGGCACGTCAAGAAATAACATAAAATATAAAAAAAGAAGAATACAATATATACTGGATGTTATTCAAAGAGTGTCCGAAATCTTAACAATTATTCCTGAGGAAGTCAGTATATGTTTGAATGGGCGTGAACAACATTTATTTTCAACATACCGGATGTTGAAAACCTTTCTCCTGAAAACAAATCTTGGCCTCACTTCGATGGACGTAGTGCGACTGACGAGTTCCTTGCAGAACGAAACATATGTCTCGCACTTCCATCAGGTGTGGCATCGATTTCAATATTTCCCTAACATTTATCCCCGAAGGATAATGGAGACATCACATCATACACGTTCACATATCCAGCTCCACTATAACATTCCTTGGTTAATTTGAATTTTTCGAAAGAATGTTTTACAGCTCATTTTCTTAAATATTTCATTCAGTGATAATTCATAAGCACAAAAACTTCTTCATTTCCTTATATATATATATATATATATATATATATATATATATATATATATATATATATATATATATATATATATATATATATATATAAGTTTTGAAGTTTTTGTTCTTATGGCACTGAATGCAATATTCAAGAAAATGAACACCAGAACATTCTTTTTAAAAATTCAAATTAACCAAGAGAATGTTATAGTAGAGCTAGTTATGTGAACGTATATGATGTGATGTATCCATTATCCTTCAAAGGATAAATGTTAGAGAAATATTGAAATCGATGCCACACCTGAATGAAGTGCGAGATATATGTTTCGTTCTGCAAGGAACTCGCCAGTCGCACCACGTCCATCGAAGTGAGGCAACGATTTGTTTTCAAGAGATAGGTTTTCAACATCCGGTATGTTGAAAATAAATGTTGTTCACGCCCATTCTTACATATACTGACTTCCTCAGGAATAATTGTTAAGATTTCGGACACTCTCTGAATAACATCATGTATATATTGGATTCTTCTTTCATATATTATGTTATTTCTTGATGTGCCGGCAAAGAATTGAAGACATTTCGATTCTCTTCAGTAGTAATATATCTTAACGGTCTCTCTCCGTAGCTTAGTTGGAAGAACACCCGACCATGTTGCGGTATAACTCAGGTTCGAGTCCCGCTGAAGGCATGGGTGTTTGTGTTTGTCTATGATTTGAATAGTTCGAATAATGTTATATGCTGGGTAATGTATATTGATTACTAGCTCATTGGCCTTCGGACTGGCGTTAAACTGTAGTATATCTTAATATGATTCATCAATCACGATTTTTGCATCTATTCAAATGATTAGAAAGTATTACGGAATGTTGTTCTCAAATTCAGAAATAATAACAAATACACCAATTTCTTAATGAATAATTAGCACATTTGTTGTTTTCTTTGAATTTGTTCAAGAATTATTACAAATTTAAAAAGCATCCTTTCAATATCATGAAAATGAACATCATGCAATTAATTAGATGTTAGACAAGGTTTGCCTTATTCTAGTATGCCTCTTCAGTCTAGAATGTCTTAGACTTATTGCAATGACTACGTAGGAAAAATCATTTCATACTGAAAAATATATAAATCTTCTTCTTTATGAATAACTATAAAGTTGTATTTGCTCAGTTCAATACATGATAACCTTTTTGAAAATTTGGAATAATTCTGAGAAAATGATCTCTTTTCAAATGAAATTTCGGAACAATTTGATGTGTTTTTCAAACTTGACATTCGTCTGGTCATACTGTCTATATTAGGAAAACTCCACAACCTAGAAATATGACCATGCAAGAACAGGGTCCAAAATAAAAATGCTTGATTCATGCAGACACGCCATTTCAATACAATCAAGTTCAATTACAATATCCTTTATTAGCTACTTCCAATACGTTCTCACTTAACTGCAATATATTGCACGTAACACACACCTCACATTGTTCATTCAATCGTTTAAATTTGTCATTTGACGAAGGAAATTTATTATTTAGAGACACGTCGTTTTAAATGAATGAACAATTATCAACACATCGTTAGTTGTTCACGTTTTTACGAGAATTTGTTCGTTATGAATGATTGTGCAGACTACATTTCAAAATATGTAATAATATCAGTTAATACCTGATTTGCTTAATTTTGGTCTTATGAATGAATAGCTTTTTGACGGATATTTGCTGTCAGTTGGTATACAAATGGTCAACAAATATACCTGATTGTTACTACATCTTATTACTTTAATTTTCGTATCGAGATGTTAACGGAATATGAATACCTACTTATTCTTTAAATTTCAGGAGCTTGTTACCGCTGAGTTAAGTGTAAATATCTCCACAGACAATAAAAATAATGATGAATAATTAATAGTATTATATAGTAAATAAAAATGTAAAAAATAATATTCTCACAAAAATTGAAGGTTTTCACGAACTTTTGATGAATAATAACTTATTCCATATGGAAAACAAAAACACATGAGAATAATTCATCGCTATGAAACGTAAGGGCATTGCTGATGTATGAAACTTTCTGTATAATTCATCCGAATAATCGAAGTTGATCCAATGAAAAAAATTTAATATTTGCTGATCGCTTAGTGACATTGTTTAATCTATTGAATTATTATATATTATTAAAAATTAATATCTATAGCTAAGAATATTAAAATTTATATTTTGCATACCTACCTATCGTTGTATATATCTTCCATTATCTGTTTTCAATAGCATTTCTATATTCTTCTAGTCTTTCTACATTCTTGGAATGGTAAACTATGTATAAGTATATGTTTTTTGTATACTTGTATATTGATATATTTCACATCAGTTGTTTATGTTGCGTCCGAAGAAGCTTTATGTACTTCGAATGGCCCGTCATTCGTAGTTATTTGATTTGGTATATGAGAACCATTCAAACATTCTTTCATATTGAGCGATGATATGAATCGAAATTGTTAAT
The DNA here is from genome assembly GCA_030704895.1 of Henosepilachna vigintioctopunctata. Lineage (NCBI taxonomy): Eukaryota > Metazoa > Arthropoda > Insecta > Coleoptera > Coccinellidae > Henosepilachna > Henosepilachna vigintioctopunctata. The sequence continues at coordinate 4,661,584 of JARQZJ010000064.1, read as the reverse complement.
AATATTATTATCCAATCAACTGAATTGAAATTGGTTTAAAGACAAAACATTATTTTCATATAACTTTTTTCTTAAATTATGTCATTTTTGCCGTCAAAAAGAATTGAGAGGGAAAGAATACGACAGTAATATATTAGGAAGAAGAAACAGAAAAGGAAAAAACCTTCATTCCGTAAACTACGTACAGTATACAGTATAAGTACAGTATTCCGTATATACTACACACAGGTATATTTGCGCGCGAAAACGTGTTTTTCGGTCTGCCGGGCCAAAGCAACCAGCGGATTGGTCTGCCAAGAGAGATATAAGCTTCTGATACTATCAAGGATAACATATAAAAAGTTTAGTAATACATGTCAAAAACAAGTTTTTTTTCTCAGTTTTCAAAGGGTCTGCCATAGGGGTGTTCATTTAAAAAATACATCGATATTTTTTGCGATGCATCAATCGGAAAGGATGCATCGATGTTATTCGATATATCGGATTGAAACATCGATGTTTTCGATGCATCGCTTAAAATATAAAGGAACAATAATAATGAGTACGGATTCAGATGTAACAGTGTCCCTCTATTTATCAAATTTTATATGAGAATCTGTCAACATTCATAGTAATTTTGACATTTTGAATTTAAGTACACGTTTCAAAAATCGTGTTTGAGATCAAGATATAGGACAGACAATGAAATACAAATTGATATTTTAATAATCTTTTTTTAGGAAGAACATGAAAATATTACAATTTTAATCAAGTTTAGTCATGTAGGTAATTAGAATTTATAATAACTTAAATATCCCAGTACTTTCTTTCGAAACTTTGGAGAGATAAAATTTTATTTACTCGCTTTCCTTGTATTCTGGTGCGTTGTTGATTTAAAACTTGTGAAGCTTTAGAAAATAGCCTTTCGGATGGTACGGAGCTGGTCACTATAGTTAAATATTTATAAGCAATTTTAAATAATTCAGGCAATTGTTGAAATTATACACATTAACTTTATAATTGTTACTTTCTATTTACAGTACGTATTTTATATCGTCATTTAAGTAGCTAGTTACTAGTACAATCAAAATAATATCCTGTAATAGTGCAATCCAAGTATTCCAACGAAAGTTAAATTTCGAAACAAAAACAAACACATACGCAGTCGGCTGTACAGATTATTTAACTGAAGTCGCACGTTACACCAAGATATTTTGACGTGCGAGTGATGGCGCTAGTATATTTGACGTTTTTGTTTGGAGTGCCAGGACGTCTTTATAGAAAAGGCGTTAGTTACATTTTCCACCACACGGCTAAATATCTTGGTCAATCTATACTTATATTTTGTTTCACATTTTACATTGTCAGGCAAGCAAAGGAATAAAGTCATATACAGCCTTGTCAGTGCAAATTATTTTATTATTACGTGATGTGATATTATATTATTCAAAATAATAAAAATTCAATTGTCAATGACTTCGATGTATTGAATTAAATACATCGATGCATCGTAAAACATCGAATGTTATCGATGTATCGAACGGATCCGATGTATCAAATGGTAAATATCGATGTTTTCGATGCATCGATGTATATCGAGCATCGCTAGTCTGCCACAAGGAAATAACCGCGGGAACGGTCTGTCATTTCGTCAGCCGTTATTTCCTAAAATATGTCCTTTTTCACCCAATTATCATACCGGTTATACCTGCGCAGTACCGAACCTACCTCGACTTCGCTAAACTAAGTTTCATTTCATGTATGGTAGGTACAACTGTCTCACTGGGAAACTTTTAGGCTTTCTTAAAATAAGTGTCGACAGATGTTTACTGGCTCCTAGACTACTGTATATGAGTATAATATTAACACTCATTAATGCCATTTATACCTTCAATTCGAATGTTTTTAATGAATATACTGATTTTCTTATGAATATATTGAACTCCACAGTTGAAAAATACATGGTAAACTAAGGACTCAACTACTGAACAAATTACTGAATTAATTCAAGTGTTATGAAATTCATTTCAATAGAGTAGAACCTTATGAAATGGAAGAAAGACTCCGAAAATGGTGAGCTAAATCAAGAGTAGGTCTTGATTGATACGGTCTGCATCAATCAAGGATCATCAAAGAATTAATCGATTGGGCCAATACTTGATGAAAATCTAAATACATAATTTAAATAAAACTAAGTAGTTTTTCGATTTTCACTTTAATTAAATCAAAGCATGACAATATCGTTTCGCCAACACAGTGGCTTTATCAGATGTTGATGATAAACTGAGCTATTACATTGTGGCCGCGTATATTTATCCTGAAGTGCGTGGGGTGGGAATGACCATAGAACACTGTTTTTCTTTTACAGGGGGATGACTATAATACATATAGGGACATGACTATAGAGTTCCATGGCTTCTAACAGGGTTAGTTTATAACATTTTCGCTCTGTATGCAATATTTTAAAGTTGTTGTCGAAGATATGGTTCTCTTCTAAAAGATGTGTTGCATACGTAGAATCGGTTTTAATTTTTGCAAAGCATCTTTGTGGTTCAGATATTCTAAGGTTGAAATTCCTGCCAGTTTAGCCAACATATACTTTGGGACAAGTACCGCAACTCAAATCATAAATACCCGATTTATCATCAGGCGAAATTTTATCTTTCGCATTTCTGATTTGTCTACTCACGGTATTCTGGGTTTTGAAAGCTATCGTTAAATTTCTATGAGATAAAAACTTCGAGGTTTTGGATACAGGGTTGCCTAAATACTTCAATGTTCTGAACTTTTTTCAATGAATCTGTTACTTTAGGATATACTTGGGAAATGGCCTTATTATCTAACATTTTTCGTAAACTGTTATCAAAGAAACAATGATGATATCCATTATTTTGTGCGATCTGCTTAATGATGTTCATTTCATGAAAATAATTATCTGCTGATAAAGGCATATGTATCAGTCTATGAAACATACTGTTGTACGCCGCTGTTTTGTGATGGAACGGATCACAAAATAAAACCGATTCTACGTATGCAACACATCTTTCAGAAGAGAACCATGTCTTCGATAACAACTTTAAAATATTGCATACAGAACGAAAAGGTTATAAACTAACCCTGTTAGAGGCCATGGAAATTAATAAGAGAAAGAAATCGAACAATTTATTAAATGATCAAGTTTTAATCAAAAATTCTCGGTTATTAAATTTATTCCAGTAAAAATGCAATCGAAGAAAAGTATTCTATGGTCATCCCCACAATTCAGAAGAAATATGTTCTATATTCATGTGAAAGAAGAACAGTATTCTATGGTCATTCCCACCCCACGCACTTCAGGATAAATATACGCGGTCCACAATGTAATAGCTCAGTTTATCATCAACATCTGATGAAGCCACTGTGTTGGCGAAACGATATTGTCATGTTTTGATTTAATTATAGTGAAAATAGAAAAACTATTCAGTTTTTTTAAATTATCATCAAAGAAGGTTGAATTCTATTTTTTCCGAATACCAATCAATCAAGGAGTTTAAAACGCCACAAAATATGTTTCAATCTTTCTTCAAGTGTTCTCAGAAAAGAGGATCGACATCACCTAAAACCCTTCTAAGGTGATATGTGTTTAATTTCATGAAGATAATTTATATATTACAATGAAATATGGTGAATAAGAAGGTCTATATAACCCTTATTCAAAAAAAATTGTGGTGTTTGTAGAATGGGAACAAGTAACGAATACTGAAATAAACTAAAATTTTCGAGTATTTTAGACCCAAGGAGTTATAATTATTTTATTTCAATTTTTTATGTTCTAATGAAGCTATCAAAGAAGTATTCAAAAATATTGATTCATCTCATTTATATCCGCAATTTCGAATACCTAACTAACTTATTTGGAGAACCTGATTTCAGTGAAAGCAATGGGCGAAGTTGGTATGCCTGTATCAACCGTGTGAACTTACAGGTCGATGTTTATTCAAGATGTTTCGATTGTAGACAAATTCTTTTTTTTACCTAGACACCTCTGAACGACTTGGTCACACAAAATGTAAATAAACAACTTTACTATTGTTTACAGTCTAAATACTAAGGTGACAGAAGGCGCTGGAATGTCTATTATACTCATAATTCATATTTACCATTTTGAGTATTTGTAATCTTCATCACATTTTCTACATGAATTCTGATTTTGATTCATGACATCATGTTGATATGAGCAATTTTAGTTGAAATTCGAGAGTAATTTCTGAACAGTAACAGAGAAAATTTAGAATTAAAGTGCTTAAAGTGAAGGAATCTATTTATTCCATATATTTAATTAAATCTGAATTGAAATTTCAAGAAGATCAAATATAATTGATAATAAAAGGAAGTTAGTGAATATCAAAGTAGAACATTTAGAATAAACATTGAACTGAGTAAATAAAAAGAAATATAATAATTATTGTACACCCTAAGATTAACACTCTAAAAAGTGTTTTGCATTTCACGGAAAATTATGTATATATATATATATATATATATATATATATATATATATATATATATATAAAAATATAGTTATTGCTGTTTATTTTCAATGTTTTCAGCAATAGCAGGCTTATTTTGATGTTAAAAACTTTGTTTTTGTTGACGTTTCGTTGTATATCAAAACTTTGTCGAAACTATATATATATATATATATATATATATATATATATATATATATATATATATATATATATATATATATTCAATATTTTTAACAATAACAGCTTGTCAATGTTAAAAGCTTTATTTTCAAATTGATGATTGATGAGGCCGATACTTGGAGAAAATTAATATCCATAATGAAAACAATATTTAGAATTTTCTCATAATTTTAATATAAGTATGCATGACGACGTTTCGAAGTACTACTTTTTATCAAATGCTGGATTGATACTACCTGTCATAGTATCAATCCAGCATTTGATAAAGAAGTAGTACTTCGAAACGTCGTCATGCATACTTATATTAAAATTATGAGAAAATTCTAAATATTGTTTTCATTATAGCTTTATTTTCGTTGGCGTTTCGTTTTATATCACAACTTTTATAATAATGATTGTAATCCCGAAGTAATTTTTTTTATCTATAACGCAAAAGAATTGACAAGTCTTTTGCATTTCACGGAATATATATATATATATATATATATATATATATATATATATATATATATATATTCCGTGAAATGCCGTTATAGATAAAAAAGATATTACTTCGGGATTACAATCATTATTATAAAAGTTGTGATATACAACGAAACGCCAACGAAAATAAAGCCTAAATATATATATATATATATATATATATATATATATATATATATATATATATATATATATATATATATATATATATATATATATATATATATATTTATTATTATTATTATTATTATTATTACGATTGTTCTCCATGAGGAGAGCGACTGAACTTGAATCCGAAGTTATTAGGACTTTTGCTTCATCTTTTTTGCCTCCCAAAAACGCTTCGTCCTCTTTGAATGCTCTTTCTTCCGTTCATCTGTCCATTTTACTCCAGGTTGTCCATTTTTTATATTGATCTGTTGTATATACTTGTAGACCTCTTTTAGCCACTCTATTCCGCATTTATTATTCATAATCATATCGAGTAGTTTTTTGGGTATTCTGGTCTGTTTCATTCTGTAGACATGTGCATAGAGCCTTACTCGTCGTTTTTTGAGTTCTTCCGTTATTGTATTTGTCTTTTGATACAGTTCATTCTGAGGTCTTTTCATCCAAATGCCGTTTCTATTTATTGACCCGTAAATCTTTCTGAGAATTTTTCGTTCTTGTTTTTCTATTTCTCTAATTCTTGAATGGCCGCCAATTACCATTGTTTCAGCTGCGTAGATTGCTTCTGGAAGAATCGTTGTGTTATAATGCCTCAACTTGGCGCCTCTCTCTCTCTCTCTCTCTCTCTCTCTATATATATATATATATATATATATATATATATATATATATATATATATATATATATATATATATATATATATATATATTAGAATTAGTGGAATAAAGTGGAATGATAAATTATCTTAACAGATATTCTATAATTTATAACTGCCAACATGGTTTTCTACGTGGAAAATCCACGCAAAGTGCTGCTTGCCAGTTCTTTGAAGCGATCTATACCTGTTTAGGCGATGTTTTATATTCTATAGGATTCTTCGATGAGTCACAGGCATTTGTTCGTCTTTAATTCAATTTCATTTGGAACAGATTGTACAGTATGAGTTTTAGAGGAGTAATTTTTGACTGAATCTCCAGGTATTTGCCTGGTCGTTCATTTTTTGTCGAAAATAAAATTTCAGATCTAGAAACTATCCATTGGTAATTGAAATTCCTCAGGGTTCCATTTTGGACCAATTGTTTTTTTGTTCTTGTTTATGATGTGCCCGAATTTAATAATGATCACTTAGTCGCCTTATACGCCGATGGCACGTCATTGGTCGTATCAGCTGAAAGTAATGAAGGCCTTATGATGGAATGTGAGAGCTGATTCAAGGATTTTAAGGCTGGTGTTATAAAAACTCACTCATGCTAAATTTCAGTGAAAGCGAATTATTACTTCTCAAAATACGTGAATTCGGCTTAGATATTCCACTTGTCAGGTCTCGTGACTGCCAACTGAAATCGACTGCCACTGCAGTCGATTCTTTCTTGGTTTGTGATTCGGTTTCTGAAACCAAATGATAATTGTGATCTGAAATGGGACACTCATATTGAGCAGCTATGCTAGAAGCTGAACAAAATTTTTTTTGCACTATGTCGCCCTAAGTACATAGGTACTACCTTTGCAGATCTTACTCACAACTTAATATGCATTAGTTTACAGTCACCTAGGCTATAATATGGTTTTATGGGGTCGCTCATCTGGATCCAGTAGAAATTTTGCTGCACAAAAGAGGACTCTTTCAATTTGCCTAATTTTCAACTTAAAACCTCATGAAACTTGCCGTTAGATATTTGTACAACACAAGATTTTTGCGTTACCATGATTCCACATTCTAAATTAATTTTTTTTGCTCGCCAAAAAGTGTCAGATCTTTGATTTTTGATCAGAATAGGATACAGAACACGACACATGAACAAAATATGCACTGAATTACACAAAAGAGCTAAGTTTGTATTGCCTCCGACATATGTGGATATAAAGGTATAAACACACACCAAACTTGATCATGAACCTGAATCCAATAAATTTCAAAAGAGGAGTCAAATTTTAGGTTCGTTCAGATGCTCATGACAGTCGTGATTATCATCGATTAAATTTAATATGAATTTTAATGCATTCAAACTTCTCTGTCGCGGAGTCAAAGAAATATTTCTGGTAGAAAATGCTTTTTCGTAGAATATTTAGACAATGAAGAATAATTAGTTTTGAAATAGCCAAGCACTTTTCTCTGATTTAGTACTTCCCAAATGCCAAAGTATTCAAGGAATCAACATCAAAATTATTAGTCCCAGGTGAGCCCTCTGTTTGAAGACAACACTTTCGAGCGGAAAGATAGTAGAAACTAGGGGAAATGTTGTGAAAAGTGTGGCAGGCACACATTAACACAAATCCTTCAGAGTCGAAGATATGCACGGGAAATACGTCCAAGTTAATCCCACTGCATTAACCAATGATAGTTAAACATCCCGGTGAATATCTCTGTAATATTCTCCTTCATCCGAATGAATTGTCATATGGCACGGAGGTTATAGAAATTTATAGCTCAAAATTGGAAAATGTTATAGCAGTTTTTTAACAAATTTTATGAGTATATATATATATATATATATATATATATAATATATATATATATATATATATATATATATATATATATATATATATATATATATATATATATATATATATATATATCTATATATACGTAAGAATATATTTTGTTTTGAAGAATACCTATTTTCTTTATTGTTGTAACACTATGTAATCAGCAATTCATATAAAAATATATTATTATTATTATTATTATATATATATATATATATATATATATATATATCTTGAAATATGATTTATATATATATTTTGAAAGTAGCATTAACAGGCTTTTTTAATATGAAAAAGTTTATTTCTGTTGACGTTTCGTTGTTATATTATTTGTCAAAAGTTTTGACAAAGTAATATATATAAACTATATAAAAAAGCCTATAATGCTAAAAATATAAAATATATATATATATATATATATATATATATATATATATATATATATATATATATATATATATATATATATATATATGGAAGTTTCCATCTTCATCCATCTTCATCGGCTAAAATGAGACCAAGGTACGAAGATTAAAGTAGACGAAAGTGGGTTGTCACCAAATAAAATACAAATATAAAACATAAATAGAAATATAAAAACATGCAATATAATAAATTGTATCTCATCAGTACGTTCGATGGCCGCTGTTACATTTCTGGCTCCACCTTCACTATCCAACATGTGCATGCATGTATTGTAATGTACTAGTGGTGCATATATCGTTCTTAACCCATTAACATCAACTTTGTAATTCAAGATTCCAATTCCGGGTCATTTGAGTCTTGAGTTCAATAAAATCAGATATGTTTTTCTCATTATCTTGCTAAAACGTATGTTATCTTTCAAATGGTTCGCAGTTGTTATTTTCATTTGTTTCTCCAAGAGAATGATCTTTTCTACCATTGCATCAGCTTTCTTTTCTACATAAGAATTTTTATCAGAAACTCTGCCCTGCATTGATAAATTCCAGATGTTCAGTTTTTCGAAAATAGCACTCAAATAAGCCAACTTCAAAAGCCATTCAAAATCAGTAAGTACAGAAGACAAATGGGATTTGTGTTCGGTAAAAAATATGCAATTCTTTATGGAGCTCGAACATACGGGACAAAACATTTCTCCGAGCAAAGTACCTCAGTATGTAGCAACAAGTTTTCATGAAAGTTTCCCATATCCTGCCATAAAATTTTGAAGTAACATCATTTTTGAGGCCTACTTTTGATACAAGGGCATCCTTTAAGTGCATCAGGAAGTGTAACCGTCAAAGCTTCTCGGTGAAGAACACAATAGTGAATTTGCACTCAGGTGAAACTGTTTGACTATGGTCCACCGCCCTGTGATGTGACCGCTCATAGCCTTAGCACCATCCATACACACTGACACACACTTTTTTCACTGGAGCTGGACATTGGAGAAGGAGGAATATTCAACTTGACCCTTTATCGTAACGGTAAACAGAATAAGGACAATAATAAGAAGACAATAAAATAAAGAAATTACATAAGACAATGAAAAAAATCAGCTGTTCGATTTCAATATGATTGCTGGGTGTTGCAATGCTACCAAATTAAAAACCACACCACTAAAAAATACCTTTTACCTTGTAGATTTTGGAGTTTTGGAGTTTGCCGGCCGCGTACTCCCAAGGAGTACCACAGTTAGAGAACCACTGGTTTAGAAATTCAGTTCATTATTTGAATATTTAGATATTGATATTGTAGATTTCGATTATTATATTTGATAATGTTTTTTAAAATTATTATTATTTTCAATACTTTTTGGAAAATATCAAAACCTTTTTCGTAGTTAGATGCACTTCAATGTAGATGTAAAACATAATCTGTTTTCATGGTTTTCCACTAATTTAAAATTTTTTTTTGATTTGTATTGTTTTGGTATTTCACCCTTGATTAATTATATTTGAATTATGAGATTTCTGTGATGTGGCTAGCGTATGGCTGAAGTGAGTGTTCATACAGTGCCATATTGGGGTACCCTTAAACTGAAGAGTGGTTTTCTGCAACAGCTATAATCTTGCCCCATTCAAAGCTTTTTCCTCAAAGTTCCGTTTAGAGAAATCTTTGTAGATATAACAGTTTTCTATTTCAACAAGTTGAAATTAATCAATCTAGAATAAGCATTTGAGGATTACACATATCTCTTAATAGTGTAACCAGCTCTCTAGTCAAGTATGGAAGTGCCAAGATATAGGAGTCCCTATGAAAGTCGTATTCCGTTCAATTTTTGTCCAGAAGTCACGATTGTTCGACATTCCACACTTACAGTACTTTTGGAATTATATTTTCATGAGTCATAAGGTGTAAGTTTTTTTTGGAGATCATTTATTCCTACCACATCTGATAGATATTATTTCATTAGAACCTTGAGAACATAGATATATAGAATGAAAATTATTTGAAATTATATAAAATATCAAAAATTATATATTAAGATAAAAATATTTCATTGTTTGTTATAATAAATCAAACTTGATAACTATTTTGTAACATTTGTCCCAGAAATTTCAACCAAATTCTGATATTCAATTTGGATGGGACTAAATTTATTTCCAGGAGTATATTTTAAGATAATCATCACCTATTAACTAGAAGCGCGGCATGCGGCAAATGCATATTAAAAATGTGGAACCATCGTAAAAATTCTTCGTAGATTTGAGAATGGTAATGTTTATAATAAATCCTTTGCATCAAGTGTCTAGTTGACAATTAGTGGAGTTTGTTGAACCCCGAAGTTGGAAGACTTCTTTAGATACTATACGCATAGTCATGATATTAAGCAAGACACAACATTTCGAATTATCTTATCAGTTTTCGCTTTCACACTTGACGTCTAGCCGCTCTTCATAGAATTCGATATTGTTCAACTGGCGAATTGAAGTCATTGTTAGTTATTGGCATTTCAATTTAAATGATGCAACCGAATGGTGATAAATCTTCTTTTGTTAAATATATTTATTGAGGAAACTGCATTACGAATTGATGAATCTAGAAAAGGAGCAAGGTCTTGTCAATCAGGTTTCGAGAAAATATATATATATATATATATATATATATATATATATATATATATATATATATATATATATATATATATATATATATTTATATATATTGATATAGGCCGATACTTGGAGAAAATTAATATCCACAATAAAACAATATTTAGAATTTTCTCAAATTCGATATAAAATACGCATGACGACGTTTCGAAGTACTACTTCTTTATCAAATGCTCGATTAATACTATGTGTAATTTTACAAAGTCAATACTTATAGCTATTTCCACAGAACATACCAGGTATGTTCTATGGCTAACTTGGAATGAGGACCATAGAATACACTGATATTTAACAAAAGGATCGTATACCTGGAGATGAACATTGATTTTCTATGTTATATTTGATGTTATGACAAACATCATAAATAGAACTTATTTATTTCATGTTTCTTCTCTCATTCATAGTAATTTCGAAATTTTCCAATATTTAAAATATCTCCTGAATTTCCTTTCATTTTTCGTCTTTATCGATTGATGAAATTTTCGAACTATTTGAATTCATGCGTTCTCATTATTTTGTGTTCATTTATGGAAGTTATTTGAGTATTTTCATGTATAAGAACTTTCATTTCTTCCGCAAAATTTTGGGGTGATTGACATATAAACCGTTTACAACAATTGGTTCATTTTTTCACTACAAACATTCAAACAGTTTGAGATTTTTGGAGGAATTGTTTGCTTCTCAATTTTGTATAAACTGATTCAACTTGATTTTCTGCAAAGTATACTATAAATAGATATATGATTCTATATTTGTGCTTAATTGTGGAATGTTAGGAGGAGAAAAGAATTTATTTTCATCAATATTATTGCTTGTTGATTTTAAACTATCATAAAATTTGTGTATTCTATTTTATATAATTTTTTTATTGAATTATATGGATAATTATTTTCTATGATAGGTATGTACTTATTAAATTATTAGAAATGGAGAGTTCTACCTCTCTAATGAGCTCTAACTCTCTAAATGAATTATTAATCTGTTTTTCAAAAGTTCACTTTCATAATTTATCGTTTTTCTTTGAACTCTGAAATTTGTTCTATGCCATCTTGTTAATATTGTATTAATGAATAATTAAAATAAATTAAACTCTTGGCTTAATGTTTCACGATTTATTTAACAATACGTATAGTCAACATGTTTCGAGCGTTAGCTCATTTTCAAGACTAAGTCTCAAGTCTATATATAAGACTAAGACTTCAGTCTTGAAAATGAGCTAACGCTCGAAACATGTTGACTATACATATTGTTAAATAAATCGTGAAACATTAAGCCAAGAGTTTAATTTATTTTAATATTCAATTATGTTTCACCAAGAGTTAAGCGAGAATTCAATCTCATTAATGAATAATTATTTTGACGTATAATCATCATGTCCACAGAGTTCAATTCCAGTTTTTCTCTACAACTGAAAATTATAATTTTTCATGGAGTTTAATCAAAATTTCAAGTACATTCGATTTTTCAAGTGATATGAAAGAAGATCATATAATATATGCCAAATTATAGTATTCAGCAGCATGAGAATTTCAAAATGATTTTTAAAATCGAAGATTTCTGAAAGAAATTGGTAACTGAGGTTATATATTTTCGTGTACGGATTGCTCTTGATATAATATAGGCCTGATACCTCCATGCCTCAATCAAGGAAAAAATATAATACACTCATACTGACCTATTACTAATGTATGTCATTTACAAGAGAAAATCAAAAGAATGAACTTAAGAGGTTTCATTAGTGAGCTGGTACAGAATTACTCGATGAAGTAAATATTTCAGAAGAGTCTGAAAATTGTTGGGTATTATGGCTTCACGTCCATATATTTCCGATTACAAGTATTGTGAAGCTCTATGGAGTTATAAATGAGCACACCCAAGCTAGAAGTAGACAGTTTTTGAAACGTGAAAATTTTCAAAGAATATTAAAACGACATTTCAGAAAGACATGATAATAACATGAAAGTTCAGACTGTATGTTGAGTGTGTGCAGATTGAAACACAGAAAGAACTAGCAAAAGAAAATTTTTTGTGAATTCATTGTTACGTGTCTATTTGACTGTACTTGCAAAAATGAATAATGGTTTGGTTAATAGTTAATCAGTTCATTTTTGCAGAAGCTGTTAATACACAAATGCTTTCATCGACATTCAACTTTTACTGAATCATCTACCGCAAGCAATGTAACGATAGTTTTGCAATGAAATGGTGAATGCGCCTCTTTTCAGTGGGTTCTATCCTCGGTAACGCATTAGTAACGGTAAAGCGTAAGACTGTCATACTTTCTCTTCAACAAGGTGGAAGCATCGGATTTACACAGAGTAGTGCTCAAAAAAAATAATAAGAACTACTCGATACTTACGTCGTTGAAATCAACTTCAAGCTGATTGCAGACAAGGAGGAAGATGAAAACTGGGTCCAGATTGGGCCTACCTTCACGGTAGACATTATAACGACCTACATCAACCACATATTGACCATGAGGCATCGAATGAACAGCTCTCTAACGGAAACCCCCTTCTTGAGACTGAAGATTTCATGATGACTAAACAATATCAGGTGAAAAATATCAATATGAGAAATATTTTGATAGATAGAGATCTGAATATGCAGTCTGATATGTGCAGACAATGTCATCAGGCCTCGGAAACTATGCAGCATATTACATCCGGTTGCAGTGTGTTAGTTTCAGATACAGATTATCTGCTGCGACGCAACCAGGTCTGCTGTATTATCCAACAAAAGCTTACCAGTATAAAAGCATAGTGGATAGTAGAGAGGGTAACTCTTGTTCTAGACTTCCCTATGGCTGGACTAATGATTTTTGTTACCGATAGAATGGTAAGATATAACTGATTGGATATTGTGGGGATCGACAAGCATCTCTACTCTGCTCTTTTTGAGGACATATCAGTGCCAAACAACAACAATGTAGTAGCTAAATACAGGAGATAATGGCAAAATCTGCAAACCTGGAATGGGTATAAGAACACTCCTGCAAAGGAAGTTGCCGCTGTTAGGTTTCCACATGAACACTCATAATACAGTTGCTACAGTTAATACACATGCTTGAGTTAAGTTTTTTGAATCCGTCTACGAGTGTTTGGATAAACACTTGTTTGTGGCGGGGTTATTTTTTCATTTCTCTTTGGCATTTGACTCACTATCCTTTGAATTTACACTTGATGAATGCAACAATTTAGGTTTCAGAAGCGTTTTTCTGAATTGGTTACGTAGTTATCTTGAATAAAGAACAATGGTAGTAAAATAAGCGAGAGTTATTCTCAGAGACATGACATTGCTCTTGGGGTGCCGCAAGGCTCTGCACTCGGACCTCTTTCATTCATATTGCTTATAAATGATCTGCCTGCGAAGTTGTCCCGATTTTCTCTATGGTGAACGTTGACAAAACTGTTTGTGTTCCTCTTCTGTTCATTTTCGACTGAAGGGCAATGGAATTGGTACCTTGGATGTTAAATATAGGGAAAACAATATATTATCTTCCCAAACAACAAAATTTCTTGGAATATATATAGACAGAAATTTTAGAAGCACATCACACAATTATATTTTATGTAAAAAAATGAGTAATTCATTTTTTGCAATCTCTAAAATCAAGAACATCGTACCCACAAACTGTGTTATGAATGTATATTACAGTCTTGTATATAGTCATCTATATTATAATATTCCATTGTAGGGCTGCTCTACAGAAATAAATAGGGTGTTATTACGGTGATATAAGTGAATACTTCGATTAATATTCAATATTCATCAACGAATATCTTGTAAACCTATCTTCATTAATAATTACATACTCGCCGTACCGTGTTTATATATTTATAGATGTTTGTTATATGTTATAGAAAATGAAGATAGGTTTATTAAAGTGAATAGTAATCATGAGGTTTTCAACAAGGAACAGTGATGTGCTACTTATTCCTATGCATAAAACAGCTAAATTTAACACTCTCTCTATTATCAGAGTATTAAAATCTTCAATCATTTACCATCGAAGTACTTACTGAAAGTTCATTTGTTTAAGAGGAGAGCTAAATCCCTGCTTTTAACAAAGGCATACTAAAGTGTGGCAGAGTACTTCGATCATTCGAATGTAATAATAATGCAATAATGTATGAAAAATTGTTTGTTATGTTTGTATATTTTTTGCCACAAATTTCCTTCATCATGTCCCAAATGTTTGATATTTCTGAGATAAAGTTTTTCTTTTCCTTCCAAATGAAGTTGTATATTATTGTGAATATAAATTCAACCAATATTTTTGTTTGAACCAATATTTTTGTTAGAGGGCTGAATGGAAGATCGGAAACAGAACGAAATTCAGCCCTTTTGAGAGCATTCTCCATTATCCTTATTAGTTGTAATTATTGTATCAATTGAATGAATATAATTTTACAATGTAAGGAATTTTTTCAATCAATTCTATTTCATTATTGATATTATATTCAGTGAAACTAAAACCAAGTGTCTCATTGTACTATTAGGGAACTCTTCGGGTTGGGAGATATGGACATTGCTTCGAAAATGCGGCTTCGATCTATCATTTACGGAATTTCTGACCAACAATTTTTACTTTTGTTTGTACTTTCTCTCGCATTAAACTTGTTCCTCATTCATTATTCACATTCTCGGTTAAAACTGCTAGGGTTTGTTCATAAGGGGAGAATTAATTCATATTATTTGAATTTATTTCATTTTCATTTCATTTGCAATTTATTTAATTTCATTTTCATTTGCATTTCATATTATTTCATTCAATTATTTATCAATTATTTAACTTTTATCTATTTTAAATTCAATTTATGGTCATAATTTTCTTTTTTATCAATTCAAATTATTTTCAGCTTCATCTAAGAATTTTTGTTTTAGCTCTCAGGATACTAATCTTCAATCTTTTTCAGGTTTTTCTGTTCACTCCGATTAATCAATAATTCAATTTCTCCATTTAATCATAGCCCTTGTTTCATAATTCGAATTGAAATTTAAGTCCGACAAAATAGTAAAAAAATACCATGTTTCATCAAGTATTGTGGCGAGGGGCCAATTGACATCAAAATTGTTTCTGGAATTCTTTTCTTTATTAACTGCAAACGTTTTAACCGTCTAACCAAAAATCGGACGTATCCTTGCCTTGAAGAATTACTAATAGTTTATCTCATCGATATAACAAATAATCGTAATTAAACGGCGAAAATAGCTCTTGTTGATGTCCCACTATAAATCAACAGTTTTGATTATGTTACTGCCTTCGATGGTCGAGTTAAGAGTACTTAGAGACCACACCATTAAAACGTCCTAGAGTTCGAGAGACTAATTGATATATTTCGTGAATTATTGCACATTTGATTTATGGGCCAATTGTTTACAACATACTCTTGAAACCTCGTAAAAATGAAATTAAATTCGACTTACGATCGATTCCGCTTTGTAATTGGAATTGCAGACAAGGACGCAAATAATATTGATAAATGCTTCTGCTGTTGGCAGAGCAAAGTCGTGAAATCAATGAAATATAACTCCGGAGTTTTCTAGTGACGCTTTGAATGTATAATGAAGAATATTAAAAAGGCGGCGTACTTTAAACCGAAATTTATTTACTTATCCGGCAAGAACCTGCTAAATCTATTATATTTATGTCGAAGAGAGTTCACTTTATTTGATGTACACTATCAACAACAGCATTTTTGTGGGTGTGTCTCATCACGATTTTCACTATACACGATAATTATTGCGAATTTATGATTATTCATCTAGAGTTAATTCAATAAATATCAAAGATAATTAATGCACAGTGCTAACAAATATCTGTCATAATTGTACCAAGTTTACATGATTATAAGGGAACGTTCACAAATTACGTAAGGCTGTTTTTTCAATATTTTTGCCACTCTACCCCCATGTAAGGAATCATAAGGTTAGGAGATATGAACGTGATGTATCGAAAGTGATTAACCTATCAGTTCTATAGTTGCATGGAATATTCGTAAGTTCATAGCAGGTACTCTTTCCATATATCCCTTCATTTATTGTATGAGAAATCCTAAAGTCCGTTATTTCGTTTAAAATCTAAATGACATATTTCTTCATTGAAAATTCAATTGAAATAGATTTTTCGGCTTCCTAATACCATACTTTACGCTTACAATATTTTGACGCATCATTGATTGTATTTTTCTTATCAACAACAATAAATAAACAACGAATTATTATTGAAAAAACTGATTAAGCTTGGCTTTGAGGAAGTAGTAAATAATTGGTTCGATTCTTACTTGCACTTGCGAACACAAAATGTTGAATTTAATGGCATGCTGTCGGATAGCACGAAAGTTGATGTAGGCGTACTTCAAGGAACTGTCTTTGGTCCGTTGTTGTTCTCTTTATATAAACTATATTGTCTCCATTTGAAAGAATGTTCTTTACGTTTATTCGCTGATGATATATATGTGGCAAAGATATTAAGACTATGACAGAGGGAATCAAAAGAGACCTTTCTGCAAATATTTCTGTAAATGTACAAAAATCTAACTTCATAGTTTTCGCTACTAGTAAAACTCTTAAGGTTAATCAAAATGAGGATATAACTTTTTTACTATTGTAAAAAAATTATACTAACTTTAAAATTATACTTTTTACTAATGTAAAAAATTAGGAGAGTAGGTACAGTAAAATATTTAGGCATTATGTAAGACTAAAAATTGAATTTCAATGATCATGTTGCTTTCATATCTTCTAAAATCTCTAAAAAAATTAATTTTTTGAGAAGAATAGAAAAAATCGGTCGACATATGTGAAAATTATTGTTGTTCGAATCAATAGTAATGCAACATTTTGGATATTGCTGCGCTTTGTTATTTGGTTTGACTAAAGAAAAAATTAAAAAATTACAAAAGCTTCAGAATAGAGCCATGCGGACAATTTTAAAATCCAATAGGTAAACCCATGTTAAAATTATGCTAAAATCTTTGGAACTAATATCTGTTAAACAAACTCTCTCTTTGCTTCAGATATATTCATATTTAAAATAAAAATCAGTTGCTTCCATGTAATGTAATAAAAAATGTAACGTATGTCAGTGATGTGCATGGCTATAATATTAGAAATACTGATAGTTTTTATATCCAAAATTGTAAGCTTTCTAAATCTAAAAATAGCATATACTACGACGGATTTAAGGCTTTCAATAATTCACCAAGTATATTGAAAACTAGTACTAGTATTAAGATATTTAAGCGTGATCTAAGAAAGTATATTTCAAATAATAAGATAGGTATGTAATTCAAAATTGACAGTTCAAAATATGTACATTTTTTGTATAGATTTAGCTGAATAAATGTTATTATTATTATTATTTACTTTTAAATACACATCAATACACAGGAAATACCGTTTTGCTGTTGCTAAAATAAGTAATGGAATATGAAATAATAATCTATCCATACTGTTAATACTCTTGACTATATCAACTGCATGAAAAACTGACGATAATCTTAAGACATAAACTGTCAGAAATGTTAACATTAAGGTGTTGACATTTCTAACAGTCTTTTGTCTCATTTTTCCCTCACTACAAAAACTTTGAAGTTTCAAATACTTTCTGTTAAATTTTTGAATTTTTCTTTTGAACCTTGTCTTGACAATAATGAATACAGAAAAAAGGATAATCCAATTTTTTTTACATACAAAGGCTCACTCAACAGATAGTTCAAAACTGTCCTATAATAGAGGAGCAGAAATTTGTGCAATTTGTGGTATATGCGTTTTATATAGTATATTATATGCGTACATGCGTTCCAGCGATTCGTTCTTATTTATATAGATTCGTTTTTTAATAGAATCAAAATTTTTCCATTGTTGCTGAACAATTATTTTACTTTTTATTCTATTATCATAAAACTTTTTAATAATTTAAATTTCTTATCAGAGGATGAGTTATTTCTGCTAATATTTTGTTTGCTCTCATGATTTCTGAAAACTGAATTTGTTTCGTTATCCCGCAAACTAGCGACATTGTTAAGTTTGTTACTGTTTGAAATTTTCAATATAAGTTTTCATTGGAGCATTATTGGCCACCAGGACTGAAGTATGACTCATAAACTGTAGATTTTTCCCTCCAATTTCGCTTGATTACTTTCCAGCATCATTGAGAGTTTTCTTTTTGTGAGGGAACCTTTTTCATTGACCTGTATATTAGCCTCTGGGAACTTATGTCACTCAAGTATGTCCTACTTACTTGGGGTTCTATCCGAACTTCAAATCACAGATTATTTCGTACCTATGAGACTATACAAAGTCAATTACTGACAGTACAGCCAGCTCCCAATATAAACGACATAATGAAACGTATCGACCAAATTTTTTGATCAGTTAACACGGACCCATATTGTTTGAAGTGTTAGTTTCGATGAAATTATCAATTTGAACATTTATTCAGAATTATTTCGAATATACAAACCACTATATAGTAGCAAATCTCGTTTCGAATTAAGAGACTGTTATATTATCCTTTTCATCATTTGAATAAAACTAAGTAGTAGTTTTCTTATGTTCACCTATAACAAATTTCAAACATGACAATATTGTTTCTCCAACACAGTGGCTTCATCAGATGTTGATAATAAACTATTTATATAATATATCATTTTATACAATATATCAGCTTATACAATATATCAGATAAAATCAGTTTGTCATCAACATCTGATGAAGGCACTGTGTTGGAGAAACAATATTGTCATGTTTGAAATAAATTATAGTGAAAATCAGAAAAATACTAAGTTTTATTTAAATTATGTATTTAGATTTTCATCAATGTCCTATAAATCGTTTGTACTATCAATATTTAAAACGCGCTGCGAGTTTTTTTCTTTGAATTGTTAGATCGTTATGTTTCTTCAAGTTAAATTAGAAACCAATATTTTATGCACTTCGTGACTCGAAAAAAATATCGCCAAAGAGTATAATCAACCCAAAACCGATCGATGATAAAAATTTCGAGTTTCTGTTGTGGAGTGTTTTTATATATGCTTTCCCCTATTGATTTTGTACATAACTTTGAAGAGCTTATTTCACATAATTATGTTATAACATGGCGGCTTCATGGTTCATTTGCAATGAAACAATGGCTAACTGGCTCGAATTCTATTAGGGCATTCAGTTCTCATTTAACACTTCACGCATTTCTTCATATTTTTATTAGGACGACAATATACTGACTAAGCCTTACTACCTTATACAAATAAGTTTACTGGTATAAAATCTCATAGGAATATCTCATGTTGTGTTTCCTCGTTCTGGTGATGAAAATAAGAATAAGTCTTCAATTTGTGTATTTTGTTTAAGGACTTTGCCTTTCAAGAAAACCATACCCAAGTGAGTTAATCTGTATAAAAAATCGGTTTAAAAATTTTTCCTCTAGAAACCATACTCCAAAACTATATATATATATATATATATATATATATATATATATATATATATATATATATATATATATATATATATATATATATATATATATATATTATTATTTCGATTGTTCCCCATGAGGAGAGCGACTGAACTTGAATTCGCAATCATTAGGAATTTTGCTTCATCTTTTTTGCCTCCCAAAAACACTTCATCCTCTCCGAATGCTCTTTCTTCCGTTCATCTGTCCACTTTACTCCAGGTTGACGATTTAATTTTTGCTCAAACTTTATAACTTTATATGTGCGATTTTATAGCGACATTCAGTGCGATCTTCGAGATTTTTTATATTGATTTGTTGTAGATCCTTTTGGACCTCTTTTAGCCACTCTGTTCCGCATTTACTATTCATAATTATATTGAGTAGTCTCTTCGGTATTCTGGACTGTTTCATTCTGTAGACATGTGCATAGAACTTTGCTCGTCGTTTTCTGATTTCTTCCGTTATCGTATTTTTCTTTTGATACAGTTCATTTTGAGGTCTTTTCATCCAAATACCGTTTCTATTGATTGGCCCGTAAATCTTTCTGAGAATTTTTCGATCTTGTTTTTCTATTTCTCTAATTCTTGAATGGCCGCCAATAACCATTGTTTCAGCTGCGTAGATTGCTTCTGGAAGAATCGTTGTGTTATAATGCCTCAATTTGGCGCCTCTCGAAATGCATATATATATATATATATATATATATATATATATATATATATATATATATATATATAAGAAATGATTTTTTGTGTGCTTATGGCACTGAATGAAATATTTAAGAAAATGAACACTGGAACATTCATTTGAGAAATTGAAATTAATCAAGAGAATGTTATAGTAGAGCTAGATATGTGAACGTGTACGATGTGATGTCTCCATTATCCTTAGAGGGATTAATGTTAGAGAAATATTGAAATCGATGCCACATCTGATGGAAGTGCGAGACATATATGTTTCGTTCTGCTAGGAACTCGTCAGTCGCACCACGTCCATCGAAGTGAGGCAACGATTTCAACCTCCCAACATCTTCTTGTGACTTCAAGAGAGGTGTTTTTACTGATTTCTATAGATGGAACTGTAGAGTATCCATTATTCTGATATTCGGTATTCTGGAAGTTAAACCTGGATAACGACATCACGATTTCTGAAGAGGATTCAGTCCGTTATTTAGGTATACACATTGACAAACATTTGAGATTGCATGTACAAATCAACTTATACAAAAATTGAGAGGTCACCTTTATCATTTTAAATTCGTTACTCCATTCTTGGATTTACGCAGATTAAAAATGCTCTATCACACATTGTTTCAGACACAATTGACATACGGCATACTGGCATGGGGTGGAGCGAGGGAACATCACGTGAAAAATTTAGAGATACTGCAAAAATGGATGTTAAAAATTATGATGAAAAAAAGAAGAACATATTCCACAGAGAAATTGTACGAAGAAAGTATAGTGTTGGATATTCGTAAGCTTATAATGATACTTACAGTTAATATAAACCTACCAGTATAAGAATAAAAGTAACATACCCTATTTGACCCATGAATACGACACTAGAAACAAAAAAAATAATTCACTTGATGAGAGAACGAGTACATACGCATACATCTGATAGGTGTTCTATCGTGAAGTCAAAAGACTTCACGATAAAACACCTTTTTACCTGAAAAGTGAGAAAACCTTCAAGAGTTTCAACAGAACATCACAGACATGGTTATATTCGTTACCAAGGGAGGAAAGTAGAAATAAAGTCGATACAAACAAGTACTTTCCCGCTAATGTAATAAAATAGAGGAAAAATAATCAACATTAACAAAAAATTATTGAATAGAATTAGCTTTACTCTTCATGTATGAACAGCTCTCATAAAAGTATGTTGCACTTCTGAGAGTTCACCATTTTGTCGAAGATCTTTGTGTTTGCCTTAATATGGGATTGTTAATTTTGGTTCTAATGGTTGTAGTATTATAAGTATTTTTCTAATTGTTATAAATTGTCATTTCAGTTGGTTAAACGAAGATTATTATGATTATATTATTATTATTATAGTAAAAGTCTGATTGTATTGGCAAAAATGAGAAAACACTGAATAAAATATTTCTTATGGTACCTAATTTACCATTGTAAACTCTTTTGATTAGAGGCAGTAATGTCTACGCGCCTTTCTGTGGCATCAAATTCAAACAAGTCAGGTGTAGTAATTGTAATACCTTTAACGAAAAGTGGTAACGTACCAACGTTCTGAATATTGAATTTTTAAGATTTTTCCAATGATTTCCTAATAAACAGTAAATATAATTATTCAGGTATCACCAATCCCATTGATCAGCGACTAACAGTTACGAAATAAGAATGGTGTCCAAAAATAAGCAATATTCGTAAAGAATATACAGTATCTGTAGAGATGCCCATTTCGGAATTTATATAGGTACATAAGCCTATAATATGATTATCTGCTTAGAGAATTTTATAGATAGATTAATATTTATGAGTTGCAATACACCATCTAGAAATTTTAATGAAATGCAGTTATCGTATTTCTTGCTATGATATGAAGACTCCAAAGAAGAAATAAGAAGTTGAAGAATTGTGACATCCGGAAGAACGGCATCCGGCAAATATATTTAATGTCGGTTCAGATTTATTAGTTGACGTGTTTCTCGAAATTTATAAGAATATGTATGTATACGAACTTCATGAGCGCAACATTCTTTTGCATATTATTGATGAAAACTATAATCTTGTCGAGGTGCTTATATAAGTGTATCTATAGTAAAAATTGAAAGACTTGGTGACATTTCACGAAAATTTGTTTAGAACACTCAACATATGTTTTGGGTTACTTACCCATTATGAAGAGTTGTGTCGAACACAGGATAATGGACTCTAAGATATATGTTGTACGTAATCTACAATATTTATGTAACTATAATTTATGTAAGATACATTTAACGATGTTACAGAAAGTGTTGCGAGGAGTTGATTGACAATATTATCCGTACTTGTGCATAAAAAGCTCATTCGAAGATGTTACTTCTAATTTAGAGAAAGAAAAATGAAAAAACATGTTTCATGTCATATTTTTCAATATACTTCATTCATTATTATCCTCCATCATTCCAAACCTTACGGATTTTACGCTACTCTAGATATATATTAGATATTTCAAGCCCTTCGTGGCTCTACTTCTTTCTCAAGAGTTTACTGTATCAGTGCACTAGTTTAAATTACGGCTAATCCCTTCATGAAAGGAATTGCCAAAAGAGGTTTCCTGGCGGTCTGCTTAAAAAAGACTATTACCGAATTCTGTATATTCTTGTAGAAATGTTTGTTGAGTTTCAGTTCTCTGTTATTGTTCAGTAGGTTTCTCTATCTAAGATCATAATAGTAACTATTCATCTTTTTTTCGCCCTTCTTTATTACACTTCTAGTTTACATTATTTATTGAATTCAGTATATGAAAGATGTTACTGAATAACCAAGAAGTTATTGAAAGACTAAGTTTTTTTGGGATATCACTATCGAAATATATTCGAACAAAATCGTTAGTGAAACATAACTATAATATAACAGAAAGAATTAAGAGAAACTTTCAACTAATTGAGTGAATGTTTATTATAATAATAAGGTCTTTAATCTCAACAGGTATAATAATTACATCTAACATCAAATGTGACGAGTCAATATTATCCATCAGATCATTCATGAACAGAATAAATAATAGTGGCCCCAGATTAGACCCCTAAGGTATTCCAGAAGTACGTATGACTTCAGACGACTGTATACCCTCCAGCTGTATGCACTGACATCGGTCAACCAAGTAAGAATGAAAAAGGTTGGTAGGAATATCGGAGAATCCAAATTTGTATGGTAATTTCTGTATAAGGAGCGCATGGATAACTTCATCAAAGGCTTTCTGAGAATCTGTGTAAATCACATCAACTTGACCAGTGGAGTCGAGTACTTCCAAAAAAAGATCTCATCGACATCAATATATATAGCCTTATAGATCATAAATTCAAAGAGTTTGGAAAAGTCTGATGAGGTGGATATTGGCCATAGTCGTTCACAACAGAAGGGTCACCTTTTATCGAGACAGGTACTATCTTGGCCAATTTCCTTATTTTAGGAAAAGTGGCTTTGCTTATGATGTGATGAAATATATGCCTTTTGTTCCGAACGTGCATTAATACAATCTTTCACAATAAAAGTTGTTAAATGAGAGGTAATAATAAAAAAAATATATAAAAAAACTTGTCTAAAAATCACTGACTGAACAATTCTTTATTCGACTAGTTTCGCCTTTTACAGCATTATCAAGAATGAAAAGGCTGTAAAAGGCGAAACTAGTCGAATAAAGAATTGTTCAGTCAGTGATTTTTAGACAAGTTTTTTTATTTTTTTTATTATTACCTCTCATTTAATTATGAACTATCATAGAGTAGATTCATCGTCCATTGAATTTTATAAAAGTTGTTATTTTATAAATACCAGACGTGAGTTTATTAGAGAGTTTCTTGGCAGCAATAACGATGTGATTTCGTGTTATTGAACTGACGTTTAATGATTCCGATAAATCATTAAACGAATTATCCCTAAATGTGCAAAATTTATCTTCATAATTTTAAATACAAGAAAGATCCTGGTGAACAATACAGATGAGAATATAATTATAAAAATAAATGAAGAGTAAATTGAAAAAGTAGGAAAAGTTGAATATTTAGGCATTATTTCAAATGAAAAATTGAGGTTCAATGAATTCACCTGAAATCTGTGTTGAACCATTTCATCCTTTGCGCAACGATGTGCAGTGATTTTTTTTTTGAGTGAATATTGATTTCACACTTTGGACATTGCTGCACTCAACAATTACAGAATGGGGATATGTGAACAATCTCAAAGTCCAGTAGATATACCCCAGTAAAAAATATGCCGAAATATTTGGTAGCTGTTAAACAGAAAATTTTTTGTTACTTATATCTTAATATTCAAAATTAAAATCAATTGCTTATTTGTATGTAATCTGAAAAAGAATGTAATATATGTCAGTGACGTGCATGGATATAATAAAAAAAAACATTGATTGTTTTTACATTCAAAGTTGTAGGCTTACTAAATATGAAAATAGAAATCCAAATAATCTGAAGGATGCAATGGTTTCAATAATTCACCTAGTTTCTCAAGAAGTAACGAGTGAAGGTGTTAAGATATTCAAAATATCTAAGCTTGAGTTGGAGAAGTGAATATCAGATAATAGGATCGGTATATTCAACCGAAATGTTTGATTTTTCGAAATTTATAAGTTTTTGTATAGCTTGTGCTAAATAAATATTATTATTCTCATTAAATTGTAATCACTTCCTGGAACTATTGATACGATATATGACCATTTATTGTTGAATATTCAAGTAAATATGTCGTTTTAAGGTCATCCTTTTGTATTTTAGAAGATGTTCAACGGTTTATTTTTTATCACATTTCTGTGAACATCTATGGAAGTTTGTGAGTGATCAACTGAATGAATGTTTCTCGTTTTCTCATACAATATTCAAGAATAAAACCGACAACCCACACTTCACAAAAAAAATTTTTTTATAACATTATTTCTTCTCAATTCAACTGTTGCACTTCCATAATTTGAAAGATTTTTCAAATATTCAAACCTTGATCATAGTAAGAAGAAAAGTAGAAAAAGATCTTAACAATCATATCATTTTAACAAACCGACTGCAGATAAATATCCAACAACTAATTTATATCTGAATCGATTGATGCACAATTATTGATCGCTTTAATAGCCTATCGAACATATTCCAAAAAATATCCATCAATGTATAATGAATACGATACAATAAAACCCCTACAATGGTGTTTCCACGTTATTATTTATTAAAATCTCTACATTACATATCGCTGTTTTTGGCACTAACAGCACTGGAAAACAAAAAGCAAGACTTCATAGATATATATCACTAAGATTTTGAATAAAATTCCTAAACATTTTGTTTCCTTCAAAATCCCTTTCATGTAACCAGAGAATATCTTCAAGCATTTACTGGTTTTTGGAATACCTATTGTATTAAAATATAACACTGGGTAACAGCAATTTCCTTGTCTTAGATCTGCGACTTCTTTTTGACCAAATTTCGGGCTTTGAATGCAAAAATGTTATCCATTTTTCTCTATCGCGTCAAGTTTTTAAACTACAGGATACCCTCTCGTTACCCTAAAAGTCATACAAAATGGGTCTACAGAGGACCATAAAGTGGGTACTAACCAAACACATTAGAATATTTTATTCATACAGAGGTTATTACAATATTTAAAGTTAAATTGTGTTTATACAAAAAATAAAAAAATATATAAGGGTAAAAATTTTCGCTAATAACTTTTCTTAGAATGTTCAATCTGGGGACATTCTTGCTTGATGCTCCAACAGTAGTCAGCCATCATACTGATATCCCATCTACCTTGATAAATTTGCTCCATGACCTTCAAATCTTGATGGAATCGCTCACCCTGTTCTTCACTAACAGCGCCAAGATTTTCTGGAAAGTTAGCAAGACGTAAATCTTACGTCAATTTCGACGTAATTCTGGTCTTGTGTGTTTTCAAGAAAGTCCTTGACATTACTTTTGAATGCCAACCAAGCATTCTGTTCAAGTTCGGTCATTGTTTCAATGAAACGTTCATCTTTAATAATTTGCCGATTCTGTGGCCCATCAAAGACACCAGCCTTTATCTTCTCATATCACAAGCTAGGAAATTCCGAAATGATATACTTACAACAGTCCTCTTCAGTTGATAAAGCCTTAACAAATTGCTTCATGATACCTAGTTTCATATGCAAAGGAGGAAATATAATGTTTTTTCTGTCGATAAGTGGCTGACTTAGAATGTTTGGATCACCATGTTTCAGGTCAGATCTTGGCGGCCACTTTGACTGCACCCAACGCTTTTCACGAGCTCTGCTGTCCCATATACATAGAAAACAGGGATACTTGGTATATCCGCGTTGTTGGCCAAGAAGGAAACAAATCCATTTTGAGGTCAACACAGATGATCTATTGGTGTAAGTTGTATTGCAACAAATAATGACCTTCTTAATGTCTTCGTATTCTTCATGCAAAATAACTGAATGACCTAATGGGACTGAGCCATATAGTTAATTAATATAATTAATTACCCTATAATACTATTATACATACAATTATAATTTTACTGACATTTTTCAAGGTTTGGAATGGCAAATTTCTAATCAAAAATCAATATTCTCCACAAAACGGCTATTTTTTCAAAAACTATAAAATTAAAAATTAACACACTTGACTTAAGTTTCACTGAATATATGTAAAACCCATTATTAAGGGTACACAATATTACTGAAGTTAATTTGTATACCCATTATCAAGAGTATACAATATAACTTAAGTCAAGTGTGTTAATTTTTAATTTTATAGTTTTTAACATAATGTTTCACTAAGAGATAAGCGAAGCCTCCGTGTCGTTATTTTTTTGCCTATAATCTGCAACCTTGTATTTATGAAAAGCGGCGTGGGGTTGCTCTACATCTTTGAAATTCCAATTTCACAGTAAATTAGAATTTGTCAACAGTTTTGTAAAAAGAAAAGATGTTGTTTTCAAGCCATGGTGGATAGCTTCTTATGAGCGAATTTTATCAGTTGGTAACTCATTTGGAAAAAGCGTAGATTGACATCAGAAGTATAATTATCATATAACAAATTTCATACATTTTAGATATATTGCTGATGAGCACATCGAAAATGTATTACGAAAATTATAACTTTTAAGTTTGATAGATATTTATAAAAAGTAAATTTAATGAAAAAATGTAAGATACGAAAATTTATTATGAAAAAAAACCATTATGTTAGAAATTTCTGGGTACACACAGATTAAAAAGTAACAGGTCGAAACTTGGTAGTTTCTACTTATCCTATTCCCACTTATCTTCATCAGATCGTAGTTCGAAAAGTATCAGAACTTGTATACCGATAATTTCAATATGATCATCAATTTTATACTGATTCATTCAGTATGACAACAGAATGAATAATGGGTGATATTCATACGAAATATATCAATATGTCAGTTGATAAAGAAAATTGACTTCATTTTGGTGAAACATCAACAAATACATTGATGAAATACTAAAACACTTAATATTATAGTCCGGTATGGTCTAGTGGCTAGGATACCTGGCTTTCACCCAGGAGGCTCGGGTTCGATTCCCGGTACCGGAAAAGTATTTTTAGAACCTGCTGGCCGGTATAGTGACCCGTATCTCTTGACTTTCTGGTAATAGTGGGTTCGATTTTCACCGAATCTTGAGCCGTATGGAATCTTCTGTAGGCCCAACGAAGTTAAATAGGCCTCGGACCTCTGTTTTTAGAACAATGAGTATAATAACAATAACTTCCTCATAAATTTTCAAAAAACTCTACATGTCTCGCGGGCTATTGGTCCATTAGCAATAGTTAATACAATTGAGTTATGTTAAATTCCCGATTGAACAGTCTGTTGATTCAGAAAAAAATTTAAGTATTTCCAATTGAGCAAGATGTAAAATGTTTATTTTTTTAAGATTGAATCACTGAAGAAACTGAAATGTATCAATTACATTTTTCATTAATGAAGGAGAACGCTATTTATTTTGGATCGTTTGCGCAAGTTCAAAATAAAATAACATGCTCTCCAATGAAGATGAGGCAAACGATTAAATACATATGAATGTAACAAATTAGTCAGACGCTGCAGTTGAACTAAATGCACATTTTATTTTCGCTTTATCATTGCAGCAGCAGGAAATGTAACAGGTAGGACAGGAAAACAAATAGCTGGATATATTTTGCATTTTGATGTCTCTATCGTACATTCAATGAAAAACATTTATCCGCTTCTGTAGAAATTTATGGACGATAGAAATCACCTTGAGGTTCAGATCTAGTGGATTTCATATAAAAGCTATTGGCATAAGTTTACGCTCATTTGTGAATGCCAGAGAAATTCCAGACGAATACATTATAGTAACTTGTTGACATGTATGACAACAGAATTTGGCAGAATTTCCTTTGATTCCATTATATTATTACTTAATCAGTCAAACAATAACAGCCATAAGATTAGTAGTTTTATGTCGATTATTTTTGTTGAGGTCTTTTGATCTATTTGGCACAAGATTGATATATTTTCAATTTCATACCTGATAGAGTAGTAAACTCGTATTTTAATTGAAAACTGAGAAATTCAAGAGTTTCTTATGTTTCTGTATGAAAGCAATTATATCTCTATTATTATATATATATATATATATATATATATATATATATATATATATATATATATATATATATATATATATATATAAAAATAAGGTTTATCAGGTATGAAAATGGAGTGAAGAAATTTACGGTATTTATTTGCAATTTACATTGCTTGTTTTTGTGACAGCCGTTTACATATGTTTCAAGCAAATTGGCTATCATCAAACGGCGTAGTTCAAGTTATTAGATGTTCAAACTTGGATGTTGATTGAAAAAAAAACACAGAACAAAACAACACAAAATTCAACGTGAGGAATCTACATCATTTTTGGTTTGAATTGAGTATCTTGGGTACGAGTTATCACGACTCTTATTTTTAGACTGAATCAATGTCTACCTGCGATGCGATATTTATACCTAGAAATTTTGTACCGACAATAAGATAAATTAAGAACAAGGTTTATCAGGTATGAAAATGGAGTGAAGAAATTTACGGTATTTACCTGCAATTTACGTTGCTTGTTTTTGTGACAACCGTTTACATATGTTTGAAGCTAATTGGCTATCATCAGAGCGGCGTATTTCATGTTATTAGATGTTCAATATATATATATATATATATATATATATATATATATATATATATAGTTCAAAATTTAACGAATTATTCATACTTACTAGTAAGTACTGAGACACCTAATCGAAATATTACAAATAAAACTCTCAGGGATCTGTCTACACAAATGTTGTCAACGAGAACGAACCTATCAGTTTTAAGGATGAATATTAAGTGCGCTTCAAAAAAATCATCGATCTTGTTAAATGATAATAGAATACAATTGTTTCCTCATTATTATGAATCATCAGTACGTATTTAATCAATCAATCAAGAATCAATCACTTTCAAAATGCCCGTGGACTTTCCATTCGAACACCACATAAATCTCTCTGCTATGTATAAGAATTAAATGGTACAATGTCTAATCGCTGCAGATCACGCCCCGGCGGGTAAAACGATGGCTAGTTTCAAGATTCAAGAATCATTCATACTAGTGAACATATCTAACTCTATTTCTATTAAGAGTCTCTGTATACTGAGACTCTTAATAGAAATATTTCAAATAAAACTCTCAGGGAGCCGTCTAAACAAATGTCACCGAAAACGAATCTAACACTTTCGAGAGTGAATATTCAGTGCGCTTCGAAAAAATCATCGATCTTGTTGAATGATTATAGGGTAGATTTCTAAATACATGATACTAGAAACATGTAACCTATTATCATTCAACAAGATCCACAATTTTTTCGAAGCACGCTTAATATTCACTCTTGAAAGTGATAGGTTCGTTGACAACATTTGTGTAGACAGTTTCCTGAGAGTTTTATCTGAAATATTTTTATATTTCGATTAAGAGTCTCAGTATTTACTTGTATGAATGATTCGTGAAACTTGAAACTAGCTACTTTTTGCTCACCAGTGCGTGATATGACGTGATTAGGTTGGGACCATTCTCACACATTGCAGACAGATTTCTCTAGTGTTCGAATGAAATGTACAGGAAACCTCACTTACTCACACTAATGTTGGCATGAGTAGGAATCTAGAACGCTAAGTAAAGTTTATTCGGCTTTTCTTCGATAGAGGGAGCTCACGTGAATATTCACAAAGTGTTGTTCCCCTCATTCGGATCTAGGACCTGTGGGCGTTTTGAAAGTCATTGATTCTTGATTGATTGATTAAATACGCACTGATGATTCAATCCGTATCAACGAATTGTATCCTATTCAACATCATTCAACAACATCGATTACTTTTCTGAAGCGCACTTAGTATTTACTCTCGAAAATGATAGGTTCGTTTTCGTTGACAACATTTGTGTAGACAGCTTCCTGAGTGTTTTATTTGAAATATTTCGATGAATAGTCTTAGTATATATATATATATATATATATATATATATATATATATATATATATATATATATATATATATATATATATATTTATTGCCTGTTTAAGATAGTTTATTTTGAATGTTTTCAGAAATAACAGGCTTCTTTTGATATGAAAAACTTTATTCTCGTTGACGTTTCGTTATATATCACAGCTTTGTCAAAACTAATAAATTGAATTTAATGAATTACTATAGAGAACAAGTGTCAAACTTATTTTTTAGAAAAATCAAATTAGTTTTTTGTATTTCCACATATTAATTTTTAGTATCAGAGGAATATTTCTGGCTTAGCATTCGCTTCGGAAGTTTTAGTCTTCTTCACCATGAGGAAACCTCTGAAAAACTCATGGTAAGCCAGGTGATTCTAATAAGTGTGATTTATTTATACATATATACAATTACATAGTTGAGTTTTATACTTATAAAGAATATGTATATTAATTGGTTTATGTGTGTGAAATTGAAGGTAGATCTGGAAAAAATGGTGATTGTTGTGTATTCATTTTATGAGTGTTAAAATGTGTTTAAATTACACTATAAAATGCTATATAGGACAAACATCACAAAATCTCGAAGAGAGAATCAAAGCGCATAAATACGCAAAAACTCAAATAACAGCATTACATAAACATAAAATAACAGAAAAACGCGATTTTGATTATAAAAATACGATGATTTTAGCAACTGATAAAGACAAAAAATGTAGAGAAATTTTAGAAATGCTACACATTCGTAAAAATTTGGAAAACACAGTAAATGAAAGAACAGACATTATAAATCTTAATTCTATTTACAACGATTTGATAAACCTTACAAATAACACACATAAAACGAATACACAACAATCACCTCTAACATCACATCTCAAAACTCATTTTTTCCAAATCTACCTTCAATTTCACACACATAAACCAATTAGTTTACATACTCTGCATAAGTATAAAACTATGTAATTATATATATATATATATATATATATATATATATATATATATATATATATATATATATATATATATATATATGTATAAGTAAATCACACTTATTAGAATCAACTGGCTTACCATGAGTTTTTCAGAGGTTTCCTCATGGTGAAGAAGACTAAAACTTCCGAAGCGAATGCTAAGCCAGAAATATTCCTCTGATACTAAAAATCAATATGTGGAAATACAAAAAAACAATTTGATTTTTCTAAAAATAAGTTTGACATTTGTTATCTAGAGTAATTCATAAAATTCAATGATTCATTAGTTTCGACAAAGTTGTGATATACAACGAAACGTCAACGAGAATAAAGTTTTTCATATTAAAAGAAGCCTGTTATTGCTGAAAACATTCAATATATATATATATATATATATATATATATATATATATATATATATATATATATATATATATATATATATATATATATATATATATATATATATATATATATTTGTGTGTGTGTTTGTATATGAGTGTGTATTAGTTCGAGTTTTAATGGTTCGAAAGTTATTGCATTCCTATTTCTCCGTATTTCTAAATATTCCGAAGAACTTTTTCGTTCACTTCAGCAGCATAATATAAGATAATTTGTTCTACAATATCATTTTCCTTCAATTATAAGCATAGTTCAAAAATAGATTCTCCATATATATCGTTCGAAATTGGTCAATAAAAATAAGTGTTATAGTATCTGCAGTGTTAAGCCTGTTTCTCCACTGTAAGCACAATCATTGCTTACAGTAGAAAACACATTTCTATGATGTCTTGATTCTTTTTAAATCTTTTTTTTATTTTGATTTTATATCAATGAATTTTTAGAGTGTAACGTTTTCGCTTCATTCTTTATCTAGCTAAAGACCTGATTTCTCGTTTTAACTTAAACAATGCATCCGTTTTTTCTATTTATAGGTGTGAAATAGGCCGTTTATAAGATTACAAAGAACATGATTTTCGATTGTTCGTTTTTTATAGTTTATTTTCATGCAAAAAGTTTATAACCACGTCACTGTGAATTCCTGACATGCTCGTGAAAAATATATTTTATATTTGAATTGAATGCATAGATTCTGTCTAGAACATGATAAATGCAACACTATAAACCCGATTTGCTACATTCATAGCCATCATCGATGTCCCCAATCTTTCATTATTT
Organism: Henosepilachna vigintioctopunctata; assembly: GCA_030704895.1. Classification (NCBI taxonomy): domain Eukaryota; kingdom Metazoa; phylum Arthropoda; class Insecta; order Coleoptera; family Coccinellidae; genus Henosepilachna; species Henosepilachna vigintioctopunctata. The sequence goes on along the minus strand of JARQZJ010000064.1, from coordinate 4,627,837 downwards.
GAATACAATGACAAATTCACTCCAGAATTCGCCGGATCACCGGAATATCTTATGTTGGCATATCTGATATCTCGCGAAAGTGCTAATTCGAAAAAGCTGTCTTTAATATGATGGAAAATAAAAAGAGCAGAATATTATAACAAGCGGAACCTTCTCATCGTCCACGAAATCGTGCAGCCCACCCTAAAATTACTGATGATTATACGTTACGAGTTAAATTGAGTCGGAGTTTTGGCGTTGTGGCTTCCAGCGAAAGATTTTATCTCGGCTAGGACCGCCGCACGACAACTACTGCCAAATTTTACGGTACGGGCAATGTTTTTCGTAAATTTTATTTGTTTTCGTCCGATATAAAAACTATCTTTATCTATTTTAAACAACTTAATCAATAGATGAATACTAATTTTAGGAAGTATAAAATTAGAGACAAGACTGAAGAATTAGATTTAGTTATAGCTGCGGGACAGAATCGAATGGCGACGTGATTCTTTCATCTCATATTTTGTAAAATATAGTGATAATATGTTCATCGTTTCATTTTAGTGGTTCACATAAATTATTGCTCATTATTCACCCCAGTTACTTGAGTAGTACTGAATATAAATATTGAATTGTATTGGCGTTTACTTTATGTAAATCCATTATAATTGAAAATAAGATGAAATTCAAACACTTGAACTTATGTGATTTACACTCTTATTGAAAAGAAAGCATAACGCGTTTCGTCGTTATAAACGACTTCTTCAGATGCTAATAGAATATTGTCTGAGTATATATAGATAATCTTGCAGGGGAGCTGTTTGCTCAAACAATTTTCTATCTCTGACAGGGTTATACATGTATCATAGTCTGAAGTTTCTGATAGACCACTAGGACCTCTGTGATATCCAATAAAATCTTAACAAAACGTGAAGGGTTAATCAATACATTAACCCCTTATACGGACTAACATTATCTCAGAATAATGCACTATACATTAGTATCAAAATATTCAATGCTTTACTCAAGAGTCTATTATGTACACTCGATGGGGAGTGGTACTTTCAGAAAATAATTTACTGTTTTCTAGTAAAAAATGAACCTTATAACATGAAGGGGTATCTGAAGTACTGTTAACAAGGGAGGAACATTCGGTTAGACTTATGATCCCCTTATGGATGAATCAAAATGTATTTGTTTTCTATTCACTCAATCCATATGCTGACATGTTTTCTTGTCTTTGTTCCTATTGTATATTTGATGATATGAGACAATAATTATTTTTATTGTTTCATTAAAGTTCACCGTCACTTTTTTGAGGCAAAATAATTGGTTCATAGGTCCTCTGAAAACCACAAATTTTCTCTTAAGGCGGTTCATATGTGTTTAGCAATTTGGACAAATCGAACTCAACTGTTATTCTTCATATATATTTTTCACATTTTGACTTTTAATCATACAGTTTTAATCGAACCTTCAGGATAATATCGAGTACCTGCTCGATACTTACACGTTTTTGACATCCTGTCTGTAAATGAAATTCATCCGTTCATTTTTGCACACTTGAAAACAAAAGAGCAGATTCCTTGTAACTTTCAACAACTTGAGATAAATTTACGATGGCAATAAAGTGTCCAAAGTGGGGAATGCCAGTAAAATATTCCAATTTATCTACTTTAACGAAATACACACACACAAGTCTATTTCAAATATCCGTTTAAATTAAACTATTGATCTGATTAAGGCGAATCTTGACATTCACTTTTGTAACATGCGTGCCAACAAAGCACTACAATCATTTTATTTTTATCAAGACCTTCTAGTTTTTTTCAGACCAAGACTTTTTTTCTGGCCTTCGTAAAAAATGTTCTGTTATACTCTTAAGGCATGCAGTCATAAATAGCTCTTCAGCTCAATGTTAAATGAATAAATACTGCAAAAATGCATTGATTTAGTTTAAATTTGATATTTCCTAAAAGCGATCAAGTTATGCCCGTTGATGTTTCTGAAATTATTTCCATAATGCAATTTCGCATCCATAATGCAAAATAATTTCAATAATCTTTTGATAGCTTTTATCTATTATGGGAATTTACAAAAGAAAATTTGTAACAATTCCATTTAATTTAAAATACAGCTCCTGTAGCATCACCAATTGATTTACTAAGCCGTCTCAATATAATTCCTCATTCAATGATCAGTGGCGTAACGTAAAAAAAAGACTGGACATAATGTTACATGTCCAGTCTGTACATAGATCTCAATATATATATATATATATATATATATATATATATATATATATATATATATATATATATATATATATATATATCGAAATATCGAAATATTTCAAATAAAACTCTCAGGGAGCTGTCTACACAAATGTTGTCAACGAGAACGAACCCATCACTTTCGAGAGTGAATATTAAGAGCGTTTCGAAAAATTCATCGATCTTGTTGAATGATAATAGGATACAATTGTTTCATCATTATTATGAATCATCAGTCCATATTTAATCTATCAATCAAGAATCGATGACTTTCAAAACGAACATAGGTCCCATACCAAATTAAGAGAAGTTCTAGAGAGTGAAATACTCACGTAGGCTCCTCTATCGGCGAAAGGACGTATAAACACTCCCTAGCGTTCAAGATTCCTACTCATGACAACAAGAGTGCGAGTGGAAGGCTTTGTAGATATTTCATTCGAACACAACAGAAAATTGTCTGAAATGTGTAGGAATGATCCCATGCCTAATCGCTCCAGATCACGCCCAGGCGGGCAAAAGTGTAGCTGGTTCAAAGATTCACAGGTAATTCAATACTAGTAAATACTGAGACTCTTAATCGAAATATCGAAATATTTCAAATAAAACTCTCAGGGAGCTGTCTACACAAATGTTGTCAACGAGAACGAACCCATCACTTTCGAGAGTGAATATTAAGAGCGTTTCGAAAAATTCATCGATCTTGTTGAATGATAATAGGATACAATTGTTTCATCATTATTATGAATCATCAGTCCATATTTAATCTATCAATCAAGAATCGATGACTTAAATATCTACAAAGCCTTCCACTCGCACTCTTGTTGTCATGAGTAGGAATCTTGAACGCTAGGGAGTGTTTATACGTCCTTTCGCCGATAGAGGGAGCCTACGTGAGTATTTCACTCTCTAGAACTTCTCTTAATTTGGTATGGAACCTATGTTCGTTTTGAAAGTCATCGATTCTTGATTGATAGATTAAATATGGACTGATGATTCATAATAATGATGAAACAATTGTATCCTATTATCATTCAACAAGATCAATGAATTTTTCGAAACGCTCTTAATATTCACTCTCGAAAGTGATGGGTTCGTTCTCGTTGACAACATTTGTGTAGACAGCTCCCTGAGAGTTTTATTTGAAATATTTCGATATTTCGATTAAGAGTCTCAGTATTTACTAGTATTGAATTACCTGTGAATCTTTGAACCAGCTACACTTTTGCCCGCCTGGGCGTGATCTGGAGCGATTAGGCATGGGATCATTCCTACACATTTCAGACAATTTTCTGTTGTGTTCGAATGAAATATCTACAAAGCCTTCCACTCGCACTCTTGTTGTCATGAGTAGGAATCTTGAACGCTAGGGAGTGTTTATACGTCCTTTCGCCGATAGAGGGAGCCTACGTGAGTATTTCACTCTCTAGAACTTCTCTTAATTTGGTATGGGACCTATGTTCGTTTTGAAAGTCATCGATTCTTGATTGATAGATTAAATATGGACTGATGATTCATAATAATGATGAAACAATTGTATCCTATTATCATTCAACAAGATCGATGAATTTTTCGAAACGCTCTTAATATTCACTCTCGAAAGTGATGGGTTCGTTCTCGTTGACAACATTTGTGTAGACAGCTCCCTGAGAGTTTTATTTGAAATATTTCGATATTTCGATTAAGAGTCTCAGTATTTACTACTATATATATATATATATATATATATATATATATATATATATATATATATATATATATATATGTGTGTGTGTGTGTGTGTGTGTGTGTGTGTGTGCATTCTTACAGCTGTCGTTAGAGAATAGAAAACAGAACCGCAAATAATAATATACACACACAGATACACATTTTCTTTAATTGAAAGCATAGCCCATTGCCCTAATAATACATTTGAGAACAAGGGTATTCTAATGCATGTAGTTTAAATCAAATTAATTAAACTCGTCTGAGGGACCAGCTTACGCGCATCCATATTGGACATACTAAAGTTTTCTCTCAAAAATGATGAGTGATTTGCTTTCATTTTGGAAAGCAAATATTGTAATTATATATATATATATATATATATATATATATATATATATATATATACTTCGATAAAATACATAATTATATATATTAGTTACATAAATTAAATATACTTTCTAGACATATTCTTCAATGACACAAACTTTACAAACTTCATTTGATGCGAAATTTGAGGTTGGTGTTTTGATAACTTCGTTTATATTTGGGCGTAAAAACGATAATGCTGCTCCCATTTTATGATCTAGATTCAAAAGTCCGGAAATTTTTTCGTTTTTCTATTCATCATAGCAGAAAATCTGTACTCGCACCAATAAGATGTAAAAACACATAATTTTTTATTTTTTTGTGAAATTTACACTTGCTTCTCGTGATATTGTCGAATAATCGAATCTACGATCAATCCAAAACGAATCAACTGTTTATTCTTGATATTTTGAAATTAAGTCTCGGTTATCTCCCTCTGAAATAATTTTTCTTCTTTTTCTGTCAATGTCACCCTTTTGGAACTGATTCAATTTTTTCAAACTACCTCGTTGTGATTTATTCTTCGATAAAGTAATTTTTCTTTGAAATCACAATAATTTATACGCAGAGGTTGAAATATTTTTTGGCTTGATATATCATGTTTTGTCGTCAGATCAGCAAAATCAATTATATAAATATAAATACTTTATCTTGTATATTAATTATATCAATATTTATTATCTTGTATTAACTTTATTTTAATATATAAATACTTTTATCTTGTTTTTTAATTCAATAAATAAACTTCCGTGTACAGTAATAGAGATTCATAATGAACTGTCTATATTTCTTCTCGATGCAGATCCAGAGAGCAAAATGCATTTTCCAAAAGTCTCCTTCGCTATTTTACTGTATACATCCGTAAAATTTGGCGGTACACAATAAAGTGCCGCAGCACAGTGGTTGACAATCACAGCTCTAGATAATGGGGTAACAGCCCTTAACTATATATAATTTAAAAAATTTCTTGTGGAATCAATTAAGCTTTTGTATTATAAGATCAAAATGTACTGCAATTTCGTTTCGTTTTTATATGTATCATATTTGGTGAGTTGGTATTATTTTAATTGAAAACTTGATTATTCTTCAAGACTCAGAAAGTGATTGAAATCTACAAACACTGTTTATCTTTTAGAAATTTGTGGCTTTCTAAACGTGGACGGTACTTTTTCCAGCTGGCTGCTAAAGTTTTCTTTAATATTATTGAATTATTTGTAATTCGTACGTACATACACGTTTCTACATAAAACTTGTAGGAGTGTGTTGTGTTATGGTGCAAAAGTATATTTGAGATAAATTTTTCATTGTCTACTAGTTATTGCTATTTGAACTGTGTAAAAATTTTCCCCTGTTGTTATCGATGTTGAAGTCTCTTTGCATGAAGATTAATTTAAAACCAGTTTCTTTAAGTATTTTTCTTCCAAATGTAATTGCATTAGCTGAAGGCCTTCTTCCAAGTCGTGATATATTGAAATTACTTCGAGACAATACTTGAACATAAGTCACACTCTACATACACAATTTTCACGAAGCAGCCGTAGGTTAGAGTAGTATATTAGACGCATATTTAGAAACCTTAACTTTCCTTTGACATTCACTTCACTTTACTGGAAACGAATGTTTGTGCATTTCCAAATTACATTGAAATTAGAGAAATTATTAGCATCCAATGAATGTAAGATTGATCTAACTGACTCACTAAACACATATTCAAAATTGCAGATGAATATGAAGACGTCTACATTGTATGTTTTATAGACCAAAACACAGAGTGTAGAAGGTTTCATGAATATTTAAACTTGAACATGAGGTCAATTGTTCTAGTATTGATACAAATTATAAATTCATTCTATTTACATAAATATAGATTATCCTATATTTATATAAATATACTTATCCTATTATAGGAATTATATATTTCATTCTGCTGATAAGAGTAAAAGTCGGAGCGAATTCTGGATATGTGTTATTCTATATTAATATTTTTGAAGTTTTGCTATGTTTAGCAACATCTCACTTTTTTATACTCATTACAGAATTGACGATTCATCATTGAAGCTGTTAATCGAAAAATGTTGAATATATAAAGAAATTTAGAGAAATCAGGAAGGAATTAAATAATAATAATAATAATAAAATTTATTGAGAAACATTCCTTACATTGTAAAATTACATTCATTTCAATTGATACAATAATTACAACTAAGAGAAATGCTCTCAAAAGGACCGAATTCAGTTTGGAGTCTGATCTTCCATTCAGCCTTCGAGCAAAAATATTGGTTCATTTTATGCATAGGAATGAGTAGCACAACCCTGTTCCTTGTTGAATACTCATGATTACTATTCAATTTAATAAACCTATCTTCATTTTCTTTAACATATAACAAACATCTATAAATATATAAAAACGGTAAGGTGAGTATGTAATTATTAATGAAGATAGGTTTACAAGATGTTCGCTGATGAATATTGAATATTAATCGAAGTATTCGCTTCTGTGTAATAAACACCCTATTTATTTCTGTAGAGCAGCCCCACAGCAGAATATTATAATTTAGATGACTATATACAAGACTGTATTACACATTCATAGTACAGTTTCTAGGTACGATGTTCTTGATTCTAGAGATTGCCGAAAATGAGTTACTCAATTTTTTACATAAGACCTCAATGTGTGATGTCCATCATAAATTTCTGTCTACATATATTCCAAGAAACTTTGTTGATTGGGATGATGATATAGTGTTGTCCACATATTTAACATCCAAGGTACTAATTCCATTGCCCTTCAGACAAAACTGAACTCATACAGTTTTGTCAACGTTCACCATCAGATTGTTCATTTGACACCAACTTACAAACTTCCTCACAATGCATTCACATGCCTCCAGAAGTACTTCAGGAGTCCTGCCAGAAACAATCACCGATGAATCATCGGCAAATAGTGTCACCAAAATAAACCAAAATATATTTCAGATATTTTAAATTAATTTTAAACTTGCAGAAACTATGAATGTGAAAGTTAAAATGAACAATATGTAACTGAAATAATTGAGGCAATACAGTAATCAGATAGGCTGATAGGGCTTCATCAAAATTCACAATAAATTGCAAGAAATAAGTAATAGAAAGTAAAACAAAAATAGAAACTTAAAAACTATCTTGAAATGAAGTAACATTTGAAGATGAAAAATTTCATCAATAATATTTTGATATATTATTTGAAAAAAAGTAGATATTGGGATCTTTCATAATTTAGGAACACTAATAATATGTCAGAATATTCGGGTTTAATATTCAGGATATTATAATCTATAATTTCTATCAAATAAAAACACGTAGCTTGGTTTCACAAAATTTATAATAAATACTTGACAATTGTTTCAGGGTATTACTCCATTTTCAAGAGTTAATTTGAGTTTAACTGAGTTCAACTTTTGAAAATGGGCTAACACCTAACAACCGAAATAATTGTCAAGTACTTATTATATATTTTGTGAAACCAAGCCAAGTGTTTTCATTTAATGTATTGAACAATGTTTCACCAAGGGATGCACGAACATTCAATCAACTTTATTAATCTATAATTATTCAGGTATTCTGATATGTATAATTCAGTTATTCAATGAAAAACATTAATTTATTAATTTTCTAAAAAATAAAACAATTTAAATGATAAAATATAAGACCTTAACAAACCTTACGTTTCAGAAACGACACAGTTCAGTTCGGCACTATCTACTTTCCGTCATTCAATGATTTTTTATCCTCAAGTCATGAAAAATCCATAGCAAGTAAATCCAAAACAGAAGTATGTAGTTTCTCAATAAAGTTTTTGAAGCATTTCTTTAATATTTTGATATTCATCAGCTATATAACCACATACTGCGATTTATGAATATATTCAATGACATTACGATTTCATTGATTAAATTCGAGCGAATTCATTCGAAAGTGTTAAGAAAGGTTTTTGTGCTTGCCCTGGAAATCTTGTACCCTCTGGCATTTTGTAAGCAAGCATTTTGTATAAACAAAAAAATTAATAGCAAATTATTGATATGATTTGTGGTAATGATAATGATTTCGAAATATAAAGTGAACATGCACTATACATTAGCTTGTGCACTGAATGACTCGCTATATTCAGTAGTGAGTAGTATATTCAGAACAAGTAGTGAACTTTATAAATTTCACAACTTTGCAACCGAATCCATTGAATAAACCAGTTGATGGTAAAATATCGAAAGTTGTAGTTATTTTCACAAATACAAATATTAGATTTTATCAGAGTTAGGTATTTCTGACAAGTGTAGCACTTCAAAACAAAACAATTCAAGAAACAAAATATGTACATTCAATTTTCTATGTATGATCGTAAAACCTCATTTCCATCTATTTGTAAACACAGATATTTGAAGATAATTTCATATATTCAAATGATAATGATGTAACTTATGGTTAAATTGAAATCAAATGAAATCAACGAAAATAAGTAAATCACTATACTAAAGTTACGCGGTACTGAATTCTATATGCGATCTCAAGGATTTTGATGTTATCAAATTATGAAGAATATTAAAAATTATATCAAGAAGAATAAGAATTATATCAATTAATGATAAAATTTATAATAGTATCTTTATTAGCTTTTGGCTAGTTTTTACAAAATTTAACATAAGTTCTTATATTACCTTATGTGCATCTATCTACTCAATAAAACATGATGTCTCAATCGTTTTTTAAGTATAAATACATTTTGTGATAACTACACAATCTGGTAATTGATTATATAACAAGAGACCACCGACAAAAGAGAGTGGGATTGTTCTAGTGTGACTTTCCTTTATGATATTCTTCCTGAATTCGAATGATATCATAGTGGGCCTTTCAACCAATGGTGCCAACAAGCATTTTGGTGCTAAATTATTTACAATTTTATATATGAATATTGAGATGGACTCATAAATCAAACGTTCTAAACACTAAGACAATTCAGTCTTTTCAATATATTTTGCATTGCAGTGTACCTATTAAAATTTAATAATATTATTATAAATTTATTCTGTAATTCTACTTATGATACATACAATTGAATTGTGAAAAGATTAATGCATTACTGATCAACCGTATGGCCCACCCTGTTAATTTATAAGATAGTCTAATCAAAAACCATTATTTTTACCCAATTTTCTACAAATTATAACCACATGCTGACTGAGATTCAAGTATTGCTTCAAAGTAATCCCTAGGTATATAAATGAGAGATAATAATAAAACTTGTCTAAAAATCACTGACTGAACAATTCTTTATTCGACTAGTTTCGACTTTTACGGCATTATCAAGAAACGTCATTATCATTATTTCAGATTCCAAAACAGAATATATTTACAGAATTGAGGTCTACCTATGGGTCTCCCCTAAGCCTGTTATTAGCGGACATATTCATGGACAACATGGAAACCACAATTTTAGAATCGGAGATATCAAAAAAACATATAATTTTTGGTACCGCTATGTGGATGACATCTTAGCTGGGTTTAGTGGAACAGACCGACATATCAGTTCATACCTGACATATCTAAATTCATTACAATAGAAGATCATATTCACGGTAGAAAAGGAACAGAATAATTCGTTGAATTTTCTTGACCTTACAATTTCTTAACTAGTCGAATAAAGAATTGTTCATTAAGTAATTTTTAAACAAGTTTTATTATTACCTCTCATTTAAATATGAACTATCACAGAGTAGATTCATCGTCCATTGAATTTATTAATAACGCTAGGTATATGATTTCACACAGCCTCTCCACACTACAATTGTGTATTTCGACTTCAAAGATGTTTTCATTATATATTTTAATATTATGGAGGTTATCATATACCATAAATTTTGTTTTACCTACAATTGCTTGACAATATCTTCAAGGTGAAATTAATTGGACTTTAGTTTGACGTTTGCACGTTGAATCAATTGTTAAGAAATTAGTGAAATTCTAACAAAGCATATTCCACCAAGATATCAGCAATTATTAATCGATTGGGCAGATACTTGATGAAAATCTAAATACATAATTTAAATGAAACTAAGTAGTTTTTCAATTTTCACTATAATTAATTCAAAACATGACAATATCGTTTCGCCAACACAGTGGCTTCATCAGATGTTGATGATAAACTGAGCTATTAAATTGTGAACTGCGTATATTCATCCTGAAGTGCGTGGGGTGGGAATGACCATAGAACACTAACTTTCTTTTAAAAGGGGATGACTATAGAGCATATTTTTTTTGAATTGTGGGGGATGACCATAGAATACTTTTCTTCGATTGCATTTTTACTGGAATAAATTTGATAACGGAGAATTATTCATTAAAACTTGATCATTTAATAAACTGTTCGATTTCTTCCTCTTATTGATTTCCATGGCTTCTAACAGGGTTAGTTTATAACATTTTCACTCTGTATGCAATATTTTAAAGTTGTTGTTTGAGACATGGTTCTCTTCTAAAAGATGTGTTGCATACGTAGAATCGGTTTTACTTTTTGCAAAGCATCTTTGGTGTTCAGATATTCTAAGGTTGAAATTCCTGCCAGTTTAGCCAACATATACTTTGGGACAAGTACCGCAACTCAACTCATAAATACCCGATTTATCATCAGGCGAAATTTTATCTTTCACATTTCTGATGTGTCTATCCACGGTATTCTGGATTTTGAAAGCTATCGTTAAATTTCTATCAGATAAAAACTTCGAGATTTTGGATACGGGGTTGCCTAAATACGTTAATGTTCTGAAATGTTTTTGGCTATCTGTTACTTTAGGATATACTTGGGAAATGGCCTTATTATGTAACTTTTTTCATAAAATGTTATCGACGAAACAATGATGATATCCATTATTTTGTGCGATCTGCTTAATGATGTTCAATTCATGAGTATAATTATCTGCTTTATTAAATGATCAAGTTTTAATCAATAGTTCTCCGTTATAAGGAAAGTATTCTATGGTCATCTCCCACAATTCAGAAGAAATATGTTCTATAGTCATCCCCCTGTAAAAGAAGGACAGTCTTCTATGGTCATTCCCACCCCACGCACTTCCCGATAAATATACGCAGTCCACAATGTAATAACTCAGTTTATCATCAACATCTGATGGAGCCACTGTGTTGGCGAAACGATATTGTCATCGAAATCGAAAAACTAATTAGCTTTATTTAGATTATATATAAGCAATTCATTAATTGGACTTTAGTTTGACACATTGAATCAATTGTTAAGAAATTGGTGAAATTCTAACAAAGCATATTCCACAAGATATCAGCAATTTATTAATTCACTCTGATTAAAAATTTGCAGATATTTAAATAATCCTCAAATCACTAAAGACGCACGAGGGTTGTTTTATGTTGAGGTAGCTGCATCCTGGTTGTTTTTCTGTTCTTTTTCAAAACCATAAATAAGCAAATAGAAGCTATGACCATTTTAGAAATTATTGGTCATTCAAGTCATCTGAAATCAAATTCTACATGAACGTTGATTACATGAGTTGACTATTTTTGTCAATTCTAGGCCTTTGTTGCAGAATGAGTGAAAAAATCAGTAATGAAAAATCGAAATTTGTGGATATGTCAATAATTTTGAAATATCAAAATATACACGTGGGTGGGCATGGTAAGCTTGTCGTAAGACTGGCACAACTTGGGCATACAGAGTATGGTGCTACCAAGTGTTGCATTTTATATAACCGCCAGTTGCCGACATCGCCTCGACTGGTGAGGAGCGCCTAGACCTGTACCCGTTAGGATGTGAAGCTACTACAGAGCGACCTCACTCCGATACTTCAAATCGCGCGGTGCCATTTTCGTTTATTATTTTAATAAATGCCGTTTATTCTGCGTTTATATTACCTGTGCAGCTCGATTATGGAAGGAAGCGACAGTTTATTTTCGTTCCACACTCATATTTACGCAATGCTCTTTTAACAAACACCCGCAAGAAATAAATTTTTTTCACACACATATCGGAATAACAAACTTCTCCGCTTTTAATAGATTTCGGGATTGACATAAAATTTTGAATCGGGCGTAATTTATTCAGGTGCATTGGAGTCTTTTAATGTGAAAATTGTGAATAAGTGGTGCGACTGGAATATTTGAGTGTTTAGAAAAGTTGCCAGAGGGATTGCATCTGTGGTGTGTCATCTCGAGATTTGTATACCTTCGTCTTAACGAAAAGTCTTACTCCCTACGGGTAAGTTAAACAGAATTATTTATCGAGTAAGTCGAAGATTGTAAATATCTTAATTAAATCGTCCGTTGTTTACTTGATCTTATTTTTGTAAGCTGAGTACGGAAAAAATCTCCACCCACGCAAATACTGAGTTTGGTTGTTGCGCTTCATTGGACGACTAATTCTAACGTTCAACGGAAAAAATTCTGTGTTTATTTCGAATAACATACAATTAGGAATAAAAGTAAACTGTCTCTCTTCTCTCAATTAACGGTAATAATCCGAAAAACCCACCCTGTTGACTGAGTTTTTCTTGGTCGATATTTTTTTAATACTGATTGTCCTTTTAGATAATCTCATCAGAAATCTGTCGTAAATTTTTCTTATCGAATGGTAAACACACTTTGCGTAATAAGTATCAAACGTTTCACACCTATTGAAAAAGTTCCCTAGTGTTACTTTTACTTTAACTTTACACTTATTTTGGTGAATGTTTTGATTCATTTCCAATTTCTTCTTCCCATTTAAATTTTTTTCCTGTAATATTTAAACCTGTTAAATATTCTTCATACCTACCAGAATTCATAACTGATTTCTGCAAAACAGACACCATAAACATAAACGTATTTCAACAAAAAATACATATAAACAAATCACGCACATAATAAATAGTTGCTCTTATTGAATAATAATAATAATAATAATATATATTTTTAGCATTAGCTATTTCAAAATCATATATACATTCAGGTTCAAAATATATTATTTACAATTATATGTTTAAAACGAACTTAGCTAATTTACGCTTGAATACCTTATGGTTGCTAATTTTTTTTATGGAGTTAGGCAATTTATTCAATGCGTTGAATCCTTCATAAAATATACTATTCCTATGTTTAGAATGCTTACCAACTTGCATGTAGAAATTGTCAGCATTTCTTGTATTATAACTGTCACATCACTGACACATGTTACATTTTTCATTACTTTATATGGGAACAATTTGTTTTTAACTTTAAATATAAATATATATGTAGCAAAAAGTATTCTTTGTTTAACTGACATCAATTCTAAACAATTTAGCATGCTTTGGATTGGAGTATATCTATTACATTTCAAAATTGTTCGCATAGCTCTATTTTGTAACTTTTGTAACCCAATAACATAGTGGAACAATATTCAAAGTGTGGCATAATTATGGACTTAAAGAGCAACAACTTCATATATGTGGTCAGATTTTTTCCGATTCTGTTGAGAAAATTGATTTTCTTTGAGATTTTAGACGATATTAAGTCGACATGATCACTGAAACTCAATTTCTCATCTAACATAACGCCTAAGTATTTAACAAGTTTTACCCTCTCAATGTTCTAGTTTTCAATTTTAATACTTATATTTTCATTACTAGTTACCTTAATAATTCTACTTGTACCAAAATCTATAAATTTAGACATTGTAACGTTCAGCGATAAACTGTTATCGCTTAGCCATTCATTTATTGCTGCCAAGTCTCTATTGATCCATTCTGTCATAGTCTGGATATTTACCACTAACAAAAATCATAGTATCATCTGCGAACAATCGTATAGAGCATTTCTTCACATGCAAAACAATATCATTAATGTATAAGGAGAATAGTAGTGGACCTAAGACCGTACCTTTAGGTACGCCAAAATCAACTCCAATGCTGTCCGAAATAACACCATTGAATTTAACTTTTTGAGATCGCGAATGTAAATAAGAATTGAACCATTTGTTTACTAAACCTTCAAAACCAATTTTATTCAGTTTTTTCAACAGCATTGATCTACATAAAGTTTCGAACGCTCTTTCGAAGTCCAATAATACTACATAATGAATAATCAATAGTTGTTGATATCATTAAGATATAATTGAGTAATTGGAAAAAATGCAATTTAATTTTTAGCCGATCTTAATGGTTATTAAAAGTGTTCGAGATTACTATTAAAATTTTTAAATTTCTCCTCATAAATCGAATTGTTGTCACCTGCTTATATCTATAATTAAAGACATTATTGATTTTAATTCTAAACACAGACAGAATCCCGCTCAATTGGAACTTTGACACTGGGAAAAATCTAACCTAGTTATACATTAACGTCAATCATGTATGTAAAAAAAAGATGAAACAAAAGCGTCTTCTCGAAATAATAATACAATTCGATAAACTTAGTTATGATAAATATTTCGATGAAATTATTTAGAAGATAATAACAAAACAAAATTTCATTTGACGCTTAATAACCTAGATTTCATATATTTAAGTGTAACTTAGCAAGTGTGTTAGCAATTTAAGAAGAAGACAACGAATTTTGACCGGAATTCTTCTTCTATATTATATATATAATTGCTGTAAACACGCTTAATTTAACGATGACAATAAATTTTAAAATAGGGCGAATAACAGTTGATGAAAAATTAATAATCAATTTTTTGTGACCTGTCACATGAAGTAATAATTCTCACGTTAAATTCAAGTGACTAGCTGTTTTGGATTATGTGAGAATCAAATAATGCCACATAATATATCACGACAATCTATAGCGTGAGAAATTTATAATTCAGTTATCAACTGAAGAGATAGCTCTCTAGAAAAGGAGACATTGCGTGAGAGCATACTGACGAACACTCTTTCCTGGACACTAAACGCAACCAAAACATCACCGAAACATTCGTTAACTTCTGAAGCCTGAAAAATGTGACGAGTGTTTTATAGAAAATTTGTTCAGTTAGATCAGACAAGTGTCATATTTTTTGAGTAAAAATATTTAAAATTATTCCACTAAGATCAACTGTCATGTCAAGAATCAATGAACAATATATAGAAGATTCTTGGAGTAATATATTATTATGTTTTATTCAATATAAATTTGTCGATATTAGTTTATCCGAACACACATTGATGGCATATTGTTAGGATCAAGTGTTCCATGATTCTCTACAATCATAGAGAATTATAGAACAATTTCAATTTGATATTATTATTCCAACACATCATAGTTGATGTGAAACCTCTTCAATGGTTTTGGTGTCCGAAACATATGTCGAGTAGATAAACCTTTTCTCAAAAGAATATAACCAAGAGTTTGAATTTGAGAAACTATCACTATTATATTATAAATCAAAGAATACAATGTGAACATTTCAGTCAGTAATATGACATAAAAGGTGGTCCATACTACTAGGTTCAATGCATAAATTTAACATTCAAGAAAAAAGATTCATTGTTAGGAAAACATTTTAACGGATGCGTGAAGCTCAGTAGTAATTGAGGGGAAATGAAATGGTGGATGGAATGGCAAAGGACTGAAATATCGACAAATGAACTCGAGAAAATACATGTATACCGAGATATACTTCTTTATATCAAGAAGAAAAGTTGGCAACATTGAATCCATGCATTGAAATCTCATGAAACTGAACACTATTATCTATAGTTATAAAAAATATATAAAATTAATCGCAAAATGTGGTGGTAAGCGCTTAACTCAACAACGCCTGGGCCAATTTTGACAATTCTTTTTTCTAAATGTTCGTTGAAGGCCAAGGGTGATTTTTACGGAGAGAAATGTTCGAATAATTGCAGGGAACTCCTAAAAACAGCCCTTTTACAAATTTTTCCTACCTAAAATGTGGAATCAACGGCTGGAGCGATTTCACTATTTTTTTTGTGTTTATTATTGTCAGGGAAACAATTTTAAAAATTGCGTGTAAAATAAGAAAATTTAAGAATACTTAATTAATAATATAAGTACGAAATAATAATTAATTCTCAAAAAAAGTATGTAAAAAAACTGAATATCTTATCACACATCTCGGTCACAATTAAAAATGTAACCAATGAATATATCACATGGAAAACTCATTTTCAGTCGTTCAGATCATCAGTAGCATTATTTTCATTGAATAATTTAAATTTCACATAGTTACCTACCACTTTAAGCGAAAAAATTTGTGAACGTTAGTTTTGCATTTCATATTTAGCTCTACTAATTTGATAAAACTTGAACTTGATTTGAGGTGATCTATATTAGATGTCCAACCAAACGATTGACAAAGTTCAACGAAGTTGCCCTGAAGAAAGTTGATCGAATGTTCGCTGATCTCTTGGTGAAACATTGTTCAATATATGTAATAAAAAACAATTGACTTAGTTTCACAAAATTATGTTAATTCCTTGACAATTTTTTCAGAGTATTACCCCATTTTCAAAACATAAATTCAAGCTCAATTCAGTTTAGCTTTCAAAAATGGGTTAGCACGTCAAAGTAACTGTCAATCATTTCAAATAATTATGTGAATTCAAATCATATTCAACAAATCAAATTACCCTTGTTATGTAGACTTTAGAAATGTAATTAGCACTTAAACTGTTTGGTATTTCACACCAAACGAATAGTGTTTTGCAACAACTTCCAGCTCCTGACATTCTGCTCTCGCCACCGTTTTTCATTAAAGGTTTGAGAAGATAGTTATCGGTCTGCGATCCATATCAACTGTGTTTATTTTCAGCAAGGTTGCTATGGAAATGGTGAATTCGGCTTCACAACTCCTCAATTAATTGTTGGAATATCAGCAATCTTGTTTAAAGTCTGAGCATCGCCATGATGAAATATCGCAGACTTTGATGGTATCTATTTTTTCTTCAAGTTGTCGCTCGACTAGAATAGAGTTCAGCCTTATTTTGATACACTAATTAGATGAGTACATCTGTTAAAATATAACCGTCAGGAGACATCTATTTATCATTTTATTCATTTCAAACGTGTGTTCAGTTTGAAACTAGTGCGGGTAGATCAATAATCAAAATATAGATCGATAGAAAAATGAATCCAGCTAACCTGCCTAATCGGCTATGTAGCCAGATCACTGAAACTATAGAAGTAGTCTATGTAGCCACATCATTGAAAATATAGATTCACCTAAATCGTCTATGCTGTCCCATCAATGTTAGAGAATATGTAATCTATGGTTCAAATTGAAGGTTAAACTGTAAGAAACTAAGACCATTTGAATGTTTTTATCACACCGTGACCACGCTTGCTTTTATACTGCATTGGAGTAATTTTATACTGCAACGTCAATGTTAACTGTCAAGTTTACTTTCCAAAATGAATATTGTTTGAAATGAACATGAAATAAAAATAATTCTCGAATATATATATATATATATATATATATATATATATATATATAAAAAAAAAAGAGTTTTACGAAAGATTTGTGAAATTGAAGTCAATTTCCAACTAACATGAACCTGTAATATTCTTGAAAAAGGCCTAGAGCCGAAACATATGTAGAATAAACAATTATTCCATCAATTTAAAACTGTGCTCATTCCCAAAAAACCTTCACACTTATGTTATTTAGAAATGCACAAGAAAACTAAACGAATCATAAATCCTTGCGGGTGAAAATGGAAGAAACCATCAACATAAACACAATCCGAGACACATTCAATGGAAATACAGCAGAATACCTCACATCCCTAAGGACAAGGAAATTAAAATACATCAAACAAAACAACAGAAGAATCTTCCTTCTTCAATGCAAAAACTGGGATTTACGCCCAAAGTTCCTTAATATCAACTTTGAACATATCAAATTTGTAGACTCACAACTGGAAATTGACTTCAAAAAAACTGTAAGTAAATTTCAACTGAAAATCTTGAATTTAGTAATTGAAGACACAACTAAATACGACCATATAAATTAGACAAAGATATAAATTTTAATACTTCAAAAATTCTTGCATTAAATAATAACGATCTAATCAAAAAAGAGTTTTACGAAAGATCTGTGAAATTGAAGTCAATTTCCAACTAACATGAACCTGTAATATTCTTGAAAAAGGCCTAGAGCCGAAACATATGTAGAATAAACAATTATTCCATCAATCTTAAACTGTGCTCATTCCCAAGAAACCTTCACACTATGTTATTAAAAACTAAACAAATTATATATATATATATATATATATATATATATATATATATATATATATATATATATATATATATATATATATATATATATATATATATATATATATATATATATATATATATATATATATATATATATATATATATATATATATATACAAAACAAACAAAACGAACAAAAGAGTAATTAGATATAATCGGAATTGCATCGCGAAGTAGTAGACCTCGGTAGCTTAGTTGGTAGAGCAACAGGGCGTAAACCTGAGAGACCTGGGTTCGTATCCCAGTCGAGGTTGATAACTTTTGTGATGTAATTTCGATTCCAAATTTACATATAAATATTTGTTCTATATATATATATATATATATATATATATATATATATATATATATATATATATATATATATATATATATAATTTGTATAGTTTTCTTGTGCTTTGCTTAATAACATTTCGGCTCTAGGCCTTTTTCAAAAATATTACAGGTTCATGTTAGTTGGAAATTGACTTCAATTTCACAAATCTTTCGTAAAACTAAAAGAGTTTTACGAAAGATATGTGAAATTAAAGTCAATTTCCAACTAACACGAACCTGTAATATTCTTGAAAAAGGCCTTATTTTATTATTACCTAAAGAAAACCTTGGAGGTTATTGAGGAGAACACTTTGAAAATTTGTGGAAATACTTAATGAATTTATTAGGTATATCACTAGATTGAACTTCATAATTGCATAAATTTTTCAGCATATCATAACTTTAAAAGCCAACTAATTATGTATAGTATCAGGTTTATACTATTAATTTTATATGTTAATGAATGCATATAATGTACCATAGTTTTCCGACAAGATTTGATATTTATAATTTCCCTTTGACCTCTTTAACTATCGCGATTTTTTTGGCGGCAACTGAATATGCATTAGCGAATTTGAAAATTTAAATTTAAGAAATTCAGAAGAGTAGCTATTTAAAATCATAAGATGCATAATTCAACGCTTTGAATTTTCGGAACTTCGTTCATGATCTTTATAATAAACAATGAATTGACTTGTTTATATGTCCACTTCTGATATTGATCTGAGTTCTCAAAAAATGACAGCTTGGGGACTTTATTATTTAGCAGTTTATGAATGAAATTGATGTTTTTGATACTCAAAACATGACGACACATATATCAAACATAATGTTGTATAATGAGTAGGAGAAACTCGTATAGAATTTTGTTCTGTAGGTAGTCGACAAATGGATATGAATATGCATTTATTTCATTCAAATTATTCAATTATTTTTCTATTTCCTAACTGATTTTGAATAATATTCACCGTAATAGTTTATGATGTCTTCTGAAACGAAGGGAACGTTATGGAAATGAAGAAACATTACATTTGATGTAAAGTATATATACTCTGCAGATGCAGTCGATTTAAAATAAGCATTGGAACTCTAAGTATGTTTCTAAGATTTTGATTAAATAACCTCTCAACTGTTGCTGGAAAACAAGGTATTATGTAATTCTGAAATTTCCAGAAGGTTTTTATTCATTTGAGTATTAAATTCGATTAATTCTATTATCTCGAACGTCTGAACATGTTGCTTGTTTGAATTTCTGCATTTCGATACCTAAACCTACTTCCTATTAAAATGTGCTCTGTTTTGATGTTTGAGGGGCAGAACTTGTTTGGTGTCCTCCGAGTTCTACTCATTATCGACTACCTAAATTACGTGATTCTAATGTAACTGTTATCAACTGCCAAATAAACCCTTGTAAGCAGTGAAAATGCAAGGAAGATGCGTCTGCTAACTCTCTTCACTGAATTCCCTAAAACCACATTTTTCTTCTGTCTTCTATTTTGCTTATATATATTCCGAATCTCAAAAAGTTTAATTATCGATATTTAATATAGATCAGAGGAAAATTTAAAACAAATCGATAGGAATTAAACAAAGGGGAACATATGTTGTAAATAATAAATACTTAGTTGGTTAGTGAAACTTAACAAATGTAGTTGAATGAATGAAAATCACCAATTTTTTAACTTGATCCAATAACCATATGAAAATTTTCACAATTTTTTTATTATTTAACATAGGAGTAGATGTTTTTCAAAAATATTGATCACTTCATATCACATTATATTAATTGCTCATGTGAGTTTTTGAACATCCAGTAATCGAAATATTCCGATATCATTCTCAATTGTCGAACACTGAATACCATTGTTCAACTCTTAACAACTGTTTAACCGTTGTATAATGATTTAGATGTAATGGGTGTTTTTTTAGTGGGTGTTAAATTTAATTTAATATTATTACCTAATCTAATTTGATATTGATTCTTTATGTAAATAAGTATGACTTTGCCGCATCAAGGAGAAAAAATTCACTTAAATATCTTGACACAAATTAGGTCTATTCTTTCAATATTAATTTGGGTTTAGAACACTTAAATTTTGAATTTATCGAAGACACTCATGGTGCCATTTCTTTTCGAAAACGAAAGATCAACTTAATATACTACTCTTTATTTTAAATCTTCAGCTCTGATCGTTATGTTCCATCTTCATGGCCTAAAAAACAAAATTGTCAGTTATAATGTCCAAAGTAACTCGGTAAAACTCGCACTCTACCTCTATACAAATACGAGTATATAGAGCTAGCATATAAGCAACAGATAATGCTGTAGTCTTGAGAGCATAATAATGCAATTACCACACAAAAAATAAAGAGAGTTTTTAGAGGTACAGAACTTTAAATTGCAATAAAACAACGATGGATCATTCGATTGACAAGAATTTTTTTTATTCGAAAGATAATCTTGTGGCATTACATTTTAAATATGATTTCTGGCATATGACCGCCACGGCTGGCTCGGATGTAGTCCTATCTGGACGCCCAATTTTCGATGACGTTTTCCAACATTTGTGGCAGTATATCGGAAATAACAGGGCGAATATTGTCTTCCAAATAGTCGAGCGTTTGTGGCTTATCCGCATAGACCAATGACTTTACATAGCCCCACAGGAAGTAGTTTAGAGGTGTTAAATCACAAGATCTTGGAGGCCAATTCACAGGTTAAAAACGTGAAATTAGGCGGTCACCAAACGTGTCTTTCGATAAATCGATTGCGGCACGAGCTGTGTGACATGTTGCGCCGTCTTGTTGAAACCACAGCTCCTGGACATCATGGTTGTTCAATTCAGCAATGAAAAAGTTAGTAATCATGGCTCTATACCGATCACCATTGGCTGTAACATTCTGGCCATCATCGTTTTTGAAGAAGTACGGACCAATGATTCCACCAGCCCATAAAGCGCACCAAATAGTCAGTTTTTCTGGATGTAACGGTGTTTTGACATACACTTGAGGATTACCTTCACTCCAAATGCGGCAGTTTTGTTTGTTGACGTAGCCATTCAATCAGAAGTGCGCTTCGTGGCTAAACAAAATTCGCTTATGAAAATCGGGAACAACGGCAATCTCGTTTTGTGCTCATTCGGCGAATCTACGCCTTGCTTGATGATCGTTTGGCTTCAATTCTTGCACGAGTTGGATTTTGTAAGCACGCAAACCAAGATCCTTCCGCGAAATCTTCCATAAAGTGAATGGAAGATGCAATTCCTGTGCTCGACGGCGGATGGACTCATTCGGTCTTTCTCAATGCTACGCTCTACAGTAGCAATAGCTTCTTATGTACGCACCGTACGACGTCTCTCGGGATGGGATTTATCAATAAGAGTAAACGTGATCAAATTAACTGCTCTGATGGACGATTTTGTCGACGATAAAATGGACATAGTGCGCGATACATATTCCGCACAGAACCATTATTTTCGAAATAAAATTGCACTATTTGCAAGCGTTGTTCAGGCGTGAGTCTATCCATGATGAATTGCCAAACCAAACTGAGAATAAATCACTTCTCAGCTGTTAAATCGGTCGCCATCTTCAACAGAAATGCCAACTTAAAGTTGGTATACCTCTAAAAAAAACAGTCTTTATATCCAGAAATTCCGAAGTTTCAAATTGTAATTGAAATGAAATACAATGTTTGTACCGAATACTCAGTTAACCCTTATAATAAGCGTCGTAGATAAAAAATGCGCATGCACACCATTTCATTGAAGAAACACAGAATTTTTTTAACATATCACCAGATCACCTGTCTTATTTTTTCCTGACATTATCATCCGTTACCTTTTTGAGTGTTGTCCGTCCGTCTTGTAGACTTTTTGAATAAGTATATAATGTGTGACAATTGCTGTATTATGCTCTGAACAAATCAATCACTATATGTTGATTCTATATTTTAACACAATTCTATATTTCAACTTATTGTTTAACTTCATATTTCTTTCGAGATATAGTAGATAAAATTAAGAGTTTACTTTCCACAATTTGCTGACAATTTTGTTTTTTAGCTCCGGTGAATAGAACAAACTGTTTCGGAAACTCATACCACTAAGGTTACTTTTCACAATTATTTTGTTCCACAATTTGAATATACGGAAAGCGCAAATTCTTTGTTATTTTCCTGTTCTTTGTTCGTGCCGTCTCTGTTTATAATACATTCTGAACGCAGAAAACGTGTGAATAACTTTGCGTGTTGCTTGAGAGATGATCCTAATTACACGCTCCTAAATACCTATTTAATGAAGAGAAAATAATTTATACGTGTGAGACTCAAGGACATGCTGAGCTTTTATGATTTACTTAACAGAAACTGTCATCGGTCTTCCAATTAAGTTATTTTTAATTGTATAAAGACGGCTGAAATGGATGCATTAAAATATTTAAACAAATTTTTGAAAGAATGTGGGATAATCGAGGTCAATATCTCTACGGAATAGGTGCTCAAATAGGTACTCTTTAGTTTAGTACTGACCACATGAGTAAGGTTAGGTATATATTGAATCGATGAAATATATTATTGAATATATTTCATCAATTTTTATCCAATATATGCTTATTACTCTTATGAATTTATCAATGTTTATAAATTATCAATTAATGACGGACAATAAAAGTTATTGTGAGCAGAGAAAATCATTTCTCTGCTAGAAATTGAGAGATATATTCAAAAATCTTCGGATTAGTGCATGTATATATCACAGCATAAATCAATCGGGAAGAAATTCTGACATTTTTTCTATAATAATGGATGTTACTCTATTGTTACTACCTACGTGATAGATTTTATCATTTAAAAAAACGTTTCGATTTTTGATACGTCACTAAAAATAAGGAACGATTTTTATTATGTCTGCAATTTCAGTCATGCGATCATCTTGCTGACTTTTAGTTTATTTCTCATATTCCCAGAGTCGATCCACTGAAATTACAATTTCAGTTGAATTTTTTTCAATTTCTGTGATATTAAACGTTGTGAATATGAAATCAATTTTTTCAATTGAATAATTTTTTTTTCATAGGACAATTGTAAGTAGCCAATCATATATTTTCGTTAATTTGATAGAAATATTACTGATGTTTGATGCTAGAAACCATTGTTCTTACTCAATCTCTGTCTTAAATATTTTACTTCGAGAATAAAGTTTACCATTGAAGAAAATATTTGTAACAGCTGTTTTTTCAGAGGTATAGAACTTTATGTTGGCATTACTGTTGAAGATGGCGACCGATTTAACAGCTGAGAAGTGGACTCACGCCTGAACAACGCTTGCAGATAGTGCAATTAATAATTGCAACGACATTGCCGTTGTTCCCGATTTTCATGAGCGAATTTCGTAATTTTCGAAGCGCACTTCTGGTTGAATGGCTACGTCAACAAACAAAACCGACTGTTTGGTGCGCTTCAGCTTTTTCACCAGCTTTTGGGCTGGTGGAATCATTGGTCTGTACTTTCCTCAAAAACTGGCCAAAACGTTACAGTCAATGGTGATCGGTATAGAGCCATGACTGTAACTTTTTCATTCCTGAATTGAACAACCATGATGTCCAGGAGCTGTGGTTTCAACAAGACGGCGCAACATGTCACACAACTCGTTCCACAATCGATTTATTGAAAGACACGTTTGTTGACCACCTAATTTCAATTGGCCTCCAAGATCTTGTGATTTAACACCGCTAAACTACTTTGTGTGGGGCTATGTAAAGTCATTGGTCTATGCGGATAAGCCACAAACGATTGACCATTTGGAAGACAATATTCGCTGTGTTAGTGCCGATATACGGCCACAGGTGTTGGAAAAAGTCATCGAAAATTGGACGTCCAGATTGGAGTACATCCGAGCCAGCCGTGGCGGTCATATGCCAGAAATCATATTCAAAATGTAATGCCACAAGATTATCTTTCGAATAAGAACAAATTCTTGTCAATATAATGATCCATCGTTGTTTTATTGCAATTCAAAGTTCTATACCTCTAAAAAAACACCCTTTACATCATAGTTGTATCCAAAAATTTAGATTCGCAATATTTTCAATTTGCAACACAAGTACATGAATTCTTGTTCATTTCAGAAATCATAATTATTTGAAATAAATATGAAGAAAACGAAACCCTATAAACATGATAAATTATGACAGATAATACAATAATAAGTAAGCTACATTTTCAAAAGAAGACGAAAAAGAAATGGTTGATTTTATTACTCTAATGGCAAAGAAGTTTTATGGCATAACTCAGTTACAGTTGCGGAAATTGGCGTATGACTTTGCCGTAGCAAAAAATATCAAACATATATTTTCGTCAGAGAAAAAAATGGCTGGTAAATGTTGGGTATATTCCTTTTTGAAAAGAAATCCCGGAATATCTTTAAGACTTCCCGAGCCAACTAGCTTAAACCGGGTTTTAGGATTCAACAGAGAAGAAATATCTATATTTTTTAATAATCTAGACACGCTTATGACTAAACATAATTTTCCAGCTAACCGAATTTTTAATGTAGACGAAACTAGCATTAGCAACGTTCAAAAACCTGGTAAGATTTATGCACCAAAAGGACTAAAGCAAGTCGGAAAGGCTACAAGTGCCGAACGTGGCTAGAATGTAACAGTTGTATGTGCGCTTAACGCGACGGGCATATATGTTCCTCCTATGTTTATTTTTCCGCGCCAGAGAATTAAATCATCTCTCAAGATTGGTGGCCCACCGGGAGCAATCTATGAATGCTCTAAATCTGGATGGATAAACGAAGAACTTTTTACTAAATGGCTGCAGCACTTTGCTACATCTGTTGGTGCGCATTCTCAGAATCAAGTGCTTCTTATTCTGGATAATCATAGCAGTCATCAATCACTCGCTACATATGATTTTTGTCGCGAAAATGGCGTGCATCTGCTATCACTGCCTCCGCATACTTCCCATAGAATGCAACCACTCGACGTTACATTTTATGGCCCATTAAAAACTGCATATTCTCGTGAGTGTGATTTATTTATGAAAATGCATCCATTTGAAAAAATTACTCATGATCATTTAGCTTCAATTTTCAATAAAGCTTATACTCGAGTGGCTACTATGGAAAAGTCTGTTGAAGGTTTCGAAGTGACTGGAATATATCCGATGAATCCCCATATTTTCGACGAAGAAGAAGTTTTGAATCCTATCGTCGAAGAAGCAAGACCCAGGGAGTCAACACAGACAAATCACGAGAATGGAAATAAAAATAGACCAGTTAACGAGCATGATGATTCCACTCGTAGCCTACCATCGTCACCAACAATTTTGTCCAGGCACTTCGAATTGATGAATGAAACTCCCGAGAAACACCTACAGTCGTGCCATCTATAAGCGTGTTAAAACACATCATACCTTCTACTAGTTCAGGTATCACAAGAGATATTTTTGGACCGAGTACTTCCAGAAGCATTTTAGAAGATTTGAGCCCCATCCCACAAAAGAAAATAACAGTAAATAGACGTTTTAAAAAACATCATTCTGTTATTCTAACAGCAACTCCGTTAAAACAGCAGTTAGAGGAAAAAGAAGGAAAGCGACAAATGAAAGTCGAAAAAGAAAAGAATGCTGCGGACAAAAAAGGTAAAGAAAAGAAACAAGCTAAAAGAAAGTCAGTAAAAAGGAGAGTTTTGAACAGCAGCGAAGGTAGTGGAGCTGAAGATTTTACAAAGAATAACGAGAAAAAACTCAAGAAGGAAAGAAAAGGAAAAAAGACAGGTAAAGTAAAGTCTAAGAAATGTACCAGCAGCAGTGAAGATAGTATGGATAATGTTCCTCTTACTCAATTGTGCAATGACGACGAAGACGATGATATGGAGAATCGTGATATTTGCGCGGTGTGTCAAGAATTTGGGCGCAATGGAAAAATGTGGTATCGATGTTGCAGATGCTCCAATTGGATACATAAGGAATGTAGTGGAAAAAGCTCTGCGAAAAACTTTTTGTGTGATTTTTGCTGTGATTAGTTCAACACTAAGTCTGATTAAAATTAATGTTAGTTAGATAAGTAATTATTTTAAAGAGTATTAGTACCTTCTTACCTTAGGTAAAGTTCCTAAAACTAATGTACCTACCTAATCTAGTTATTAAGCAAGTAACCTTGTCCTATTTATGCAGAATTGACTTTTATTTAAAGAATTTAAGTTTAATAATAATATATGAGAAATAATAGATTAATGATAAATGAAAAAATCGAGGCCACAATCAAATTTTATAATTAGTAAGATTCATTCATTATTATAAATCTAAAAGTCACAAGACTTTCTACGAATGTCTAAATCTATTGAAAATATAGATTTTCGCCATGAAAGGTTTAATGGAGGAAAATCAATTGTTATATGTGTATAATCCTGTGAAATGTTTTAGTGTCTAGAGACAAAAAGTATTAACGTAAGCTATGTTAAACTGTA
The DNA here is from genome assembly GCA_030704895.1 of Henosepilachna vigintioctopunctata. Classification (NCBI taxonomy): domain Eukaryota; kingdom Metazoa; phylum Arthropoda; class Insecta; order Coleoptera; family Coccinellidae; genus Henosepilachna; species Henosepilachna vigintioctopunctata. Next base: position 4,600,481 of record JARQZJ010000064.1, on the reverse strand, counting down.
GCGAAGCATTGATTTGGGTCAATATGAATGATCCTACTTAAAGGTTAATCCTAAGTTGCATGCAAGACCATAGACGGAATTCAGCTAAAATAATAATAGCAATTTTATCGCACAATTCTTTTCTAAGAGTTGCTTTTCAGTCACGGACTCTGTTTATAACAGAGTCCGCAATAATTTTGCAAAACATTTCAAACAACTCTCTATTTGATGAAACACATTTTTTATATTGAATACAATATGTTTTCGAGGAAACTGATACGATTTTAGAATCAGTTTTTGACGTTTGGAATGGATTAAGAAGCGTTTTTTCATATTTTGAATCATATTTTAGTCAAGCACGTTGGATTACTCAATGTAATGGTCTAAGTACTGAATATCGACTATTGCATTACAATGTTGTTTGAATTTATAGAGAAGTCTTCTAAGAATTACTTATATTTGATCGGAATAAAGGAAGAATGTTTACAGAAAATAAATAAAAATAATTAGGAATGATCTTTCTTTTTGACGATGATGGTAACAAAAAACTAATTATTCAATTTCTTATAACAGCTTTGGTACTACTTTGTTATCACAATAGTTTAATTTGAAATATGGAATTGAAAAATTCAATATCAAATATTTTGGCATCTTTGTAATTTTAGTCAAACCTTATTTTATCCCATTCAATTATTTATTACAATACTAATACATTAATACCACACAGATTCACACCTGAATGAAAAAAAATTGATCTGCATAATAGGCTCTTGTGTATAACATATGGGAACATTATAAGTACATAATAACTGGCATAAGTACAACAGTAGGTGCTTAATTGAATAATATACACATAAGACAATGAAATAAGCATTGAATGCAATAATAATACTATAATATATATGTATATATTATAGTATTATTACATTATATAATTATGTTGTTATATAAGAATAAAAAATCAGAATAAAATAATGATACTCTATAACATAAAACAATTGAAATAACAATGAAGTAAAAGAATACTTCTGAATCCCATGTAAACAACAGAACTGAATAAATCTATTACAATACCCAATTGTTTTGTTCTTAATAGCATCATATTATATTGATTAAGTCTTTTATAATTACGAGAAATTAATAAAGAAATAATATAATGAAGGTAGTATTTTACACATTATAGAAACCTGGACTTTTTTCATCTAGCACTAATCTCAATCTTTACTATTCATTTGATTAGTAAGTTATCGAAGAAATAATATTAATATACTTAAGGTTCTATTTCACACATAATGAAACCCTATGATTCTTTATTTCATCTTGTTCTAATATTATTCAATAGAAAAAAATCAATAATACTCATAATTCTATATCAATTTAAATTCAACAAGTATCGGCCCAATCGAATACTGATCTTATGAAGAAATTAATTCGATATCCAAAATCCTAGAAACTTCAAAATCAGAAAAATATATCAAATTATTAAAACATATATTTATTTATATTCTTCTATAAAGTATTGATTGAACTTCATTCCATGATTCAATAGAAGTATAATAAATTAAACATTCGATAATCACTTTGTCAACATCGCAAATTTCATCAAGTATAATGCCATTTGCCTGACGTTTAATTATAATCTCTTTATCTACCTCGAAATTGTGATATTATTTACTGAATACCTACAAAGCAATTGTTGAAATCTAAAATATCTCATCTATTGATCAGTCTATCGTTAACTGAGAAGAAATAATCGGTTTTGAAATTAAACAAAATTGTTTAAAATAAAATAAGTTGTTATTTATTGTCAATATATGGTTTCCCATAGCAAGTACACAACCGTACTTATAGTATATAGTATATAATATATATATATATATATATATATATATATATATATATATATATATATATATATATATATATATATATATATATATATATATATATATATATATATATTATATAGCAATGGGTGTTTTTTTAGAGGTATAGAACTTTAAATGGCAATAAAACAACGACAAGAATTTTTTTTAATCGAGAGATAACCTTGTGGCATTAAATTTTAAATATGATTTCTGGCATATGACCGCCACGGCTGGTTCGGATGTAGTCCAATCTGGACGTCCAATTTTCGATGACTTTTTCCAACATTTGTGGCCTTATATCGGAAATACCACGGCGAATATTGTCTTCCAAATGGTCAAGCGTTTGTGGCTTATCCGCATAGACCAATGACTTTACATAGCCCCACCGAAAGTAGTCTAGCGGTGTTAAATCACAAGATCTTGGAGGCCAATTCACAGGTCCAAAACGTGAAATTAGGCGTTCACCAAACGTGTCTTTCAATAAATCGATTGTGGCGACATGTTGCGCCGTCTTGTTGAAACTACAGCTCCTGGACATCATGGTTGTTCAATTCAGGAATGAAAAAGTTAGTAATCATGGCTCTATACTGATTACCATTGACTGTAACGTTCTGGCCATCATCGTTTTTGAAGAAGTACGGACCAATGATTCCACCAGCCCATAAAGCGCACCAAACAGTCAGTTTTTCTGGATGTAACGGTGTTTTGACATAGACTTGAGGATTATCTTCACTCCAAATGCGGCAATTTTGTTTTTTGACGTAGCCATTCCACCAGAAGTGCTAAACAAAAATCGCTTATGAAAATCGGGAACAACGGCAATCTCGTTTTTTTGTAAAATTGCACTGTTTGCAAGCGTTGTTCAGGCGTGAGTCTATTCATGATGAATTGCCAAACCAAACTGAGAATAAATAATTCCTCAGCTGTTAAATCGGTTGCCACCTTCAACAGTAATTCCAACTTAAAGTTCTATAACTCTTAAGAAAACACCCGTTATATATATATATATATATATATATATATATATATATATATATATATATATATATATATATATATATATATATAATATATAATAGCTACTATATATTAGTCAAAGATGAAATTCTCGAAATAATTATTCCTACATTCGATTTCTCTGTATTCATAAATGTTTTGATATTAAAAATATAGTGAAACAAAGAGATATTTCAAAGTACTGATCTTTGAATTCGGAAATGGATCCACTGCAAGTTTAAATCGACCCCTTGTGGTCTATAAAGGTTACTTTGGGACAACTGATATAAGATTTTGCGTGCATGTAGCTTATATTAGAAAGAATATGAAAAAAAATTTCAAATTCTCAATGAGCAATTTCTATGGCCATTTGAATATGCTATTAATCATGTATATACCTCTTGTAAAAATTGCTTTTCGGCAACACTGCATTTACTATAAAGCTCTGATGTATAGACGAATATATACATCAGATTTGGAGGCTCAGGGTCCGAACATGTAGTGATCCTATGCGCTCTCGGCTTACTGGTGATGGTGGGTTCGATTCCTATCGTGTTTTTGGGTCTGTAGAAATCGGCATTACACTGTACATCCAATAGTTCTTATGAAAGGACAACTTGCATTCAATATAATGTTTTGTTATGAGAAAAATATTAATTGATTATGATTTAAGGCTGATTGATCATGATTTTTTCATATATATAAATATGCATGAAAAACCAATGCAAATAATCGGTCAATTTATTAATTTAATTATTCTAATATGAATGCAACAATTTCAATTGCAAATTCAAGAGAAATTATGAAGAAATTAATTTCTTCGTAAAAGTTACCAGTTCCTAGTTATTCACTTCCGCATGGCGCATAATTATTGGAATTCAGTTTCGGCATTTCTTGAATTTCTATGCATTACCCCATAAAATAATATACAAAGGTGTCCCAGATCATGGAGTGAATCTTAAGATTGAAAATTGTAAATAAACCAGAATAGAGTTGGTTTGACGCTGTAACGTTTCGCATGCCTGATTAACCTACACATGGCTTTTTCTATACCTCCGACTTCATTCATATCGTTCAACACCTCTTGGAAGTAAACAAGCGATGACTAATGGGGCCCTGCGCCAGACGTTTTATTGGAGTCTGGAGTGTGCTAGAGAGTGAGTGTTTCGGTGTGTCGAAAGTTCATTGAAGCTTGAAAGTTCCTATGCGACAGGTGATTCCGTGGCTGTGACTTACGGAAAACTTATTCCGACTGTACAATAATTCTTGAAGAAAGAATGAGTGTTTTAACTTCATATTGTTTAAACTCGTTGTAGGCTCATAATGATAATAAATTATTAACCTTTCAGAATGCATGATTCAAAATGAAAATAATATTTATTTTCAAACTTTATTACATAATTATCTCATTATATGAAACATACTTTTTTAAATAACGCTTAAATATCTTAACATTAGTACCAGTTTTCAAGAGACTTGATAAAGTAATGAAAGCATTAAAACATTCATAGTATAGTTTCATTAGATTTGAAAATCCAACTTTGAATCTAAAAACTATCAGGATTGACTGCACATTCATGCACATCACTAACATATGTTAAATTTCTTGTTACATTACATTGACGCAACTGATTTTTGATTTTAAATATGGATACATATATATATATATATATATATATATATATATATATATATATATATATATATATATATATATATATATATATATATATTATATATATATATATATATATATATATATATATATATATATATATATATATATATATATATATATATATATATATATATATATGGTATATATACAGCAGAGAGTAATCTCTGTTTAGCATACATTAGTTTCCAATAGTTCAGCACATTTTAATTGGGGTATATCTATTGCGTTTTAAAATAATTTTCAGAGCCCCATTCTGTAATTTTTGTAATTGTTGAGATGTTTCTGAAGAGATGTTATGGAATTTTTAGAAGAAGATGTAATAAAAGATTTGGAAGAAAATATTCAATTATACCTATAGAAGAAATGTTGATTATTGTTTAATAATAGCAGATAAAGATCATATTAATAATATACATTTCAATAATTTTCATGATAAATTACAATTCACACTTAAAGAAGAAAAAGATAAAAATTGAATTTTCTTGATATAACAATTATTAGGAAAAGCCGGTCTACGTAGCTTAGTCGGTAGAACTCCCGACTATGGTACGATAGAACTCGCGTTCGAACCCAGCTGAAGGGTTAGGTGTTTGTGTATCTATGATTTGAGTAGTTCAAATAATGAAATATGCTAGGTAATGTGCATCGATTACAAGCCCACTAGCCGTTCGGAACTGGCGTTAAACTGTCCACTGAATTAAAAAAATAAAAAAAATTATAAGGAAAGATAACAAAATTTTAGTTCTCAACGAACAATAAATTATATGAGGAATCATCACTATTTCCAGAAAAAAGGAATAATAATTAGTTTTACTAAATTATTATTCCTAATATTAACATCATCATGTTTACGACATGAAATACTTGAACAAGTTACAAATCACCCATTAAATTTCATCAGCAAAATCATGAAAAACAGAATTCATAAATTGTATATTACTTTACATTCAAGAAAAATCTGACGAAAATAATTATATTCCCCTACCATATATTCCAAAATAGAGTACAAACATTGCTAAAATATTAAAACCTTATAATTTAATAATATCTCATACTGACAAAAATCAAATCAAAGATTACTGTTTATAACTACTATACCATCTAATAACTGCAGTAACATCACAAAATCTCGAAGAAAGAATTGAAGCGCATAAATACGCAAAAACTCAAAAACAGCCTTACATAAACATAAAATAACTGAAAAACACTGATTTTTTTTAGTGTTAATTTTTTGTTTTAGTTAGTGTTTTAGTGTTTTTTAGTTGCAGACAGGTTTCTGTGGTGTTCGAATGAAATGTCTACGAAGCCTCCACGTACTCTCACTAATGTTGTCTTGAGTAGGAATCTAGAACACTAGAGAGAGTTTATACGTCTTTTCTTCGATAGAGGGAGCTCACGTGAATGTTCACAAAGTGTTGTTCTCCTCATTCGGATACAGGAGCTGTGGACGTTTGAAAAGTCATCGATTTTTGATGATTGATTGAATAAGGAGTGGTGCTTCATAATTATGATGAAACATTCGTATCCTATTATCATTTAACAAGATCGATAATTTTTTCGAAGCGCATTTAATGTTCACTCTCGAAAGAAATAGTTCCGTTCTCGTTGCAACATTTGTGTATATAGCTTCCTGTATTATTTGGTTATTCGAAATATTTCGATTAAGAGTCTCAATATTCACTATATATATATATATATATATATATATATATATATATATATATATATATATATATATAATATATATGATATATATATATATATATATATATATATATATATATATATATATATATATATATATATATATATATATATATATATATATATATATATATATATATATATATATATATATATATATATATATATATATATATATATATATATATATATATATATATATGATTAAAGAGAACGGAATAGTTTAGCTGTTACATACCAAATCAATTCCATATCTCCTACCGTTCGGGACGAGGGAAGTGTATTCAAAATTAAGATGTGAATTAAAAATTGTTAAGATGTGAATTATTTGCATAAAAATGTGTCTATTAGTAATTCGCTAATATCATTATCAAGAGAAGATATTCATAGACAGTCTGAAAACAAATGTCAACGCATTCAAATCAGAAATAGTAACTGGTGAATTTCACGGTAAACTAGTCGGCAGTTAGAACACCTACATAACTAGTCCGTTGCATCTTGGGGCAACGTTCTAATAAGTACGAGGTGAAAAAATATACTTCAGTTTGTTCCAGTCATCTGATATTTTGACCTGATTTTTTTAGACAAAAGTTTTGAATGATTTCTATTATTGAGGCTATGTCCTGACAGAAAATTATAAGAAACACAAACGTTCGAATCAATGAGGAGGACTGGTTCTGAAAACTAATCAAAGAAATTGTAAAATTTCAGAGTTTATACTATACACAGTGTTTATCAAACATGAGGTAAAAACAAGGTATTATTTTTAAGCCTGTCCGTATATCAAATTTGTGAGCGTTAAAGTTCCACTACTAATATTACTTGTCATTAAGAATTCCGCAATATGCCCTACTACTGAAACATGTTTCAGGTTTGAATTAAAACATCGTTTTTTCATTCAGACATCGTAAATTATCAACTACTCGAACAGCAGGCCTCATAAAATCAGCGAGAAGTTAACAAATAATGATATGCAGGTTGGATTTGCAAATATGTCGGTCTTCTTGTTCTTTCGACATCTGCGAACACCGTTTGTTAAAATTTATACCTACCTACCAACTAGAGCTTGAAACAGAAATGAACCTGTCATTTAATTCTGTCCTCAATTCGAAGAAAATTGAACTGTTGGTTTCTATTAAACTTTGTATCAATATTTTTTCCACGGCGTTAAACATCAAAAATCTGACTGATAAATACGCTTCAGTTTATCTGGAATTGTTATACTTCATTCTAACTTCAGGATTATAAGAATATGAATTTAATCTATAGTTTTGTACAGGTTTATATCTTTGAGTATTTGATTATTGCTGTCTTACTTAGTAAATAGTAAAACACTACGTGAAGGGTGTCAATTACGTTGTTTTTCTGATATTTTGGATCCTCATTCTTCGGAGAGAATGGATAAAATGATTCTCTTCCTTCAAATCAGGTTCACCTGCCAAATTTGCTTGTTCAGTTATTTTAAATATATTTTTGAAAAGGAAAGTTTCCACAATCAAAATCAGAAGTTGAGATGAACTTTTTTTCTGCATATTCAATTTTGTTCTACAAAATTCACCCATTTTTTTGATTTATAAGTAAGGTATATCCGTCAATTGAAAATGATTAATACAATTAATTAATCGATTATTATATTAATAAGAATAATAGAATCGATATGAAACAGGGATTCATATAGAATTAACAAAATAAATATATTAATGATAATTCAATCAACAAAGATCCATTCAAATGTTCTCAAAAAATCATCAATTTCTGAATGATTAATTTTTTTTCATAATTTGAAACACTTCGATAATTTAAATGAGATTTGAATATATTAACATTTTTACATATTTCCAGTGATTGTTTCGAATTATATCGAATTTTTAGTGTGTTTTCATTCTTCAGATTTTCAATATTGAAAATCTGGTATGGCAAGTGTTATTTCAAGATGTTAATAACAACAAGAACTAACATACTACCAATGAATTTTTCAATATTCCTACCAAATGAGAAGTAAGTTTGGAATAATTATGTCACTTCTGGATTTTCCGGGTTTTATTGGACATTTTCGAAATTTTTCCAACAATTTGAATTAATTTAATAAATCCTCAAAATGGGCATTCATTTTCTCGGTAAGACAGTATTCCAGAAATTTTTGAAACTTTGAAACATAACAACATTTATGAAAGATATACAGACAATTTTGAATAAAAACAAAAAAGAAACTTATTCTATAATATTTATTACGTGATAAATATTGACTACGAATTAATTATACACCATAATATGATATCAATCGAACGACGATGTCAGGGTCTTCTTGACTTAATTTCATCTAGCTGAATGTAGTGATATGAAGGAAATTCAAAAATTGCAGGTGATTTTTGAGAGTTTATGTTTTTCTCATAATGAAAATATCATAAGAAGATTGTAATATAGTGACGAACTTCATTTTCTTTAAACAAAAATGAAAATCATAGAAACATAAAACTTCTTCATTCCAACAATGTTTTCGAACTTCGTGTAAAACGCAACTAACCATAAGATGTAGATAAACTCAAGCATATAGTATTTGAAAAGTATTAGTGTAAAACACGGAATTCCTCATTATTGGTAAAGTTACGAAGAACGAGAGTCTTCATAACATCAAGGTACTGTACTCCAATGGGGTACATGGAAAAGGAGGTTCACTAAGTACAACAAATCTCTAGCTTGTTGCTCTCAGAAAAATAATCAGTATCGAATTCACCTAAGAAATTCAATTATAACGTCGACAAAGTTTGCGTTAAATACATGTTAAAGTGTCTTCTCGGATAACATACATACATGCTTGAAGAGCTTTTTTTCTCCCCGTCCAAATTTTGATAATCGAATTAATTAATTTAAAATATAATTTCAGCAAACAATTTCTATCATGTGTAACTAATTATGTGATCAAGATGTACAACATATTCACTATTGATGATTCATGTAAAATATAAAACGATCGCAATAACAAAATGAAATCAAATGATTGCATGATCCTTTTGTGGGGTTTTTCTCGAAACCTTAATCACTAAAAAAAATCATTGTTGAAATTTTGAGATAAATATGACATTTTGAATAATGGTCTTTGAATAGGAAAACTTCGACTATCGAAAAGTTGAAAATATCATAAAATTCGATATGAATTATGTGAGTGGACATGACACCCAAATAATGATAATAAGAAATGGTTTCATCTAAAATGAGATAACAAATTATTACATAACCTCTATTAAAAAGTCATACAATGTGATGAATTATAATATAAGGCTGATGAATTATAAGTGCTGACTTTAATTCAGTATAGAGAAATAGTTCTTGAGATGTAAAGAAAATCATATCAGCATGTAAGTAAATTACAATTTTTTTCTATATGTCTTGTGATAATTTCAATTCTGTTGTCTTCAATTTGAAATAAATTATTCTATTAAATGTTCTTAGCTTAAGTCGTTCATCCATTAGTATTATCGCACCCTTCTAGGAAGTTGAGTAGCAGAAATTGAGAATGGCTGATTTATAAAACAGAGATATCTACCTAACATGCAGTAGCACTTTGTATAACAAATGAAAGATGAATAGGTACTAAATATTTCAGCACTACGTCCGGCTTTTACAGTTGCAGTAGCCCCTCATCACTCATCTGAAGTACTTGTTACAAAATGTTATTCGAAAGGTTGACGTTAGGTTCTTACTTTCGAAAGGCAATAACATGTGGCCTGAAATATTCACTTCGCAATTCAATACTGTATTATACCAAATATCAAGCTATTTTGTTATGTGAAGTTTTCCCAAAAATTACTATTCAGGTGTTCGCAATATCAATTAAATATCTTCCAGGGAATTCTGATTGAAAGTGTCCTACTTCATATTCATATTTCATGGGAAAGTGAAACATGTTCTTACTGTGACTCTCTTGAGAGTTTGCTATCAAAGGAACATAGTGGTGAGTAGTTGCATACTAGGAAAGGTTGTCACAAGAATTCTAAATTACATTTCTAATTTTCATAAGTAACTAGAAATATACAATGCAATATACTGTAACGAAGCATTCATTTATGATTAAATTTTCAAACTGGATACTTATAAGAAGATGCACACCAAGATTCTACCAACTTAATATGAAATTTTTAAAATGAGTATTGCCACGGTCACCTTTAATACAGGCCGTGAAGAGCGTAGTCCCTCGGTGTTGCCAAATTGTGCACAGTGGTTTACTATCCTAGTCAGATGTTTCCAAGCTTTCAAGCATTGTTTCAACTCTTTTTGTATATTGCGAACAAACAAGAAATATTATTAGTATTTATAATATATAGAATACTATATTGGGTATTGTGAGCACATATTTCTGTAACAGAAAACTGCAAAACATTTATTATTGCAAGAAAACAACGATGTTTTCGAGATACTCACGAAAAACTGACTTTAGTGACCTTTTGACCTTCAATACTTCTTTAGCCGGCACTATATCAATGACGAGTTTTCACATCCTCGTTTTCATCCATTCAATAGAATGCTAAGAGTGACTACATTGATAAGATTGTATGCAAAATTCAGCTCACTAGGATTTGTTCATTCGAACAAGTAATTTTATGCATAAAATTACTTGATTATCTGTTGATTACGTATGTTTAAGTAATAGATGATATTTCATTTCTCTTATTTCTTATTATGAGTATTTTCATTTGGTTAATAAATTCGATGATTCGTTATTTTTCCATGCGATTGAAAGTAAATATGTTGGGAATAAATGAATAATAATTTTCATTTTTACTTTTCTGTAAATACCTGCTTAAAACGAGAAGCTTAAAATGTTTCCCCCGACGCATTTACAACATTACAGCTATACTTCATGGCGTCGCAACTCATAGTTTGGAAGTAGCTGATATTCCATCTCCTAGACCAGCGGTTCTCAACCGGTGGTACGCGTACCACCGGTGGTACGCGGATACATTTCAGGTGGTACGCAGTCATATATTAATAATAACAATAAAAACTGTTGAATGAGAATAACATTAATTTACAGTAACGATGCAACATTTCCGCGTTAAGACCACAATTCCTCCATCTGTGTTTTACACAGAATAGTGGCGGTTTGACGCTGACCTTGACGCTACACGAACAACCCGAGTGACTCAATTCTTTCTCCCACTCCTCACCCCCCGCCACTCATCACAACCATTCCACCCCTTTAGTTTGGTTTTGACAGTGGCATGAGCTGATGTCACGTTCTCTTGTGTTACTTTCACGCCCATTCTGATCAGTTTCATTCTGATGCCAATGTTAGCTGTTTTTCGATTGTGTTCCATGAAGTGAAGTTAAGTTTCAGTTTTTAGTAGTAATTCAGCATTAGTTTTAAGTGGACATAATGAAGCGATATTTGACTAACCCCTCCACCTCTAAGGACAGTCAAAAGAAGATTAAACCTCAGCCATATCGTAAGTACGATGCGGCGTTAAGATTTATAATAAAACCTTGCACAGAAAATAACGATAATTTCATTCCAAAATGTGTTGTATGTTCAGAAATACTTTCAAATCAGAGCATGAAGCCTTCCTTACTACAGCGGCACCAGACTACTAAGCATCTTGATTTGGTTGACAAACCTATTGAATTTTTTTTTAAGAAAATCTGAATTGTTTAAGAGAGAAAATCACTGGATGGCAAAATTTGTAAATATAGACAAAAACTGGTCAAAGCGTCGTACCTTGCCAGTTATAGAATATCTAAAGAAGTTAAGGCTCATACAATAGGCGAGACACTTTTACTTCCGGTCGCTGAGGATATGGTCGAGGCAGTATAAGACGAAAAGGCAGCAAAGGAGATCGAGAAAATTACGTTGTCAAATGACACAGTAAAGAGGCGAATTGTAAAAATGTCTTCGAGAATTGAAGAACAACTTTTACTTCAACTGCGTGAATGTAATTATGTTGCACTGCAAGTAGACGAGACCACAGACATAACAAATATGGCGCAGCTTCTTGTATTCATTCGTTTTGATTATCAAAGTGAAGTAAAGGAAGAATTTTTATTTTGCAAACCTCTTGAATCAAACACTATATGACATATTTAATGTCATAAATGAGTACATTATGAAAGCGGGAATATCATGATCTAAATGTGTTGGTTTGTGCACCAAGTTTTTTTGAGCAAAAGCTATGTCGGGTCATTTCAGTAGATAAGGAGCAAAAATAAAAAAAGTTGCTCCAGAATGCCAAAGTACTCACTGCGTTATTCACCGAGAAGCTTTGGCTTTCAAGGGTATGCCTGCCAACCTTAAGTCTATTATGTAAAAAATATCAAACTCTCCTCCTACACACCGAGGTTAGATGGTTGTCACGAGGCAAGATTCTAACTCGACTATTTGAACCTAGGTCAGATTTCCTAGTCTCTCAAAAGAGTGTTTCATCGACCTTATAAGTGACACCTCAATGAAAAATGTGTTTAAAGAAAAATCTTTAATAGACTTTTGGATGGGGTCAAAACTGAATATCCATCAGTGTTCAAGCAAGCAATAATCTTTTTACTTCCATCTGTAACCTCGTACTTATGTGAATCGGGCTTTTCAGAATAGCTGTACATCAAAAATAAATACAGAAACCGTATTAGTGTTAAAGAGGACTTAGGAATCAAGTTGAGTTCAATCGACCCAGATATAAAAATTTGGTCAAGAACAAACAACAAGAGGGAGATCATTAGGATCTGTTTAAATTTAAATGACTGTGTTCAATGAACTAATTCAAGATTGTTTTTAATGTATGATACATTTTATTTTGTATCTAAGTAAATTCTATGTACATATATACAGTTGTAGAATTCATTTTTATATTCCTAAACATGGCCATATGTTAATTATATATAATTATATATTATATATAAATAAATAAATAAAAATAAAAATATATATATAAATATAAGGTGATACGTCAAAATCTCTGATAATTTCAAGTGGTACGTGGTTACTAAAAGGTTGAGAACCCTGGCCTAGACGATAGATTTTCAAGTTTAACATTTTTATGGACTCACTTCGTATATTCAAAGAAAAGCGTAATTTAAGTCATTACATATAGAAGAGTTACCTCTTGAATAATAGAACTATAGATAATCTTTCATTTGAATGAAAAGTATCAAATTTATTCGATCTACGTATGCCTTTGTGAAATCTTACCGACGGACGGTTAGCCAAAATCCTGTATGTTAAATTAGATAAAATGTCAGGAAAACGACTACTTTGGTGGCAGTCATTAATATCTTCCGGAGGTGCTCCTTATTTATTATCATCTACAGATTTGCCGACGCCTTGGACAGATTTATAATAAAATATAGCATAGTATCTGCGTTCTAGGTAGGTCGATAATTAAATTGAAATACAAAAATAAAACCCAGACAAATAAATCGAAACAGGTTTTCCAATGTAGGAGACACGCTGTAATGGATGTTGAAATTTATTAAAGAGCATAATAAAATACTGTTGTTCTCGATTGTACACTTCTTTCAGTTTGATGTTTCAATCTAAATTTAATGCTTTCGGTTTAAATATAAAATTGTTCGTGATATTATTTTTATATTCTAAAACAATGATAACGAAATGGGTTCATATATACAGAGTGTATGGAGAAATATTCCTACATTGAAAGATTCGAATTAGTATTTCAAAATATTGTGGAAACTTTCGTACACATTGATTCGCAAAGGTTCGTAACCAACTAAATGTGGAAAGAAGTACGGTCTACTCTGAACTGATTAGAGTTGACCGTAAAAGAAAGGATTGCTTGTTTTCTATTAGTATCAAAATGAGTCAAAGGACTTACAACAAAACCTTCAAGAGTAAATGAATGAAAAACATTTATTTCCATAGTGAGGGTAAATTGATTCTTATTGAAAAGTTTTTTATTATCGATACATATTTCAACAGTATTAACACTTACTTACATTGAAATGAAATATAAGATAAATTCAAACACTTGAACTTCTGATTTTCAATTTTTTTGACTAATAAACGGTTACAAAATATTAGTTAACAATAATGAGTTGTTAACTCATATCTTGTAAGCTTCTGAAGAAGTCGTTAAACCGACGAAACGCGTCATGCTATCCTTCAATAAAAGTGAAAATCTATAACTTAAGTGTTTCAATTTATCTTATATCTTATCGTACTTATTTATTGATATTTGCAATTTTTTGATTCATTTCAAATTGAATTATCTTGTAGTAGTTTCCAAAATCAGAATTTGTGTAATAAGTTTCAGTAATCATAAAATTCGTGTCGATAATTGTGTTATTTTTTAGTTCATGACAATGTAATTTTCGACGACAACACTTTTCTGATAACTATTGGAATTGGTGTTGTCGAAAATTATTCAATAAAGTTGATAACGTACTCCCATCCTGTAAAACTTTAGTAATAACACCAGCTAGCGCTAAAATTGAACAGACGTATATAAATATACTAAGAAAACTAAGAAACTAAATAATTTATTGTTTGAAATATTTATTTAGGATCTTTCGATTCTAAGATTACAATTACAATTAATTGAAAATTTTTGAATTTGATAAAAACTTATAAAAAGCAATGGAGAATTAATTGAGAAAAAAAATCGATGATAAAGAAAAAAATCAAAATTGAAGATTTCTCTTAACTTCGAGATCCAGATTTCTTTCTCCTCGATCACAATGCCTATTTCCTCTTTCCAGTTATTCAGATCGGATGTATATCATGGAGTCCAAATTGTAGAAGACCACTCGTGATTTGGTGGAACCTTAACATGCAACTCCAGGGGACGTGCTAAAATATATTCCATTAAAATTAAGTTTATGAAGTTCCTACTGATCTATATCCTATTTATCGTGAATTTATCTCCTATTTTGTTCACAATATTTTACTCTTTGAACAAAAAAAATTAGATAATAAGAGAACCAGTTTGTTTCTAAAAAAAAAAATAATTCATATTAATGCAACAAATCGACAACTTTTAAAACCAATAAAAAAGTTGGCATGCTTTTTTTTTAATTCCGTGGATTTACAGTTTAACGCCCGTTCCGAACGGCCATTGGGCTTGTAATCGATGCACATTACCCAGCATATATCATTCATTAAACTACTTAAATCATAGAGAAACACAAACACCCATGCCTTCAGCGGGGCTCGAACCCGAGTTTTACCGCACCATAGTCGGGTGTTCTGCCGACTAAGCTACGGAGACCGGCCTTGACTGGCTTATTGAAATTCTGAATTAATCTGAAAAATTTCAATAATTGGGAAAAAAATATGTTTTCAAGATAAAAAATCAAGTCGATATTGAAAATATGTAGGACTGTTTTAATATTGTAGATCATTTTAAGATTTCATGCAAAATTGAAATTTTAATTCTAGGTTAATAAATCTTTGTTGAGTGAAACATAATCGATGAAACAAACAATAATCTGAAACACTTACTGCTTACAAGCGCACTCAAAATTTATAAAGATATAATATATTCTATTTAACAACCGAGTATTATTCATCAGATTATTGAAAGTCTCATATATCTCATTCAGAAAATGAAGAAACCGGAATGAATGAATTTATAACCGGGATATATGTCCCTACTTACATTGCTGCATTTCGAACTATGATTATTTCTTGCGCGATCTTAACAACAAGGCTGGATAAAAACACTTGAAATAGTTAAACAAAATTTTATTGAATTATTTCTTGACGATTGTTTGAAGTTGTTACGCCATTTAGAGTCTAGCTTTTTATAATGGGGTAAAACCCCGAAACAATTGTCAAGCAATAATTCAATAAAATTTTTGTAAAGCCAAGCCAAGAGATACCGATTCAAGATATTAAAATTATTTATGTGAATAATTTTTCTTTCTCAACAATTGCAGATCCGCAGGATCTATCTTCAAAGTATAGAAAATGAACACTTTCTATTTTAGGAGATATACTTCTTCTAATTTGAAGGTTAATTTGGGTCAAGTATAATGATGCTCTTCCAGTTTTTCTTAGACCGCTAGATTCGATTAGGATATTAACACCAGCTTCCTCATTATCTTCTGGATTTTCTTGTGCGGGAATATTTAAAATTATTCATCTTAACAACTTCAATCTTGAACTTGACAGATTTTCAAAATTAAATCATATGGGCTGTAATCTACTGATGCTTTCTCTTTGAATACTGGTGTATATTGAGAATATCCATTCTTGTATGCAGTATTGTTTTTATATTCATCATGACTGCTTTGGTATGTCACAGTAATGAAAGTACTGAGCACTTTATACCTCATAATTGCCTTTATATGTTCACTAAAGGCTTGAGATTCCGACCAAGTTTTAATTGTTGTATTCCATGTTGTACCTCCAAAATAATTAAAATAATAATGATAATTTTTATTCAGCATATATAAAATAATACAAAAGGTAAGAGGATCAAAGAACCCTACACATTTCTCAATCTAATATCTACTGTATAAGTACACATAAAAATAAAAATTAATTAAAGTTGATATCTTCTTAGTATATAGCTACCTTAAAATCATTTTTGAAACGTATAACGTTATCGCAAGATTTAACGTTACTGGGCGACTCATTACATGATTGCATACCTCTATAAAAAAATATATTTCGATAGAAATATATTAAATTTATTCAAATGAAAATTATTTTGTCGCCTCCGTTGCTTAGTCGGGAAAACACCAGATTGTGGTGAGGTACGATTTGGGTTCGAGCCTCGGCGAAGGCATGAGGATTGGAATTTGTCCTATTGAACTAGTTTTATGATGATAATTGTTCGGTTATGTATACTGATTACAAGCCGATTGGCGGTTAGAAACTGGTGTTAAACTTTAAGTCCACTGAATTGACAAAAAAAATTACTTTTGTAACAAGTGTTATACATGTAGGTATATATGTTTATTTCCTATATCGCTAACAAATCCTCATTCATTAAGCAGATATGTAGATAGTATTTTTTTGTAATATTTTATATATGAAAACGGTTGTGTTATAATGGAATGTATTCTATGCTTTTGTATTATACATCAATGTGATTCTGGGTGATTCAATATGATTTAGGATAGTCCGTCCTAAAATAATACGTAGTGCTTCATTGTGTTCTTCTGGTCGGTATATATTTAAAATTATTCCGGGCGGTATAATTTAAAATTATATTATTGAGCCAGAGATGAAATTAAAATAAGGTAGCATAATCATTTGATACAGGTATTGTCAACTGTGCCATCAAGTGAATTGACTTGAAACTGTGCCTAAAATATTATTTTCTTCGAAATTTTTTTCGCAACACATTTACAATACTCGGAGAATGTTTGATTTCCTTGTTTCGAAAATTTTAAATATTTATCACAGAATGTCATATGTAAAAAAAAATGTAGAAAACTAACTAAGAAATATTTCAGCTAACAAAAGTTACCAGGAATGCACACCATTTCTTTGTGAGATCATCAGATTCATCTTATATGTTAGGAAGATGATTTAACGCTTAATATTCGAATGGGATCATGATATCAATAAAAAATATTCTCAATTATGAATGCAGAGGATGAATATCAAATTGATATAAAATCCACTGAATTTACGATAAAAAAATAACAAACAACGAATGTGGTCTGTCCGTCGCCACCAAATCTGAGTGTACTACCTAAAAGAAATGAAAAATTACTCAAAGAATGGAGTCCTTTCTCGAAATAGAAAGCAGAAGCAAATCATACTGTTATTTCCATGACGTTCGTTTATGTAGGCGTTTATTACAGGCAGATACGCTGAACTGAGATCATAAAAAAGTAGGTAAGTCTGTCGGTTGGTTCCAAAAGTCGCTAAGTTCATAATCTGATAAATGTCAAAGTTTTTAAAGTAATAATTCAATTTCAGTGATTGTTGCCCACATACAGAGTTTTCATGTTTCATATATATAAAAAATAATGATTTTCATTGATGCAATACATCAGTAGCGAACACATTTGCTTAGTCTTATAAGATCTCAAGTGTTCCCTATATCCGCTAGAAAAGCAACTCCTTTCACCTTTGTGAATAATTTCGGCTTATTCAGGAATAACATAGTATCTGAACTCCAGATTAGTCCAGCTCTCTTTTAATATTATGAGAAATGTTGGTTAATTGGATGGGTGGCTATTTGATGTCATTTTAGTTGAACTTATAAGTCTCTTTACCATAATTAATAGGTTGAAAAATTTGTCAGGTTTATGTCGATAATGTGGATGAATTTCACTCCATTTAGCATTTTTGAAAATCAGGAGTCTCTCATTTGATAAGTCAAGCTTCTAAATATTGATATGGCTCTCAATATCAGAGATTCATTCGACCCTGAGCAAGATGTTGAAACATGACTTTGTTTTCCTTCTCCTCCTTTTCTTCAACAGAGACCTACAACCCTGAGTATCGGCTCCCCTTCCCATGCAAGAAATCTCTTATGAACTCTTGAATCTCTCTATGGTGGCTCTCTATAACTGCAAGAGACTAGGTGAACCTAAAGATAAACCACTTAATTTCGAAGGTGATTATGGATTATTCAAACTGTATAAGTTATAAGTGATTTTTATTCTTATTTTTCTGGTAAGGAAACACATAGAAGGTATAAACTTTTAGACTGAAATGGAAAATGGAGATTCTTCCTGCTGACAAAATAATTGTCAAACTGAGTCTTTTATCTGAAACAAAAATATATATTCTAACACTTATAGAGCATTCTTTAAGGAACTGAAATGCTGTTCTGTGCTTCTAACTTCTCACTGAACAAAGCTTCATTAATTGATTTGTGAAACTTCATAATATAGAATCTGAGAATATGCTGATAGTTTATAGAACATTCAAAGATGTGTTGGATATCACCAAACATTCCGCATGAGCATAAAAACGTTGCAGAGGGGCTTTCGAATAAGATAAAGATAGGTTTTAAGTCTTGAAGAGTGAGGTAAATCTTCGCTCTAACTTTTCATATCATGGCACATTTGATAATTGATTTCTGCGAATGTTATGAGTGTACAGCCTTCGTTTATAGGATCGTCCTCATCCTTCATGAGGATGAGGACGAAAAAACTCATCCTCCCTCCTCTCCCAGATTTTATATGAGAAACTACGCCACAGGTCCCGAGGGCCACCCTTTGTTTGAAGATCGGTTTTTCTGTATCTACCTACATCTGCTGATGTGTAGGTAGATACAGACTTTCGTTCCTTTTTTTTGAGCAAAATGAATAACTTTTATGGCAGTGATAGACGTGTTATCATCTAAGGTTTTAGCTTTGAGTTTACTAAGTGCACCAAAAGAATCCGATTCAATTAGAATTTTGATAATGTTCAATTTTACGACTACAAGGAATCCTTTCCCAATACCGAAGATTTCCACTGAGTATATTGACCAGTAGTTTTCGAAGTTTAACAGATAGATATATTGAGCTCCTGAGTTGGAGAGTATATGCTCTAACTTACTGACTCCGAGGATCCAGACGCAGAGGTATAAAACAAAAGAGACAGAGTACAAACATTGTAGAATTTTAGAAACGATGTCCGATGCACGTTGACAGGGGAGAAACGGTGTCAAAGTTTACAAAATCAGCAAATTCGTCAGAATTTTAAATAAAAAACCTGGGAAGATCGGTATTATAGACTGATATTATCCTTATTCTCTTGTCCAGTGTAAGACAGTATAATGGCACTTTACTCAATTGAAAAATTGGAAAATTTACTCAATTGGAAATTTTTCAATGGCTTCGAGGCCTCCGTGGCGTAATCTAAATAACCTGCGACTATGGTGTGTTAGGATACGGGGTGAAAGTGGATATTTATTGAAAACTTAATGAAAAAAATATTGATTCCTGCTTTTGCACACTCTATTCTAATATTCTGATCTTATACAGTGCTTATACGTGTGCGTTTATATATAAATATCATGAACATGCTGTGAAGAATATTTCTCTTTCGTGTTCGTTCATTCATTATTATAATAATCGAAACATATTTTCCAATGCTTGTGATACAATTTTTCCGCTTTCTTTTTATGGTCAACGGATTTTGATATTCCAAAACATAAGAAATCTCCGTCGTAGCCAATTGGATTTACTTGTTGATTCAAATTGGCGGCGTATTTCTTGAATTAATATTAATATAATCAATTAGTAGACACTTGTTAACGCAAATTTATATGACTCGAATCTCTTTCGTCTTGATTGACGATGAATAAATGTTAATGACCTTGCCGCCGATGACAGTAATAATGAGGCTAGCGTTCATTTGTGCGAGAGTATGTAGATCTGGATATGAATCATGATAATAGTTGTGATCATAGCAGATTGAAAGCAATATTTTCAGACAGGTAATTAAAAATTGGAAAATGAGTTTTAGGAGGTGATGAGGATGTCAAACAACTTCAAGTTGCCGAATTCAAGTAATCGCCAATATAATGATCATTACATGAAAAAAGCAAAGGATCTGCTAATTTCAAGGCAATAGAATATTAATGCCGAATACTTGAATCGAGCATCATAACTTCTGACTATTTCATGAAATAGGCAAAAGTTTTGTTCAAACTCATGAAATTTCGTGGATACATTTGTTTTGTCTTTGTCTTCTAAACTACTACTGACATTTTTATTCGACCTGGGCATGTCAGGTTTGGCGGATGAGTAAAGCTAGGGCATACGATTGCCATTATTATCGTTTCACAAAGGTTTTCATCTCTATCTTCGAGAACTCTAATTATTTTATATTGTTCAGTTCTGCAAACGTGTATATGTAATATTTTGTTTTAATATATGTTTGTTATCAAAACTATGGTTTTTTCTGAAAAAATTAAAATTTCTCAACAATTTTTCCACAAATGTTTTTCCTAGTGGAAAAATACTGAAACCAATACTTTCGACAATATTTCATTGGTTATTTCATGAAATAGGCATAACTTAGCCGATTACGTGAATTTGGCGTAATACACACACACACACACATATATATATATATATATATATATATATATATATATATATATATATATATATATATATATATATATATATATATATATATATATATATATATATATATATATATATATATATATATATATATATATATATATATATATATATATATATATATATATATATATATATATATATATAGGTAACGGGAATAATCGGTCTTGTGAAGTGTTTGAAATTTCTATATTTCGACACTTATTTGTGTCTTCTTTAGTTGAAAAAAACAAGCTGCAAAGTAATGACTACAGTGATAAATTTCAATATGTATAAAATAAAATTACTTACAATTAGAGTTTATGCAGTGAAAATAAACTAACATTTTTTTTTATAATAAACGTTTCTTATTTTGTTGCCACTTCTTCGCTACATGTTGCTGAACTGAATGGTAAAAAGTTTCAATACACTAGAGGGCTGAAAGCCAGGCTGTTGTGTATAATGAGTTGATCGTAAATTCTTTGAGCCATTGACGTAGAAAAATGTTTTTATTCGTTCATTCAAATTTAAAATATTATTATAAATGATCCTTAATTTTCCAATATCTGATCTTGAGTTGATCTTATTGTCTGTGTTATGTATATGTGCCATTTATATATATATATATATATATATGAGCATATAGTTTTTGAGAGATTTTCTTTCAAAAATAACATCCTCGATCGATTGAAAAAATCTTTATATTAGCAGACGTTTCGTTGCGAATTGTCAGAACTATTTATGCTTGAATGTCAATAAATTCGTGTGGATTCAATAATATAATTGAATTTGTACAACATTTACCCATAATTAATTTATAATTGTTTTTCACAAAGGTGCAATTCGCAAGGAAACTTTAACTAAAATATAGGTTTTTTCCACTCAAAAACATGGTGTTTGCTCAAAATGTATTGAAAACTGAGCATATTCAACAGGCAATGAAATGATAATCAAATTTCAATTCATCATTCCTACTACTAAAAACTGAGACTTTTAATCGAAATATCGAAATATTTCAAGTAAAACTCTTAAGGGAGCTGTCTACACAAATGTTGTCAACGAGAACGAACCTATCACTTTCGAGATTGAATATCAAGTGCACTTCGAAAAATCATCGATCTTGTTGAATGATAATAGGATACAATTGTTTCATCATTATTATGAATCATCAGTCCTTATTTAATCAATCAGCCAAGAACCGATGACTTTCAAACCACCCCCATGTCTTATATCCGAATGAGCAGAACATTGATTCAGGAACTATTCACGTGAACTCCCACTATCGAAGAAAAGACATATAAACTCTCCCCAGCATTCTAAATTCCTACTCATGACAACACTAGTAAGAGTACGTAGAGGCTTTGTAGACATTTCATTCGATCACAATAGAACTTTGTCTGCAATGTTTAAGAATAGTTTCATGCCTAATCGCTCCAGAGCACGCTCAGACGGGCCAAAATATAGCTAGTTTCAAGATTCACAAATCATTCATACTAGTAAATACTGAGACTCTTTATCGAAATATTTCAAATAGAACTCTCAGGGAGCTGTCTACACAAATGCTGTCAACGAGAGCGAACCTATCACTTTCGAGAGTGAATAAGTGCACATCGAAAAAATTCTACAAAGCCTCTGCGTAGTCTCACTAATGTTGTTATGAGTAGGAATCTAGAATGCTGGGGAGAGTTCATACGTATTTTCTTCGATAGAGGGAGCTCACGTGAATATTTCCCCAAGTTAATGTATTCCTCATATAGGACTCGGGAGTCATCGAATCTTGATTGATTGACTAAGGACTGATGATTCATAATAATGATGAAACAATTGTATCCTATTATCATTCAACAAGTTCAATGATTTTTTTCGAAGCGCACTTAAATTCACTCTCGAAGGTGATAGGTTTCTTCTCGTTGACATCATTTGTGTAGACAGCTCCCTGAGAGGTTTATTTTAAATATTTCGATTAAGAGTCTTAGTGCTTATATATATTTATATATAATTTTACACATAGAAGATAGATGCATATCCGCTCTCGAAATATTAATGGATAGTTGAAAATGTATATATATATATATATATATATATATATATATATATATATATATATATATATATATATATATATATATATATATATATATATATATATATATATATATATATATATATATGCATATAAATTCAGTGGAACTACAGTTTAACGCCGGTTCCGAACGGCCATTGGGCTTGTAATCGATGTACATTACCCAGCATATTTCATTATTCAAACTACTTAAATCATAGACAAACACAAACATCCATGCCTTCAGCGGGGCTCGAACCCGGGTTCTTCCGCACCATAGTCGGGAGTTCTACCGACTAAGCTACGGAGACTGGCTGTATAATATATTCTTTGAGTTAACTATAATGATTATAAACAAGTAATATCTGTAGATCGTTAGTTTTTTTATATTTTATCGTTCAATTTATACACTTTTTGAATTCAGCGAATTATGTATTTTTTGTTTGTACATTAGGTAATGCGTGAATATTGTAATTCTGATGTTTGGAATTCATGAATCATTTTTGTAGTTTATCTGCAGCTGACTTCAATTCAACATGGTGCCCTTAATTATCAATATAATTACCAATATCACTAACAATATTTTCAGTATTATCAACACCATAAAGTGTTTCTTAATTACTTCTATATATTTATAATACTGTTGCACATCTTATTGTATAAGTTTTTATTTTGTGCATTCCGCTCGTACATCGGTATACTCGTAAATTGTGCGCCAAAATCATTGAACTCAACCTAATCCATTCAGTTCAGAGTTCAAACAATTCCAAAAATCTTGGTTTGATCATTTTGCATTGACATATATTCTTACTAATTGATTCATGTATATAACAATATTAACCCAATTGAATGTGTGAAGCTCTGAACTCTTTACCGAAGTGAATTATTTTGACATTAATTTCACCATAAATTTATGACCTTCGACTAATTGATTGATAGCATCAACCTTCATTGACATTAAAAAATCTATCAGGTTGTTCTCAGTTCAGCCTTCCGTGCACCCTTATTGGGAATGATTTTGACATACACCGAGTGTTTCCAAAGTAGACTGAAATATTGTTGTGAGTAACGCAGCATGCTATTTCAAAGTAAGGTCTTATAAAAATTTTATGACAGATGATAGTTCTTGTTATTATGAGATACAGGGTGTTGTTCCCTGTGTACTGAGCACTGACTTAACAATAACTGCATCTGAACTGATTGTCCACATTTCACGAATATAAACAGAATAGAAATGCATTTCTGATGGTTTTTCGTATCAATATAACAGTCTTTTATTTCAAAATATTTTTCGAAAGGAAAATTATGACGATATAAAATTTCATACTCTGGTTCAAATGAATCTTTGTTAAGATTGCACTGCATAGATATCTGTAAAGACATCTGTAGCTAACGCTCTTTGTAGAAAGGGAGAAGCTTAAATTTGCTCATTGCATAAAATCTTTTTGAATTTGATTTTCCACCCGTACAATTAATGTATCCAAAGTTTCGTCTTATAGAGTTTTAATTCATTTTCAATTTTTAATGAAAATAAGCGCATATCCACCGGAATTCCTCTGGAGTTATGAATAGGATTCTCCGGAGATCAGAGTAGAATCCACCGTAGTAGAAAGTATTTAGTACTTTGGAACTGAAAATAGAAGTGGAGTTGATATAGATGTACAACATGCACATTTTCGAAGAAGTTAGGCGCTACCAAAGGAGAGTTAGAATTTCAATTTGAGATAGATTCTTGAAATCTTCCATCCCAATCTTTATCTTATCACCAATATTCAGAATTTTATTTTGTATTAGAAAATTGCCCGCATCAACCGCAAGGGTTATTAGCGGTGGTGCAGTGGAATAACAAAATTAATAAACTGAAACAACTTATACAACTAAACAAAACATAATCTTAAATAAATTTCAGCAAATTCAGCTCAATTAAAAATCTGATAGCGTTACTCCATTTAGCAGTCAAAGTGGTTTTCAAGTCATTGTTCAGGTCATGATTTATTCGTTGCTCACTCTATTCTACACAGTCACAAAGGATATGGAGCACTGTTAGGATAACTGAACACTTCGCGCACAGAGGAGGAGAATCTTTTTTGAGTATATAGCCATGTGCCATGAGGAAGTGAGTGTTGTACTGAATCAGCTATGCCTTTCAATTTGTTGTAATATTCATACACTGTGCTGTTCAAATTAGATGTTGTATAGACTGCCAGGTGATCCGCTTCTTCGTTACCCATGATACCTACATGAGAAGGAACCCAAATGAATTTTACGATGATATTCAATTTCTGCAAGATATCCAGTTCCTCTCTTATAGATATCAGAATTGGGTGCTTTGGATACGTACGTTTGATTCCTTGTAGCGCACTGAACGAGTCCGATATTCAGAATTGTTTTCTATCTTTTGTCTGTATTCAAATTTCTCTATGCATTTTTCCCATTGTCAATTATTGGAATTCATACTTCAAATGTTTGCTAACCTTTTTTCATCCATTTTAATTGATCGAGTACTTTTTTCAATTATTATGTGAATTTGAGATTTTTTAATCGACACCAGTTTCAATAGAAATTTTGAACAGCAATATTTCGTTCTACTGTCTGCGTTGTGAAAAAGTCAAATTGTGTTTTTCATTGTTTGACATCTGGCTCAAATCATTATCTTTTGACTGAAAAGTTACGTTATAAAAACACAATTTTGTGTGTTACAGAATATTTAAAATTTCTCAGTTACACAACCCTGATTTTAAGCAGAATATCTTTGAATTCGCTTTTCAATAAATATACTCCTTCTTTGTTATGTAGATCACAATATAGTTTTCTTATGATGAAATAATAAAAATTTCCATATTTTGTATGTCATTTATTCGCTAATCGCTTGCCACAATTCCTTATAATAACAATTCTTTCTCATTTTTTTTGTGAAAACTGTATGGTATATCCTACATTATATAATTTTAATTTACTTTCAAACACAATGAATGTAAATAATAATAATGATCATAATTATATAATATAATAATACCCCATTACAGAAAATAATAAAATAATGTTGAAAAATATCGAAATAACTGAATAAATAGTATATAACACAGAGCTCAATCAAATCTGAAAAAAAAAACTGAAAAATTAATCGATACTAAATAATGAAATGAAATGAAATATTACAAAGAACTCAATCTAATTCAATTCATTTTAGTCAATTACACATAACTCCTAATAATAACTGCTATGGACTCAAGTTAATGCCACATTTATTAGCAACTTCAATGAATGTAGATTCCATAAACCAGAAGGGCGATTGTATTAACGAGTTGATCCTTGGAGTCTCTAGGTGTTGAAATTCTGTGGTACGATAATTACGCCTAGGAACTCGAAATTTCTAAACGAACAAGAGAAAAAGGACAATCAAGAGTGTTGTGCATTAATTTGTACAAAAATTTGAGTGATAAAATTTCTCTTCTGCCTTGCAATGAGGGAGATCATGAGGATGAGATTAAACTAAATCGACTCAATAATTCGTAATGATTGATTCCTCTCTGTGGATAAACTTTATCCTCCTTCTAAACTAAGGATTTCAAGAACCTTCTCTGAATAGCCTCAAGATGGCGTTGATGGCAAGTGTAAATAGGATGCCAGATCATGCTGCCATAGTCCAACTTGGTACGGATTAGGGCATCAAATCATCTTATGAATGTTGAGGGATGATTGAAATATTTGCTATTGCGTATAAAAATCCATATATTTTGTAGGCAGATGAAATAAGTTGGGTGATATGTGGAATGAACGAAAGTTTCGCA
Organism: Henosepilachna vigintioctopunctata; assembly: GCA_030704895.1. Classification (NCBI taxonomy): domain Eukaryota; kingdom Metazoa; phylum Arthropoda; class Insecta; order Coleoptera; family Coccinellidae; genus Henosepilachna; species Henosepilachna vigintioctopunctata. The sequence goes on along the minus strand of JARQZJ010000064.1, from coordinate 4,573,433 downwards.
TCGAAGATTATACCAAGTCAACTGTGAGAAATAATTTTGCAAGATCAATCAATGAAAAAATTTCCAGAACTCAATAATTCAATATAATCTATTTTCATGATATATCCACAATAGGCGTGTCGACAGTATGACATTATCAAAGATTTAATGACTTTAGAGGAAAATACACATTCAAAGGATTTGAAAAACTGATTTAGTTTTATTTAAAAAATTGAGATTAATAAGATTTTCAATAAAATAAAAGAGTAAAATACTGCAATTGGCCATTTTGACTGAAACACCAATCACAGCGCATGACGTCATACTTATGTTAGCTTCACTGTGTTTTGATTACCTTACATACTGATTGCGTGTTACGATTGATATATATTTGTTTTTGTGATTTATCGACTTTACAACAATGAATCTCAAACATAGATCATTTCTTGAGATTTGTACAAAGAGATGCCGCTTGTTTAAGTATTAAAAACCTCTTTATTACTGAACTAGAAGAAAAAACAATAGCATCTGTTTGTCAGAAAATATTGTCTTTTTGATCTCAATTAATGGAGAAGTAAAAATTATATTTTCTTTATGTTGTTTTGCGATGAGCCGTAAGTGCAGTAAAAACCCATGCAGTCTATACTAAAACACCGCTATATAAGATAATCTGTAATACGGGCCTAGAATTAACATTCTAATAAATAAGTTAGTAAACTATACCTGAACTACAAGATGCAATTTGTTGTGAACTTGATGGCTCTTCAACTATAGTACATTCTTCAAATTGCTTTTCACACTCTCCAAGAATCTCTTCAACAACCATCATCCTTCGTTTTTTAGCTATATAGGGTCGCTCAGTTGTGTTAGATGTGTGTGTTTTCCTGCCTGGTTGGCAAGTAAATTTTGTGGGCATACATCCTGGTTTCATACGTACTTGCGATACCGACCCCATCACATGGTATTCCATAAAATTTTCCATGTCATTTGGCAACTGAAAAATGCAAAGTTAACAATTGAAATTGATAATAAGAATGATAACCAAGACTAACACAAACATAACCTAAATATATGACTAGTTATTCCATAGCCTCTACTTTCAACTATTTCACGCCAAACAAACATTATAATAAGTTAAAAATCTATCAACACATGATAACATACTCACTCACATCAAAGTGATCTTCACAGAAATAAAGTGGCGAATTTGTCTTTACATCGTTCGGGTTTCGCCGTGCAAGCTTTAACCATTTTTCTCTTATTATTTTCTTGTATGGACATGTACAAACACCTTGTTGGGTGTCGTTATTGATGTATTTTTGCACTGAGGCACTGCACACCACTTATAAACTTTAGAATTCATTTTTAACACAAAAAATACGCAGTGTTTGTTTACTATGCTGTCTAGCTGCGCGTAAACAAATTTATCGTTTACGTAAGTATGACGTCACACACGACGCCATGACACGGCGAGCTGTTTTCAAGCAATATTTAAAAATGATTATAAAAATGGCTTTAAACTTCCAAAATCTTAAGTTTATTACCGAAATAAAGGTTTTGTTGTAAACAGTAGATGGTTATCTGCATTACGGAAGAGGATTTCAAAATCTTTCGCCTTGCCTGTTGTGTGGAATATAAAATATCGGAAGGTAGGTATAGATATTAAAGATACTTGGATTAGGTTGTCTGATAAATCATCTCTAGGCCATTCTTGCGGCATATGTAGATCATATCTTCGATAAAAATGCGGAAAGTGGATGCATTTGCAGCAGTGTAGGCTTTATATATTGGTACACATAATACTGAGATTGTCTACTTTCCTTGGAGTTCGTATACTTTTCAAGGAGTTTCCATACGACATCAAGAGTAAAATGACTTTGGCAATTCGAAAATAACCTTATAACTTTTTCATTGTGCAAAAATTTCTTGTGAATTTTCAGTGATTGTAATTTTATGATTGTAACCTTTTGAGTCCTAGATCTAAGGTACCTACCATTGAGATAAAAAAACCTAGGTCTGAAATATCATTGAGTGATGAAATCAGAAATTAAATAATTTTTAATAGGTCATATGTTTACAAAAAGTAAACTGTTCGCGTGTTATCAGACAAAATAGGTATATTAGGCTCTTTGTTTTTGGGAATAAGAAAGTATTTTGTCATTGTTGCCAAATGGACTTGAATCAATACAAATTTCCTTATTTAGATATACTATCAGTGCTGGTTTTTGAAAAAATATTCTGCTACAATGTCATCTTATTTCAGTTTTTCATCAAGCGTTATTTATATGTTAAATTACAAACAGCTCATTGCCTCGCTCTAGTTACATTCTCTTACACTGTCTGTATGTTAAGTGGGCTATTTAAAACATAATAGAAACCAGGTACCTTAAATGGAACCATGTGAAATCATTAAAATAAGTTCATAATAAATTCCCACTTTTCAGTCTATTTTGGTGTACCGAGTTGAGAAGTTCTATTTTGACTATAAAATTAAAAATTAACACACTTGACAAGTTTCACTGAATATATTAAAAGCTCTGCATATGTTTCGGGTGGTTAACCCATTATCAAGAGTACTGAATTTCAAAATGTACAACTTTCACTTATATATCCTAAATCACAGAATTTAAAACTGGTTTCACGGAAAAATCTACCTGGTCGTTACCAATAGGTAAATTCTTCTTTTCGCTATCGAAATTTCCAAGACTTCAAGGATATCTATCTTTTGCCGTTACTACCTGAGTGTAATAATTCGGTCTTTCTCGGATCCAAGAAATGACTATGTTTAATAAACAATTCATTAAATTATTAACAATTAACAATTTGCAATTTTACAATTACTAACATTTACAATTTACAAAATTTATTAAACATAATCATTTCTTGGATCCCAGGAAGACCCAAATAGTACACTCAGTAGTAAGGGCAAAAGATTAGATACCCTTGATGTCTTGGAAATTTCGATATCGAAAAAAAAGAATTTACCTATTTGTAATGACCAGGTAGACTGTTCCGTGAAACCAGTTTTGTGTTCTGTGGTTTAGGATATATAAGTGAAAGTTGTACATTTGGAAATTCAGTAATACTGTGTACTCTTGATAATGGAACCACCCGAAACATATGTAGAGTTTTTAATATATTCAGTGAAACTTGTCAAGTGTTTTAATTTTTAATTTTATAGTTTTTAACATAATGTTTCACCAAGAGATAAGCGACACCTCCGTCTCATTTATTTCTATTTTGACATATGCATTTTACCTACTTTTGAGTTTGTATTAAATGAACGTAGCAAATACAAGTTGATTTAAATTGAAGACGTTTTGCTTTCACCTAACATTCATTATACATTTCCCAAATAGAGGCTTGAAGAGATTACCTAGTTATTTCATGCAGCTACGATGAGTTATCATTTTTTAAATAATATGAATGAATCCACAATATGAAAAATTAGTATGTAGGTAGGCACCGACAATGTTAACAATCTTATTCATTGAAGAAAAATTAGGTTGATAGATTTATTCACTAGACTTACTGACAAGTTACCTTTATAATACGTATGCTCTACATTCTGAATCAAGGAATTTTCTTTTGATATATCTCTGTCAACGCTATTAAGAAACTTGACTGGTATTAATTTGTTTACTGAAATTCCTTCCTAGCGAGCAACGTGAGCCTTAACATGTAGTATTTCTTCATGCATGAAAGTATATTTTTACGAATTGAATAATTGTATTTCTAGCAGGAATGTTGCCATACTAGCTTGTATTTAGCAGAATTTCTCGGTTCAATTTGAAAATTTCTCTAGTGATTCATGAAAATCCTGTAAGTGGTTATGTCAACTTGAGAAGTCAAATATTTAGTCAAATCATTGAAATTTGAATTTTTCTGAACTATCATAAGAACGGAATATAGTTTTTCCGTATAGTAAATTGCGGGAATATGGTAAATTCTAATATTAATTTCAGCTTATTTCTTACAGATTTCATGACATATAAGACAATGATTGAAAAATATTTAAACACAACGACACAATCCGACTTTCAAATAGGGTTTTACTATTCAATGAATATACCCAATATTTATAATTATCTACAGAAAAACAGATTTGTATTTCTTTGAAATCTGTTTTCCTCCCTGATTGGAACAACTGGATACTGGAGGTGTCTTTATCTCAAATACGATACATCCAGATATATATATATATATATATATATATATATATATATATATATATATATATATATATATATATATATATATATATATATATATATATATATATATATATATATATATATAAAACGGACATCCATTCCAAAAATTCAAATTGATGAAAAGGATTTCATAAAAGTGAAGTGAAAAGTGAACTATGCGAACATATACGATTGTATGTCTACATCGACTTTCAAGGAATAAATGTTTGAGAACCTGAAAGAAGCACTAGACAGGCTGTTCTATCACACAAGGAAGTGAAGCAAGTATGTCTTGTGATTCCATTAGGTGTAGCAGCCCCTTCAATTTTATCGTTTTGACATGTTGATATGAAGCGTTTACACTTTTAGCGATCCTAAAACTGTATTTATAGATGCGAAAACTGAGTTTTGGGAAATTGAATGGCTATGGTTTTATGCTAGAGCTGCAATAAATTTTTGAATATCTATTTCATTGAATATCAAACTTGAATTAGCGATCCCAAACTCCATTCATCATCTCATAACATTCAAATTTGAGATGTGTATGATGTAGCAACATCATCTCCGCTAAGGAAGACGAAAAAGGTCAAGCTGTCGCTGCCGAAACTGCCGAAAACATAGCTAGAGTAAGGGCGACCGAACAGAAACAAAAAAAATGTTTCTAGTTCATCGGAGATCGTGGAGAACAGTAACACGAAATATGTTCAGTCATCTCAATTTGAACTCTCAGTTTAACTCATGATTGCCAGAAAGGACAAGGGTCTGACTCTGGAATTTTATGAAGGGAATTGTCGGTACTGGCCAGGCTGGAGCTGCCCGGGCAACATTTTTTGGCAACAAGTCTCTGATTTTAGAAGATTTCGCAACAGTACATACAACGTCGTTCACGCGCTATTCTCCAAGAAATGTTTCATTGGATTGATGGTTTGATTTGCACCAGCCTCTATAGTGACCTCTTCGCACTTCTGATTTGAGTCTTTGCGATTTTCTACGGAGCTACCTCAATGTCAAAATGCACTGATAAGCGCAAATCCACCGGACTTCCTCTAAACTGAACATGATATGAATGAACAAGTCTCTACATTTTCGAAGAAGTTAGGCGCTACCAAAGGAGCGTTAGAATTTCGAATTGGAGGTTCTTGGTATGTTCCATCCAATATTTATCCCAATACAAATATAAGAATTTTTTTTCTGTCTTTCGTCTTTTCGAGTATTCAAATTCCTTCATGTATTATTTCCTCATCGTCAATTGTTTCGATTTATACTTCGAATAGTTTTTCTCCTCTTCCCATCCGTTTTGTTAAATCAAGTATTCACTGTCAAGAATAGGCAATGTAGGGTCTTAATTTTTGAGGGAGGGGTGATAGTAAACTCAGGCCGTTATTTTGCCATGCTGGAGTATTTTTTGGCAACAATTTGTTGCAATAAGATTTTGCAACATTACATACAACTCGTCGTTCAAGCGCTATTCTCCAAGAAATGTTGTCTGGAGAATGGCCTATTAAGTGGGCTCTTCGCTCTCCTGATTGAAGTCTTTGCGATTTTCTACGAAGTTACCTCAATGCCGAAATGTTTAAACATAATCTGAGGGCCCTGAAAAATCTGAAGGCTCTAGTTGAGAAAAAATTCTTCCAAATAACCCCAGTCTCACCCCAGGAAATCATGCAAATATCCACAAAACGTTCAATATGCGTGATCATCATTTAGACGATACCATTTTCGAAAGCTGTAATAAAACAAAATAATGTAACCTTTTTGGCGAATGACTGAATTTTTATTGATATTAGTCTTATTTTCAAAAGTTTTATTTCTATATATATATATATATATATATATATATATATATATATATATATATATATATATATATATATATATATATCTAGGACAGGAAAATCAGTTACCTCTTTATATTTTCAATTTATGATTTTCTTCCTTTATTTAACTTAGACTTATATTTACATATATTATTTTATTGAATGGAGTTCTTAAGTTATTAAGTCTATTTGGGTTGGAATGTAACTGTTGATAGTAAGGAAGGACGACAATGACTGTATTTCTCAATTTTTATAAATGTTTTTAACGTTTCTTAAAAAGCAAACGTTGGCCGTTTTATTAACGAGAATGAATTTGTTTTTGTATTTAGAATGGATTTTTCGGTGAATAGGATGTCTTGAGCCATTATCAGAAGAACCTTTGAGATTTATATTTATATTGCTTAAATTACAAACAATACGATAATAAATATCACAGTCACAAATGAACATTTTAAATCAAACTTAAATCTTGAATCAGTTTGATTTAAAACGTTCATTTTGTGACTGTAATATTTATTATCGTATTGTTTGTAATTTTAAAATTCGAATTTAACACTATTTTGTGCCTTGAATGAAAGGGATGCTGTTATAAGGAAAAAATTTCTGGAGAGACAACATTTGTTTGTCGAAAAGTTCAAAACTATATGTAAATAAAATATATGACTTACCAACAATTACTAATAGACTTTTTTATTTTATAACCCAAGAATCAGTTTTGGATTAATAAATGCGGTAGAACACCGAATGGTATATATATATTATATATATATATATATATATATATTTATATATATAAGCAGAATTCCCTGAATATATATATATATATATATATATATATATATATATATATATATATATATATATATATATATATATATATATATATATATATATATATATATATATATATATATTTCAAAACACTAGTCGGTTGCTCATATGCATAGTCATATTAGAAACAAAATAAACCTGATACTCAATGACAATTCTTCATAATTTCAGATCATGGTTTTTTCAAAATATCCTGATACTCGTATTCATGAAACTCAATTGCTGGAAAATTATCGGATCATGTTACGGTAAACTACTCAACATATACCTACTTCTATTCTATTTTGTGTCCCATTCTGTTACCTACATAATTGTTTATCGTCATTGTTGGCATTCTTACGTTCATTCTAATTAACAAGGTGTGAAAACCTGTGTAAATATTATATTTTATGAGTCTTCTAAAATTGATTTCCTTATTATTTATCCTTGTTATGTATTTGATGTTAACTTCCTTCCACACCCAAACACTACATGACATAACTTTGCTCTTGTTCAGCTAAAATGAGTACAACAATTTCACAATATGGACTATTTTTATCTGAAAATCTATGATATAGCCAAATAAAAGAAACCTAATCGATTGCAACGAAATGAAAATATAAACTATATTTGAAAATATCACTATGCCTTCATTATTTATTCGTGAGGCAGATGTAACTGAAATTAATCTTTCAATGATTCATATCACAATTATGAAAATTATTTCAATTCAGAATTACCGCTAGCAGAGGAAAAGTAGAAAAGCCAAAGCAGAAACCATACAAATTTGGAATTTTTTAAATATTTTTTCAAAACCTAAAATCGTTAACTTTGGAGAATTTTGTCTAATCAGTTCATTTCGGTCTTGAAAAATTGATTTGAAAATCAAGATGAGGGTAAAACATAAATATAAAAACAATGAAGCGGAATTGAGGGGTTTGCAGATGAAAGGACGATGCAGATGAAATATTTAGGGATATATATTCTACAATTGAAATAAATGCTAGTACAAAATATAAATGAGTTGGTTTCAACTTAAATCTTGACAAAATGTAGAGCATTTATCAAAAATATAGACAAAGCAGAATCAAGAATTAAGAATCAGTCAACTATATATATATATATATATATATATATATATATATATATATATATATATATATATATATATATATATATACGATTCAATTCTTCCAGAAGCAATCTACGCAGCTGGAACAACGGTTATTGACGGCCGTTCAAGAATTAAAAAAAATAGGAAAATTCTTAGAAAGATTTACGAGTCAATCAATTGAAACGCCATTTGGATGAAAAGATCTCAGAATGAACTTTATCAACACGATGGAATTACCATTGTATCCAAAGACACCATCCAATTCTTGGGTATCCAAATGGATAGTGAATTAAGATGGTGTAAGCATATTGACTCACTATGTATCAAACTTAATAAAGCCTGTTACGCTATAGACATGATTAGGGATTCTTTGCCTATAAATTCTGTTATAAATGTATATTATGGTTTATTTTATAGTCATATTGGCTATAATATTTTGCTATGGGGTAACTCAACTGGCTGCAGTTTTTATTGCGCAAAAACGTGTCTTGCGAATAATGTTCAATGGAAACATGCAAACCGGTCTTTGTTTTAAATCGTATTTTAAATGTTCCGTGTATTTATATATATATATATATATATATATATATATATATATATATATATATATATATATATATATATATATATATATATATATATAAATGTTTACTATATGTGAAAGTAAATGTAAACAGTTTCCCTAAACTTTCTGACTATCATTGTTACTACACCAGAAGTGTTAAAAGACAAATACGATAACGGAAGAAATCAGAAGAAAACGACGCACAAAATTCTATGGACGTGTCTACAGAATGAAACAGTCCAGAATACTCGAGATAATTATGAAGAGTAAATGCGGTACAGAGTAGCTGAAAGAGATCCAAACACATATCCATAGCCAAAAAAAAAAAGAATTCACCTATTTGTAATGATCACCTGGATTTTTCCTTGAAACCAGTGTTAAGTTCTGTGGTTTAGGATATATAAGTGAAAGCTGTTCATTTTGAAATTCAGTAATATTTTATACTCTTGATAATGAGTTAACCACCCGAAACATATGTATAGTTTTCAATATATTCAGTGAAACATACGTCAAATTGAAACATAAGTGTGTTAATTTTTAATTTTATAGTTTTTAACATAATATTTCACCAAGAGATAAGCAAAACCTCCGTGTCATTTATTATGAATGCAATAATTAAATATATTATAAACCTAATTATTAAACAGATTAATAATTGCAATAATCATCAAATGAATAATAAATAATCAATTCAATATTACCATGTTTCATTTATTCTATTATGAAATCTCTGTAGTGATTTTTTATTTGAGTAATTTGGGAATTTGGCAATAAAATTCACAAAAGACCAAACATTGTATTTTCTGAAAAAAAATCGAGGATGTAAGCGAAGAACTTCAATTGGTATAAATGTAAGAGGTAAAACGAAGTGCTTTACTTTTAAATACGTCGAAAAAAGAACTGGTGACATTATTGACACTGAAGTAGGCATAAATAGCAGTAAGTTGCACATAAAATAGGGTAAAACATAGATGAATATAGATATGAGGAAACATTTCAGGAATTCACATCTGGAAACAATAGATAAAATGAGTAAAAATGATAAAATCATGAGCAAGCAGCCTGTGCCTTGCAATAAACGAAAATTGAAGATTGAGTAGAATGAAAATTAACATCACTCCTGATTTCAGAGACGATTGCCAAACGTAGGAGAAGACCTTTAAGTAGCAGTGAAATGGTACAGAAAAAGAGCACTTTTTAAAATTTCGGAATCGATTCCTAAAGCTTGTAACCATTTTCACTACAAAATGACTTAAATTCATAACTTACAAGGTCAAATACAACTGAGGTATAGTGATGTATATTTTCTATTCTATTCTATTTTATACTTGACAATTTTACATTGAATATAATATAGATGAATAAAGTATATAACTTATTCATTTCAAGCGAAGTTGAAGGAAGTTGTATACCTAAAACAGCCTTAGGAAAATGAACGCCACATTCAAAATGCAGACGTGACTCTGTGTATGAGATAATGTTTGTAGAACGTATTTTGCTCACATGAACTTAACGAAATATTAAAAAAATATTTGAAAAATGGTATTTGTATTATTTTCAATAGCGAAATCTGATAGAAAGAAGCAATATCCAGCTTTCCTCAATGTTTTACTATTGGATGAAGGCATTCAACAGTAGTGAATTATCAAAAAAATTAATGAAAAACTCAGCCTGAGCAGGAAGTGAATTGTCACTTTAGCCACCATATACAATGGCTTGCTAACTCCTGCAGGTAAAAACAGAGTGATACACAGTCCAATTACGTAATTACTGCTAGACTGGGTAGCACATTACCGAAATGATATAAATCATTTAGATTTAAGTTTATAGAATCAAATTATAGAATTTTTAAACAAGCTAGAAAATAACTTCATTTCTAGCTTGAAATATGTTCCAAACTTACAATAATCAATCACGGTAGTGTATCAACTCATTCGGAAGTGGGACATATTGAGGTCTAGATCTAAGTCTATGATAGAAATCGTTCAGACTTGGAGGAAAAAAACCACGTACGTAAATACCAAGTCTCAATTATGGTTCACAGCAAACAAACTCAAATTGAACAAATGACAAAACTCAAAATTTAGTGTTTTCATCTAATCACTTCGACAATCCTGCGGTAAAAAATACTTCAAAGCTGCTTGGCGTAACACTAGATAGCAAACTTACTTGGAGAGACCATATTGAACAACTGAAAGGAAAACTTTCGGTACTCTATTTTTGCTTAGACGAATGAGAACTACCACTAGCAATACCACATTAATTAAGAATTGCATATTTCTCCCTATTCCACTCATTCTTGAGTTATGGCGTAGTTCTGTGGGGAAATTGTTCCAACGCCTTAGTAGTTTTCAGGTTGCAGAAAAAGGCAATTCGAATAATGGCAGGCGCTGGTTACTTGGATTCATGCAGACCGTTATATATAAAATATGAAATAATGGGTTTGGCTACATTGTGGATATATAACGTTCTTCTAGAAATACATAAGGATGCAGATACACTGATTAAACAGTCTGATCTACATAATTATAATACAAGAGGCGCAAATAATATCCGAACAACTAAGTATCGTCTAAATAAGTCAAAAAACTCGATGTATTATAATTTATACAATATCTTACCTTCTCATTTCAAAGAGCTTTCTTTCAATAAATTCAAAATAAACATTAAGAAATATCTTCTGAGATTTTGCTTTTGTTCTGTCAGCGAGTATTCGCAACACTTCAATGCAAAGTCTTTAATATGAACATGCTCACCACATCCTTTTATGTGTTACTTTTTATGACTTATTACTTTGTTCATTATACAAACTTGTTTTTTTTTTCAGTCTTACTGTTAGTCACTAAGTTTACGAAGTTTACACTTATTGGACTTCAATCCTTAGTTTCATCTTGGTTTAATTTTGTATCTTTACCTACTATTTTTGTATTATTCTCTAATGTATGTTCAATTTATTTGTGGAGGAGTGGAAAAATGATTCGTTAAACTCCTACCATTTGTAAGAAATTTTTTTCTCTACAGTAAAGACATTCTATTCAGAGTTCTCCTTCAATAGACAAAATGTGTTTGTTTTCGTTATTGGTACTTTATTTATTATATAGTTTTTTATATAGTTTTATTGGTTTTCGAATATTGTCCAAAATGCTGTGTTATAATTGTATTTTCTATTGTTTATATAAGGCACTTGTATATCAAGTAAATAATCAAGGTTTTCGGGATTCCCAAGAGAAGGTTTGTTTGATGTAACATTTATTTCTGTCATTTGGTATTATGCCACCTCTGTAAGACCTTCGGACATTATATTGGCATGTAAGTCACAGTTTATGTCTTGAAACAACTTGATTGATAATACAGAAATGGAAGGAAACGTTTACGTCTGCATGTTGAATAGTTTCCTAGATGACTGTGGAAGATACTATCATGAATATTTTAATATAATAATAGTTTGAATTGAGCTGTTTCAATAGAAATTCACTCTTAAATATGCTCTATAGGCTATGAAATTTGTTATTAATATGAAATATTCTCTCAAAAATTGAAGAGAACTCATAAAATAACTATACGGCTACTTTGTCTTCCTGCTTGTTCTAGAAGACATAATATCATACAACATTTATAGTAGCCATTAGTGCATAAAATATTCAAATTCAATATAATGTGCAGTCTCTTGCAATCTTGTTTACTCAACACAGACATTTTCTGCAATAAACTTCGTACATATTTTCAGAGCTGATGTACGAACGGTGATAGGTATGTAAATATGTGTTCGTAGAAAAGCGGGAAATAATATTTTAGGTAGAAATAATGATGTAGTATAGTGTTATTTATGTTATCTTGTATTGCCTTGAGCTATCGAAATGAATGTGAAACGCTTTGAATAATTTCACATTTAATAGGATTAAAATTTCTAGGATAAATCGACCAACTAGGCAAGCAGCAACGGTATGAGTGCCTAATGTTGATGTGAAGTCGAGTGTGAGCTGATTTATTGCGAGTATTAGTGAAAATGACTTCAGAAACATAATCATAAAGCAGAAAGGCCTTCCATTACGTTAAAGAGTTAGTAAGGCTATTCGTTTGTAACAATCAGAGATTTATCAAACGTATATCATTTATTTCTATTCAGCAGCTTAATCGTTTGAACTATTTAACCATTTAAACATTCCAAAGGATATATTAAATCTGTGACATCTGTCATCAAGGCGTGACTTAGTGGTTTCACATTGAGGTTAAATTTTCTCGCATATAACAAAGAGTACAAATTGAAGATATATTGAGTGTTTATTGAACAGGCGCAATAATTTAAGGGGTTATTCCGTATCCACAGACTATGACATTGTGAATGGTTTTATTCTTGATTTATATAAATCCAGATTGAATGGAACCGTACTCGATTACTTTATTGCTTGATTCATTCTATTGATTCTTTAATGATTATTATAATGATAGCTTTTCAGTTTATTCATCTAACGAGGAATGAATATTTTATACACATTAGTATTTTATGTGAATATTTTAGCAATATTGTAATAGAAGGATGTCTAAATCAACTGCCAGAAAACATAAGATAGAGTATATTTATGCCCTAATACAATTTCCAAGTTTCAAATTACACAGGTCTGCAACAAAAATGCTGTCTGGACATTTCCAACTGATTTCTATGTATTAAGGTGTTCTAAATACTCAAAAAATTTCAGAACGTAAGGTTTTTTTACAAAACGCACAATTCTGTTACAAAAAAGGGATTTTTTGGGCTAACTTGTAGTCATAAACTATGGGTATAATTTCATTTTGATTACTGTTTATAAATGTTTACAGGACATAACTATTATTAATGTCTAAATAAGGAACACCTGTTTGAGCTACATTAACAAATTTAAACATGTTGTAACCTGAACGTGCGAGCTCCGACAGTGTAGAGTATGGCGCGGTACAATTACGTGTTAACTCGCCATTGTTTTATAGATCTTAGATCAATATAGTGCAATGTCGTCTGTGCGGAAGTCTGTGAATTCGTCTGATAGTTTCTGTTACATTTGTGGCGAATATATGATATTAAAGCAACAAGTGAATATTACGGACTTTGTAAAAAAACGTATACTTTGCGTATTTTGGCTTAAAACTTGGAGATCAGGATAAAGCTTGGGCACCTCATAAAGTCTGCAAACGATGTGTTGAAGACCTTCGAAATTGGTTTAAGGGCAAGAAAAAAGCTTTCCGATTCCTATGGTATGGCGCGAGCAAAAGAACCATAGTGATGATTATTACATTTGTTCGTGTAATGTGAAAAGGTATAATTCAAAATGGAAGCAGTCAATTTCATACCCCAATCTGCAATCAGCTACTCGTCCCATCCCTCATGGGACCGAAATACCAGTTCCCAAGGTCCCTGCTACCTTGGAAGAGATTCCAAGTTCTGGCGAAGATGGTGCTGTACCTAAGCCCGATAACCATCAAGTTTTGAATTTGAAGACACAACAGTCCGAAATTGTTTTCCCAGAGCGAGCTAAATGACTTGGTAAGAGACTTGAATCTTCCTAAAAACGCTGCTGAGTTGCTTGGATCAAGGCTTAAAAGCAGGAATTTACTTTTGCCGGGAGTGTCTTCCTCCTGGTTTAGATATCCTGAGAAGCAATTTACTTCCTACTTTGCCCAAGAGGACGAGTTGGTTGGGAAAAAGAAATGTATTTAGTACTCATTAATTAATGTATTTTAAATAAAAAAAATAGTTTTGTTACGCAATTATAAATTATAAATTCATTTTTCAATTTTTTATGTTTTATATTACGATAATAACTTGTTTAGCATAGACACCTACATTGTCAGAAAACAAGACGTTCTAGGACAAAATGAAAGTTATTTTCGAATTCAGCATACCCAAAAACATAAGAGTTCCACATAAAAACCAGAACAGCTCTTACTTATTTTTTTTTGCAGACTTGTGTTATTAACGTGTATGATGTTTTCTTCGACTGCATGATCTGAATTGTAACCTCATAAAGTTTATCGAACATTCGCTGATTGCTTGGAAATCTCGGTTTCGTGGTGTTATCCCATTTTTAGAAATTAAACTGAATACTTGTTATCTAGACATAATCGTCTGGATCAGTGGTTCTAAATATCTCAGTGATGAGGGACCACTTGATAAAATCTTTGTAATGCTCTGGAGCAATAATTTTTTGTGGGTAATTCAAGCTATTGTCAGGGCGATCTCCATGATTGAAACACATCATGTAATTATTTGAAGGCAAAAATCTGTTATTTTCGAAGTATGACTACATGTTGTATTTTAGTTGTTGATAATTTCTAATTGTTGTGTTGCTCCGAGCAAAGGATTATTTTTATTCCTTTTTATAAGGATACCTATATAATTCTAAGTGTTTTTAAATTTTGTTATGACCTCTCGGACTATTTCGAATGTGTTCGCAGGTAATCAATATGTATTTTGCAATATTGTGAAAATGTAATGAATATTTGACTCCGTTGTGTTGCTCCGAGCAAAGGATTATTTTTATTCCTTTTTATAAGGATACCTATATAATTCTAAGTGTTTTTAAATTTTGTTATGACCTCTCGGACTATTTCGAATGTGTTCGCAGGTAATCAGTTTTGCAATATTGTGGTAATGAATATTCACTCCGTTCTGCCTCGTCTGGTGGTCCACAGGGATCCAATTTGGGGCCATCGTTATTTCTCATATATATCAATGACCTTGCAGCTTAACTGCTTGCATTTGCTTTTTGAAGATGATTTAAGAATATCTGCTGTGAATGCTGTGAATTTGTTGTATAACAATAATGGGCTGAAACTTAATACAGTAATTGTAAAGTTTTTTCACTTTCTCGGAAATTGACTCCAATACAGCACAGGTATACATTGGAAGGTCAAATTCTAGATAGATGTGTTGAGTTTAAGGATCTGGGGATTCTTTTCGACTATAAGCTATCCTTCTCTGAACGCATAATTTGTATCACAGCTTCTGCTTCTAGAAAGCTGAATTATTTCTTCAGAAATTGGGGCAGCTTAGTTAATCTTTACACAATGAAAACGCTGTAATACTTCTTTATACGGAGTAAATTGGAATATTCGTCTCTAATTTGGTCTTCCCTGTATAATAACTCTATTGTTGACTTGGAGACAGTTCAGAGGAAGTCTTTTAAATATGTGTACTTCAGATCGTTTGAGCAATATCCTTCGGAGGCTTCGACCATTCCATCCTATCCGATAGCCTAGGAATTACATTATTGAAGTTGAGGCGTGAAAGGTTTCGGTCTAACGTTTCTCTTCAAAATTTCACACAGTTCAATCGACATTTTCTTCTCAGGAAAATAAATATTCAAACAAGACCAATATTAGAGACTAAGGCTTGGTGATCGTGATGCTTATTTTCGTTGTTTATATTCGCTTATACTCTCTATCGCGGGCTTTAAGCACAACGACCGAATCAAGAAATTCCGTAACGAAAATAAAACCTAATCACCACCCCCCACCCCCACTTATCCATGCCACTCCGCCTATCATGTAGCTGGGCAGAGTGTTGTATAACTTGTTGCTTAACGTGTATGTATATAGTACATACATTTGGTACAGGCGCTCATTTGTTGGAGATATTTCTGCGTGCTTATGCAAACTAAGAAATGGCCTACACATAGTCATGGTAGCAGTTTACATTTCTCAAAATCCAAAATTGGACGAGGTAGAGCATTTAATTCATCGCACTTTACTGGAGTACACTGAAGAAGGGTTGAAAATACTTGGTACAAATGATAATAAATTAACCTATTTATATTTATAATATAAAATACCTATTTTGGCTGACGATTTCAACATCAACTTCGCTGATAAAAAATCAAAGTGATTGACAACTTTTTTTGAAAAAAAATTGAATTCGAAAATGAATGGGACCACCACTTACGCGGTATTTTCCAGGTATTTAGAGGATATCAAGTTTCAAAGTTATGTTTCTCATTTCAGTTACCATAAACCTATAATTTCAAAGATAAAAATTTCTGAATAACCTAGATGTATTATGAGATAATAAAAATATTTCAAACGATATTCAATTCTCATTCATTCAATAAAAAAAAATTTGTTTTCTTATCGGTCACCACGCTCAAAAAGTGCAACTTGAAGCAATACCAAAGAAAAAGCTTGAATTAATATAAACAAAATACTGAATAAATAGAAAATGAATAAATAGATAAAAATGCTATGCAATAGCTTTACCGCGGCAGTCCCCGAGTGGGGCACACATTTAATTTTTTTTTGTTTCTTTTTTCTTCAATTTTTTCTTATTCATTGTTATTTGTGTAAAATTTGGTATTTTTTCCCTGTAATTCGATGTATATCTGTTGGGAAAAAATGTATTATCATTATTGTTATTATCGGTTGTCCTGGGACCGCAGGTTAAGAACCACTGTTTTAGATACAAATACAGTAAACTGGCCACAAAGCAGAACGTATATATTCATTAATACAGGAGCTACATGCGAAGAAAATGATCGAACGTTAAGCAGAGGAAAACGCAGATACACTGATTTCTATTCCAGCAATTGGTTTGTCTGCAAATAGCCCATAATAGGTTACTGCTGTTTCTATTATATATGCTGGTTATTTGGTTATTAAATAATTTTGTAAACCAGCTTTAAAACTAAAGTCATAAGAGGACCAGTAAAAACTATGAAGAAAAAAATTTCTAGAAGCCGGTTATGTTACCTAAATCGCTATTGCTGTTAACATTTTTTCCTAATTTTGTGATAACAAATATATCGAATATTAAATTTTTTTTTCGTCGTGACATGATATTCTCAAAATAATCCTTTGTATAGTCACACATTCCATAATTACCCTGCATAGGTATGATCAAAATATCAATTCGTGAAAAAATCTTCATTCGAATGACAGAAAATTAATATATCTTTCAATTGATTATCATCAGGAGGAGTTGTAAATATTTGAATAATAACACATTCAAATAGAAGAAGCGAATGAAAGGCTAACTGTTAACTACAGTCAAAGGTGTCAAAGGTGATTATAAATCAATTATGAGATAGCTATTATTATATCCGTGGTATTTTAATGATCTTCGAAATTGATTCATTCCGTCTTAAAAATTTAATAGTAAAATTATCATTTGCATCTGTTATTCATATTAGAATAGCAGTTGTCTGAATGTCACTTATCCAATATGTTATAAGATTTTGAGTACAATGCCTCGTATCGAATAGCATAATAAATGTATAACCTTTCATAATATTGTGTGACCAAAGATTCAAGAAACATACCGTATTTTCAAAAACACTTCAACACTTCAAAAAAAAAATATATATATATATATATATATATATATATATATATATATATATATATATATATATATATATATATATATATATATATATATATATATATATATATATATATATATATATATATATATATATATATATATATATATATATATATATATATATATATATATATATGAAATGGTAATATCCCTGTGTGAGTTCATTTTTATGTCATTCAATTTCCATCATGTCTGACATGTGAATTTGAGAAGTCTGCAGTGAAAATAAAGAGAACTATTCTATAACATATTTGTGATTCATGTGACTTGTATTTTATGTTTAATTTGAGATTTTTCTTTTATCTTGAAAACGAGCTATATTTGTACTAGTCCATTTTTTTTCAACAACATACATGTAATTGACATGTCCTCATACTTGACCAATGTGGTCTACTCTCTCTGAAGCCTGATGATGCGAATAATACTTCGCGAAACCGGTAGCTAATTAAACCAAATTTTGGAGTTTTGGGAATTGTGTTTCATTTAACCCTCATTATATATATATATATATATATATATATATATATATATATATATATATATATATATATATATATATATATATATATATATATATATATAATTATTCAATAGTAATTTCTATATTATTTTGAAGATTGCATGAAGATTTTACCATAAAAATATATAGATATACATGTAACTATATAAAAACAAAATAACGGAGTACCCACGAAAAATTAATAAATTTTTTCAACTTTCCTAGTGACGAAATTTTTTTTGAGAAGTCGATGTTGTTTTCGAACTTCATTTATGAGCTCATGGTATTTCACTTCAGCATTAAGGAAGTTATATACCTAAATACTGAAGAAGAATTTGATGAATATATAACGTCTTTTTGCAGTGTAATTATGAATTTGACAGATGATTTACTTGTTTCAATCCGGCATTGTGTATGTAAAATATTATTGTTATGTTAGGTTATGTTACGAATGTTGAACTCAATATGATGCTGTGAAATAAAAAGGCAGCATTCCATCTCAAATCAATAGAGCTCAATTTGTGCGCTTCTTCTAATAGTGAAAACATTGATCAAATCAACGAGAATAAACCTAAATTTTGCGTATTATTTGGCATTCTCTAGACCAGTTTCAACTGGAATTTATTAACGAGAAATCTTAGGTTTTATCAATACGTTTTCACATATTTATACATTCAACTGATTTTTCAACATATTCTAGAAAAATAGTAACAGCAAAAATATATCGTCATCAAATTTTCATCTATTGTTCCTTGACATGAGGACATATCATCGATTAAATTGGTGAGAAGAATTCATTTCCTAATCATTTTCAGTTTTTTCAGATATTCTCCTAGAATTTGTTATCCTCATTTTTGACTATAAGTACTCAATAGCCCTCCGGAAATCTAGGAAATTCAACTTCAGGTCTTCCAATGACCTTAAGTTAAACAAATCTTCGACACCCCTCAATGTTCTTTTTACGTCCCCTTTTATTACTATTTTAATTGTTGTTTTCTTATTTTGTGTTGTCAAGTTATCTGACGATTTATACTTCGTGATTTGTTTCCGAGTTGTTCAGTCTGCAAGGTTAAAATTTGTATAACTATCATATAGTTATATGATTATGGTTCTTTTTTGATATATATCGAATACTTTTTGTCAATATTCAATATCTGTTTATATGATAATCACTATATTTCTCAAATTTATGGAAGAATTTTCAAATGAAGATCTTAGAATGTGTTCTTTCTGATCTTTCGAAAAAAAATTATACACGCTTCGATAAGTGAACACAATGACTGAAATGTTAAAAGTGTTTTTTGTGTAATCAAATGCGAAGAAAATGCGAACAGTACTTTCAATATCCCACCAGAGATGACAGAAGCCTTTTGTTGTTGTCAGTGAAGTCAATTAAGCGATATATTTTATAGACTACAAAAAGCATTCGACATTACCAAACATGAAAAACTATTGGGCGTTATGAGAAGACATTGCTGGACTTAAAAGAGTGAAATATTATTCAGAATCTTTATGAACAACTAGCGTCGATGAAACTACCGGATATTGAAACAACAATGATCAATTTCAATGTCAAGTCCCGTGGTCAACCTGATGTTATTTAACATGTACTCCGAATCAACACTTTGGAGTGAACTCCAAGAGAAAGACATAGATATTAGAAGCAGTCAAATAACTTGATGTGAGTGTATATGATTATATTATAATATGATGATATTTTTATTATGATTGCCAATAGCTCTGAAAGCCGCTTTTGGCAAGCCAACGAGAATGTTTCAATGTCATTAAAAAAATTCTCAACAAAAATATTCTTCAACAGAAGAACGAAAGTACCTACTAGTGATAAATCGCAATCCTGGACAGTTTAAATGTATATCACACACTGGCAATCGTCTCAAATTTGAGATGTTCGGTTAGTTTAGTTTGCTAATACTTATCCTCCAATATGAAATAAGGAGTCGGATCGATATTACTGAAGTGAAATTTTGAAAAATATAAATTTTACATAGTGCGATAAACAGCTTAACATTAACATGAAATATAGGTTTGTCAGAACTATTCATATACTAAACGGATCAGTTGTAAGCATCTGAGGTGTTATTGTATAGTAGAAAACTAAGATTACTTATCATTAATTGATCATGTTCTAAATTTGCAGATCCTGTAAAAAACTAACAAATAACAAAAAGAAATAAAACCTGTTCAGGTCTTCATAAGGGACATAGTAAAAAATACTTCTTCCTGAGTTAGATATATAAAAGCTGTTTCTTCGAGCATGATCGATGCTCATTCTCAACGATAATCAGAAATTGAAATAGTTCAGATTTACATACTTTGTAGAAGACGACAAAAAATTATTCACGATTCGCTTTCGATCTCCATTGAATAAAGAAGGGACTATAAGAGAAAGAGAAAATTTCTACAGAGGCGATAAAAGTCGAAAAAGTTAAGTCAAGTATGCCCATTGTTTTGAGCATAAAATTTGATGTGAATTTTTAATATTCTTATCCTGCAATTACTGCAATTTGTCATACAGATACCTGCCAATAGATGTCAGTTATATCCGACAGATTATGCGGTCATTTCCGTTGACGTCAAACCTTGGCAGATAGACGTTTTTCGATATCTCGATATAAGAACACATAATACGTCACTGACGTAACTACAACAGCGTCATACTCGTATCAATAGTGACGTAGCAGTCGGTAACACGGGAGGACAAGTAATATTCATAGTTCTCACACATTCCTCTACAATGAAACTCAATACTAGCCTACCCAAAGATACCCAAAATTGATTATGTAAATTACCATTTAAATTAAGAATGTTCGAAATTTGGAATAAAAATGATATCTATATATAATAAAATACATGAGAGCAATCATAGCCATTTTGACCTATAATACTGGATGACTAAGATTGATTTCCCTCCTAACTCTTGGTGAAACATAATTAAATATTAAATTGAATTAAACACTTGGCTTAATGTTTCACGATTATATTTAACAATATCAAATAGTCAACATGTTTCGAACATGAGATCATCTTCAGTCTTGAAGTCTTAAGTCTTGAAGATGAGCTCACACTCGAAACATGTTGACTATTGATATTGTTATTATAATCGTGAAATATTTAAAACGCTCAATTCTCTTTGAATGCTATTTCTTTCATTCATCTGTACATTTTACTCAAGGTTGGCGATTTGATTTTTGCTCAAACTTCACATGTGCGATTTTATAGTGACATTCAGTGCGATCTTCGAGATTTTTCATATTGATCTGTTGTAGATATTTTTGGACCTCTTTTAGCCACTCTATTCCGCATTTACTATTCATAATTATATCGAGTAGTTTCTTCGGTATTCTGGATTGTTTCGTTCTGTGGACACGTGCATAGAACTTTGCTCGTCGTTTTCTGATTTCTTCCGTTATCGTATTTTTCCTTTATTATCAAAAGATGATACAGTGATGAGTCATTATTTATTGATTAATTTCATTAATCGATGGTAATGCATTAGAAGCTAGGCAATACATTCAACGGAATGTGTTGCCGTTGAATACACTTTCGTTGAAAACTTTCGATCGGAAACGTTGTATTCCGATCGAAAGTTTTCGAATACATTGATATACCTGTTCGTAAAACAGAAATTATTGGAACTAGACGGAGAGTCAATGGCTGCAAGAACGGCAAACTTGGAATAAAATGAGTTTTCAATAATGGTAGTCTTTTGAAAAAATTCGCAAATACTTTCACGAATATAATTGATGATACTGTTCAAAAAATTCTCGAGGAACATTTATTGAATGCATACCACATGCAACTCGTGGTATTACCACCTGTTGATTTCCATTATGTTAATGGATGCTAGAGACATTAGTTCGCATCCCTCTATATCCGACACATATTCTTTTCTCCCATCAAGCAAATTTCTCATGAAATTCTATAGTGAATTTTCATAACAATATATGTTGGTGTCAATGTGTGGTCAGCCGGAAATTAGCATAATGTATCAAATATGGTTTTCAACATCATTTCTCTTCGAATATTTGGGTTGTAATTATGGATTACTATAATAACTGGACTGGTATTTCTACCACTAAGGTTCACTGGCGAGGTGTTTCGCAATTTTTGGAGAATATACCATATGATGTAAGAATAATTGCAAAGTTGTTGTCTGCGATATAATGCACCAAATCATTTCAGTTTGGTTGCTAGCGATTTTTCAACAGCAATGCACCGAGAGCGCTGCATTTGTCGACGTGTATCACATTTATGGACTTCTCTATCTCCAGGCCTGAGCCTCCTATATTATTTCTTCTGGGGTGGGGGGTCTCTGACGCAACAGGTCGTACTGGTCCAGTGGTAATTTTAATACCTCTTCAAAAATAATAATTGCTGAATATAACTCAATTTATAAGGGACCATAATATGTTTCAAAGACAAGGTACTAACGCTTGTGTCCAGACTGAGTAAAGTGAAAAAAATTGTTACAGATAATGTGAAGCTTAGATTTCTTACAAGGCCGTTAAATCTTTCTCTATATCAACTATTCCGGTTTTTTTAAAGTAAGACAACATTGTTTCATTTTGTTTTCGCATGTGCTTATGTTAACAGAAGAGGTACCAACAGTTTTAATACTAGTGTATTTTAAAGTTTTCACATGAAATACAACGAAAGATGGTCTTTAGTTGAAGAGTCATCAACTCATGCATTACATAATCAGTAGAAAAACACACTCGACTTAAGTGCCACTGTTATATTAATATCTCTTCATATATTCCGAGTTGTCAGCCAATTCTAAAACAATACTGTGGGAAAAGTTATTGTTATAAACTTCAAAATCACTTGGAAACCTAAAGCACGTGGGGATATTTATATAACTTTGAAACTTGGGCCAAGTGGGATTTTATATCAATTTCAAAACTCTTTCTCTAAGTTTTGAATAGATGTTTCCATTGACACTAGTGACCTAATAATTATGTTTCTATTAATATAATCAAGATCAAACTTTAGATTTAGTCTCGCCAATACCTAAAAAATTATAAAAAGAATTGAATCTTTCTGTGATTATTTACTTATATTAAATTCCTTATAATACTGAGTGTGCATTTTAATTTTAGGAAACATGAGCCTAAGAGAATTTGGACAATATTTTGCGTGATTGTCTACCAGATTTTTCCAGCTTTTGTGTAAAAATACTGCAATTATTAATCCTTTTTACACGTTAAAATAATTTTTCTAGGAAGCTTAAAAGATCTTGAAATATTGAGATCAGAAAATAATAAAAGGCCCTGTAAAAACAATAGAAGCCAGAAAGTAATAGAAGCACTAACCATAAAATAGGCAACACAGTTTTTCGAAAACAAAAATTTCAAAACAACAATCTCAGAGTTTACCTTGAAACATGATGTATATATAAATGGTAAAAGTGAATTGTCAGGGTAATATTTGATTAAAAGAATGTACCAAAAATTATCTCCATAATTTTTCAGTCCTAAAGGACATGGTACATTCTACGAAGTCGTTTATTTCCTATTTCACTATTGTGAACTCTTTTAATTTTCAGCTTTTCTTGAACTATTGTCTAAAGAGAAAAACCAATTCCCCATTTGAAAATATTTTGCTTTCGATTTGTTTTAATTTTATCGGACTCAAGCTCTAAATTCTTCCATTTCTTCGATTTAATTGAAAAAATTATTCCAAGATATGTGAAATGTCTCAAGATTGTGTTTCATTTGTATAATCAATTGAAATATTTTTGAAAATTGAATGAAATTTGCAGTACAGAAAATGTGTTTTCTCTTTATGAGGAGAATTAAATCAAACAGTATTGCAAATTAAATTTTTCCAATCTAATTGATCCAATTTTTCTTGGGTTTTCAACACTATTGAATGTTTATTCTGTTAATGATTAGCCCTATTTACAACAATCGTCGACTATAACGTAGTGTTCTAAATACTTTTTTCAAAATATGTTACATTTTATAAGGTGAAATGTTAGTAATAACACCGATTTGTTCAAAAATTTGGGAGGCGTATATAAATTCACCTGAATTATTCGGCGTGAAACTAAATAATTTGATTTTGAATTTCTATTGGGGATATTTTTGATTTCCATATTTTTGATTGAAATTTCTTGAATTCAATGACCACTTAATAATAGATTGAACTAAGATAATTAAAAAAAAATGTCATAGAGAAAAACATCGAGATTGAAGATCTCCTTCAGCTTCGAGATCCAGATTTGTTCCTGCATGATCAGAATATCTTATTTGCCACTTTCCAGCTATTCAGATAACTGAAAAGGATGTAAATCAGCATTTCCCAAAGTTGGCGATAACGCCCCCTTGTGGGCAAGTTAAAGGGGGCAGTAAGGGACCTAGAAAAAATCGGGGCGTTGTGTACAGGCTTGGGGGGAGTTTTGTAATTTCATCTAGCTAGGAAGACTCTTAGACACCGACTGAGCTCTAGACTCACGACTACAACTTGTGAACATCAACTAATATTGATTAAGAGTAGTTCATGTATATGTCCTGTTTTATTCAAGAAAAATGAAAAAAAAATCATGTCAATCGGTTGCTCCGTTTCGAAATGAAAGTAGATAGTGCCGCCAGAACTTACGTTATAAAAATTTCCATGCAATAGTCACACTTTCGCATTTTAATAGTTATAAGTATTCCTAGATAGCTAATTTTCGTAGATAACAGACTGTGGGCAATCAAATTTTAACAAGGTTTTGTTGAATAACCTGATCTGTGCATTCTCCAACTGCAAGACGATGAACTAAATTTAATTTTAAAAGCAAAAATAACTCGTTGCTGCCAGACTTTTTGTAAGCGCAGACCAAACTGCTTATTCTACACAAAAAGAATATGGGCAGACGGGAGTTTCACAATTTTCCGAAATTATCAATATTCTGCAGTAACGATGACTCGTTTGCTGCTACCAACATTTGGAAAACCTCCACATTGACTTCAGCGAACAATACCAGGACATTTTGAACTTGGAATACCAGACTGGGTGTTGGATCCGTTTTCACATGTCAAGATAGCTATGTCACCTCAGCTGGAAGAAGAACATATAGAATTGACAACAAACGAAGAAAAAAATCAAGTTCAAAAATGGCTATCAAGAATTTTGGTTACAAAAACCGATCCTGCAATTGTACCAGGTATTGTGGTCAATCGTTCAACGATTCCTGATAGCATTCCCATCGTCATATTTGAGTGAATGTGGATTTAGTGCTGTACCAACGCTGCTTACTAAAAAGAGAAATCGTTTGCATGTTACAGGACTTGCGGCTGTTCTTGACTAAATTGGAACCTGATATCAACAAACTTATTAAACAGCATCAGATTCATCCTTCACATTAGTTTTTATATAATAATCTATTATGTTTGTGTTATTTTAAATAAAAGGTACTCTGTCTGAATACTATAAAGTTGCGTTTCAATAATCATTGGCAGGTGTATCCCGTAAGGTTCGATGCACACATGCGTGAAATCAATCTGCGTGCAACGCTGCGTGCGCGTGGTGTGTTCGTTTACGCGGCATAGTAGTGCATGTGTAGTATACCTACAGTGCACACTTGAGTGCCGCGGCAGCGTCGATGGCGCGGTTGTCAGGAGTGCACACTTCGTGCACGCAGTCTCTCGCCGCCCACTACTAAACCGCGGCGTGCATGCCTGTCCTGTGACAGTGTATTTTAGACTTCTGGAGAAACAAGTACTCATCTTTTTGCGTTTTATTATGGAATTCCAATTTGATACTGAGTTGTTTATTGACTTTATCAAAAACAATCCGTGTATCTGGAATTCTGCTTGTGAGGAATACCACGAATGCACGAAGAACCAAGAACCTAGAGCAAACGTGTGTGAATAAGAGGCGACGCATGATAGAGGAAGGCTTGATTGAGTTCATGAAACAATCTTCAAGAGAACCTACTTCCGAAACAAAAGGAACTAATGATGACAAAGTATTCTTCGATTCCCTGATACCTGCTATTAAAACTCTGTCTGATGATATCAAACCTTTCGATATGAAGTAATGCAGTTAGTTTCTCGATTTCGAAAAGCTCAAAACGCTGAAGCTTCATCACAATTTTCTGCAGCCCTTATCAGTACAAACCACAGCCATTTCCCAAGGTTACCAACAATTCCACGCTGGTAATCCTGGACGGGCCTACTCGTCCATAGCGGCTTCACCTTCATATGGACATTGCAGTCATAACAGTGAAAATTGCTTCTTTTCGGCGAGTACAAGGTCTTCGACTGAACCTCCATCTCCCTGACTATGTTCACTGTTATGAAATCTATGTTCACTGTTATGAAATGAAAACAGAGCAAATAACTGCATATTGTATTTTATATTATTTATGTTATTTGATATTGTATTACCTTATTAAAACAAAAATGCTAATATTTCAATGAAGAATTTTTATTTCCCAATAACTGTGAGTAAAATATTAAGTTTTGAGGTTTGAACCGATAGTTCTCTGAAAACATTCAGTTGGCCTACAGAAAAAGATTTTTCTAATGTTATATGAAACAAAATTAAAATCATTACACAATGTCAATATTCAACAAACTCAGTTACAACATTTTGAAAAAAATTAAGATGCTTGCATTACAGTAAACAGTCTCTAACAAAAGCAATACATAGTCATGGTGTCTTGAACTTTTGCTTCTAATTCGTTGAAAGTACATATGCTCATACGGAAGTAGTTGAAAAATTTCCAGTCGTCCTCTCGAAGATCTTGAAACAAGGTTACAAACGCACCTTTGAAGAGACGCGCACTCAACAAGGGCTGTAATCATCTATTCATCTTGAACTGTTGACCAAGACTGACTTATAAATCACGCTAAAAGCACACGCTGAAAAGCACGCAAGTGTGCACTGAAAATAAAAAGTCGCGTACTTGTCTCGCGCACGCCGCGAGCACGCAGCTTATAATCGGCGGCACTGCACGCATGTCTGCATCGAGCTTAAGATTTAACTTGAGTCCTGAGTGCCGTTGTGTAGGTACTATCTACTGCGCTCAGGTCTCAAGTTAACTCTTGCGGGTTATAGTAAAAGTCTCGTTTAGAATGAATGTTTCATCTTCGCTAATATAGCTCACGATAATTAATCAATTTAATTTTAAGTTATAGTGAATTTAAAGTAGGTAAAAAAATAATTTAATCTCAAAGTGGGTAGTAGACAAAATAAGTTAGGGAACCCCCGATGTAAATGGTGAAATTCAATTCCAAGAGAGCCACTCGTAATTTGAAAACTAAACTTGTTACTTCAGAGGATATGCGCTCACCATCGCATCAAAATTTATAAAATATATTTAATAAACATATTTTCTGATTCTAAAAAAAATTCGGAATGATTAAAATGTATTTATATATAGTAGTTATATTTATTCATAATATAACTACGAGTATTCCATGCGATGAGATCTTAGCAAATATTTATTCAACCAGTGTAATGTATTTTGAAACGTAACAATTTTCCTACAATATCTCTCAATTCGTTACGTTAATCTCTCAGTTTGATCGTATAAGAATGTATAAAAATTTCAACCAAAATCGTCCTCATACATGCAGCAAACATATATCTCAGCAATAAAACTGGCTCACACAAAGAGTAACTAATTCCTAGTAATTTCAGAATAAAATATGACTTTCGAAATACAACATAATGGAACAAGTTCGCCAAAATTTAGCGTCATTCATCCAATTTTTATGATGAAATCTACCTTTACAAAAATAGAACATGCTTTGATATAAAATATGTAGCATGTAGCTCATGATATATTTAATACTAGTGAGAATTTATGAAGATTTGAAAGGATTAAATTAATGCTATTCATATAACCGAAATATGTTTATAACCCAGATGCAAGCATTTACGTGTAAAACATTTCTAATGTTTTCTTGTCCTTTCTCGCGATGTCCTGAAAATGATTTGTTGAAGAAATAAATAACACTGAAAGGACAGCAATAATTGCAAAAAAATTTATTCAAATATTTTGATATTCTTCAAAAAATGCCAAGAAAGCGGTTCAATAAAAATTTTAGGTATTTTCTCTGATTTTCGTTAGTTTCTTGTATTTTCGAGTAAATTGAAGTATAGTATTTTGAGGTGGAGATGTATATATACATATACATATATATATATATATATATATATATATATATATATATATATATATATATATATTTACATATGTATACATATATTTATTTATTGATTAATATTGAATATATATATATTTATTGAAATAAAATAGTTCGATAAATAATATATTCAAATAGCAGACGCCGTAAAATACTTTAAAAATTTTTTTTTTCTCGAATTTTGAAAAGTGGCTGCCGTGATGTTGCAACCTTCAAAAGCGGCAGCCATAGTTTTTTTCAATTTTTCTAGAGGTATATTGTAACATATTAAAACGGCAGATGCCGTAAAAAACTTTAAAAATTTACTTAATTTTCATACATGTCCCACCTGAGGGACCCCAAACCTACCGCGGCCGGGCTTAGCTAGTACCCATTGCTTGTTTACTGGGTATAGCAGTCTCACTAGACGAAATTTTAGGTACCGTAAAATATGTGTTGTCAGATTTAAGCTGGCTCTTATACTATCATGGGGAACAATCGAAATAATAATAATATGTATATATATATTTATGTATATATATAGATTTATATAATCTCGACGCTCCGGCTTCCGTTGTGAAGCCATCTTCAGGAGTTGGAATGAATTTGTAAAGGTAAGGGTAACTCGGTTACGTGGCCTCAATCTGCCTACTCCACGAACTGAAGTTTTATACATACTTCTGACCGCGAAACATTTCTGAACATTTCATATATATATATATATATATATATATATATATATATATATATATATATATATATATATATATATATATATATATCTTGAAATTGATTTATTGCCTGTTTGAGGTATTTATTTTGAAAGTTTTTAGTTTTGACAAAGTTGTAATATAACAACGAAACGTCAACAGAAATAAACTTTTTCATATTAAAAAGCCTGTTAATTCTAAAAACTTTCAAAATATATATATATATATATATATATATATATATATATATATATATATATATATATATATATATATAAAGGTAATTTTTCGCCCGTGCGATACTTATGTAAATTTAGGTAACGGGAATAATCGGTCTTGTGAAGTGTTTGAGAGCTCATTTATTTGTTACAATTCTCGATATTTTGACATTTTTCTGTGTCTTCTTCAGGAAAAAAATACAAGAATTAGACTTCATACAGTGAAGATAACCTTACTTACATTTTTTTATAACAAACGTCTCTTTTTTGTTGCCACTTACTCACTACATGTTGCTAAACTGACCAGTTTACAACAGTCTGGATACGTACATCTTATCCAAACTTCGGTCCCACAGATGTTCTATGTATTTTTTATTATACTTTATACACGTACAATTGAAATTAAAAACTGTTCTTTACAAACTTTGAGTGATTTGAAATTCTTTTACAAAGTAAAAACATTTTGAACGATTAATAAGTTAAACACATTTTGATTATTTCAAAAAATTATACATATTTGTCACGACAATATTGTTTCCCAGTGCAATATGAACCAAGAATTTTTCAATAATCATATGTATATATGTATTTTAAACCTTGCAGGGAGTCCATAAATTTTTTCATATAAATCTCTCTCGGATTGAGCATTACTACTAGTCGAACTAGAATTTTTCATTCAATATTTACGGTGATAATATGATAAATAGGTAAATTGTAAATTTTGAGTTTTAATACTTGCAAGAACTCATTTTGACATATACAAATAAAATTTATCAACAAGATATTCTATGAATGTATCGCCGAAATCAAGTCATAAATAATTATATACATTAACATTACAACACTTGAAACAGGCTTTCAGTTATTCGTTTGAAGAGGAAATAAATAAAATCATGAATATATTAGTATATACTTATATTAACTTCGGTATTATAATTCATTCTTTACATAGACTCTTATTTTATACGTTGTGAATTTTCTATAAATAGCACTATTTGACAAAAATTTATTTTTCTCAAACCATAAATATCAGGTTACTTCAACTTCTTTTGGAATGCTTATTTTACAGAACTTTCGACGTCGGTCTTGAGTTTTCCTTAATACTTTTCTGACTTATTAATCTTCTAGAATAAGATCTGAAATTCTACCACTTGGCTCTACCTTTTTAGTGTTCGCAATCTTGCTCTTGTAACTATTTTTCAAGTACCTTAGCAGGTCTCTCTTTGTTGTACTAATTGAAAATGGCATTTTAATAATGATGCCTTTTTTGTTATTCAGTTCTAATCGTGCATCTGTCGGCAAAAATTTTCCAGCTATTTGCATTTCATCTAAAATATCAGATATTGAGTTTTCTAATTCTATAATGTCAAAAGATGTCACTTTGTTCGTTTCAAATGCAAAATTAATTACTGCGGATATATTTTGGTCTGATGTACTACTATTGAGAAGGTATTCTAAAACGAAATGTTCTATTTTATATTTTAAATGTTCGGGACTTAGGCCATCTAGGTGTATGAGAGGAGCCCAAACAATCCTATTGGTATTGCTAATTGGAGTTATAATTACGTTCATTGAACACGAAGAAATGTTGGAATCGTTTTGTGTGTTACCAGATGTTATGTCCACATTTTCATAGGGCAATATTTGCGAGAGTATAGCTTCTGAAGATTGTATCAAATTGGAATCAAAACTCTCACTCATTTCTGAGGGACAGTCAATTGTGAAATTAAATTGTGAAATTTGTTGATCTGAAGAATTCATCTCAATATGTTCTAAAATTTCGTGAATGATTATTTTCAAATATTTTACTAGATAGATATTTTCTTCGAGTTGATTATCGTTTTTTGTTGTTTCGTCATTAGAATAATTTATCGAGATCTTCATTTTCATCAGTTTAATCTCTTGATTCTTATTGTAGTAAGCTTTTGTTATAATATTGATTTCACTTGTTGGCAAATCAGAAATCAACGAAGATAGTAAAGGTTCTGTTAGACTCCTAAGGTCTGATACCACCATCCCCTTATTTGGAATTATTTTGAAGAGCAGTATTGTAGGTTCGTTTCCATTTTTACCTAACATTGTCAAAACATTTCTCTCGATTTCACTCACCATGTCTGAGTTTGAATTAGAAAAATTCAACGTCCTTTTCCTTACATTAAAGTGACCATTCTCAAAATATTGTAGAGAAGTTTCTTTGTCGATGACTTCTCCTCCCTTGAATGTTCTTGATGTTAAACTTTCCTGGATTGAATTTTCACTCGGGAAATTATTTTTTAATGAATTTTCCTTTGTTGAAACATTCGGCCACTTGATTTTCCTAGGACCCACGGATTTTGGCAACCAATCCAAAGGCTTCGTAAGTTTTATCTTGGTTTGACGAAATTTTGGAATCTTCCGAAAATTTCGCTTATCTAAAAAAGGAGCCGTTTCTGGAGTAATATTTTCTGGTATAACATTACTGTTAGACTCCTCAGCTCCGTTCATTTCAGTTGAAGACAGTACATGCCTGATGCGTTCATTGGACGTCGGTATTGCAGGACTGATTTCATGGGGTGGTAAAAAAAAGTTTGGTTCTTGTACTTGAAAGTCATTAGGTGCATGTTTCGTGATAAAAGATGCTGGTGTCGATTCCTTTAATTCTTCATTAATTTTAGATTTGTAACTAGAAGAAAATTAGCATATGCAGAATATGACGTGGGAAACGTTGTTTGTTCTGGTGAATTATTGGTTGTAGCTTCATTGGATGTGGAGTAAGTTGTAGTATATTCATTTGAAGATTCTGTAGTTTCATTTTCAATAGACGAAGTTTCTGAACTCGTTACCTCCATAGTTGTTTCTGTTTCAGAAGAGCTGGGTAACACAGTTGGTGTTGTTGATGCCTCACTAGATGTTGTGTGTGTATTTTCAACTGAGCTGCTGGAAGGGTTAGATGGCGTTGTGGTGGTTGACCAAATAGTAGTTTCTGAAGTAGGTGTTGTAAGTAGGGAGTTGAAATATGTTGAAGATATATCAAAGTTCTCTAAACTTGGAGATGGCTCAAAGTTTCTGTATTTTTGAAGATCATTTGGATGCTTCCGTTTCCTGTTATGATTATATTTCCTATTGTGAAGTGCTATCCGTGGAGTTGATTGCACTTGGATGAATGGTTGTTGTGAAAGAGAGCGGTGAGTGTTGGAAGAACTTCTGGATACAAGTTTTTCCAATATATTGGAAGTTGTTGAGAACTCTGATTCAGAAGAATTCTCAAACGAACTTGATGATGATGTGCTTGGTGAAGTTTCGGAGGTGGTTGACTCTGTTTTACTATTCTGAATACGTGGCCATGGAATTTTTGATAGAAATTTTCTAATTTTTTTTTCATTGATAGCTTTTTTCCATTCGGATTGGATCTTTTTCCATATCTGTTTCTTCAAATGATGAGGTAGTTTGTGAAATTTGTGATATTTATGTTTTAGGTATCTATAAAATTTTTGTGGTTGTTCATTAGAATTTTCAGTAGATATTTCATACGAAGGTGTATGGTTGACAACAGAAGAAGATGAAATCTCTTCGGATTCAGTCCAATCCTCTACCGAATTTGAAAATGAAGTTGTACTCGCCTCTGTTTTCAAGGATGTTGATTCTGGTGTGGTACTCGTTTCACTAGGACCACGAAGCCTTGATAAGAAATTTTTCATATTTTCCTCATAAAGTGGAGACCTCCAACTTGTAGAAATATGCCTTGGTGAATGTTTTTCTAGATGAGGGGGTAAATTGTTAAATTCATCATATTTATTTTGAAGGTGTCTATAGAACTTCCATGGCTCTCTGAATTTTTTCGAATGTGCGAATCTATCATATCTAGGTGTCATATGGGAAGGAAAGTTTAATCTTCTGTATATTTCTGGTATTTCTTCAAATGAGTAAGGAATTTTACGTGTAGTGCTAGGTAGTTTCTGCCATATTGGAAAATGAAATGCAGGTGTATGGTAAACAGCTGAAGATGGAGCCTCTGTTGATTTAGCCCATTTCTCAACCGAATTAGAATGGGAATTTGTAGTTGTTTCTGTTTCTGAAGTATATGAGTTTGTGGTAGTAATTCGTGGCCACCTAATATTTGATGGAAAGTTCCTGAAATTTGCATGATTAACAGGCCTCCTCCAATTATTCCAGTCATTTTTTGGGGATTGCTGAAAAAAATTTCGGAACTTTGGATATTCATTCCGCAAATAACTATGCAGTGGCGTTTTGTATATTTTCTCATGATGTCCAAACATTGGCTGTGGAAAATGACGTCTTCTGTATAAAGATTGTCTCAGAGGAATTAAATGAGGTTTTTCGAATATACTTGGAGTTCTGTGGGAACTAATGGGTGGTGTTCTCCATCTTGGATAACTCACTTTTGGTTTATGGTTCCAAAAAGGATTTTGATTTGCAGTTTTTCCAGGCCATCCTTTAAGAGAAGGATATAAAACGTTTGCTGCATGCTTTGTAACTGACGACTCCTCTGTGCTTCTTTCTAAGATATCCTGACCATTCGATGAAGAAGTATTACTTACAGTTGTATTGCTTTGTTCCACAGAAGCGAACGATTCTGTAGTGTTCATAAGTGATTCCTCATATTCGTGTAACTTGATATTACGTATAATTTCATTTTCTCGTAAAGCTTCTGTAGGTAAAACAGTTATTTGTAAAATAACATTAGCTATAGTACCATACTGCACAGGTATTGCTTCTTCTAATATTGTTATCAATGCTAATATTTCATTTCTTACAAAGTCTTTGTTTATTCCCAAGGGGAATGATATGTTGAATATAAGAGAAACTGGATTGGAACTTTCTTCTATTTCCCTGATGAGTTTCGGTAATATCCTCCGTATTTTTGGAATCATACTGGCACCTGATCTTCGTAAATCAATGGATATTTCTTTTTCAATGCCTTTATGGTACGCATAGATTTCAGATGGTTTCATTGTTATATTCAATTGTAATTTGAGATTGTTATGAATAGTTGAGGTTTGTGTTTCTATGTAGATTCTATGATGAGGAACAACTTTTCGGGCAATATTGGTAACTTCTCGAAGGATATTTCTTATAGCTTCAGTAGTTTGATGTTGCGGTAAAAGCATTGTAAAATTGAAATTAATTGTACTGTTTTCAGGCCGACACCTTGTTACTGCATTTAGAATTTTCGGGACCCTTTTAGAGATTTCCATGTGAAGATTTTCATATGAATGTGTTAAATTCAAATAGCCCAAATGGTGAAGAAAATTTGTTTCTTGAATCGGAATAAGTATTTCTATACGGGGGCTATTTTTTCCTCGAGGTAATTTCAAATTGTCGAAAGTGATTAAGTCTGGTACAACTGCGCACATAACAGATTGAGCAGTTTTGAATAGAGTACCAGTTAAATCGAATGCACGATGATTGGGTAGCTTTATTGAAATCAATACAATTGATTTATTGAATCCATCAGAGCTTGTTGTATTTTCTAATAATTCATAGAGTATGGATTTCAAACTCTCCTTATAATTAGAGGTTAATTTGTCCAGATTGATTTTTGCGATTTCCATTGTATTATTTTTATTTTCCTCCAGTTCGATTATGGCCTCATTTTTATTGTTTAAGATTTTTTCACTTGCTAAATCGTAGGAATCATTTGTTGTTGGTGGTTTTCCTACAGTCCATCTGTTTAAATACTTTATGTACAAATTCACTTGAAATATTGGCAGTGTTTTGTTATTCTTTTTGAAGGCTGTTAATTTTGCTGCTGTTATAGCATCAGGGATTAAGTTAGTGGTAATATTCCGCAATATCATTACGAAGTCCCTAACGAATGCTGTATTTGAATCATTTGGGGGTTTCACTAATAGTTTCAATTTGTAAACTTTCTGGAAGTCTGGACGAATTGGTAGTTCTCTTAAGAGAGTTTTCAACACTTTTCTGTCCATATCGGTTTTATTAGTTTTAGAAAAGTCCAGCTCAACAGCGGTTGGATCTGAAACAATCATAATAATAAAATATGATAAATATTTTTTAAGATAAATGAAGTTTTCTTCAACAAATATGAAAATTCGGTATGCGATAAAGGTTATAATTCATTACAAAGACTATTCAGTCAACTGAGAAGGACTATACCAAAAAACAAGGAAATGTACAATGTAAAACAAAAAAAATAACCACCGCTACGGCAAGATATAGAGAAAAATGACAAACCATAGAGAGGAAAAATATCACAAGTCTAACGTCGACGAAATCTTACCACCGAATTCAATAAAAATGGAAGATTTGATGATTCACATTAAAAACACCAACCCCTATAAATGAGAAATCTCAATTCAAAAATTTGAAACAAACATATTTTAACTTTTGTTTATTTATTTATCAGTTTATTTTAACTGATTTTTTTTAAAGGAAAAAAACCATGGCCCTCAATTATTTATTTCGAAACACACAATAACTGATGAATAATCGTAACCGCCAAAACAAAGAAGAAACAAAAACTAAAATATACCCATTGTGGTGAATAATTGAATCCAGTTGAAGCAAAGCAGTGGAAAAGACAAGATCTTTTTTGAAAATCGAAAGTATTACCTGCTATTCTTAAAATTCGTATATGTTTATATATATTAAGGAGCAATTACTCACTTTTTTCATCATTGATATTTCTCCTGTGATTTGGGAATTCAAATTTACCCACAGGTTCAGAAAGAAAGTCTTTAATCCGCTGAAATTCATCCTTAGATTGTGATGGTTCATGAATTTTGTTCACATGAGACGGTTTATGTTTAAGATCTCCATATCCTGAAATTCAACGGTAAATTAGTTCACATATTTGAGAGAGAAATAATTGCAATAAATGTACCTGGTACAGGTAGTTTTGTCTCTAACTCATTGAGTAGTGAGTTCGGAAGTTGTGTACTTGTTGGCACCAATGAAGATTTAGATCTTTCTGCGAAATTGTTTCGTGTGGGGTGATTTTTAGGGGCAAATCCATTTAAGAAATTTTCAAAGTGTTTCCTGTCTTCATTGTTCACTCCAATTTGCCATGATGGTGGTGAAAGATTATGTGGTGATAATTTCTGGGACATTTCATTCCTCGAAAATAATTGTTTTTGGTATTCGTCTAAAATATTTTTGAAGTGCTCCAAGTCTTTCAAATTTTCTCTTGCTTCTCGCGATATTTCATCTGAAAATACATTCAACTAAGTATGTTATCAATAACGTGATCAATTATTGTGAAATTAGATGAACAACTGTAAAAATTTCGAAAAAATGCCGTTAAGACTGAGAAAACAACTGGAAATTTCATCTGAATGAGTGAAATAAAGATCAATAACACTTTCATTTGGAATCGAAGTATATAATCCTTGATAAAAACTATTTAAAATATATTGTATTTTTGGTATAATGCTTAATACACTTCATTTATTATTGAATTCAAATAACAAGAATCAAATTGCATATGAATCAACAAAAAAAAAAAAACAGATCATAGTTTCCTTCAAGAAAATTGTATTTATCAGTAATAACATCTATTAACAATTGATTATAACAATAATCAGAACTTCATTTGAGTTATGGTGAGTGGTAATTAAAAAATATAAACAATGTTGATAATTTTTTCATCAAACCATTTCATTTGAAATATTTGCCCCTATTAAGTAAATGTGTATTCAGCATTATCTTACAGAAATTTCTTAGTGCTCTATTCTCATTACCTATATGTCTTAAGTTTTTTTTATTTCAATTTAGAAACACTTTCGCTTCAAATAATACTACACTCTTCTGTGTTGTTCTCTATTTTACCACTCACACTGTGTTAGCTTTGATATCAAACTGTTTTTCAAAACATTCGATCAGCTATTTGTTAATCGCTGCTCGAAAATTTTAGTTAAATTTAATTTATCAATTTTGACTATACCACCGAAACATCCGAATAAAAAGCACATAAGCCGTATTGACTGCATATTGTTTTTAAAATTCGTATTCATCTTTGCTAGATATAAAAAGTAAAGCAGAAAATATTCTTGATTTGATCCCCACACTGAAGAAGTGATAAATTATGTCATTTCAAGATCAATATGTGAAGAAATTTGAGAACAATTTTTACCCCCTTTATTCATAACATCCGAATGTTCATTTTTGGGATTATCAAATTCTCGGGTAGGTGGACTTGATGAAGCTGGTTTTTGTGTTCTTTCCTTCAGAATTGTAGGAGGTAGGGTATCTGGATGAGATGGTGAATGGTCATTATATTCTTTAAATCCATGGTATTTTGACGGCAATTCCGGTACTCTTGAATGTGATGGATTGGAAGGCATAAAGAAATTTTCTAATCGTGGTATTCTATCGTCTGTATGTTTTGGAGTTTCTCCGCTCTTTACGTTGAATTTATGTAAAAATTCATCGAAAATACTATGAGGTCTCTCAGGCACTGAAATAAAATTTTTATGTATTAAATAAAACCACTTGGCTCAATTTTTGTGAAACCAAGCCAAACCAACCATAATTTTGATAACAATTTTGCGAAATCAAGTTTTTATTTAATATATTAAACAATGTCTCACCAAGAGATCATCGAACATCCAATCGACTTTATTGAAATTTTTATTTTCTATTGCAAAATTCACAAAATAATACAAACTATTGCAAATGTGTACGATGTTAGTTTGAATTTTTTTGACTCTCAAGATTAATTAACTCGAAATATAAGATTTTCAGAGATTTGAATATATGATCATAGGACATGAATATGAATGAAATGGAATAAATATTTGAATATATTCAATATATACAAGTTTCCAATGCACTCAAGTCAGACTCCTTGGCATTTCGATTCAAATTTAGCGCTCAATATAGAGAATCAAGTATCGATACATCAATACCGATAGATTTAATACAGATGGACCAGAGTATTCGCCAACTCCAACAAAGGATAAGGCACAAGAAGAAGAAGAATATTGAAAGAATCTAAATATTCAATATTGAATGGTATTGGCGTTTGCTTGATGTGAATCTATTATAATTAAATATAAGATAAAATTCAAACACCTCAACTTTTGATTTACACTTTTATTGAATATCTAGCATGTTTCGTCGTTATAAACGACTTCTTCTATTAGCGCCTAAAGTGTTAAAGTTTAAATCAAAAGTTACATCTATCAACAATTGGTTATTACCTACAATAATCAATTCTTCATTTGAGTTATTGTGAATGTTAACTAACAAATATAAACAATAGTGATAATTTTTTCATCGAAACAATTTAATTTGAAATATTTGCCCCTATTAAGTAAATGTGCATTCAGAGTTATCTGACAGAATTTTCTTGGTGCTCTATTCTCATTTCATTACCTATAATTCTTAAGTTTTTATATCTCAATTCAGAAACACTTTCGCTTCGATTAATACTACACTCTTCTGTGTTGTTTTCTTATTCTACCGCTCACACTATCTGCGAACCTTGATATCAAACTGTTTTTCAAAACATTCGATCAATAATTTGTTAATCGCTGCTCGAAAATTTTAGTTGAAGTTCTTTTAGCAATTTAGACTACCTACACCACCGAAACAGCAGAAAAAACAGGACATAGGCCGTAGTGACTGCATATTGTTTTCAAAATTCGTATTCATTTTGGCTAGATATAACAAGTAAAGCAGAAAATATTCCGGATTTGATTCCTACACTTAAGAACAGATCATTCAGTCATTTCAAAATCAATATGTGAAGAAATTTGAGAACCAATTTTACCTCCTTTATTCATAACATCCGAATGTTCATATTTGGGATTATCAAATTCTTTGGTAGGTGGACTTGCTGAAGCTGGTTTTTGTGTTCTTTCCTTTAGAATTGTAGGAGGTAGGGTATCTTGATGAAATGGTGAATGTTCATTATATTCTTTAAATCCATGGTATTTTGAGGGCCATTCCGGCATGCTTGAATGTGATGGATTGGGAGGCCTAAACAAATTTTCCAATCGTGGTATTCTATCGTTATCTGTATGTTTTGAAGTTTCTCCGCCCTTTACGTTAAATTTATGGAGAAATTCATCGAAAATGCTATGAGGTCTCTCAGGCACTGAAATAAAATTTTTATATAATAAACAAAAACACTTGGCTTGGTTTCACAAAATTTTGAAACCAATTTCTTTGAAACCAAACAAACCATCGTTTTGATAACAATTTTGTGAAATCAAGCCAAGTGTTTTTATTTAATGTATTAAACAATGTCTCACCAAGAGATCAGCGAAAATTCAATCAACTTTATTAAAATTTTATTTTCGATGGCAAAATTCACAAAATAATACAAACTATTGGAAATGTGTACGATGTAAGTTTGAATTTTTTTGACTCTCAAGTTTAATGAACTCGAAATACCTGATGCTCAGAGACTTGAATATATGATTATAGAACATGAATATGCATGGATTGGAAAAAATATTTGAAGATTCTCAATATAAATAAGGGCGCTATACATTCAAGCCAGACTCTTTGCCTTTAGATTCGAATTTAGCGCTCAATATAGACAATCAAGTATTGATACATCAATAATGAAAAATTTAATACAGATGGACCAGAGTAATCGCCAACGCCAACTAAGGATAAGGCACAAGAAGAAGAATAATATTGAAAGAATCTAAGTATTCAATATTGAATGGTATTGGCGTTTACTTGATGTGAATCCATTATAATTGAATATAAGATAAAATTCAAACACTTCAACTTCTGATTTACACTTGTATGTAATACCTAGCAAGACGTGTTTCGTCGTTATAAACGACTTCTTCTATTAGCGTCTGAAGTGTAAAAGTGAATCGAGAGTTCGAGTGATTGAATTTCATCTGATATTTGGCTAAATATTCATGTGTGAAAACTATGACGGGCAATTTAGATAGAAATTAGCACCATAGTGAATTAATAGGAAATACTGAGCTAGTGGACGTAGAGGTTGAAAAAAATTTAAATCATTTTCTTTAGTGAATGACACTTGCCGTTCTTTGCAAGTTTTGTTCATGAAGTTTTCGACAAAAATTTTTATAATGATAGTTTCTTAAGTACAACGAATTTTGAGTGATATTGTAATTTCCATCATACGATCATGTTCTGGCAATTTTTAAACAAAACTTAATATACAAAAATATTACATCACTTCTCAAATTGCCGTAAGAAGAACTGATGTCGCAATAAAAGGGCTTACGTCTCATCATGTATCATATTTTGAGTTTAAAGTCTATCATTTGTTTCAAGATGATGATATTCCAACAATTAAACTATTCAATAATTTTGCAACTTGAAGATTCGAATCAAATTGTACACAAGGGTCGTTTTCGTTTTTGTCGAAATATTTTGCATACACTTCTGCACGTTAAATGCAAAGGAAAACAAGTTTATTTAAAAAACAGTAATTCTTCATTTCGAGAGAAGAAAAATTTTGGTTCAGCTGATTGAGAAAGAAATATTTTGTTCATGTTACAACACAGAAATGAAAACGCGATTCAATGCCAAAATTAAAATGTACATGAAATTTTTCAATTGATTTTATACAAATTATATTCAATAAACAACTTCAACTTTCAAATTAGCCATAAAAAGATTACAAGTTTTTTCAATTTCTTCTAACAATTTTGGTTTCATAGATTGCTTCAATAATAATCAAGATATATTCTTAACAACTTTTTTTTCCTTAAAACATACTATTTTTTTACAGTTATCTGTTTACAACAAACCACCTGAGAAATATTTTGAAAAAGCGGAAATGACCAAACGTCAACAAATTGGTGAAACATAATACATATATATATATATATATATATATATATATATATATATATATATATATATATATATATATATATATATATATATATATATATATATATATATATATATATATATATATATATATATATATATATATATATATGGAATATATGGAATTCCATATATTTATGGAATTGAAGATTTTGTGATTATGGCACTGAATGAAATATTTAAGAAAAAGAACACTAGAGCGTTCATTCCAAAAATTCAAATTAACCAAAACAATGTTATGGTATAGCTAGATATGTGAACTTGTACGATGTGATGCCACTATTATCCTTCAAGGTATAAATGTTAGAAAAAATTGATCGATGCCACACGTGATTGAATTGCGTGACAGCTGTTTCGTTCTGCAAGGTACTCGTTAGTCGCACCAGGCTCATCGAAGTAAGGCAACGATTTCAATCCCCAAGCACCTTCTTATGACTCCAGGTGGAATACCGTTTAGTAATGAATACTTCACAATTCCATCTATAGGAATCAATGGAAAACATCTCTCAGATAATAGACACACCAAGTATCGAACTTTCACATCTCTTCTATACCCGTAGGGATCTACTGAATTGCGTCTATTTGACATATGTCATCATACGATCCTTTCAAATAATATCAATAGGTTGCGGTAGTATTACGCTTGCGATTGTTTCCGTATTTCAGAGGCCTATTCTTTTATATATTATATTTATTCTATATATATATATATATATATATATATATATATATATATATATATATATATATATATATATATATATAAGCTATCGTTATTATTGGCAATAAAAAACAATAAAAGTGGAAAAATTAATTTTTCATCACTTGTTTCGTACGGATTGTAGCTTTGGCAAAACTTAAAAATGATACACTGAATCTGAAATGTTGACTGATTTACTATACTATTGAAATGAATATTTTTCACTGCTTAGTAGTTTTATCTATAAGTCTATTTCAATGTTTTGACAAAGCCACAATTTTCGGTGAATGCATAACGAGAATAATTTTTCCTTCCTTCTGTTATAGATAATTTTAACAGCATTAAGAATAATATATCGATATATACTTACATTCCACTGCTAAAGAAGCACTATATAGTAACGTTGAAGTGAAAATCCAGAACATGAAATACATATTTTCATTGGTCGTTTAGAAGCTAGATCATCCAACTCTGAAAAAAATTATTTACGTCAATTATTTCGCTCATTCCATTCATGGCATATTTCCAAATTAAAATATAGTACATTTCAAATAAAACTTCCAACACTTAAACCCTTAAAATTTTATTTTGTTATTCAATTCTTATTATGTATCTTTAACAGATGTTATTTTTAATTATTTTTTAAGATTAGTGTTTTGATAAATCCTCGTATGTACCATTTTCCACTTCAATTTCACACATAGACGAAATTCCCGACTTTTTCAACCTGAAATACACATTAATATTACTTACCCCTCACGTAAATCAACTGACACTGCGAGTAGAAGTTCGAGCACCATGAATTTATCCTTTTCCTCTAAAAACGGTGATACATTGTGGTTTCTAGTTTTATATATAGATTTGTCCTGATGTGGAAATAGATTCAAATTTTTTGGTCGAGAAATATTTTTTTCCGGAAGAATCGAACAATTAAAATAGATAGCTAATATCCAGCTTAATATAATGCATATTGAAACCGCCGTGTCGAATACGTACGTGTATATACAAGGAAAGCAGTTTTGTGCTTCACAACTTTGAAATTGTAGATGTAGATATGTTCAATGTCATCGAATTAGAAATATATAGATGTTTTCATTTATATATCACTCAGCATTTTTTTACATTTCGAAAGTAAAACACTCATAAATTCAATGAATTTAATTATTTTGTTTTATATTTAACTATTTTGTAACTATATTTCAAAAAAATCTGGCTCAATACAAAAAAATTGCTTTGTTGAACCCAAAATTTTTCGTTGCGAC
This sequence comes from Henosepilachna vigintioctopunctata, assembly GCA_030704895.1. Taxonomy (NCBI): domain Eukaryota; kingdom Metazoa; phylum Arthropoda; class Insecta; order Coleoptera; family Coccinellidae; genus Henosepilachna; species Henosepilachna vigintioctopunctata. The sequence continues at coordinate 4,530,282 of JARQZJ010000064.1, read as the reverse complement.
AATGAACACAGATAGTAAATGACACGAAGGTTTCGCTTATTTCTCGGGGAAACATTATGTTAAAAACTGTAAATTAAAATTAACACACTTGACCTAAGTTTCACTGAATAACATATCAAAAACTCGTGTGAAAGTAAAATGAAGAATGAAATGTTAATCTAGTACTTTATTTTCTAACATTGAAATCATACTAAGTATTTTACTTTAACAAAAATTATCCTATTCAAACTCCTCTCAAAGAACTGTAATTAGACCTAAATATTTTCCAATATTGCTTATTCAAAGAAATTTTCGATATTTACAAACTTATATATCGTTCTTCAACCTTACACGAAATCTACTTCCTACAGGGGTAAATTTTGAAGAGAGTACCTTCTGAGACTTTTACAAATAGTGTATATGAATTTATACACTAAATTTGTTTCCTGTTTATTGAAGCAATAGATACGTAGTTAGTAAATTTGTCATTTCATCTTCTTGAAGAATGAAATATTTGGATATTTCTTTCATTCCTTCGGTCATTTCCCAGTTTTCTTTTGAAAATACTTTCTGAAAATTTGTTGCACAGGGAAAAACCTTCACATCTTCTGTTTGTAGGCATCTCCGCTGCAATATTTCCTCAGCCTTGAGGTATTCTTTTCCAGACTTCATCACGAGTTTATTGAGACTCGAAATTGATAGGACTACCTGAAAATCCAGCATTAAGATCTGTTATTCCTATAATAAACGTTGTTAACTTAATTTCAAAGAAATGTATCGGATGCCGATTATTTTTTGAGAGAACTTAGTACTTGTGTAAAAGATGAACCTACACTTTACAGCCGATTCCATTAATCCAAAGAACACGATGGGAATAGAACCCCACTGAACCGGTAATCCCAAATGTTATAGCGTCATCATACCTGGACTACTGAGTCTGGATTTCTTTATTTTATCAAATAAGTCAAAATTCATTAAAAATTTCTACAATTTCTTAAATTAAAAAATGTGCAGCGTTTTAGTTTTGAACTACTGATCTCGAAACACGTTTTAAATTCTTCATAGGTGAATCTTCAAAAGAAATGGAAATGACTCAAGATATAAGGAACCTCATAAATGAAAAAAGTTCTGAAACCTCAGCTTGACCTACTTGAAAGCCAACACTCTAGAACAGGAGTTGGCAACCTGTTTGTTCTTAAGGTCGCAATACTAAACATGAAAACCACCGAGGGCGCATATTTTACAGATAATCAACAGGAATAAGTAGGCATTAAACAACAGGATTTTTTATAAGTTTATTTTGTTGGTGTCATACATAATGATACATATAATTCAGTGTGAAATTTGGGTGTCCATATTTTTAACATTTTTTCAACAATTATCTAAATGTGAGTCATTAAACTCTTTTTTTTTAATTCAGTGGACCTACAGTTTAACGCCGGTTCCGAACGGCTATTGGGCTTGTAATCGATGTACATTACCCAGCATATTTCATTTAAACTACTTAAATCATAGACATACACAAGCACCCATGCCTTCAGCGGGGCTCGAACCCGAGTTCTACCGCACCGTAGTCGGGAGTTCTACCGACTAAGCTACGGAGACCGGCATATTGAACTCTGTTCGGTATTTTGATTTCAAATATTTCATATTTGAGAAAAACGACTAGCAGTTGTATGTTGTTGCACAATATGAATAAATTTTAAGCGCACATTTTTTTAAAATGTGATACTTATTTTCATCGATGAAGTTCCAAAGCATTTTATCAATACTATGCGCTTTTAAAATAATATCACTTTGCAAGTTTATTATTTCTTATTCTAGCTCTTCGGTATTATGAAGCTCGAAATACACTAAAACTATTTCAAGGACATCATCTTCAGTAACATTGAATGGATTTATGAAAAATCTTTGTACGGGTGCTAATGCTGCAAAATCTTCAAATCTAGAAGAAATCTCTTCTATTAACTCATTTATAATTTCTAAATATTATGTAGCAGTAAAATTTTCATTATTCGAATTTAAACTCTCAACTATATTTTATATTTGAGAAATGTGATAATGATTTTTTCTCTAGATGGGATTTCAATAACAGTAACTTGCATTTTAATGCATTAGTATAGTGCACTAGTCATATCAGCGATATGCTGATTTTTCCCTTGTATTTTCAAATTTAATTCATACAACTTTGCCGTTCCATCAGTCAGAAATCCGAGGACGATTAGCCAATACTTTTTTTCGAATTACTCGTAAAATTCGTCTCTTGATTCAATAATTTGTTAATTGATAATTTGTGGCAGAAACATGATAAACCGCTCAAGTATTTCACCACTGCTCAGTCACCTCACTTCAGTATGTAAAAGAAGATTTGTGAACTGAACATCCCCATCTTCTAAAAGTATTCAATTTAAACAATCTGTGTTGCATAGCTCTCGATCTTATGGAATTAATAATTTTTGTTACTATCTTAAATACGTATTGAAAGCCGATTGTTCTTGCGCTTAACATTTCCTGATGTATGAGGCAATGGTAAGAAATAAATTATGGGAATAATAAGGCAATAAATCCTTTCTTCTTACCAGTCATCGCTGGTGCCCCGTGTGTTGAAATTGACGATAACTTTTGTAGAGGTAATTTAATATTACTTTTTGAAAGTAGAAAAGATATTTGCTCCTCTGGGGCTTCCCTTTAATGACAGAACTTTGAGGAATTCTTTTTTTGTTGAACTGCTAATCTAGGCACAATCCTAAACTCAACTGATTACTTGCTGTATATCGCTGTTTGAGAAGAATATGTAAATCATACATTTACATAAGTCCAGCGAGGGCGCATTAAAAACCGATCGGGGGCGCCGCGTTGCCTACCCCTGCTCTAGAATATGGCAAGGGTTCCTTTGCAGTCAGTTTGGAAAAAAATTAACACGACGTTTTTTGAGTATGTTCCTAATCCAAGGTGAAATTCCTATTTGTGAATCGTTAGAATACCGGTACCTTTATACCTAATATTGTAATTATGAGTTAGGTTAGTGGATTCCCAAACCTCAAGTCTCTTCATGTATATAATGAGCGTTTCTTTGAGTTTAGGTAGTTGTGAAACGCCCAGTATGTGTGCCCATAAAGATTGAGAAATCTGAAGTGTTATCTTGAACTACTTAAAAACCAAACATTCAAATGAATGACCGGCTTTTTATATCACTCAATTAGTGAAACCGATAAAAAGTTGCTAATAAATTAGCTTGTCTACAATCACATCTATGTTAAATAAACCATGACTATATACTCCATTCTCATCTCATCAGGTTTATGAGTATAATTGTTTGGTATAAATCAGACGTCAACATTCAAACTCTGCCTAATTTATAGCCGATGATGATCACTGTGACTGTATTAATGAAACAAAACACCGAACGTGTTTACTATAGCACTTTAATTATGGAGTTTTAATGACAGAGATGCTTGTGATACATATTGAAGTTTGCCAATAATTTGTTTCACGGTAAAGAAGTTATTTTTCTCTTGCAAAACTTGTTTACTGATTCATACATGATTGAGGATATTTTAATTGATTTTCATGAAATGGAATGCAAAATATGCACAGACAATATACCAACAATATATATTTCCAATGATATGCTGTTCTTCGAAAACATTTTTTGTTGAGTTAAATGTAAAGAGATAAAAACAATTCAATGATATGTGATAAAAACTAACTTTTTAGGGATTAGAACAATCTAGAGATGTTGCTCCCATTGACCCTAGATCACTAACCTCCGTCAAAACGACGACAAGTACTCAAAAAAAGTGTTATAAATTTTGAGTGCGTAGTCCAGATTCCGGTTAATCTCTGTCGATCCGCAACTAGAGCGGCCCACGGTTGTTTTTTGTGTTGGGACCCTGTGTCCGCCGTTCCAGTCACTTTGAGTCGTCGATTCGACGAAGATTAGTATTAACGTAATTCTTGGAGTGTTATTTTTTGTTCTTTTTGGCAGTTGTAATTACTACGGTGTTTTGTAAACTTTGTACCCAATTTGCCATTACCTTTAGAAGACAGGAACTCCTATTTTCTGAAGAATTTATGACAAGGAATTGACCTTGCTTTCATACAAGCCAAAGCCCCGAAAAACCATATTGTTATTGTTATGAGGAAGGGACAACTGAAGATATTACTAAATAGTCCACGAAAAAGCACTTTGGGCGAAATGTGCTCTCACTTCTTGCAGCCGAAAAACTCGACGTTGACCTTTATGAAATTTTCACAGAAAACTAAACAAAGCATTTACAAATAATTTGGTTTTATATATAACCAACACTTTAGAGGCTAATAAAAAAAACATTTATCGAGACATTAGTAGGTACTTGAAAGCTCTGCATCAAAAATTAGTCGAGAGACACATGGAAAAAAAGATTAGAAATAACAAGACTTCAAACGGTGCTGCGGGACTACAGCGATTTTGAGTATGCCAGGAACTAGTAGTTATTCTTCTACACATGAGACTGGTGAAGGAGAAGATGCAATAATCTCACCAAAGCCAAAAAAAAATTTGTGTAGTTTTCCACTCCCCAAGACGAAAAATGACAAAAAGTGCAACAAATCCTTGTGTGGCGAACAAAAACTTTACATTGAATAATAGCTTTCTTTCTAAAATATTTCTTTCCCTGATTTCTATTGGTCAATTTGAATATTTAAATATTTATTCAAGCATAATGCTGATTTCTAGTTTAAATTTGAGCATTCGAAAAAACGAAATTAGTTAAATAAGTAGCAACTCTGATCTCAATTACTAAACTGTCAGAGTAATTAAAATGTTGATAATAATTGATGAGCTGATACTTGGAGAAAATTAATATCTATAATAAAAAAATATTTAGAATTTTCTCATAATTTAATATAAAATACGCATGACGACGTTTCGAAGTACTACTTCCTTATCAAATGCTGGATTAATACATTTAAATTTATTATTAAAATTATTGTTATTATTAAATTTATATTTATATTAAATTATGAGAAAATTCTAAATATTGTTTTATTATAATTAAAATGTGTCCCTCATATGCTGTGCTGATGAGGGACAACAAGCTCAAACCCGTGTTTACGGCTGCTTCCAAGCATTAAACTATGTATGTATATACATATATATATATATATATATATATATATATATATATATATATATATATATATATATATATATATATATATATATATATATATTATATATATATATATATATATATATATATATTCATATATTCATATTTTATTTCGAATGTTTTTAGCAATAACAGGCTTCTTTCAATATGAAAAAATTTATATTTTTGTTGACGTTTCGTTGTATATCACAACTTTGTCAAAACTAATGCATTGATAATATTAATTAATAATATTAAAATAATATTCATTAGATTTGACAAAGTTGTGATAAACAACGACCCGTCAACAAAAATAAAGTTTTTCACATTGAAAGAAGGCTGTTATTGCTAGAAACATTAAAAATAAACTATCCTAAACAGGCAATAAATCAATTTTAAAGAAATATATATCTTTTCAGTAGATGTTATATATATTTTTTCAGTAAATGTTAAAGCTATCAGACTCACGTCGACCATTAGCACTCTTCAAATACCATTAAATATATAAATATTAATTTAATATAAAATGTACATAAATAGTTATAATAATCTGTAATTTATTCAATATTGGAGAATATCCGTGTATGTTATCGAATGATTCTGTTTCAGATGAACGCAAGGTTGTGAGGAAATTCAAAGGCAGATTGAAAGATCTTTAGCATGCATTTTGTTACTCCGTAAACGTAAAGTAAGTAACCCAATACATCTTAAGATTTCAATTCGAGGATCTGTTTTGTTTTCGAATTCAGTTCGCAGCAATATTGTTTTCTTTCAAGAGTTAATCAGCGTAACTTTCCACTGAGAATTTTTCTACCTAAATTAAATTAAAAGGGTTGTTCCACTATTTAGAGTTGTATTCAAGTCAATCACCAGTAGAAAATGATTATGTGAAACATCTTTGAAATATTAGAAACTTACAAGTAATTGTGTAGATTATGAAATCAAGAAACCAATATTTTGTTAAATATTACCTGTCATCAATTTCTCCGGTTAGTGAGTTGGAATAAGTATAGAATAAATTTTCATAATTGAATCATGTCCCGAAATACTACAGAGCAAATTTTCGATGAATATTCAATCGATCTAATCCTATGACTTTTTTTAGCATCCATTAGAAATTATTCGAATTATATGATCGCTCTACTGTTATGAACCAAGAACAGTGCCATATCTCACTTACAGTTTTGATTCAAATGATTGCAGACAAATATAAATATCTATTGAGGGGATCTGCAATGAAAAATTTACAATGGAAAGTGCGACGTTGCATTAATAAACATGAAACTCAGTCAATCATGATGCTGGCCAAGGAATACCAGTACTTCAATTTATTGTTTACAATAAATGTCAAAATCCATGACTCATTAGTCTCTCTGGCTACATCATGTTCATTCAAATATATATCTCTTCTTGACGTGAATGCATAAATCTGTAAATAGTCAGTAAATAATAACACATATATTTATACAAACAAGAAGCAAAATCAAAATATTTGAAAGGAGTATTGGCAGTAATAATAGATCAGACAGTTCATTCAGAACACGTGCTACGGTGCATTGCCCAAACTGAATACCTAAATAAAACCGAAATCTCACAATCTCTCGTTTTAAATCACGGAGACATCTTCAAAATCGCAAAAACGAACATATTTTTTTTGGGCTCGGTACAGTGATCCTCCCCGTGTGAATTAACTGGAATACCTTTTATATGATATGAGTATCTGTAGCATATTGCTCCTTACTTTTTTGGTTGTGTCGTCTCCCGACAATAAGCTGATAGCACGAAACATAAACAGAATGAATTGAATAATTTCTAGAGATTATTTTCCAAGAATATCACAGGCCTACAACGATTTTGGTGCCGTGTTTTAAGTGTGCCGATTTTAAGTGTTTCCTATATGGCGATATCAAAAATGTTACCGTTTTTTTTACCAGCTCCAGTTTCCGAGACAAAAAAAATACACTTTTCACGAAAAAAATTATTTTATTGGCATTAAACTTCAAGAAATTTCCTTTTGAAAGATTTTCTTGAGTGAAACTGACATGGGCAATCTCCCATGATTCCCCAGCCATCATATGAGTGTTCCACCGTCCTTAGTGTCTATTCTCCATCGTCTTTATATATTGGTGGAAATGTTCTCCTTGCTCTTCGCTTAGATTTCGTAAAATGCGTTGGAATTTATCTGTATGACTATTGAGATAGTGTAATTTTATACTCATCTTAATCCATAAATCTTTAAAACGAACTAGCATTTCCTCTTCTAATTCTATATAGTTGTCAGCCTTAATATTTTCAAGGAAATTTTGTGCAACTGCTACAAATGATTTCCGCGCAAGTCTTTCCAGATCATTCATGAATTCTCAAAATTTTGGTGTTTTTCATTAATTAACTGACTAATTTGGGGTTCGTCAAAGTTATCTGTTTTCAGTTTTTCAGTACTTAAACCAGGATTTCATGTTTTTCCGCAGTATTCAAAGTCATCATCTACTTGACAAAAAGTAGGTATTTCAGCTTGATCCTCCTAAGGTTTCGACAATACCCGTTGACAAGCCGGTATTGGAACATTTTCTGAATGAGGAATAGATCTTTCTGTTGAAGAAATATTATTTATATTTATGCCGATTGTTTTGTTGATGCCCACTATATAAGTCATAAAAAAGTAACAGTCGTCATAATGATTTTTGTTCTCGCCATATCATAGGCACTCCAAACTTCAATATTAGTTAGCCATAAGGAAATAGTAATATAAACTTTATCCATGTTATCGTAATAATGACTATTTACGAACAAGACCGGTTAACATTTTAAATGAGGGTAGTAGAAAAACTAGAGCTGATGAGTTAAAATGACATATGTGAATATATTGTACATTACCTACCTTACCGACCATAGGCACAAACAAAGCTGCACCAAGAAAAATATGTTTTTTTGTAGGCCTGTGTATTCAATGATCTTTGTGAAATATCGTTTCATATACGAGAATTAAAGAAAAAACACTTGGAATAGTTTCACAAAATTATATTAATAGCTTGTTCTTTCAATTCCTTTGAAATTGAAAGAACTTTTTGGAAGTCAATTATAAGATTTTCTTCTAAACGAAGTTTCTCCAAATATTTGCGTTATAAGTGATTTTGATATTATTCAACGTTGAATTCATCCAATAAAGAGAATTTCCAAAATGTAAATCATTGATTTCGACTTGATTTCACTTGACGCATTGTGGTGTTCTAGTCCAAATTCCCAACAGTTGATTAAGCTTTCTTTTGAAAATAACACTGGACAACAACAATTCTGTTGTCTTAGACCTGTGACTTGTTTTTGACTAAATTTTGGTCTATCAATTCAAAAATGTTATCCATTTTTCTCTATCGCGTCAAGGTTTCGAACTAAAGGATGCCCTCTCTTTGCCCTAAAAGTCATACAAAATAGGTATACAGAGGAAAATTAAATAGGTACTAACCAAACATATTAGAATATTTTATTCATACAAAGTTTATTATAATTTTAAAAATTAAATTGTGTTTATATAAAAAATAAAAAAGATATTAGAGAAAAATTTTCGCTTATAACTTTTCCTAGAATGTTCAACATTCCTAGGCATTCTAACTCGATGCTCCAACAGTAGTTAGCCATCATACTGACATCCCATCTACCTTAATACCTTGCCTTCATGTCCTTCAAATTTTGGTGGAATCGCTCACCCTGTTCATCACTAATAGTGCCAAGATTTTCCAGAAAGTTAGCAAGATGGCTATGTAAGAAATGAAGTTTGATACTCATGTCACAGCCAATCTTTTCAAAGCTTTATAAGAGTTGTTGAATAATTTTGACGTAATTCTGGGCTCGTATGTTTCCAAGAAAGTCCTTGACAATACTTTTGAATGCCAACCATGCATTCTTTCCAAGTTCCGTTATTCTTATAATGAAACGTTCATCTTTAATAAGTTGCCGAGTCTGTGGCCCATCAAAGACACTAGCTTTTATCTTCTCAAATGACAAGCCAGGAAATGCCAAAATGATATACTTGAAACAGTCCACTTCAGTTTGACAAAGCTTTAACAAATTGCTTCATGAGACCTAGAGTTATATGCAAAGGCAGAAATATAGTGATTTTTTTGTGGACAAATGACTGATTTAGAATGTTTGGATCACCAGGTTTCAGGTAAGATCTTGGTGGCCACTTTGACTGCACTCAATGCTCCTCACTAGCTCTGCTGTCCCACATACATAGAAAACAGGGATACTTGATATATCCGCGTTGATGCCCAAGAAGGAAACAAACCATTTTAAAGTCAACACTGATGATCCATCGGTGTAAGTTATATTGCAAGTTATATTGTATGTCTTCGTATTCCTCATGCAAAGAAACTGAATGACCTATTGGGACTGAACCATATAAGTTTTCATTGGGTGGAGAACACACTTCAAGCTACGTTTTGAGCTATCTATAAACAATCGCCATTCAGTTGCGTTATAGTCTGACATTCCCAATTCTTTCATTAAACCAGCTATGTTATGACAATACACAAATGTGTCAGCACTCTGAAAAAACTGCAGAAATGTACTTTCTCTCGATCGAAAGTAGGTGAATTTAGCTCCGTTTTTTTCGGAGAATTTAATTTTTTTTCGTGCAGTCTTGATGTTAAAAATTCTGACGCTTTTTTGGATAGTCCCAAATCTCGTACCAAGTCAGAGGTCAGAGCGACAAGTTCATCTGTTTACTACCAGGTCTGATGCGTACCTGGCCTAATTTGTGTAGACAATACGAATCTAAACCTATTGCTCCGGGTCATTACCCCCTCCAGTCATTACTGGAAAAAGTTCCGCCGACAGGAGTGTAGAAAAATAATTGACGTGATAGAAAAAAACTTATCAAAGTATTGGAATCTGCATGTCAATTTACCTCTAGAACAGCCTAAAATTCGAAGTCAACAGAAATTATGTTGACATTTGAAATTATTATGTCATAATAATTGACATTATTAGGACATTTGAAAAATACTTTATTGTATTTCTTCAATCTTTTTCAGTAGAACTAAGTATGCTTTGTTGTAGATCAAATGATCTTAATAATCAAAGCATCGAATTGATTACTGTAAGCTGTATAATAAATTTGTATGAGATATTCCTATCGAAAACTTTACTTTGTAGGTAATTAACTTTTGTAATATGAGCTACTCTTTGTGTGTTGAGTGAGCCCCAGATAATTTTTTGAGAATTATTCAAAAGAATATTATAGCAGAGCTGGCTATGTGAAATATGAACATCCTTCTAGGAATAAATAAAAGTAAGGTCCTAAAATCAACTGTGAATTAGAAGGCAGAAATATATTACAAAGTCGAGGCATATATAATGCAAAAATTACTCTACACATGAAATATGATTAATAAATAGAAAGAACATGAATAAATCTAACATTGAATGTTTCACACGCCCAAGGGTTTTCTAGCTCTGCTATAATATTCTTTCGCATAATTTCTTCAAAAATTATCGAAATATATATGCATATACTCGCACACTAAACCAATACTTCAGTGATTTTCTTGTTCTTCAGTATTGATACGGATATGAGTCCTGGATTGACGAAGATGAATGAATAATTATTCGTCAACGTTTCATTAGAATTTATGGACATTTTCAAGGCTACGAATACCATATGGAGCAATTAGATAAGTTTGAAGCATAGAAAAGGTCACAAATGTAAAGTAAAATAAAATGGTAAAAACATTCAAAAATCTTTGAAAAAAAGTGCACAGCTACAATTCCCAGTTAGCTTTTATCAAATTCAAACGCAGGAAACCTTAATGGACTTGAAAGCAGTGCGAGATATATGGTATAATATAATCTAATATTATATATCATTAATATAATTTATTTTTTCATTTTTACATACAAGGGCTCACTCAACAGAAAGTTTAAATCTGTCCTATAATAGAGGAGCATATATTACAGTGCATAAAGTTATATCTAATATGTATATCTTATAACTAGAAAGTCTCCATACATCTCATCGAAATAAAGTTTTCAATGCATTGAATTAAATCTTTTCATCTACAAACAAAATTCCTCATTCTACTAAAAAAGTTGAATATAACTTAAATTCAAACACTTGAACTTATGATTTACACTTTATTGACTACATAGCATGACGCGTTTCGTCGTTACAAACGACTTCAGATGCTTACAGAATAAAATTCTGTAAGCATCTGAAGAAGTCGTTTGTAACGACGAAACGCGTCATGCTATGTAGTCAATAACGTGTAAATCATAAGTTCAAGTGTTTGAATTCAAGTTATATTCAATTATAATGGATTTGCATCAAGTAAACGCCAACACTATTAAATAAATAAATAAATAAATAAAAAAAAACTACTAAAAAAGATTGGATAAATACAACATGGAGAGAAACTCTATAAAACGGATAATTATTCTATTATCGTCCTTTAAATAATATATTTTTCAAATGTTCCTTAAAAGTAATGAAATTCGGAGAGAAAATATCCAAGTTGGTCTCTATACTTAATAAGTTTAGCCTACTAAAAAATCTATGGATGATGAATTCAACATATAATTTGTTTTGCTCTGCCCAAAAACCACTGTTGTACGATTTCTTACTACATATGGAGAAATTAAAAGTGTGTATTCTGTTGTCAGTAAAATTTCAGTTATTTCGTACTTATGAATGGTCTTGAAATTTATAAAGCTCTTGTGTTGCAGGTGTTTAATTAAATCCTCTCTGTGTTCTTAGCCGAAGACTTTCTGCTGTACGAATATAAAAAATTCATCATCATGACATTAAAAAAGAGAAAGTTTATTAATGTTAGTTAATTAACATAATTCAATGATTTTTCGTACAAAAAAATGTAAATGTGGACACAAGATTCTCAATGAATTCAAGAATTATTATCTAAATTATCGCTTCTCTTTTCCAATGAAAATAAAACGGTTTCCATATTTCAGGCAGATGTTTTTAACGGAATATATTAATTTAAGATTGAAACAGACTCTATTATGGCATATCATTATGTCAGATCTACGTATTTGGTCATTTGGAATCTCATTGATGCTTTGGGAAGCTTATTTATGTATACGATTTCAAAGCATATTTATAGTGAATATAAATCAATGGAAATAAGTCTAAGACTATGTTCTACCATCTTGATATTCTATTTTGTTAATTATTTTATTCAAATTGTTCAATAGTTTCAAATGAATATTTTCATGATCATGAACTTAGTTCTTACTGCTATGAAAAATTTTCAAGAAGTATTCAAGAGGTATTACCAAGAAGATTCTTGGTTTATAATTGGTACCAATAATAATAATATCAGGTAAACATTTCACTATGTAGATAGCACAAGATGCATCCTCATGTCATTCTTCAGTTAATACTCGTACATCTAAATTTGGAGATTTCATAGGAATTAATTTTACATTTAATCTGTATTTTCATAGTATTCCTACGTTCACATAATTAAGTTAGGAAATTTATGAGAACATTTTTAATTGAATGAAAGAATTTATCACACTACGCAAAAAATGTAACAGTTTCAGAGTCAAGATAGCATGCCTTAGGTATACCGAGAAAAAAATTACTAGGATAATTTCACTGTTTTACCGCAGCTGGAATCGAACAGAGGATTTTCGGCAGTATAAATTACTAATATTATTACAAAAATTTTGAGTGTTAGTTTGGTTTTGGTGTCGCATCACGTTGCTTCTGACAAATAAGCTACAAGAGTAACTCAAACGGATCCCAATCAAAGTATCCTCAGAATTTTACGAAACACAAATATTTATGAAGGATATTTGGATAGGCGTGTAGGGTTTTGTTTGTTGATCGTAAGCACCGATGAAGTATCGAAAGCCGGGGAGATATTAAGAAAGATGTTAACTCAGCCCATTTCCTTAAAATAAAGAGAGATGGTTTTGTGTTATATCAAATTTTTCATTTCCCTCAAAGCATAATTATGCAACATTTATAATACATAAATATATAAACGGACGTTAATTCGTTAGAAATTTTCCGAACATGTACAAAAACTTGAAAACTGTTGTTTTTTAACAAAACTTTTTTGTATATTACTCACACCAACAAAAAAAAATTTTTTTGAAAAGTTTTTAAAATTTTAAAGATGTTTTCAGATTTTTATGTGATGAATTTAATCTGGTTTCAGTTTTTTTGTAACATACGGAGTTTTCAATGAAACAGTGTCACTTAATAAGCATGGTTTGTATGTACAGTACCTACTTGAAACAGTGATATAATGTGCTAATACAGGTTTCAGTTATCAACTGGATTTGGTCTATACTTTCTTTTTATTCTCTGAAGATTCTTTGGAATTGTAAGATGAGAATTCTTGAACATCCTGTTCATTTAACCCCGATTGTACATCTATATTTGTATTTCTCAGCCACCTTCTCATTATAGAAAGAGCAAATTAAATGGTTTTTATCGCGTTTTTGATCATTTTCTCGAATTTTCGACACATACGTAACTCAGCTCATGCAGGGCCCAAGATTTCTCCTGATCACCAAGTTTATTTCCAAAATATGATAGATTAACCTTTTTGACAAAGTCTATATCATTTCTTTGATGTGTTTTGATCAGAAACTCACCACGAATATAACAAAAACTGTCATTAGAGTTTTTTCGCAAGTAGACGTTGTAGGTACTGAGCATATGTACAAAACGCGTGAAAGTGAAGTTAGGTTGACAGTAAACAAGAGAACAGAGGAATCAATAAACAAAACAGAAGAAAACATCAATTTTTCTTGGCCACCAGATGTGTTTCATCGTTGCTAGCAACTTAATCCACACGAACATATCTATCTCTTCAGCTCCAATTTCGGACACTACCCTGTACAAAAATGAAATAAGAAGAAATTGTACTTATACCCAGTCAATCAATTTTGTCATTTGTAAATTCCACGAAGATAAGAATTGACAAATGAGAATTCATTTACTTGTGAGAGTGTAACTCTTTGCCAATAAAAGCTGTACCGGTCTTCCATGAATGGATCAATATTTTCAGAAATCCGTTCACAAGGTAGATGGTAGATCCACGCTATTAAAGGTAGATGGAACCTCTCACTATTATCAGTTAAATATATAGAGAAGTCATTTCAAAGGAAAATTTTCAAATAAATGAACTACAAAAACAATATCAATCTGAAATAAACACATGTCGGAGTAAAGTATTTTTTATAGAAATTTTCATAGCACATATATAATAGACAAATGAAATTTTCACGCGGGAGGAAGTATAAACAAAAGTAGAAGCAATCGATATAGCCCACAATTGAAAGCAGTCAGTGACACGTGTTTCTAACTTGTTGGCTCTCATCAGTACGGCGTAGACAAGTTCAAGGTCTATGGAATTGGAGATGCCATAAAACAAACAATAACTCCTGCAATGGAAGTGACCAATTTTAGCCTTCTGCTTGAACTCTTCCGATTAGAAGATTGATCAATTACTTCACCCTTCCGGCGACTATCTATCCTTTATGAAACGTCAAACGCAGATTTAGAGAAACAAATGAAAAAGGTTTCACGCGGAAGGAAATATGTGCTGAAGTATGAATTGAAGTGATGAAAATTGTTTTATAAGTTGATACATTGGTTTATGCCCGCTTCCTATTGGATCCAAATAACTTCTAATCAATTACGTCATCAATCAAGAATCTAAATTTCACCATCAACGCCTGGAAAAAAGTTTCAAGTCAAAGTTAGTTGAGTGAACATGGTTTTTTCGAGAAAAAATGCCAATAAATCCTTTTTTAGCCTTTCTACAAAATTTAACTTATTTTGTTCATTGTAACTCAATTGTAAATCAATTTAATTTAATTAAATCACCTGAATAAATTACCAAAAACTCATAAATGAATAATCATTAAGAAGTTTATATATAAAGAAATTACACTAAATAAATTAATTCATTTTTGAAACAATATTTTCACATAGTGGAAATAACACAGGAATACAGTAAATTTTGAATTTCAAATAATGTTCCTGTATTATTAATTGATTTATATTCATTCAAATAATATCAGAAAAAATAAAACTTTTTAATTCAGTGGACCTACATTATAACGTCGATTCCGGAAGGCCATTTGGGCTTGTAATCAATATACATTACCCAGCATATATCATTATTTAAACTACTTAAATCAATACAATACAATACTGCAAAATTTACCTTTGAATTTTTTTTCGTACTCGATTTAAATGCCCATTTGTTTTAATTGCTGTTACTATAATTTTTTTTAATGAATGGACCTATGAGTTTACGAAGAAAAATTAAAATAATATGCCTAGCTATCATCAATTTTCTCTTTAAATGTAGATATTTAACTGTAACCCCAAATGCATTCATGTGGATTGAAATATACTATCTGCAGTTTGTTATTTTATACTCTGAAACTAACTACTTTCAGTTCTTCTAATATAAATTTTAAAATAACTCAAATAATCAATATTTCATATTATACTAAAAATAGTTAAAAAATCATTGTCTCAAGAACTGGTTCGGTGTAATCTGTATTCCAATACATAAATAGAGATAGAGTGATACCAAATCTAGATAAAAGAGCTAAAATTGGAATTCCCTGTTATTCACTACGAACAGGAACTTTTAGTGAATTGTACTCCTGATAACAATATCCGGCAAAGATAAAAATTTTTCAGTAGAGAAGACTTGTTTCGAGAGGTTTCAATGATTTCTACATTTTATGCTCACGATTTTCCAAACCTGTATTAATATATTTTGCAGAACAAAAGATTTTCTTCAAAATAAATCGACTAAATTCAATAACAATGTGTGTGTGTGTGATTTCTATATTATTATTATCACTATATCTGTCTGCGGAGTGCAAAGTCGTTACCCCAGTTAACCCAAGGACGCCAATCAATTATATCCTCTGTATGTAAATAAACCGAATGAATTACGAATAATTCTACTTGCAGTGATATCGTTCACTTGGTGCTTTATCTACAACCATTCCTCACCTCAAATGTAATATGAACACCCATATACCTACATATGTACACATATGTGTATCCATTATTTGTGTGAAATAATATAGGTTATATGAATTATTTATTAATATAAATCACATTAGGGTGTTCATTTGAATTTTTGACATCAATAGATATTGAATATAATCTGAAATACAAACACTTGAACTTTTGAATTACACTTTATTGACACATCATGACGCGTTTCGTCGTTACAAACCACTTCTTCAGATGCTAACAGAATACTGTTATTAAATTAAAAGATCAAGTGTTTGAATTTTGGTTTATATTCAATTATAATGGATTCACATCAAGTAAACGCCAATATTATCAAATATCAGTAGATATAATTTATTGATTTTCTTCGATGTAACTCTCATCCTTCAGAAGAATACGTTAGAGAATATCAACAGAAGACTAGTAAAAACCCAACTGTTTCGTTTTTCAAGGAAGTCACAAGAAATGAAAAGCCACTGGATCATAAAGTAAGAGGGAAATGATTGCAATTTACTTCTACATAAATTGTGTTTGTATAATAAATTTATAAATAATTGTATATATTGGTATTATACATAAAAATTGGCTATATATAAATATATTTTCGAGAGATGGGAGAGTAAAGTGACACGCTGGGGTATAGTGCGCAATGACTACATGAGAGTCATCATAAGTGTCTTTCAAAATAGCTCCGATCGTAGAAAAAGAGAGTAAAAGGCATCTACGCTGGTACGGGCATATCCAAAGACGCGATGGCTATGGTGTTGAGAAAGTACTCAAAGTACCAAACTCGATAGGCAGAAGAGGGGCAGGTTATCCGTCACCTGCAGGAACAACATCAAGAAAGAGATCGACCAGGACAACCTTACTATTCAGACCACCCAGAACAGAGTTTTTTGGCGCAAATAAATGGGCCTAACACAGATAGAATGGGTACATGGGTTGGAAAAAGCAGAAGAATATACAAAGATATTTTCAGGCAAAACCATATTCAAACCATTGAATTTCAATTAGATTATTTCTCGAATATTTGTTAAAATTTAATATTTGCCACTTTTATATTGCTAACATTGACCAAGAGACGTCAAATGTCGTTTAAAGACCACGCTAAAATACAGATTTAATAAGATTTTAAGCTTCATATCTGCGATTTTCCGATCTGCGGATCTGCAATCAAAAAACAATATTTTCGTAAAATCTTACCTTTTAATGAAGTAAATACATACACAATAGCGTATATTATTCATTTTAATATGAAGTATGTTCTCTTTTCGCAGAAATAACTTCTTGAACTCGTCTAGGCATCGATTTCACTACCGTAGCGCAAATTTTCTTCAATTCTTCATGAAACCACACCTGAATTGCACTTATAATCATTTTTTCTTTTGTAGTTCAATCCATTTTTGCCAGTCGTTTCTTTAAAATATTCCATAAATTCTCAATGGGATTGAGATCAGGTGAATTCCCCGGCCAATCGAGTACTTTTATTTCATTCTCACGCATAAAGGCCTGCACTTGTTTGAAATTGTGGCAGAGAGCCAGGTCGCGCTGAAATGTTTCAACAGACGTTTCCTTTGAAGGCGCAATATTTCCATATATTTCACTGAATTAATCATCCCTGTTATAGGAGCTAATCGTTAAGTGCCATTGGTTGTGAAAAATTCTCAAAACATTTGTTTCGACGGATATTTTACTGTATGCTGGATGTCATCAGGCCGCAAAGTTTCCCCATCACTTCGTCTAACAACACTTGATTTGTACCCTTGAACAAATGTGTCTCATCACTAAAAAAACACCTTCTTCCAGTTGTCCACAGTCCACACACGGTCCTTTTTGGCCCATGCCAAACGTTTCTTCATCATTTTCCGGGTAAGCAGTTGCTTTTTCCTTGGTCTTTTTACCTTACGGCCAACCTCCAGCAGTTTTTGCACAGTTGAAGTGCTCACCTCCACACCAGAAACCATTCAATCCCTTCGAAGATCAGTGCTTGTCTTTCTCGGTTTGATTTTGTAATTTCTTATCAAAAATTTGTCTGTTCTTGGAGTAGTTTTGCGTTTGCGGCCACAGTTTCCTTTTCTTTCTGGAGGCGATGAGCCAATTTCTTCAAATGTTTTTAAAATTCTCGAAACGCTGGACTTTCCCACACCAACAGCTTCAGCTATATCTCTTACAGTACATTGAAGCGCGGTAATTTTGGAACGCTTCCTCGGAATAAAATCCATCTTTGGACAAGACAATGCACTACGTATCAAAATTGAAACCACCAACTGTCGCACCGGTAGGCTCACAACAGAATTACTGGCGAGGTAAAACCGGTCAGAATGTAAATGATGGTCAAGGTCGAACCCTCACGTCACGTAGTAAACAAGCAGATGTGAGGGTGTTTGGGCCACCCTGTTACTCACATACTTACTACAGTAACTCAAACGAAGAAAAAAATTTTTGTCCCAATTAATTCGAACAGCATAGTAGGAATGTGTACCAAGATAATTCATTTCAACTGCCCCTGGTTCTCAATCGAAACATGAATACCTCTATGGACTCCACTTAAATGGGCATCTACATTCTCAGACTTAAACTCATTCGAATATTTTGTTTAGGTTACATAAAGACATTTCTCAAATGCATAACGTGAATGACTCGCAAAACTGAATAATTATCTGATTGGATATGAAGGACTAATTGTATTCAAAAGTGTTCATGAGTATATTGAAATTTTGAGTTCATGTAGAAATTATTAATTTGATCATTATGTTCATTTTTCAGTAATAAGTAATATACTTATGTCATAAATTCTAATTTTCTACAATGATCACAGATTTGAATAGTTTCAAAATTATTCTAAAACAAATATTTCGATTTTCATTCGGTAAGCATCCTATAGAAATGGCATTCGAGCTTTATGTATTTAAATTCAAAGTGCTATGACATAATAATAAATGTCTCTAACGTTTGGGTTTTGAATATTTTTCCACTGGAACCTACAGGATGTTAGACTAGACTGGTTGTAAGTGGCGCCATCTTTCATTGCTTTCTGTGGTACGAAATGAAGTGCTTAAGCTGCCGGTATAAGTACTGCGTTGAATTTTATTTATCGATTCGCTACCTAATGTCAATTGACTATTGTACGACCTGATAATGGTGCATTGTCATATACTAACTGATATATTCCATTTACTAGCATTATAACTAAGTTATTATATGACTCAACGTGAATTTTAAATCCATTCACGCGTTCTTTTCCTTAATGATGCGATTAAGGTACATAACAAGACTTAGCGTAGGCCATTGATACTACCACAATTTGAAATTGTCGTGTCGTAATGTTCTAACAAGCTCGTTCAGACCATTTTAATTGAAAGGACTTAGACAACCCATGTAATTAAGGTGAGCCAAAAACCTAATATATGTTGTAGACATTTCTCACAATAAAGGGTCGTATCGCTTTCTGAGTAGGTTAATGTTTAAATTATTCAAATTAACCGTTAGTTCACGCCCGGATAAGACACGAGTTAATTACCACACCATGAGCTAGTCTCACCTATGGTGGGGTCGTGATTGTCTACCCATAATCAGGAAATGCAGTATCTTTGAATGGATGGTTGAAGTTGACAATACGTAGTAAGGTAAATTCCAAATATTAACAAATTGATGACTTAATAAAACAATATTTAGAATTGTCTCATAATTTAATATAAAATACGCATGACGACGTTTCGAAGTTCTACTTCTTTATTAAATGCTGGATTAATACCATGTGTAATTTTATAAAGTCAATACTTATAGCTATTTTCACAGAATCGAAAAGACAACTTCATTCTTTTCAAAATTTCATTAACTCGATACACTCCAAAATAAAATTTACATCAGAAGAACTTGACAACTCAATCAATTTCTTAGACCTAACAATTAAAAAATTAGATAATAAACGTTCGCTCTCTATTTATCACAAACCATCACACACGAATGCAGGAGTTCATATTAGTTCGGTTCACCCTATACAACAAAAAATGTCATCATTTAATAGTATGGTTCATAGACTTGTTAACCTGCCGCTTTCGAACGTTGATTTCAACAAAGAAAAAAGCTTAATTATGCAAATAGCCTCAAACAATGAATACCAACCCGAAATAATAAACAAATTGATAAATCAAAGTTTATCTTCTTATTAAAGAAAAGTCAATATATACCTAGTGTTTTAACATATATGGAGACAGCTAGTTAAAAATTAAAATCACTTTTAGCAAGCTGTAAGATTAATATTTCTTTTCGGGCCACTAATAACATTGGTAAAATAATCAAAAATAATAAATCAAAAATTAATAAAAATCAAATGTGTGGGGTATACAAACCCATGTGGTACTTGTGAAAAATTTTATATAGGAAGAACTTTCAGAAATTTCCAAATTAGATTATCGGAACATAAACGAACTTTTGAGAAACAGAAAACAGATTCCCATTATGCTAACCATTTATTAGAAGAAAGAAATATATTTAGTTCAGAGTTTGAAATATTAAATAGAGAGAATAAAGATTCCAAGCTAAATTTTCTAGAATCATTACATATTAATAAATTCAAAAATTCGGGACTTTTACTCAATAGCCAGTTAGAGGTTAACACTAGCCCTCTACTTAATATGTTCAATAAGAATATTCCAGTTAGCAGGTCAGATTGATTACCTAGGGGTTAGTTAATTTACATTCAATTTTATGTTTTATGTTAAAAAAATTTTAACTTTCCTTTATTTGTTCTTAGAAATCTTAGTTGTATATTTGTATCTTTCCTACATTTAGTTGGAATACCTGACTTAAGAAATTGATTTTCTGTGTTTATCTCCAGGTATACGATCCTTTTGTTAAATACCAGTGTATTCTATGGTCCTCATTCCAAGTTAGTCATAGAACATACCTGGTATATTCTGTGAAAACAGCTATAAGTATTGACTTTGTAAAATTACACCTATTATTAATTCAGCATTTGATAAAGAAGTACTTCGAATCGTCGTCGTGCGTATTTTATATTAAATTATGAGAAAATTCTAAATATTGTTTCATTATGGATATTAATTTTCTCCAAGTATCGGCCTCATCAATTATCAAACTGATCAAATTGATGACGAAAACCATTGAAATTTATTATCCAATTCTTCACGTATTCCCGTGACCCATAAAATTGTTAAGGGGTTTGAAAAATTTATAAAAATTTTATGATATATATTTAAGAAAAATTTTTAATAAATATAAATATAATAAATTGAATGAAAATATTCAGAAATGTTCTTACAAGGGATGGTGTTAGACTGTTAGAGAACTCAATAACTTTAAAAATCTTCATATTTCTATGTTGCGATATTAGGGTACTTTACAGTGCAGTCTTTTAATATCCTAAGTTAATAATTATGGTAAGGGTACAAAATTGATCTTGCGATTTTATGTAGTTACTGACTAGCAGGACGTCTCGGCGTATTGTTCTTTGATCAGGAAGTTGTTTTTTATTATTGGGTGAATATGGAGTTCTAATGGTGTTCTAACTACTCGATATATAGTTTCAATTTTATAATGATGGGAAAGTTATTCAGAGTTTAAATTAAATCTCCATTCAACCATGACCGAACTGATGACTTCCTTGCTTTCCTAACTCAAACTTCCCAGAGATTCTCTAATTTTATCACTCGAAAACTACAATTTTACAAACTTATTATATTAATGAGTATGTTCTTTGCAATTGAGGCCTAAACTCAGGAATTTTTAATTGCGAATTCGTAAATAGGTAGTCCTCTCCGTAGCCTAGAAAGATTTTCATAATGAATTGAAAGAATCAGATTCATATCACAGTATATCCACGACAAATTCAAATCTCAAGTTCAGTCGACTATCGATAATTTGAAACTTAAGAAACTAGAAAAAATTTCAAAATAACAAGAGTTCGAAATAACAGGAGTTCAAATAACTAAGAGAGAGAAGATTTAAATCAAGTTAAAAAAATTGGATTAAAATTCTTGCTTAAATTATAATAATAAATATATTAATAATCTAATAACTTGGAAAATCATTAGAATATTATTATGATTATAAAAATAATAATAACTTATAAAGTTATAAGTTATAAAGCCAGGTAACTTGGAAAGGCCCCCACAGAAATTAATCGCTCTGATATATAATATCTTGGAAGTGAAAGTTACCTTCTGAGTGAGTGTGAAAGCTGTAAGGCTTGAAATCGGGGATATTAATCTTTATTCTTCTACTTATTTACAGTATCCCTGAAATCTAACTGAAATTTGCGAACAATTATTACAATGAATACAAGTTTTCTCTTAGTTCTATACAACAGAATATGAAGAAAGACGGAAAATTATGTACATCCCTCACAAAAGTATATCACCTGTGGTGAAACGTTTTTTTCAAAAACTATTTCCTAATATTCTATTAATTTAATTAAATTCTACTAGTTTATATTATATTTCTATATTCTATAGTTTATTTTTTACTATTACTATATTCTATATGTTAGGGTATTCTGTATACCCTCATAAATGTGTATCCCCTCGTATGTATACATGTATACCCTCCCAACCTGGGATATCCATTTCTTCAAGGTTTTTTTACATTTTAATTGAGGAAGCCCTAATTCGTTGAAAATTCTAGGCGCTAAAAACCTTGAGGAACGTTGACCAATTGATTTTTTAACCTTTAGAGCTTCCAGAGATAGGTGACTCTATCTGGTATTCAACCCATATGCAATTCGTTTCGAGTCGCTTATATTGTTGTACGTATGTTTCATTAGCCTGTAGCAATACAACTGATGTAGGTCCCACATTTCAACTAATTTAAACAATTGGTTCGTTGGGTGAAGCATATTCTTTTTGCATATTACTTTGAATAAAAACTTCTGTTGTATTGTTAATTTGTTCAAATTAGTTGAATATGCGCTCCCCCAAGCAACTCTTCCATATCACATATTGACTCAGCAAGAGCCTGATATACCATTTTCAAGTGTGTACTCCCAATTATACAGGCCAGATAAATCTAGGAATCAAACCTCTGAGCTCCAATATAAATCTATTAATATGTGCATCATATTTCAATCGTGAATCTAGAATGACACCCAAGTATTTGGACTCGTAAGAGCAATTAATTTCAAAATTGTTGCCATCGTTGTCTGTAATTCTTTACTATTATATTTGTCTTATCGTTCACCAATGTTTATTTTGAAAAGAAGTTCGTAATTTTCTGCTAAGTTTGCGACTTCAGTCTATCATTGTCTAATGAATTTTCAATATTTGTGAGAGCTCTGAAAAAATCTTCGCGTGTGTCGGTTTTAAAGTCGTAAAAGCAAGAGTAAGATCTGCTTGCCTCGCTTAATGTGACTGAAATTAGCGGCTGTTCGTTCCAAATCATCGACAGTTTCGATATGCCAAACTTACTACATCTTCAAGCACTGCATTTTGGAGGTTTAAAATGTAGTCAAACTACGAAACCACAGTCGTAATTAAATATAGTAATGAAACAAAGTGTTTTTTTCAGTATAATACATTATCACAATGTAACGGACTAATCTATCCAATACTCACAAATTTATATCTGAAAACTGTTGGACATCAAATGCATTTACATATATGTTGATAGTAGTTCTGTTTACCGAACTGCTATCACAGAAATATCTTTAAAATAAAGGATCGTACGAAAGGAAAAATAAAAATAAACTTTATACAAAAGTTTTTCAGATATATGTTATCTACTTGATGAAAACAAATTATCAAAGTTGCAATAATACACAATCCTCTTCCTACCACTTGTATTTACATTCTGATGTAAACTCCTAGCGAGTTTCGCCACACTGTATGTTGTCTCAAGAAATATAGAATCTGGGTTGTTTACAACCAAGTTTGTAATTTTTGTATACGTCCTCTGAGCTCCAGTGTTTGTACTACAGTGTTAGAGAAACTCTTCAGGAATATATACTAATGATAATAATAAGTTCTCCATTTTCAACAGATACACCCAATTCGAGAAAATAATAAAATAAAGCTAAATAATAGTCAACTTATAAAATTACATGAAATATAACATAGAACTCAATTTAATTCAATTCATTTTATTCAATTTGACTTGATTATATAATACCTAATGATATCTACAATAACAGCGGAAAGTGAATGTCATATTGATTGCCACCTACTTAAATGAACCAAATGGGGGATTGTTTTAACGCGTTGGTCTTTGGTGTCTCTATTTTTTATTGGTGGAATATTTATTTAGTATGAGAATTTTGCATCAACAAAAATCTCAAAGCATACACGAGAGGACGACAAACAAAACTGTTGTGCAGTAATTTCTATAAGGATTTTAATGGTGGAGTTTCTCTCCTACCCTGCAATGATAATAAACTAAATCGACTGAATGATTCGTCATGATTGTCTCCTCTTCGCTGATAAACTTTATATTTCTTCCAAACTAAGACCTTCAAGAACCTTCTCTGAATGTCCTCAAGATGGTATTGATGGCAATCGTAAATAGGATGTCGAATGATGCTGCTATACTCCAAATCGCTACGGATGAGGGCACCAAATAGGCTTGAGGCCAAATAGATGAAATAAGTTGAATGTTGTGTGGAATGAAGGAGAGGTTGCGATCGAAGACTATACCAAGATTCCTCACTCAAATAGTACGGAAAAGAACCTGTACGCCGATGCTATAATCACACCTTACTTTATCTTCTTTCCTTGTGAACGTTACAATATTACAAATAATTCTCCTCGCACCAATTAGCAACATGATCCAGCGCGAGCTGAAGTTGAATACAGTCGTTCCGTGATATAATTGTCTTAAATAGGTTCAAAGATCAAGTCAAGTTTCCTCCATGAGATCATAAACAAACAGTATAAATTACAGTAGCCCAAAATTACATCCCTGAGGTACTCAGGAGTTAGCTATAACCTTATATAAAAGCTATAAAAACGGCCGTATCTTCCAAGTTTACGAACTGACTGGTTAACTTTAGTTAACCAGGTAAGAATGAGAATGTATAATATGAAAATAAGTGGAAATCAGGCCATTGCCTTCTGTTACAACTGTTATATATAAAATATACAAAAATATACAATATTCATTTTATATAATATAAACAATATACAGGAATATATAATGTCGCACTTTGAAAAACACTTTGCTACATGAAAAACCGTAATAGAAAACGCGGAAAAAAACAGTCACTTCAGAAAAAAAATTCCATTTGTAAATGCAATTTTGACTGAATCACAATAACTGAGAGATTAATTATATGGTAAACTAATTCCTACATCACCCACAAAGCGAAACAAACTAGGTATATGTTGATACTGGTATTATTCTAATTTAATGTACTGCTTTACAAATACTTACCTACTCATGTTATATGCATGAATTCCAGACAAGATATTGTTTATAGCTTTTTAATTAGCCATACTTAACTTTATGCGTGCGATTGAATTAAAATTAACATTTCCCTGCATTCTTAATTGAATAATTGGCCACATTTTAACTGCGAATAATTTAAGTTTTACACAATTCTAATTATTGAGTCATGCAACGATTATAATTTTTTTTCGAATCATTTTTTTCTATCTAAACTGAAGGAATATTTTCTCTTTCTAAATTGGAATTATTCAATGGAAATCTGAGACATAGCAATTTGATAGATAAACTATAATGTAATGAAAATGTGATATCGAAAGGGAAGTGTTTTTTTTGTTTTTCAGATCAAATCGTTGAAAGAAATATATCTAATGGTTTATCTATAATATTTGGTTAATAAATTAATGGTTTATCTATAATATTTTGCACAAAATCATTTTTATTTTTGAAGGTATATTCTTTAAATTTATTCTTAACTAATTGTCTTTTTTCTATATACATATATCTATTTCTATAATTATATTTCCATAATGTATCTCGTATATAAAGGAGAAAGTTATAATGTAAAAGTTATTCTGAACTGAATTTTAGTTGAAATGAAATATTTTCTCTTCACTTGATGAAAAAACTTCTAAAAAGGAGAATATGGAAATTTTCATAAAATAATTAACATTAACATATTTGAATATACATTCATATTGATCTCTACAACGTAGAAAAAACAAGTCAGAAGACAAAAAGAGCTCAGGCATTTTTCCGATTACTTCATGAAAGTTAAGAACGAAGTAATTTAAAGGGTGTTTTTTTTTAGAGATATAGAACTTTAAGTTGGCATTGATGTTGAAGATGGCGACCGATTTATCAGCTGAAAAATGATTTATTCTCAGTGTGGTTTGGCAATTCATCGTGAATAAACGCCTGAACAACGCTTGCAAATAGTGCAATTTCACAAAAAAACGAGATTGCCGTTGTTCCCTATTTTCATAAGCGAATTTTGTTTAGCGATGAAGCGCACTTCTGGTTGAATGGCTACGTCAACAAACAAAACTGCCGCATTTGGAATGAAGATAATCCCCAAGTGTATGTGAAAACACCGTTACTTCCAGAAAAACTGACTGTTTGGTGAGCTTTTTGGTCTGGTGGAATCATTGGTCCGTACTTCTTCAAAAACGATGATGGCGAGAACGTTACAGTCAATGATGATCGGTATAGAGCCATGATTACTAACTTTTTCATTCCTGAATTGAACAACCATGATGTCCAGGAGCTGTGGTTTCAACAAGACGGCGCAACATGTCACACAGCTCGTGCCACAATCGATTAATTGAAATACACGTTTGGTGACCGCCTAATTTCACGTTTTGGACCTGTGAATTGGCCTCCAAGATCTCGTGATTTAACACCGCTAGACTACTTTCTGTGGGGTAATGTAAAGTCATTGTTCTATGCGGATAAGCCACCAAGACTTGATCAATTGGAAGACAATATTCGCCGTGGTATTGCCGATATACGGGGAAATATGATATATTTTCCCAACATACGAATGTTGGGAAAAGTCATCGAAAATTGGACGTCTAGATTGGACTACATCCGAGCCAGCCGTGGCGGTCATATGCCAGAAATCATATTTAAAAGGTAATGCCACAAGATTATCTTTCGAATAAAAGAATTCTTGTCAATCGAATGATCCATCGTTGTTTTATTGCAATTTAAAGTTCTATACCTCTAAAAAAAAACACCCTTTATATATGACGAATACTACATATTCAAAACAGGTGTCCCTGAGGGGCTCTTTGAAATCCATTCGCTCTTCACACACCTCCATTTTCAAGCACATGTTTCATAAATCAAAGCTGCACTCAAAGTTTTATCGTTATCAATACCATAAATCTTCTCTAATCACATTAATTCGATTAACAGAATGTGAATGACAGAAAACCAATTAGAAAAATATTGATAGGGCATTATAACAAATTCTTGAGAGGAATGTAAATCCAAAAAATTATTCACTATCAATATATAATTGATAGTGAATAATTTTTACCTAAATAAATTAAAAATTTACACACTAGACTTAAGTTTCACAATATAATAAAAACTCTACATATGTTTCGGGTGGTTAACCCATTATCAAGTAGGATACAATATTACTCAAGGAATATTGAGTAATATTGTGTACTGTTTATAATGGGTTAACCACCCGAAATATATGTAGAGTTTTCAATATATTGTGAAATTTGAGTCAAGTGTGTTAATTTTCAATTTTTTTTAACATAATGTTTTACCAAGAGATAAGCGACACCTCCGGTTCATTTATTAAAATTTTCATCTCTCTTTCATCGAACAATTCATCTTATTTTCCTAGGTATTCAAAAACTGTTGCATAATGGAAATCTCTAACATCATCTGTAAAGATTGTTTATTATATGTTTTTAAACACGATCGGAATGGTTTCGGAATGATGATGATGATTGGAGATATATATTGCAGAGAGCAAGCTAGAGAATTTCACAGCTCATCAATCCGTTTAGTATTATTTGTATATATTCCAAACAAGTTCAAATAAATCACCATTTGTGTGGCAATCATGACTGTAAGAGGTGGCAGCAAAGTTCTCTTTTTAGTCCAACCTAACCTAACATGAAAGTTTTTGAATCTAAGAACTAAGAGGTGATTTTTAATTAGAGCTATCTAGAAAAAGGTGGAAATAAGCTTAGTCCTTGAAGTAGCTATGATAACTTAGAAAATAAGGCATCAAATCGTTCTAACGAGATTAAAATTGAACTAAATGAAGAAAGATCGGTTCATAGAATAAGGGACGATTTTTTAAGAGTTAAGTTTTTCAGGTTGGCGGCACTGGTTGGTAATGGCATCCAAACGTCATCGGTTCAAGTGAAAAGTTTTCAGTATACTCTGCCATTTTATCATGGACTTACAAACAAGCAACGATTGCAAATTGTTGAAATTTACCGTCAAAATTCGTGCTCTGTGAAAAATGTGTATCGTTTGTTACGACCATATTATGGTCGTCATAATCGACCTGGTGAATCAACAATTCGTGCTGTTATCACCAAATTTCGCACCAAATTTACTTTGTTGGTCATCAAACCATTGTCTCGCAAGCGTACAGCGCATACTGAAGAGAATATTGCAGCCGTAGCGTACAGTATTAATGAGGATTGTGAAATGTCAACTCGTCGCCGTTCTCAGAAATTGGTCATGTTACTCAACCACATGGAAAATTTTACGTGTTAATTTGGGTTTGAAAGCCTATAAGCTTCTGCAAGAATTGAAGCCGAATGACCTACAACACCTACAATAACGTCTTTTTCATAACGTCATTTTTAGTGAATGGGCCTTAGAGGGATTTAATGAAAATCCGCTGTTTTATCGAAAATTTGTGTTCAACGATGAGGCTTATTTCTGACATAAGGGATATTTAAATAAACAAAACTGTCCCATCTGGAGTGATGAACAGCCACATGCCATACAAGAATTACCGATGCATCTCGAAAAAACGACAGTTTGGTGTGGTTTATGGGCTGGTGTCATCATCGGTCCATTTTTCTACAAAGACGACCGTGGAAGAAACGTTAGCGTCAACGGCGAACGATTTTTTGCCCCAGTTGGCCGAGTTGAACTTGGTTGACATGTGGTTTCATCAAGACGGTACCACATGCCACACAGCTCGTAAAACAATGGACATGTTGAAGGAGGAATTTGGTGAGCAGCTTATCTCTTGAATGGCTCTATGAATTGGCCGCCAAGATCATGCGATTTAACGCCTCTGGATTATTTCTTGTGGGGTTGTGTAAAGTCTTCAGTGTATGTGGACAAACCGAACATGATTGAAGCCTTACAGGATAACATAACACGCGTAATTCGTGGGATACATGCCGAAATACTCGAAGAAGTGACGCAAAATTGGACCTTCCGAATGGATCATTCGATGGGGAGCCGCGGACAACATCTACATGAAGTTATCTTTAAAATGTAAACGGCAAAGGCCAAGTTATCAATTTAAATGAAAATTTTGAATATGTACAAGTTAATCCAACCATATTGTTCTTCATTTTATCACATCATTCTCTGTGTTCTCTTCAGATTCCTTGAGCCAATATTCATTTATATTATTCTGGTCCCTTGTGGTGGTATAAGTAAAATAATATAAAATACGTGGATACGTCAAATATTTAGCTTCTACTGAGTTCAAAGAAAAATATGTCACTATTGCGTCAATTATACACCAGAAGGTAGCATGTAATTCACGAAAAATATACAGAAAAAATATAAAAATATAAACTTAATCAACAAGACAATTTTAAGAAATATTAATTTCGGACCACATTTGGGTCGCATTATTTTAACTGTTCTAATTGTCCATCACCATCGATCTTCTGTGATAGTAGGTGATAACTAAGTCAAAAATTCTACATTAATCCCATTACTTTATAATTTATACATTATAAGTTCCCTTTATAAATACGAGCAATCTGAAAAAATTATGAAAATATTTCGAATTACTTGAAATATTTTCCAGAGTACTGAAGAGATATTGAAAATCACCTACTGAACTGCATTAGAGTTTTTCAAAAAGATTTCTACAATGATGTAGACAAATCGACACAATTTTTTATTACCCGAACAGTGAAAAAATTTCAGTGGATAATAATTGCCGCCATAAAAACCACCGATGCGGTCTGAAAAAATTGTAAAATTTGGCCTCCACAAAGCTTATTCATTTTGATATCATAAATCTGGGATGAGTAAATGATTCGACTTGAAGGAATTGCAGAGCTGAAAGACAGTTGAGAGATAACAATATTGTACGACATAAATATGTCATGGTGAGATCATAAAGACACAGAGTAGTATTTTATTTTTTTAGGTATTGCGAAAATCCTAATTCAGCTAATTCGCTGATAATCCTTATATTCAGCCTAATTCATTCTTGCTTTTGGTAGCTCTACGACAGTTTTTGAGTTTTGCAAATTTTCCTATTTTTTTCCACCAAGTCGTTTATGTCCATTCTTGAAAGGAAGCAGAAGAAATAGGAGGTCTTCATAGGCTGATTGTACAAAACAATTGATTATATTTCCACTCATTTGTAATCAGATTGAAAATAATTTCTATCATTGCACGACTCGATGATTTCAATTTGATAACTCTGATTAATAAACATTATGGGAACTTAATCATTTCACTATTTTCGACAAAATGGTCCATGCCTTCGTGAAAATTTTCTTGATTTTCGTTCAATGACAAATGCTTAAATAACACAGTGGAAAGTTTGAAAAAGTAATGATTTCAATCGGTCTACTCCTTTAACAAATGAATTTTTTTTTTAATTTCCTAATATATCATATTCAAACATAATGTTCGGATAGCAGTTGTATATGAGACACGCTGTTAGTAATGAAATTACTGGAATCAGTTGAATTAAGGAATAGGTGGTATATGTTTTCTAGTCGACACCAATTTTTTTCTTTTCATACCACAATACGTATATGTATGTCCGTGGGAGCCTTTATTGCAGCGAATTCTTAGAGGTAGATGAAATAAATTTAGGAAAATATACAATTGCATGCACCAAGTAATAAATGTCTTCGTATTTTGCAATACCAATTTGATTTGTACATTTAATAATTGAGCTTTTGTAGATTCAGCAGTCAGTTGTGATTTAAGCTAATGCATGTATGTGGGTATGAATGAACGACCGGTTTGATGCATTTGTAGCGATTCTATTGATTCATAAAGGAAGAGAAATAACACTCGGAGCTTGAAAGCTATATAATACAACATATGTCGTAGCTACAGTTTCAACGTGGGACAGTATCGAGCAACTACGTGAGTTTTCAGTATCAGATTTCCTCCAAGAAAGAATTGCTTCTTGGGCTTGCTCTATACTTAATGCTCAAAGCTTTATACACACACACACACACATATATATATATATATATATATATATATATATATATATATATATATATATATATATATATATATATATATATATACCGGAAATGTATGAAATCAAGGAATTGTTTACAAATCCTACGAAATGTGTACAATTCCGATACTATTTAAGAAATGTATAAAGTGAATGCTTTTTGTAATAAAACACGTTGTTAATAATATTTTTAATTATAGCACTTATTGAGACAATCGGGTAACAGTTATACCGTAAAATAATGATAAGTTCAAATTATCTTAATAATTAAAACTTCTAAAATCAACTATCTATTATCTTTTAACGTATCACAAAATCAACTCATATTTATTCTTATGAAATCAAATTTTCATTTGGCAAGTAATCAGTCTGATGATTCAGTAATTATAAATGTCACAGTATAAAAGTAAATCTTTATATTATAATACTTTGTCAGTCCATATAGCTATTTATTTTTGCAGGGTGAGCTCGAATGGCATTTGGAAGTACATAATACTTTATTTTTGAAGCACAGACATCTTCTTTCTTTCTTCTTGCAATGGCAATCCCTGGCCGGTTCCAGTGGATTGCAAGTTGGCAACTGACCGTAGTACAATCTCGATACTCGGTACATCGCATCGTCTGCATCAAGAAGAACTCATGGACACACATTAATCTGAGATCGAGTATATAATTGTTTTAAGATGCCATTCTTGGTACCAATCTAATAGAGTTCATCATCGGTTTTAGTCAAAACTACACCATTAATGTTACGTGCATCACCTCGTCCTCTATCAACCTCAGGAACTGAAATTCGTACTGAAGCGCCAATAGGGACAGGGGCTAACTTCTTTTCATTCAATTTCAGCATTTTTTCGGCTTGTTGTAGGTTTTTCTTAGCATTTTGGCATCGCCGGATCAGGCGAAGCAATACCCTCCCCTCGTCCCGCTGTCATCGCGTACCCAACGATATCTTAAATGTTTTACATTTCCGATTGCTAAAGGGTGTTTTTTTTTAGAGGTATAGAACTTTAAGTTGGCATTACTGTTGAAGATGGCGACCGATTTAACAGCTGAGAAGTGATTCATTCTCAGTTTGTTGGCAATTCATCATGAATAGACTCACGCCTGAACAACGCATACAAATAGTGCAATGTTATTTCGAAAATAATTGTTTAGCGATGAAGCGCACTTCTGGTTGAATGGCTGCGTCAACAAACAAAACTGCCGCATTTGGGGTGAAAATAATCCTCAAGTGTATGTCAAAACACCGTTACATCCAGAAAAACTGACTGTTTGGTGCGCTTTATGGGCTGGTGGAATCATTGGTCCGTAGTTCTTCAAAAACGATGATAGCCAGAACGTTACAGTCAATGGTGATCGTTATAGAGCCATTATTACTAACTTTTTCATTCATGATGTCCAGGAGCTGTGATTTCAACAAGACGGCGCAACATGTCACACAGCTCGTGCCACAATCGATTTATTGAAAGACACGTTTGGTGACCGCCTAGTTTCACGTTTTGGACCTGTGAATTGGCCTCCAAGATCTTGTGATTTAACACCGCTCGACTACTTTCAGTGGGGCTATGTAAAGTCATTGTTTTATGCGGATAAGCCACAAACGCTTGACCATTTGGAAGACAATATTCGCCGTGTTATTGCCGATATACGGCCACAAATGTTGGAAAAATTCATGGAAAATTGGACGTCTAGATTGGACAACATCCGAGCCTGCTGTGGCGGTGATATGCCAGAAATCATACTTAAAATGTAATGCCACAAGATTATCTTTCGAACAAAAAAAATTCTTGTCAATCGAATGATCCATCGTTGTTTTCTGCAATTCAAAGTTCTATACCTCTAAAAAAAACACCCTTTATTTAGGAAATGTATAGATTTCCTAGGAATTGTATACAATAATGGATTACATACATTTCCGTTAGCACACACATATATATATATATATATATATATATATATATATATATATATATATATATATATATATATATATATATATATATATATATATATATATTCTCATTCTTCTTACCTAAATTCGAACAAAAATTACCGTAATGATATGGAAAAAAATTATAAAAAATGAAGCAATAGGTATTATATACATCTCATGGAGTTACTTCAGTCCACTAGATTTTTTTTTTTTTTGGTCAATTTTGTATCTCTTTATGCATTCCTTCAGATTTTGTTGATTGAATAAAAGATTCATTGATTAAATTTCATGAAAAACTGCAAGGACAAAAAAGTTTCTAGCCAGAGCATTAAATGAAAAAATATAATTTATTATGTCATTGCTAATTTTTTTTTTCAAATTTACTTGACAATTATGACGGGATTGTCTGATTCAATTCCCTCAGCCTATTTGAAACGAATAAAAAATATGAAACATGTTCATTTCATGAAAATAATACTTACAAAAAATATCACCGAATTATCTCTACTTGTTTCAAAGATAAAAATGAAAATATTATATTCCCGCCATATTTGTATTGCGGCATCTCAAAAAACGAGAAAGGTTACTTGTTTAGAATATTCCAAGCTTTCAACAATGTTTTTAATTCTTTTCAAGGCTACAATAATATATAAATTTCAGTTTATGCAACAATTTCAAAAATAAAACATTATTTGGGTTAGTCTTTTAATTTTCTGTAGATTAATTTAGGAACATTTGTTTCTAATGATAAATTATTTCATAGTCATTTCGAATAATTTATCATTCGAAACAAATGTCCCTAAACTAATCCTCAAAGAATTAACGAATAACCCAAATAATGTTTTATTCTTAGAATTGTTTTATAAACTGAAATTTATGTATTATCGCAGCCCTGAAGAAGACAATAAATATCGTTAAAAGCTTGGAGTATTCTGAATAAGTGGATATATACTTCATTTTTCCTGTCTTTGACACAGATTTCACTGAAAAACTGAAACTACTTATTTACAGCCTTGAACTTGTATCCACTACGTTTTATTATAATATTACCATTGTTCCCCATGAGGAGAGCGATTGAACTTGAATTCGCATTTATTAGGAAATTTGCTTCATCTTTTTTGCCTCCCAGAAACGCTTCGTCCTCTCTGAATGCTCTTTCTTCCGTTCATCTGTCCATTTTATTCCAACTGACGATTTGATTTTTGCTCAAACTTCACATGTGCGATTTTATAGCGACACTCACTGCGCTCTTCGACATTTTTCATATTAATCTGTTGTAGACTTTTTTGGACCTCTTTTAGCCACTCTGGTCCGTATTTACCCTTGCTAATTATATCGAGCAGTTTCTTCGGTATTCTTGACTGTTTCATTCTGTAGGCATGTGCATAGAAAATTGCTCGTCATTTTCTGATTTTTTCCGTTGTCGTATTTGTCTTTTGATAAAGTTCATTCTGAGGTCTATTAATCCGAATGCCGTTTCTATTGATTGGCCCTTAAATCTTTTTAAGAATTTTCCGTTCTTGTTTTTTAAATTCTCTAATTCTTGAATGACCTTCTACGTGGATTGCTTCTTCTACGTTGTAATTGTTTCTTCTACGTGGATTGCTTCTGGAAGAACCGTTGTGTTATAA
This sequence comes from Henosepilachna vigintioctopunctata, assembly GCA_030704895.1. Taxonomy (NCBI): domain Eukaryota; kingdom Metazoa; phylum Arthropoda; class Insecta; order Coleoptera; family Coccinellidae; genus Henosepilachna; species Henosepilachna vigintioctopunctata. Next base: position 4,495,247 of record JARQZJ010000064.1, on the reverse strand, counting down.
TGTCTCAATTTGGCGCCTCTCGAAATACACTTTTAGTACGCCCATGTTAGTTTGTAGACCCTTTGGAGCTTGGTAATTCTCTGTTCATTAGACATTCTCCGAGGTTTTTAAAATGGCCGACTTGTAGACTTTCACCATGTTTTTTGATGAGAGAAGATTTATTTTTTGATTTTCTTTCTATGTATTTGGTTTATCATAAGAAATTTGTAACCCAGTTTTCTGCGCAATTTCATGTAGTTTTTCTACATCGAGAAAGGCTTCAGTTCTGTTGTCTGTGATGATATCGTCCGCAAAGACGAGGAATTTGACATTTGTTCAATTTTCTTTTTTGATACCCACTTGTATGCCCTTTATGTGAAGTTCTCAATCCCTAATGATCTTTTCTAAAACAATCCACTACGTATATATATATATATATATATATATATATATATATATATATATATATATATATATATATATATATATATATATATATATATATTATATAGTTAAGAGTTTACGGTATTTACCTGAGATTTACGTTGTTTGTTTATTTGTAAGGTTGAGATTTACGTTGTAAACAACGTAAATCTCAGGTAAATAGCGTAAACTCTTAACTTCATTTTCAGCCTGACAAACCTTGTTTTCAATATATATATATATATATATATATATATATATATATATATATATATATATATATATATATATATATATATATATGCTTTGTAACGCCCTAACAAAGAGTTATATAACGCTTGATTAAGGCGACGTTTCGACTTTGTCGAAACGTCGCCTTAACAAAGATTTCCGACAAAATCTGCGAAAACAACACACGGAAGCAAACCCGAAAATCAGGAGTATATCATTTTCTCCGTGAAAACCTAACCATCAACATATATATATATATATATATATATATATATATATATATATATATATATATATATATATATATATATATATATATATATATATATATATATATATATATATAGGAAATGCAAAATGGAACTTTTTGTGCTTATGGCACTGAATGAAATATTTAAGATAATTATTAGTTTCGTTGATAGATCATTAAAATCAAACTCATCATGTATTAAGGCAGAAACACTTGAGGAACTTCGTACACTGCTTATGAGAAATAATTAACCATATAATTCGATAAAAACAAACATGAACAACAGGATTCATAAATTCTATAATACTTTGCAATCAACAAAAAATAGATTGAATGAAAATAATTACATTCCCATATCTTATATTCCAAGACTAAATACAAACATTGCGAAAATATCGAAAACTCATAATTTAGTAATAGTTCATACCACACAAAATCAAATCAAAGAATTATATACTAAATTGAAAACCCATACAGTTCATGATACAGCTTGCAATAATTACAGTAAATATAGGTCAACCACCAGAAAATCTTGAAGAACAAATTAAGATACACAAATATGCCAAAACCTAAATCACAGCCCTACATAAGCGTGAAATAAATGAAAAACACGATTTTAATTACAACAAGAAGATTTTGGCAACTCAGAAAGACAAGAAATGTAGAGAAATTTTAGGAATGTTACATATTCGTCAAAATTCGAAAATACAATAAATGAAAGAACAGATATAAAACATATTTGTTCTATCTCTAACGATTCACTAAACCGCTCAAGTAACACTCATAGAATCAATATATAACAATCATCAAACAACATATCTCAAAACTGATTCTTTCCTGATCTACCATCAATTTCACACACATAGACCCAAAATAAATATTTAAATGTAAATTTCTTTGATTTGTACCTATATTAAATCTCAACTACCTATGAGAAATTCAATTTTAAAAATATTTTACACTCATTTGAATTATCGGTTAAGTTTTATTCGGAGGCTTTCTCATGGTGAACATAACTGATAAACTTCCGAAGCGAATGCTGAGTCAGAAATATTCCTGTGAAAAATAAGGGGAAAAGAGTCAAGTAAATTCTTCAAGAAAAATCACTTTTGACTTTCAATATATATGGTAATTTATAAAAATCTATTATGACAAAGTTGTAATCAACTATGAAACGTCAACAAAAATTAAGATTTTTGCATTACAAACAATAAGATTTCCGTATTGCAAACAGCAAGATCTTTGTATTACATACAGCCTATTACGGCTGAAAATATTATAAACATGCTTTTATCAAAAAGGCAATAAAAACAATTATGAAATATATATATATATATATATATATATATATATATATATATATATATATATCTTGAAATTGATTTATTGCCTGTTTGAGGTATTTATTTTGAAAGTTTTTAGCATTAACAGGCTTTTTTAATATGAAAAGTTTTGTATAAAATATATATATATCAAAAATATAGTTTTGACAAAGTTGTAATATAACAACGAAACGTCAACAGAAATAAACTTTTTCATATTAAAAAGCCTGTTAATGCTAAAAACTTTCAAAATATATATATATATATATATATATATATATATATATATATATATATATATATATATATATATATATATATATATATATATATATATATATATATTGGAATGCATTCCACATTGTGATATCTTTCATGATGACATATTCAAGAATAGTACGAGAGCAGATAGATACTTATTTTTCCCATCATTTACTATAACGTATTCTTCCAGTCTATTGTAACATACCTGCTTAAAGTCAACACGCGGTGGACAAATAAATAAACATCAATTTGTCTAAACGTTCTAATTGGATTTATTGCTGCTCATGTTTGTCGCCGATAGAAAAGGTCGGCTTTGAAGAATTTGGGTAAACATGTCAGACTCGGGTTCCCAGAGTGAACTATGGCTTCCGGGGTTATGCGATTCGTGTTGGGCGGCAAGTTTTGCAAGAGGACTGTTGCTCAAATGAAATACGCTGACCTGACAATGATGAATACTGCTACAATACTAAACACAGTGTTTAGTGAAAACACAATTGGATACAACAAGAACATATAATTCAGGATTGCGTTCCATTCAAATTTCAAACGAAATATATGGACGTTTTCCCGATATGAGGTTATAGCAGCTGTAACCTCCATTATGTCCAGTTACTTCATAAAACTGTAAACTATAATTTAATATATAGTACAATTTGGCTACGACTATTAAAGTTCACTTCACAATTTACGTCAAACGTCATAGAATTGATCTTCAATAAGACTCCTAATATTTGCAATTGCTTTACTGAAGAATATTATGATTACACTTATAACATTATAACGTACAATTTTCAATAAACTGTTTTCAACACCTTCATAATTAGTCCTCAAGAGCTACAGTAAATTGATAAATACAGCTTAGTAAATGATAAAACGTTTTAGAACCTCGTTCATTTTATAACATAATAATTAATTTAACTTCCTGGAAAATTCAACTGGGATGTTATATTCAGTTATTAAAACTTTGGTATGAAAAATCAAAGCACTTAAAGTAATTAATTTTATAATCACTACGAAACTTTCATTGCTTCCAAATAATTATTCATTCACGAATTACTAAATCAGTCATCTATCCTATGATGAAGATTAACGTTGACATTTATTTATGACAATGATTGATTTTGGATAGTAAATTATTGAAATTACGAATCTGGAAGTATTGTACCATCTGACAATTTTCCTTCAAATACCGTTGACTTCTTGTAAATATCAATTCTCCAGTTATGGGTTGCTAAGAACTCCACAAAAATATGAATATATATATATATATATATATATATATATATATATATATATATATATATATATATATATATATATATATATATATAAGATGGGTGATTCTATAAGCGTGGTTTTTCATGAAATTGAATAAAACACTCAATTTGTATCATATATTCAAAATTTTTATTGAAACTGATAACTGTATTCCACGAATTACGCGTGTTATGTTATCCTGTTCGTGTTAGGCTTCAATCGTGTTCGGTTTGTCCACATACACTAAATACTTTACATAACCTCACAAGAAATAATCCAGAGGCGTCAAATCGCATAATCTTGCGGCCAATTCACATGGTCATTTCGAGAGATAAGCTGCTCACCAAATGCATCCTTCAATATATCCATCGTTTCACGAGCTGTGTGGCATGTGGCACCGTCTTGATGAAACCACCTGTCAACCAAGTTCAACTCGGCCAACTGGGGCAAAAAAAGGTTGTGTATTATAGCTCGATATCGTTTGCCGTTGAGGGTAACGTTTCTTCCTCGGTCGTCTTTGAAGAAAAATGGACCGATGATGCCACCAGCCCACAAACCTCACCAAATTTTTTTTCTTCGGGATGAATCGGTAATTCTTGTATGGCATGTGGCTGTTCATCACTCCAGATGCGACAGTTTTGTTTATTTACATACATGTTAAGCCAGAAATGAGCCTCATCGCTGAACACAATTTTTCGATGCAACAGCGGATTTTCATTAAGCTGTTCTAAGGCCCACTCACCAAAAATTAGACGTTGTGGTAGATCATTCGGCTTCAATTCTTGCAGAAGTTGAGTTCTATAGGCTTTTAAACCCAAATCAACACGTAAAATTTTCCATGTGGTTATGTAAAACATGCCCAATTGCTGAAAACGGCGACAAATTGACATTTCACTATCCTCATTAACACTGTACGCTACGGCTGCAATATTCTCTTCAGTACGCGCTGTACGCATGCGAGACAATGGTTTAATGTTCAACAAAGTAAACTTTGTGCGAAATTTGGTGATAACAGCACGAATTGTTGACTCACCAGGTCGATTATGACGACATAATATGGTCGTAACAGAGGATACACATTTTTTACAGAGCACGAATTTTGATAGTAAATTTCAACAATTTGTAATCGTTGCTCGTTTGTAAGTCTAGTAAGTAAGTATATTTTCACAAAGTAATTTTACATAAAAGATAATTCGTAATACCTAATAGTCAAATTAAAAATTTAACAATCACTTGAAACACGACAAAAATTAAAACAAAATAAATATAACACAATATATAAGTCATTTAAATTTACATAGTCTTTCCATGATGAAATCGCAGACTATACTGAAAACTTTTCATTTTGACAGATAGCGTTTGGATGCCATTACCAACCAGTGCCGCCAACCTGAAACACTTAACTCTTAAAAAACTACCCGTTATATACATCTATTTATATTTATTTATGTTTCCACTTATTTCACAAATTGAGTTCCCATCGCTCATCCCTATTATTTCATTGATATTTTGATTTAAATTATCTTAAAAATGAAATTTTGTATAGTATATGAATTGTGATATGAATCTGTATCTGAAATGAAACTCCTCATGGCAGTGGTTTCGAGAATGTTACATCTCATCAGAACAGTATAAGAGTATAACCAATCTTATGCTGTACAAACTTCACAGTGGACGTGCGTTGGTTACGTCTTATTAGGAGATTTCAAGAAATCTAAAGCTCACAAAATATATAGACAGAAAAAATTTATTTCCATGAATAATGAAAATACTGAAAAATATAAAATTGAATGAAAAATTAGGTATATTGGTTTAGCCTCGTTAGGATGCAGTCGTTGAGGCGTCTTTTCAACTTGCTATTTCTCATCAAAGTTTGAATTTCAACGACCTATGAGTTGCAACAAACGAAATCTTCTGCAGAAGATTTATTAGTTTGCATGAAGGATAAAGTTTATCCACAGAGAGGAGTCAATCCTGAAGAATTATTGAATCGATTTAGTTTAATCTCACTACAAGGTAGGACAGAAACTTCTTCCACAAATTACTGTACTACAGTTATGATTCTCATCCTCTCTTGTCCGCTTTAAAATTCTATGTTCCTAGATAAAATTAGGTACCTAGGCACCTAGTGACTACAAGCAACAATTCGCTAATACAATTCTTCATTTGGTTCATGAAGTCAACATTCAATATAGTTGCTAATAAACACTTTGACTCCATAGCAGTTATTATTGGGAGTTATGTAAACAAGGGAAATTGACTAAAATGTATTGAATTAGATTGAGTTCTTTGTAATATTCCATTTAATTATATTATTTAGCTATTAGGTACTTTTCAGGTTTTTTCCGATAAGATTGATATTCAATTTCATTCTATCGATTCAGTTATTTAGTTATTACTCAGCATTTTTTGATATCATTTTTCGTAATTGAGTATTATACCTGTTGAGAATAAAAAACTTTTTATTCAATTCTTGAATATTATTGGCAGTTAATTGTTGCAAATCCATTATAATGAAATATAAGATGAATTCAAGCATGGACAAATGCGTTTTGCTGTTATTCAATGAACGTGTAAATCAAAAATTAAAATTTTTTATTTCATCTCAAATTTTTCAATTCGAAAAATATTGAAATCGATATCGAAATTCTTTCAATTTTGATCATTTTATTATGTTGATTTAATCAATTGAAAAATTATGATTGTTTCTGTACCTGTTCGATAATCAATAATGTCCAATGTTTGTTTTCTAGAGAGACCATAAAGCACTTGTCTAAGAACCTGAGGTAAAAAGGATCCGTAACCCTCAACAATAAGTAGTAGTCAGTTGTAACTGCCGTGTCGTTGGTTAAACTTGAGAAGTGAAACGGATAAACGAGTACCAGCTTTGCTTGACCGATGGTTAGTTGAATCTAACACTCTCCGGTTTTGTTCTTTTACACATAATTCATTTAAGCGTTTAATTAATGAATAGTAATCTCGATGCGCGGATATAGTGATTAGTGAAAGTTTTTTAATTAGTTTGACAGTGATTGTGAAACAAAATTGATTGTTAAGTTCACAAATTGGATTGCAAAATTATTTGAAGGTACTTGCCCATTTGTTATTCTTAGTTTTATACATTTTTTTTATTTTTATGAAAAAAAATTGAAAGAAGTAATATTGATATAAATAAATTGCTATATTGAAAAAATAACGTGAATAATTCTAGGGAATAATTCACAAAGATAATGAATTTAATGGTATAAACTTGTGTTTTTATACTACAAACATAAAACGCGATAACTGTAATTTTCATATTTAGAAAAAATGGTTTGATAGAAGAAAATAGATAATAAAAACAAATGCCTAAGTATATATATCTTATAGGAATAACTATATCAAATTTAATAATATGAAAGAAATATGATATATCGGAGAAATGTATTAATATGAATAATAAAATCTAGATCGTATCAAATTTTCAGTTAATTGAAGTAAAATTAACAATAAACATGGATTGAGAATATTTTGTGATTATTCTTTATTTACAAAGTTCTGATGAATTTTTAACGTTTGTTTCAACAGATTCTCCATAAACTTACCACATTTCAAAGTATCGATCTATTATATTGCATTGTATCGATTTTTTTAACGTAATGCAAACTCAAAGAATCGTTTATTACTATTTATTTCGAATGTAATAAGAATTCATTATGCATTAAACGAAAATATTTAACAATCACATAAGTATAGGTATAAATTAAAAACCGATTTGAAATGAAAGTTTAACACATACTTGGTATGTATATGAACTGAAATGAATCAATAATTTCAAATATTCCATGATTCATTTCCACATAAAGCATTGAGCTGATTTTCATCATTGTTAGTTGATGGTTTATCGTAAAAAAACTGGTTCCTATGATTATTAACAATTTAACGAAAACAAAGAAACATAAATATTCGCCTCGCGTTTTAACTTTGTCCATCTTAGGCTTTAACAAAACTTTGTTTGAAATAAAATTTAAGTAGGTAACTGCAACTCAAGACTGTTGTTCTTTGACAATAAGATTATTCTTAGTGACCTTTTTGAGACAAAAATTTGTATTTAAAATTATGCATTTCAAAAATGCAATACAATTTTCTTTTTATTTTTCATCTCCAGATGAAATGATATTGGTTATCTACATATTAATATATACTTATATATCACTACTATTATTTTTCATTTCTTATTATTTCAATAATTCATTGAGTTCGAAAAAATCTCCAATAAACAAGAAGTAGATTTATATTTGTTTTTGATACATTTGCTGGTTGTTGATATATATGTTCATCAGCAACCTTAGACCATACTACCATTAATTATTTACGTCAAATAAACAGACCAATTCGAACGATTACAGCGACCTCTGTTGGTTAAAAACGTACGCACGTATGTTTCTTTTGTTCCAATAAATCGCGATATGCCTTGCCTGTGAGGTTTTCCTGTTGTAATTATTCTCTCTAAAACACGTCTCTCAGTGAAGATTTACGATAATCAGGGCAATTAGACCTTGGAATCATTCTGTCAGAAAAGAGATCCACTGCTCTGATAGTATGCAAGCTTGAATTGTTTGATTTCGCATACTTAATAACTATTACTATACATGCTAATAATACAAAAACATGGAAACTTAATATTTGAATTATCATGAAGAGGAATTATCGGAAGACCAAAATGATTTATGTATATTAGATTTTCAATAAAACCTAAACTGATATTAATGGATTAACGTTATGTAACTATACTACTTCCAAATATAAAGTATGATTTGAAACACTTGGCCACATTTACTCTACACAAGTACGGGTTCGTAACTCATTATCAAGAGGTCAATACAACTGATATAGTAAATAATTATGCGATTGTTAGGACTTCTGGTTGTAATAAACTCTTGATATTTAGTTACTAGTCCGAAATATATGTCAAGTGTATTTGTAACGTAAGGATATCTACTTAATTTATCTTTATTTCATCTTCCGAAATAGGGGTACGTAAATGAATTTTTCCACCTCAAACTCTCACAATGATGACGTCATACAAATGGCGTCAAAAACCACTGGACATTGTTAGCGATTTATGCTAATTGCATAAATATAATAAATGATAAATTTATGTGTTTTCTTCATATTAAAGTAAAAATTAATGAACAAAATGAACAGAAGTGCATATCTACAATAACAATGTGTAATAGTACATTACACAATTACTACTTCGAAAATATTAGTTATGTGCCAAAAGATTTAGAGTAAAAAAGGTTGAGACTTGCTTAAGAAGATATAAAAGCATTAAAATCAAAAAGAATACCTTTTTTTTATGAGCATCACTTCGATGTAAGTTTTGATTATCTAAATACAAAAAATTACATAGGGCAAATTTTATGTTCAGAACATAGATAGAACTTAATCGTACACGATTTTAGTTCCCTTTTTCATTGGAAATATGCAACAGCATCATCACCGTAAGATTGTCTTGAATATCTAGAACAATCAACCAAATAAACTATCACGAAGTTATTATTATTTATGATAACTTCGATTTAACATTATTTTGAGACGATTTAGTTAAATATCATTGTAGGGCTGGAGAGAAACATTAACACTCAATTTTTTGTACAAATTACTGCAAAACAGTATTGATTGACCTCCTCTCTTGTCCTTTTTGAAATTTTGTGTTCCTAGATAAAATTCTTGTACCACAGAATTATTTCACCTAGAGAATTCACTTCGACTCCATGGCAGTTATTCTTGGGAGTTATATGTTAACAACGGAAGTTGACTAAAGTGAATTGAGTTAGATTGAGTTCTCTGTAATATTTCATTTAATTTCATTTAATTTGAATAAAACTAAGTAGTTTTTCGATCACTATAATTAAATCAAAACATGACAATATCGTTTCGCCAACACAGTGGCTTCATCAACAAAAATCGAAAAACTACTTAGTTTTATTTAAATTATGTTTTAGATTTTCATCAAGTATCGGTCCAATCGATTAATGATTCAATTTTATTATTTAGTTTTAGTTACTTTTATAGTTTTTTCAGATAAGATTGAGCTCTTTGTTATATTCCTTTTCATTTTATTCATTTAGATAATGACCTACTTATTATTCAGCATTATGTTTTTAACTTTGTGATTGGGTATTAAAAGTGTTGAGAATAATGAACTTATTGTCATTATTTGTTCTAAACACGTTAAAATAAATATAAAAAATATAAAACCATCTTTTAGTTGACCATTATCTACTGTAGAACTGTACTAAATAAGATCTTTTCACGATTTTTAATACGAGGAGCAAAAAAGATTTTTTGCAAAAACAATTTTCACCCTCATAGAAATTATCTCTGGCAAGTTGGAACTATTTCTTTGGTGAATCCAAGTTCCATCGAATTATTAATATTGAGTAAATCGCAGTTATTTCTTCGATTTGAACTCAAACAAAGAAAATAACAGAGAAGTAAACATCCTTTGCTGCATTGTTAGCGTTTAATAACGTAATATACTTTTATTGGTGTTTGCTTAATATCGATAACTTTTAATTTAAATTTTATTAAATTCAATATGATAAACTGAATTTTTAAAATATGATCTATGTCACAAGACAAAGTCAAATGGAATTCTCTGGTCTAACAGATATCTTTCGTTCAATATTAGTTATAAAGCATTTGTTGTCCCAACCCAGGATCAAAAATAATATCATCTCTTCACAATCTGTAGTAGCCATTTAAGGAAAGTGTAGCAAAAATGGCATTAAATAAGGCGTTTATTGTATCTGTATTATAAAAAATTTTATTATAAAGATAATATAGAAGAAATATTTGAATAAAAATATTATAATGAATATAATATGTAATTAGTAACGGATACATCATTGATAATTAATAGCGTTAAAATCAATTTTTTTTTTCATTTACACTATTGAAATTAATCAAACATTCAATATTCTGAAAAAAGCAAAACATCTCACGAACTAAAAAACATTATTTTCTCACTCTTTTTTTCTGTATTTTCGAAATATGAAAACATTTTGAAGATTCAGCAGGAAATAATATTAAAATTTCTTCAATATACTCGATAAACACCCAGTTATAGCAAGAATTGGGAGAAACTTGTTAAGTTCATCCAGGTAAACGCTTTTTTCACTTACTGGCGCTAGGTCCCTTTTATACTGTTCCACATTTTATCTTCTATTGTATATGCACCTTACTTTCGCGATTTTGTGGACCCTCTTACCTAGAATTACGTCGGTACTACCTTTACAAAATGTTTTCAAGAAGTGCCATCCTATTGTTCACAAGAGTTGTTGAATAAATAAGTCACAGTGTTATTGTTATTGTGTGTCAGTCTTTTTAAATAAACAAGTAAGAAGTAGGAACTAGTTAACTGAATTCGAACTACATTTGTCAATATGTGGATTATTCAAAAACTAGTTCATTATCAGATAAAATATCCGTATATAACACGCGCATTCAGATCGTGTACTTCAGCTTCAGAATCCAATGTCTTTGCATTCTTTCTTTTCATTTACCTGACTTTATATTTGTTCTAATCGAGCATGTTGAATAATTTTGTGCAGATTTTATATATATATATATATATATATATATATATATATATATATATATAAATAGATTGATTGCCTGATTTATTACTTTATTAGGATTTGGTATGATTGGTTGTATCAGGTTTAGTTTATATAAAAATCGTTGCATTCACATATATTTATACGTTTCGAGAGCGTTTGCTCTCTTCTTCAGTAGTTATAATCTAAGAATACAAGAATCACTTAAGTATTTAACATTATCTTAAAAATATTGTACATTTAACAATTACCTTAGTGTAACATTTACAGTTATATAAAATAGTCCAGAACATATGTTTTGTCGTCAATCTATGATAATTATGATAATAATTATACGTTTCAACAGACAGAATTGAAGATATTCCTTTTCAAACTAAGAGATATATAGATAAGATGTATTTGTAAAATAATAGAAATAGATACTGTTAAGATTGTATAGGATATAAGGACTTTAAATTGATTTATAAGATTTTACACAGGTATATCTCAAACGATTGATTTATTCTAAAAGAAATGTAACTTTTATGTACAATATTCATTAAAATTATCAAGTTCACCTTACCTAAAAGAAAAATCACAATTCTTTTCGTAGTCTCAACTAAAACTTTCATTGCAGTCAACAATTTTTATATGATATATAAAAAATAAGACATGTCACTTGGCAACGATAACAAAAAAGAAAGAGAGGGACAAATACGAGAGGATTATATTTTTTGTACAAATTACTGCACAACAGTATTTATTGTCCTCCTCTCTTGTCCTCTTTGAGATTTCGTGTTCCTAGGTATTCCTACGTAAAATTCTCGTACCACAGAATTATTTCACCTAAAGACTTCAAGGACCAACTAGCTAATACTCTAATACAATCCCCCATTTAGTTTTTGGACTGTATATTCAACAAAGTTCTAATAAATGTGACATTCCTTCGACTTATAGCACTTATTCTTAGGAGTATATGTGCAACGAAAATTGACTAAATCGAATTGAATTAGATTGAGTTTTTCGCAACCTTTCATTTAATTTCATTATTCAGTTATTAGTTACTTTTATTATTTTTTCAGATTAATCTTATTTTTCTCAGATTTCAGATTTCTTAGTTATGTATTTTCCTAGGTACTATTCAACATTATATTATTATTTTCTGTAATTGTTAAAAGTGTTGTGTGTGTATTTATGTATTAGTTGATCATCATATCGTATTGAACGTATAGAACTGTAGTAAATAAGATCATTTCTCGGTTTTGAATATGAAGCGCAAAAAAAGATTTCTTCCAAAAAAATTGCCACTATCAGAGAATCTATCTTTGGCAATAAAGAAATCATAACATGTGAATTACTTTCGTAACCTCAACTGAAACTTTCATTGTAGCCAACAATTTTTATATGATATATAAAAATGAGGTATGTCACTTGGTAACGATGACAAAAAAGAAAGAGACAAATACGAGAGGGTTACAACTACAGAAAAAGGTTCTGTAGAAATTAAATAAAATTCTACAAAGTCAATATTTTGATACACCCGGTATATATTACGGACCATTAGCTTTTTCGAAAATTGAAGGAGGTATTGGTATAAGTAACAATCTATAGAATAACGTACATTGTACATAGATGAATATATTTTCTTTCTATTCCATGAAATTTCTATTTGATGAAATAAATACATTATTATTTCATATTTAAAAATCCTTTAAATTCCATTTTGAGTCAAACTCTCGGAAATGGCGTAATGAATTCGGTTCTGTGCACGATTTTATGATACAAGAACGGCCTGCCCACTGACGCAATTTTCACTGCTCGCCACTTGAAAGATTAAGTCAGATCCATAACGTACCTGTTTGGAATGCTCCCAAGCCCGTAAGTAGCGTTCATTTGCATATCATTTTTTTTGCGTGAGACATCACCTTTATGTGTGTACTTTTGAGGTTGAATTATTGGTATAAATCATTTGAACTTTAATGATAAGTTTGTCTGAGAGAATATTCATCGTATTAACTTCTTCGTGATTACCATCTGCTTTGCCGGCTTTTCTCTTTCAGAATATTTAAAAACTTGGAATATTCTTTTACAGTAATCCTTGTACATTTAAACAGCATATATTATGAAAATTTTATATTATGTAACACTAAGGTATTTTCGTAATGCATTGAAAATCCAGTTTCAAAAATCTAGTGAATTATATATATATATATATATATATATATATATATATATATATATATATATATATATATATATATATATAAATGAACACTAGAACATTCATTCGAAAAATTTAAATTAATCAAGAGAATGTTATAGTAGAGCTAGATATTTGAACGTGTACGATGTGATGTCTCCACTATCCTTCAAGGGATAAATGTTAGAGAAATATTGAAATCGATGCCACACCTCATGGTAGTGCGAGATTTATATGTTTCGTTCTGCAAGGAACTCGTCAGTTGCACCATGTCTATCGAAGTGAGGCAACGATTTTAACCCCCAAGCATCTTCTTGTGACTCCAAGTGGAAGACAGTAGAGTTATGAATACTCCACAATTCCATCTATGGAAAACACCTCTCAGATTATAGACACACCAAGCATCAAAATTTCACATATCTTCTATACCCGTAGGTATCTACTAAATTGCAATGTCTATTTGACAAATATCATCGAACTATGTTTTTAATTGTCAATAGGTTGCGTTACTAGTACGCTCGCGTTTATTCCCGTATTTCAGGGTCCTATTCGGCGATATTTTTACGGAATGAAATTTTTTGTGCTTATGGCACTGAATGAAATATTTAAGAAAATGAATACTAGAAGATTCATTCGAAAAATTCAAATTAATCAAGGGAATGTTAGAGTAGAGCTAGATATGTGAACGTGTACGATGTGATGCCTCCATCATCCTTCAAGGGATAAATGTTAGAGAAATATTGAAATCGATGCCACACCTGATGGAAATGCGGGACATATATGTTTCATTCTGCAAGGAACTCGTCAGTCGCACCAATATATAAATAATCCTTATATATATATATATATATATATATATATATATATATATATATATATATATATATATATATATATATATATATATATATACTATTCAAAATTATTTTTATTGCCTATTTGATATATTTATGTTATTGATGAGGCCGCTCTTTGGAGAAAATTAATATCCATAATGAATGAAACAATATTTAGAATTTCCTCATAACTTAATGAAAATACGCATGACGTGTTTTCATGTACTACTTTTTTATCAAAGGTTTTAATAACGTTATTTAGCATTTAGCATTAATAATATTATTTACCATTTGATAAAGAAGTAGTACTTCGAAACGTATCATGCGTATTTTTACTAAATTATGAGAAAATTCTAAATATTGTTTCATTAAAAAGGAAACTTTTTAAAGTGTATCCAATCTTTCGGAAACATTTATTTCCATCAGGAATAGATTTTTTGAGCTCAATATTAAAAGATGTTTACACAAATTGTGTATGGAATTACCGAAAGCAATGGTCAAAATTAATTAACTAAAAACATCACAGAAAATACGTATACAAGGACAATAATTACTTAGTTTTTTTTGAAAATTTTTGTAAAGTGAGCAAGTGAAATGTAAATATAATTATTGAGAAAACACACTGAGATATAACGTCAGTTTTTCAGGCAGCAGTTGATAACTCGAAGAATATTAACGGTACGGACAGATTTATATTGTTTCATATTCAATCACCATTTTTTATCAAAACGGAAGTGTATTTATACTTGATGTGTATTTAGAGGTTTAGAAAGTCGTATTATTGTTTACGAAACGTGTTATTATGTTATTGATAAGGAAATGCAATTATTGTAAGCGTCAAGTTATGACGACGAAAAATTTATTCAAATTAAGTTTAAAAAAAAAAATATTCGAATTTTCAACGAAATTGGGAACTTCAGAATTTTTCATATAATAAGAGAGGAAATATAGAAAAGAAGCAAGTAGTTGTAACGAAATTACGATTATACAGTTCAACCCTTCATTTCAATTATAGAATTGACAGGTTAATCACTCTCTAAACGTCAAATGTTTTAATATAAGGAATTATTAATAATTCGACGGATTTGAAGGTCGATTCTTTAGTTCATAGGCGTCCGCCTTGTCCCCACAGACGATCAATAAATACTAAAAACATAAAAAATGTAGCAAAAATAGTGAAACACTTCTTTCAGGATTTTCGACATCATTCTATGTAATTCATGAAAAATATATGGATTACAAAGTTTATCGTGTAGGCT
This sequence comes from Henosepilachna vigintioctopunctata, assembly GCA_030704895.1. Taxonomy (NCBI): domain Eukaryota; kingdom Metazoa; phylum Arthropoda; class Insecta; order Coleoptera; family Coccinellidae; genus Henosepilachna; species Henosepilachna vigintioctopunctata. The sequence goes on along the minus strand of JARQZJ010000064.1, from coordinate 4,479,640 downwards.
AGTATCCTGTCAGCTAGTTATCATCATAATATAAACAGTAAAAGCTCTTTACTCGGGCTATACCTACGTTCCGAAAATATGCCGCGAAACCGTGGGTATGGAATGGTAATTTATATGATATTACTGATGACATAGTATGATGAAGGGGATACGCTGCTGGGTGACAAAATGAATATTACATAATGAATATAATAATGTATAAATCTATATACAAAATTAGGGTATATATCCATTGAATACTGTGCTTCATCTGGAGTGCCCCAAAGTTACATACTTGGTCCTTTGCTTTTTACAATGTTCATAAATGATATAATCGATGTCATTGATGTTGAAGGTTTATTGTTCGCAGATGACTTTAAGATTTTTCATTATGGGTCTAACATTGGTGACTGTGAACGCATTGCAAGAAACTTGGGTAATATTGTAAATTGGTGTGATTTCAACAAATTAAACCTCAACATCTCCAAATGTCATGTTATGTCGTTCTCCACAAAATATAATTTGATAAATTTCAACTATGAAATTGGTGATAATATTTTAGGAAGACCTTATACATTTATTGACCTTGGCGTAACCATTGATTCTCAACTAATTTTCGTGCCACATATCAATGCTACAGTAACTGCTGCCTGTAGAGTATATGGTTTCATTATTCGCGTTGGAAAGGAATTTAGCAATATATCAATTCTGAAAACATTGTATTGTGCTTTCGTAAGATCTAAACTCGAATACGGATCAACAGTCTGGAATCCTGGTTATCAGTTACACATTGATCAACTGCAGTCTATACAACGAAAGTTCCTGAAATTTTTGAGCTTCAGAATTGATGGAATATATTCACCTATAGGCATACAACATGAATCGCTTACAAGTCGTCATAATGTGGACACGCTCAGTGCGTGAAAGAAATGCCATGCAATAATCTTCTTGCATAAAATAATTAACAATAAAGTGAAATGTCAGGAATTATTGCAAAAGCTTAATTTTATTGTCCCAAGCGTTTCTTCCAGAAGCGCATTCACGTTCTACCTTCCAGCAGCTAGAACGAATGTTCTAAAATTTTCTCCATTGTACACGATGTGTGAACAATGTAATATTTTGGGAGCTAAGGTGGATATTTTCAACTGTTCTGTTACTGATATTAAGGCAAGTTTTCTTGATATACATAATCTCTGATAGAACAATCATTTATATGTATTCACGAACAGAATTCATATTCACTCATATAATTATGTGTGTGAAGTGTTAATATGTGAATGTATATATATTTGTGTGTTTAAATTTATATGTATGTATAAGTCTGGTCAGCATTCAAGTTTTTTTTTATTTGAAATTTTTTTATTCCTATAATTATTATATTTTATTTTATCAGTTGTGATTCATATCACAAACTCTTTCATTTAAAATTTATTTAAAATTTTAAAGTACAAAAATTGAACTTTTGTACTACCAATTTTGTTCTTTGCATCTGTTGTGTTTCCTGTTTTGTAATTAGTACCTGTCCTGTAAAAGAGTGAATGTTAAATAAATAAATAAATAAAATAAATGAAATTAATTTAAATGAAGTTTTGATCATATTGCTTAATTATTACGTTCAGATGCTTTAAAGAATTCCGTAATTTTTTCTGACTTTGCAGTTTTTAATGGTTCCTTCAATTCAGGCTGATATTAAGTAACGACCTTAGCAATTTGCCTTTAAAATAAGACTTCGTTCTATAGATGGGTCCATTTTCATCAATAAAATCACAATGCTCATTAGCCATTCTTAAACCTTCACTTAGAATTTTCAAATTAAATGTCGCGTTTTCGGTGCTCGTTCCACAATTCGGCCTGTTTCTCAATAGGCTGTAAATTTAACATTTCCTCCAAGTTGCTTTCAGTCAAATCTTCATCTTGCTATTGAAGTAACATCAGAATGTCACTTGATTCTATCCGTTCAAACCCATCTCGTCCTATTACATTCGCAATTTTAGCTATGTTTGCAGTGAAAGTTTGAATGTGCACAGATTCTTCGTCATTTTTTGTAGGCACAGTTTTTCCAGCATGAATTCTGTGTTAAACTACAGTTCTTCAAATGATTCTTTTATGTTAACTATGCATTTTGCTATATCAAAATTCTTCCAGCATTCCATAAAATTCATATGAGGACCACATTCCACATCATCATCTATGATTTTGAAGGTTCGTCTCATGTAATAGAGCTTCAAGGCCTGGATTATCTCTTGCTCCATAGGTTCAAGAAAGCCGGTATGTTGGGAGGAAAAAATCTCACTTTAGTGGCAAAATATTTGGATGCATAATTTCAAGTTCGCGATCTTGATCTGCTCAAAGTCTAAGTTTTTTTTTCTTGAAAAAATCTAAAGTTTTTTTTGTAAATAAGTTTCAACTTCCGAAACAAAAAAAATTCTGAACCACTTACAAAAAATAGCTATTAGATCAGCGAATAAAGGAATCTATTGCCGGGAATATAGAAATTGGGTTGCAATTTTTTAATACACGAATAAAAGAAACGCGATTAAGGAGCTTTTACTGTACTTTAATCACTAATTGGCTTATTGTTGATATTATTATTATGATAAGAGCTTATTGGCTGTCATTAGACAGCGGTATTCAAGCTCAAATTGGAGACAAAACAAATAAACGAAATTTCCACAAAGTACAAGCACATATTATAACCCTGCGATTTGGGAGATTCAATCTATTTTTCACCAAATTTTTTTTTTTACGGACTCTCAATGAAGAAACATTCATGAGGAAACTCAATAAGGAACACATAAGAAAGCACAAGGAAATTCATTCACACGTATTTCAGGCATATTGGCTGTTTACGTTTCTTCAAATCAAAAAAATTACAATGACATCGGAAGAGAAAACAGATTTCAACAATCGCTGAAGTATTGATATTAAGTGCAAAAATTTAAGAAATACTATTTAACAACAGTAAAATAATTGAATTGTCAGGATGAATTCAAGTAAATACATTTTAATTGATTTTTATGGCAGCGTCAATGATTTTAGGCATCACAACCGTGGAAGCCAAACGGTATACTCGAAAGAACAAGCGACAGCAATTTTCTTGATAGCCATCCACTCGAATGACAATGTAGATATTTCGAGATGCTCAAGAACTATCACTTGACAGGTCAATGAATTCAATATATTGTGGGAACTCGAGAACTGTTGATTCAACCGACATAACGATTGTCTCTTGGCGCCGTTCCAAATCACGCTTCGTTTTTCATCGGCACGCGACCCAACATTACTTGTACTTATTCAATTTTTTATGTTAAGTAATGTAAATATTATTGTACACAAAACATTGAGTATACAGCAATTACATTATTGCAACCGTATCCAAACAAATAATATTTTCAAGGAGTCATATGAAATCATCAATTCAGTTAATAAAGGGATTTAGACAACTTAATGTGACAACGTTTCATTTATAGTGAACATGCGCAGTGAATGTTTGATAACTTTTTCTATTTCTAATACAAAATGTACCAAAAAGACTGGTCTGTTGAATTTCAATAAAGTGATGAAATTTTACAAGCAAAGCATTAAGGGTTTGTCACAAAAACAACGAGGATTGTAAATGAGGAAAATTTAGTCTCCATTATACTTCAGGGATTAGAGAAGTTGTTTTCATTTGATGAAAGCACATGTCAGACTTTTACAATGATTGTTTTGCACTTGAAATTACAATGTTATTTTTTGAAGGATAATATGATAGTTGTATATGTCAATAGGTTGCGTTGTAGTAGGCTTGCGATCTTCTCATATTTCACGGGACAAGTTGACAAAATTTATGAAAATACTAGTTAGATGTATTTTTTCTTTTTCTCCTGAAATAAGAAAAGATCAAAAGCGTAGTACTAACGCAACCCATTGACATATAAAATCATAATATAATACCATATCAGACTTTACAAGTCAAAGTATTGTCTTGTGATTCCATCATGTAAGGTATTTCCATAATCCATCGGTTTATATTCCATGCTTTAACAGCTGAGAAGTGATTTATTCTCATTTGGTTTGGCATTCATATATATATATATATATATATATATATATATATATATATATATATATATATATATAATGTTTTTGCACCACGTTTATCTTATTGATATATATATATATAACTCTACTTACAAGCCATGAACTTTAAGTTGGCATTACTGTTGAAGATGGGACCGATTTAACAGCTGAGAAGTGATTTATTCTCAGTTTGGTTTGGCAATTCATCATGATTAGACTCACGCCTGAACAACGCTTGCAAATAGTGCAATTTTATTTCGAAAATAATGGTTCTGTGCGGAATACTACAAACGTACCGCGCACTACGTCCATTTTATCGTCGACAAAATCGTTCATCAGAGCAGTTAATTCGATTAAACATGGAATGTTTTTGCACCACGTTTACTCTTATTGATAACTCGCTTCCCCAGAGACGCCGTACGGTGGTGCGTACAGAAGAAGCTATTGCTACTGTAGAGCGTAGCATTGAGGAAGACCCGAATGAGTCCATCCGCCATCGAGCACAGGAATTGGATCTGTGTCCATCCACTTTATAAAAGATTTTGCGAGTGGATCTTGGTTTGCGTGCTTACAAAATCGAACTCGAGCAAGAATTGAAGCCAAACGATCATCAAGCAAGGCGTAGATTCGTCGAATGTGTCCAAAACTAGATTGCCGTTGTTCCCGATTTTCATGAGGGAATTTTGTTTAGCGATGAAGCGCACTTCTGGTTGAATGGCTACGTCAACAAACAAAACTACTGTATTTGGAGTGAAGATAATCCCCAAGTGTATGTCAAAACACCGTTACTTCCAGAAAAACTGACTGTTTAGTGCGCTTTTTGGGCTGGTGGAATCATTGGTCCGTACTTCTTCAAACACGATGATGGCCAGAACGTACCAGCAATGGTGATCGGTATAGAGCAATGATTACTAACTTTTTCATTCCTGAATTGAACAACCATGATGTCCAGGGGCTGTGGTTTCAACAAGACGGCGCAACATGTCACACAGCTCGTGCCACAATCGACTAATTGAAAGACACGTTTGGTGACCGCCTAAATTCACGTTTTGGACCTGTGAATTGGCCTCCAAGATCTTGTGATTCAACACCGCTAGACTACTTTCTGTGGGGCTATGCAGAGTCATTGGTCTATGCGGATAAGCCACAAACGCTTGACCATTTGGAAGACAATGTTCGCCGTGTTATTGCCGATATACGGCCACAAACGTTGGAAAAAGTCATCGAAAATTGGACGTCCAGAATGGACTACGTCCGAGCCAGCCCTGGCGGTCATATGTCAGAAATCATATTTGAAATGTAATTCCACAAGATTATCTTTCGAATAAAAAAAATTCTTGTCAATCGAATGACCCATCGTTGTTTTATTGCAATTTAAAATTCTATACGTCTAAAAAACACTCTATATATATATATATATATATATATATATATATATATATATATATATATATATATATATATATATATATGAATGCAAAGAGTAAATACGGCCCAGATTGGCTGATAGAGGTCCAAACGGATCTACAACAGATAAAGGTTTCCGTTTTTACCAAACAGGCACGGTTATTGAAAATTTTCAAACCTGTCCATTACATACAAGGTTAGATTACATTTCACAACATTCTGGAGTTCGGAAGATTTCGGAATGAAAAATAACCACTCATGGATTTTAAATGGAAAATATTTTCAATGAAGAAATGACATTTTTCATATTGTTACGATCATCCCGTTATTTCCGCTACCACAAAATGCAATACTTATGCACTCTCTGAGCGAGGCCGGACATCGGAGCTAATTTATTATAATTTAAATGAAAATAATGTAGAGAAAAATGTTTTCAATAATAACAAGCACGTAACCGCCGTTAGATTGGAGGTCCAATTTTTGCACAGTATCGCAATAAAGCGTGTGGTATGTGGCGCCTTTCAGCGGAAACGACATGTCTGCGGAATTTATGCCCACCACTTGAACTAAGAGTTAGTAAGTGATCATGTCTTTGTTCTCAACAGTTAAACGTTTTCCTTAAGTTTCTCAACAACATCATCATTTTTCATACATATTTGTAAATTATTTGTTCTCAAAAAATGCAGTATGTTCTATTTAATCCACTGAATGTTGCATTTTTAGGCCTAAAATTGCATTTTTCAGAGTAAATAAAATTGTTACAATAAAATTACTTATTCTTTGTATTGCTTCATCAACTACACAAACTAGGAGCTTTACTCCAAGTTTGTGGGGTTGCAACCCTTGAACCCGCGATCGCCATGTTTGAAAAATCCCTAGGCAAATGCAAACTTCTTGTTACCTATTCTTCCGGAAAAAAAATTGTGAAGACATAATTTGTAGCATATCGCTTGGTCCACAATTCTGTTTATTCAACTTTTTTCGATAAAACTGAAAATAAAAAAGTTATTAACAAAAATATGAGAAAATTTTGCAACTAATTTTGGTATGTAACTTTTTCCAACTTTACAACAAAATGACCTCACATTTTGTTGTAATATATTTTGATTATATAAGCAAATCTATGTAAAAAATTGCGATTACAGAACGAAAATATTTGCTTTTTAAGAAGTTGTAGCGTTTTTTATTTTCTCACCTAATTTATGTCGGTCTTTGCGCGCTATTGTTATCGAAGAGGGATTAGAGAGTGGAGGGTAGTGTTTCTTGCGTCGCTCGTTGTGTACGGTAGTATGTGTTTGCATATTGCATAGGAATAACGTGTTTTGTTTGTTTTACGCTGTATAAGCCATTTAAAATAGCTTCTATAGGTTGTGAACGAAACGCTGACTCGTTTTGCTATATTTGTGGCGAATTTATTAAAGTAAGAGAGAAAAAATATGATTTGAGTACAAATCTGAAGATTTGCGAGGCATATCAAGCTTACTTTGATCTACCTGTTAAAAATCAAGACAAAAAATGGGCTCCACATGTTTCATGTAACTCTTGCAGATACATTCTGGAGGGTGAGTATGTTTTATCTTTTTTTTATTGTATTTACTATTTTATAAAACATTAATTAGGTTATAACACGTTACGTTTTATTTGTAGGCTGGTACCAAGGTGAAAAACGACAAATGAAGTTTGCAGTGCCCAGAATTTGGAGGGAACCTAGCGATCATCTCACAGACTGTTATTTTTGTATTGTGAAGCCACTCAAAGGTAAAAATTCAAAGAAAACATCTTATCCTGATCTACCATCGACATCCGCTCCAATACCACATACAGAGAGAAATCCTGTTCATAATCCGCCTGTGTTGGAAAATCAAGTACTCTCTCAAGGCAGCCTTCCATCAAGAAGTTCATCTGTATCCGTACCTTCTGATTTCGTTCTTGAATCTGAGCTAAAACTACCACACCTCATCTACTCTGAAGATCTCAATGACTTAATAAGAGACTTAAATCTACCAAAAAGTAAAGCAGAGTTATTAGCATGACGGTTAAAACAATGGAATCTACTTAATTCTGATGTACGAATATCCCGTCAAAGAAAACGTCATGAAGAATTTTTTTTGTTTCTTCACTAAGGAAGATGGACTCTGTTTTTGTCATGACGTGAAAGGTTTATTTGGAGAAATCGGTATTCCATTTCATACAAGTGACTGGCGCCTTTTTATTGACAGCTCAACAAAAAGTCTAAAAGCTGTACTACTACACAATGGCAACAAATTTCCCTCTATTCCAGTGGCACATTCCGTACATCTTGAAGAAAATTATGACAGTATTTAAATGCTATTAACTTCAATTAAATATATGGAATACAAGTGAGAAGTTATTGGGGACTTCAAGATGATGTGTTTTTTGACCGGAATGCAAGGTGGGTATACTGTAATACTCCTGTTACCTTTGCTTGTGGGATAGTACAAATGGTGCCTCTCACTACCGTCAAAAACATTGGCCTGTACGTACTGTGTATGAATTGGGAAAATGCAATATTAAATGGTAGGCCATTGTCGATCTATTATAACTATATTAACGCCACCATTGCACATTAAATTGGGTCTGATTAAACAATTTGTGAAGGCTCTTAATCATGAGTCCGAAGCTTTCAAATACCTGAAGAGTTTTTTTCCAAAGCTTTCAGAGGCGAAAATTAAAGCTGGAATCTTTGTGGGCCCTCAAATAAAAGAAATCATGGATTGTGATATTTTCCCGGACTTGCTGAGCAATGAGGAGAAAAAAGCCTGGAACAGTTTTAAGGCAGTAGTTCATGGTTTTCTTGGAAACCATAGAGCTGAAAATTATGACGAGCTGATTAATGACATGATCACAAATTTTTCCGTCATGGGATGTAGAATGTCTCTAAAGATGCACATGTTAAATTCTCATTTGGATAAATCTGAAATTATATGGGAGCTTATTCGGAGGAGCAAGGGGAACGCTTTCATCAAGATATAATGGAATTTGAGAGACGTTACCAAGGCCAGTATACCGAAAGTATGATGGGGGACTACATTTGGGGGTTAATAAGAGAAACTTCTACTGAACATGAAAGGAAAAGCACAACTGTTAATTTTTAGACGTTGAGACTTTATTTTAAAACTTCTATTATAAGAATAAATCATAAACGGATGTTTGGTATCTTTTAATAAATCCTCTCAACGTCCATTTTTTAAGTATTTTTATTTATTTGTTTTTTTCATTTTTCACACATAAAAACAAATTTAGAATTTTTTTTGTTATTTTTCTTATTTCTAGGTATAAAAGGAATAAAAATTAGGTATGTACGACCCGTGCGCAGAAATGTTGTAGACCGGTGTAATAGTTAAAACTAAATTGATACCGTTTCCCTCGTGCTTCTTATTTTCCCTTGATAATATTTATTAATAGTGTTATACCTATTATTTTTTTTTCAATGCATCTCCAAATTAATGAAGTTTTTTTCTTGATAGTAGTTAATACTTAATAATCTCTATTTACTTATTGCCTCTAATTTTCATTTATATTGTTGATAGCGCATACCTAGTCTTTTCACAGCACTTCGGAAATACTGGAGGTTTTTTCTCTCTATAGAAGTCAGTGTTCAACACTGTGTTTTTACCTCTTGTCTCCCATTTTCTCTTGATAATATTTATTAATAGTGTATACCTAATATTTTCACGACATCTTCGAAATACTGAAGTTTTCTTCTTTTGATACTTTATTTCATACTTTGCTTTTCTCTTCTCTTTTTGCATCCAATTTTATCTTGATGATATTTATTGATAGTGTAAACCTACCCTTTTCAGTGCCTCTTCGTAATACTTAAGTTTTCTCCTATTTATAGTAGGTAATACTTGGTACATCTCTACAATATGTTTCCATATTTCTTAGGATTATTTGCATAGTTCAGCAATATTACTTCAGTTAAAAGTAAAAGAGATTATGGAATTTTCAATTAAAAATAGGTGGCTTGGTTGGGAGTTAATTCTTGGCTATTAAGATGTTCTGCAGTTATACAGTGTGGGCATACTTTATAGAGAAATATACTAGCGAAACTCATTAAGACTCTAGCAGGTGGCGAAATCTGTCATTAGAAAACAATTTTATTTCATGCGCCGTACGTCATAAGCACTTGGGAGTGCTATAATAGGAAGGAACATCTCTTTCTATAAAATTGCAATGAAATTTATGGGTAGGTGCGACTCTAGCGCCGGCGCTGTCTGCGGAATGTCAACAATGTACGGGTAATTTATAATCTCGTGTTAATAATTGTCGATTACATAAATGGTGTATTTGGAGTTTCAAAGTCGCCAGTGCATGTAAATAAAATACAGTCATAAGTAATTTGTTTCTCGTATTATCGCGTACCATTATAATGTGGAAATACAAATTGATTTAATATAGTTATCACGAGAACTGGCAATTCGATTTGATTAGTGTATATTTCACAAAACGGATGAAAAAATTAAACTTGTGGTTTGTTAGTTACACTTGTATATTAATTAATAATTGCATTTATTGCAATGCGATATTTTAACTTGCTCCACAGGAACTACTTACATAACAACTTTTCATTAATTTATTTACCTATAATTTATTTTTGCATTCAAATGTTAAATTAACAGTAAGGCACGTAACATAAGGTCCTTGCATTTTTAGATGTTTCAGTAATAAAAAGAAATAATGATACGAGCGGGTTTTGCGTAATATATTCATTTAGTTCGAAAAAAAATTTCTTACAATGAACATTTCTTACAATATGTTAGTGACTAATATGATACAGTTTTTTTTAGAAAGGAAAATCAATTAATAATTCTTCTCAGAAACTAGTTAAGTATCTCTCCACCCCCAGTGTGGGTGGAGATACACATTGCCCCAAAATAATTTAATAAAAAATAGAAAATAGGTGTGAGTTATTCTCAGAGACATGACATTGCTCTTGGGTTGCCGCAAGGCTCTGTGCTCGGACCTCTTCTATTCATATTGTTTATAAGTGATCTGCCTGCGAAGTTGTCCCGGTTTTTGATGACACTATATGCCGCTGATTCATCGGTGGTCGTTTCTGGCAGGACTCCTGAAGAACTTCTGGAGGCATGTGAATGCATTGTGAGGGAGTTTGTGAGTTGGTGTGGAATCAACAATCTGATGGTGAACGTTGACAAAACTGTATGTGTTCATTTTTGTCTGAAGGGCAATGGAATTAGTATCTTGGATGTTAAATATGGGGACAACACTATATCATCATCCCAATCAACAAAGTTTCTTGGAATATATGTAGACAGAAATTTGAGATGGACATTGAGGTCTTATGTGAAAAATTGAGTAACTCATTTTTTGCAATCTCTAGAATTAAGAACATCGTGCCTAGAAACTGTGTTACAGAATATGTATTACAGTATTACAGTCTTGTATATAGTCATCTAAATTATAATATTCTGCTGTGGGGCTGCTCTACAGAAATAAATAGGGTGTTTATTACACAGAAGCGAATACTTCGATTAATATTCAATATTCATCAACGAACATCTTGTAAACCTATCTTCATTAATAATTACATACTCACCTCACCGTGTTTATATATTTATAGATGTTTGTTATATGTTAAAGAAAATGAAGATAGGTTTATTAAATTGAATAGTTATCATGAGTATTCAACAAGGAACAGGGATGTACTGCTTTTTCTATGCATAAAACAGTTAAATTTGAGCACCCGCTCTATTATCAGAGTATTAAAATTTTCAACCATTTACCATCGAATTTGAAAGTACTGAAAGCTCATTTGTTTAAGAGGAAAGTTAAATCTTTGCTCTTAACAAAGGTGTACTATAGTGTGGCAGAGTACTTCGATGATTCGAATGTAGGCAATAATGCATGAATCAATTTTTTGTATCATATGTTTTTATATTTTTTTAACACAAATAATCTTTACCATGTGAAATTGTCTCAAATGTATAATATTTCTGAGGTAATTTTTTCTTTTCTTTTCAAATAAAGTTGTATATTATTGTAAATATAAATTTAACAATATTTTTGTTTGAACCAATATTTTTGCTGAATGGAATATCAGACTCAAAACTGAATTCAGTCCGTTTGAGAGCATTCTTCCTAGTTGTAATTATTGTATTAATTGAAATGAATGTAATTGTACAATGTAAAGAATGTTTCTCAATAAGTTTATTTTATTATTTATTCATTTATTAAATTTTTGACTTCGGAAGAATGAAATTTAAACTATCTTGCTTTATTATATCTTTTTCCATCGTTTTACCTTAGAATCTCATTTTTTCTCACACAAGCACAACCTGAAGTTCAAGCCCTGCTTCTGAACTTGGACTTGGTTTGAAATAGGTAGAATTACAAACTACATTGAATGCGTTATATTACTACCACATTGAATTATTTATATGATATATAATATACAAGTGAACTGAAAGTATCATATTTTTTGTATCAGGTATATTGCCATCAATATTTGCAAAAATAATTTCAAAAAGTATCACATTACTCTACAAACACGTCGAATCGCATACAGTGAAGTCTTTAGGAGTTAATGGGAGGCAATTTGGATGATGGATTTGACAAGCCGAAATTTCGTTCAGACTGGGGCCATATATCAATCTAACTTGTCATAAAATCTTGAAAATGTCTCTATAGAAGCAGTCAAAGCAATAAGATTTCTTCAATTTTTCACGCAGTTCAATCTGAGAAGCTAGTTTTCACGCTTACAAAACAAATGTCAAGCCTGAACAAATATACATACATTTGTCAGATAGAAAAACATTGATAGTGCTAGAGCTACAGAAAAAAACAAACTCACTACACACATTAGAATATTTTAGGAAATAATGGACGTGTCCCAAAATAGTATAATGTTATTCAATGACTATACCTTCACGTCTAATAGGAATTCAACTTAAAATGTTTAGGGAGTAAAGATTGCTACTCTCTTGTTCTACACCTGCATATAAATGTATGTCTATTACTAGACTGGCGTTTTTATACGTTCATTCCACCACTTCTCCACTTTCAATTCAAATTTGATATCCGTTATTATATAATAATCATAGTATTTATTTAGCAATAGCTATTTAAAAATTCATAATATTAATTTTCTTTCTATTTTTATGGATCTAGGCAATTCATAAAATCTTTCATAAAATTTTATTTACTATATCTATATAACTATTTCTAGATTTAGAACGCGTACAAACTTGCATGTAGAAATTGTCAGCATTTTTGTATTATAACTGTGACATCACTGACACATGTTACATTTTTTGTTACTTTATATGGAAACAATTTGTTTTGAATTTTAAATATAAATATATACTCGTATGTAGCATAAAGTATTCTCTATTTAACTGACATTAGTTCTAAGCAATTTGACATGCTTTCGATTGAAGTATATCTATTACATTTCAAAATTGTTTGCTTAGCTGTATTCTTTAATTTTTGTAGCTGCTGAGTTTTTTCTGCTAAATCCGAATAACAGAGTGAATTCTTTTGAGAAAGTTGATTTTCTTGGAAATTTTAGAGGTAATGACGTTGACTCGATCAATGAAACTCAATATCTTATCTAACATAACGCCTAAATATTTAACAACTTTATCCCTTTCAATGTTCTGGTTCTCAATTTTAATAGCTATATTTTCGTTACTATTAACATTCGCAGTTTTATTTGTACCAAAAACTATAAATTAAGACTTTTTTACATTAAACGATAAAGTGATATCGCATAGTTAGCCATTCATTTATTGCTGCCAAGTATTTATTGATCCATTCTATCATAGTCTGTCATCTGTCATCTGTCCACTGATCCATCTGTCATATATTTTTACCACTAACATAAATCATTGTATCATCTGCAAATAATCGTATAGAACATTTGTGCACTAAAAAAACAATATCATCAATGTATAAGGCGAGTAGCAGTGGACCTAAGTCCGTACCCTGAGGAACGCCAAAATCAATTCTAAGGCTGTCCGAAAGGAACAGAACTATTTGTTTACTAAACCTTCAACAAATTTTATTCAGTTTCAAAAAAAAAATTGTTATATATAAATATATATATATATATATATATATATATATATATATATATATATATATATATATATATAAATATATATATATATATATACTTGTGTGATAATATACCGGAAAATGAATTGAAAAATCTTTGAAATATCGTTTTTCCAAATGAAGGTATGAATTACGATGAAAAATCATTGCAGAAATCGTATTCATTTTATTATGTTCCATACTGTATATCTGACATAACAAGAGCCGTATGGTAGACTTATTCATCATTTAAAAACATAAATTCATACTTGTGCTAATCATAATTTCACACGATGATTTGTTGAAGTGCTTTTCTCATTTATAATTTATTTGAAGTAGAGATTCTTGAAGTTATGAACATGACATGATAAAGTTATATGTTTTTATGCAGGTAATTACTTTTCACCACATAGCTGAGGTAATTATTCAGATCCTTACGCATCTCACATCAGATGCTGAAATAGTACAGACATTCTTCAAATCATTATTATCAAGGACTTTCATGACTTTTTTCTTCGTGAAGTTTACATAATGAATATACGTTAGATATTTAGAGAGAATACTCAAAACCTCTTTTTGTGTTTTAAGTACTTACTTGCCGACTTTGAAATTCAATTGTTTCAAAGTCGTTTGTATTACTTGCTTCCTGTGAAAATAAAATCAATTCTTTTTATGTCAGGTATTTGTTATCATTTAGCTAATCGCAAGAATTATTAAAATATATCCTATAATTGAAAAATCTTTTTCCACATTCCACAAAATTTTTTAAATACACTCGACAAAGTTTAAAGGTTCTATATAAAGGATATAATGTATGAATACTTAGTATGGAGTACCTACGAGTACATGTCTAGTTTATTGAACAATTTTTATGGAATCTAGCCTTTTGTACTTTTGTATGGGATACGCGTTATATCTATACAATATTACATATTAATGGATGATTTTTTAAGCGTAGTTTGTTTTCAAATCGAATAAAACACTCAATTTGCATCATATATTCAAAATTTTCATTGAAGTTGATAACTTGGCCTTTGCCACTTACATTTTGAAGATGTAGATGAAGAACTTCATGTAAATGTCGTCCGCGGCTTCGTATCAAATGGTCCATTCGGAAGGTCCAATTTTGCGTCATTTTTTCGAGCATTTCGGCCTGTATCCCACGAATTACGCGTGTTATGTTATCCTGTGAGGCTTCAATCGTGTTCGACTTGTCCACATACACTAACTACTTCACATAACCCCATAAGAAATAATCCAGAGGCGTCAAATCGCATGATCTTGGCGGCCAATTTATAGGACCATTTCGAGAGATAAGCTGCTCACCAAATTCATCCTTCAACATGTCCATTGTATCACGATCTGTGTGGCATGTGGCATCGTCTTGATAAAACCACATGTAAACCAAGTTCAACTCGGCCAACTGGGACAAAAAAAAGTTGCGTACCATGCTCGATATCGTTCGCCGATGAGGGTAACGTTTCTTCCACGGTCGTTTTTGAAGAAAAATGGACCGATGATGCCAACAGCCCATAAACCACACCAAACTGTCGTTTTTTCGGGATGAATTGGTAATTCTTGTATGGCATGTGGCTGTTCATCACTCCAGATGCGACAGTTTTGTTTATTTACATATCCGTTAAGCCAGAAATGAGCCTCAATGTTGAACACAATTTTTCGATAAAACAGCGATTTTCATTAAGGCCCATTCACCAAAAATTAGACGTTGTGGTAGGTCATTCGGCTTCAATTGTTGCAGAAGTTGAATTTCATAGGCTTTCAAACCCAAATCAACACGTAAAATTTTCTATGTAGTAGAGAAATAGATGTCCAATTGCTGAGAACGGCAACGAATTGACATTTCACGATCCTCATTAACACTGTACGCTACGCCTGCAATATTCTCTTCATACGCATTGTACGCATGCGAGACAATGGTTTAATGTCACCAAAGTAAACTTGGCGCGAAATTTGGTGATAACAGAAGGAATTGTTGATTCACCAGGTCGATTATGACGACCATAATATGGTCGTAACAAACGATACACATTTTTCACAGAGCACGAATTTTGATAGTAAACTTCAACAATTTGCAATCGTTGCTCGTTTGTAAGTCTTTCCATGATGAAATGGCAGAGTATTCTGAAAACTTTTCACATTGACAGATGACGTTTGGATGTCATTACCAACCAGTGCCGCCAACCTGAAAAACTTAACTCTTAAAAAATCACCCATACATGAATATATATTATATTATGCTTAGTTATCTAGTTAATATTTCATTGAATGTTTTGCGATGGGTCAATTCTCATATTATTTAGCTGAAAATTCTCTTCACAATTGATAACAAGGATTCTTGTACAAATATTGACTTTCGTCTAATAGTTATGAGGTGATACTAAATCATACTTACCACATGACCATCCTTGTTCCTATATTTTGTTGATAATATAAATTCTGAATTAGTGCATTGAATTAGAGCTTATGTAAAAATTTATTTGAAGAGAAAATGTAATAGTTTAAATAACCAAGTTATCTGGGATACCATGAGTTTTCAACTGTTTGTTATGATGGAAATCAAATGCACTTCCAAAGCGAATTTTTTCAGTAGTTTCCTATGAATAGAACGAAAAATCTATAGAGCCTTAATTTTACTAAGTTATTATTTATTTGTGATTTTTTAAAAACAGTTCAAATGAATTTCAATCTGTAAAAATCGATTTCAAATTTTTTACGGAGCTACAATGTGTGACGAATCATCAACCGAAATAAATTCCTTGAACTTCTAAGGTTCTTATAGCTGAGAATAGAGATAAATAGTTTCAAATATTTGAAACCGAGAAAATTTTAATTTTATGTGACTAACATCTTTAATAGTAACTTCCCGGTTAAAGTTTCCTGGGGTATAGATATAAAACTATTGCATAAATGTTTTGAAATAATTGCTACCTGCACCCCATAATCCGACGCAAATCTTCCCTCTTCCTCTTTTACATTCATTTGATTCAATCCATCTCAAATTAGCATTCTATCTGATATTAGTCTGGGACACTTTGAGGACGATTGTGAACGGAATTGCATTCGTAATCTAGTTCACCAACGATTGTGAATTATTTTAGTATACCAACAAAACTCTCACACATACACAAACATCTATGCCAAGCATTGGATTCGAACCCAGCACAATACACTTAGTACGCTTTAGTTGCAACGTGCAACTAAATCTCTCTTCCACGCGTGTTTGCAGTTCTTATAATTGCTTCAATACTCCTACGTTCCTACGTTTTTGAAAATCACATACTATTAAGACATTTCTTTGTTGTCTCTTTCTTTTCGTTCATCTTGTTATAGTCATTACACTTTTAAATACCCTATTTATATATCACTTATTTGCCTTCTTGCCATTGACAGAATTCACACCCATATGTCAATATTGAACATGTTCACAGTTTCATACATTTTTAAATTCACTTCAGGTATAATTTGTTTCTTCTTCATCGATTTGCCATCGCAAAGCAGGTATATTTTTTTCACTTTTTTGATTTTAACGTTAATTTTCACACCTTCTTTATGTATACCTATTGTTTAAAACTCAACACACGTTTATGTTTACTTACAATATGCATAAAACAATCACTTCTTGTTAATCCGCAGTTTCCACGATAATAGAATAATGGATTGGTAACATATTAAAATGGATTTCTCTAGAGTTAGCAAGCTACATAAATAACCTCTGGAATTATATTTTTCAAAAATTTTTCAAAAACTACACAGCATATGTGAGGCCCATCATACATTGAACCATTATTTGCAATTATAGATGTTAAGTCATAGCTATGTAATTTTTTATCTTATTCAATATTTTCAGATCTACTATAGAAACATATTGTAGTATAATAATAATAATAAGATTATTCTGTAAGCATCTGAAGAAGTCGTTTGTAACGACGAAACGCGTCATGCTATGTAGTCAATAAAGTGTAAATCATAAGTTCAAGTGTTTGAATTTAAGTTTATATTCAATTATAATAGATTTACATCAAGTAAACGCCAACACTATTAAATATTGTAGTATAATAATAATTTTTTTTTATTTTACATTCTTTATGTAAAATAATAATTTGTTTTTGATTAATTGATCAGATGGCATATTGAATCAAATTATTAAGAAATAAAATGCAAGCTCACTCAATAAATTGTGCGAAGAAAAAAGCTAAAAGCGCATTGAAATTGTAATCAAAAGTGTGAAAAGCTGCTTTGAAAGTTAATAAGTCCGATTGAAAAACATATTGAGATCGACTAGAATCCTAAAGTTAAAAAAGGTAGAAAAAATTAAAATGAAATGAAAATGCAATAATGTTGATTGTTAATGCAGATGCAGATCTCTTGGTGAAATTTTGTTTATAATTTTTGAATTAAACTTGAGTTTAATTTGAAATGGGGACAAATATGTCTATCAAGTGATATAATTTTGTGAAAGTCAAGTCTTTTTCATTCAATGTAAATTCATCGTTGCTTTATTTTTACGAGTATGCATTTTACAAATTTCATGAAATTTAATTGCCATGTAGTAATTCCAACAATTCCCTCAATCATAAAATTCTATTTTGAGGTTGAATAATTATTACATGCTTTATTTCCTTGTAGTGTTTAAGTAATTAATTCTTTTGAAGTATACGTTTTCCAACATTTTTAAAATATTACTTTACAGTTGTGTTGACTAAATGAGTAGGTATCTTTCAGTACGGAAAATATTTGAAATTGAACAAAATTCTTGAGGCAGTAACAAATAGAAATAATATATCATTCCCTTAGGACAAACAACGATTGGAAAGCTCTGTCATAACAACCAGCTTCGAAATGTCACAACACGCTTCGTCGTGCCGACAGATAACTTGTATTTCAAAGTGTCTCGGTTACAGGAAAGAAATCGTCCTCTTCTGTTATTTCCATGAAACCGGGGGAATAGAGTATAGACATTACTTACTACCTACCATATTGTTATTGTGTATTCTAGATGGTCATGGTTTAGTTGATTTGAAATGACCTACCATAGTTTTTTTCCACAGTAATTGAATTTTCAATTAAGAACTTAGAAATACAGGATTGTGCAGATTCACTCATCTTCTCCCATAATATTTTGCTGATTTAAATTATCGATAAAATATTTTTTATTAAAGAATATTCGACAGTATTTCAGGAAATATTATAAAACACTAATAATTTTTCAAAATGTATACTAAAAATATCAATTGACTTCTAACTTAACGTTTGCTGAAAAAACACTTGAACTTGTATAAAAATATGTTATTTAATCTACATATATTTTGGAAAAAAATTGGAATATAATTCTTGGAAAAAATTCTGTAAGTTCAAACATCAAACCATTTTTATATGTGTTAAATTTCAGTTAACACATATAAAAATATATTTCAATCTAGAAACACAAAACTATCAAAAATTTTGAAATGAAGCTTATTTATCCGTTTTCTTGAAATTGAAAACCATTTTCAAAATAAAAGCTGCATATTCTGTGCGAATACATTTTCCTTCTGATATAAAACGTATTTAAATCTCAAACATTTCTTCAGGTTTGAGTTCTGAGAGATTTGTTATCTTGTTTAGCTATTACTCATTGTTTAGAGATTCAGTTAAATAATTGAATATTTAGATGTTGATATTATAGAATTAGATTATTATATTTGATAATGTTTTATATTATTATTTTTCAATATTGATATCTATGTAATTATTGATATTTTCAGTCACCAAATTTTGTATTTCATTATTCATTATTTCTGTAATTGGGTAGTTACCTGTTGGAAATATATAATAATAATAATCTTTATTCAATAAAAAAGATACACCAAGACAGATTTCAACAAAACATGGGAAAATTAAGGGGGTTAATAAGTTCAAATACCTTGGAGAGTTAATTCAATCGAACGCCCTTGATAAAGAAGCTATCCATGCAACAGCAAGAAAAATGGAATCAACATTCCAGTTGACAAAAAATACATACAATAAGAAGTCCATATCTATTGATGCAAAGCTAAGACACTACAACACAGTTATTAAGCCAGAGGGTCTTTATGCCTCAGAATGCCTTGCACTAAATACGGCCAGACAGTTAGAAGAGGTGGAAAAAAAAGAAAGAAAAATTATATGGAAGATCCTGGGACCAAAATATATAGATGGAAAATGGAACTGAGAAGCAATAAAGAGATCTACACAAAGACAGAGAAGATAACTGACACAATGAGGAGAAGAAGAGTGACTTTCTACGGACACATTAGAAGAATGAATGAAGAAAGACTGATCAAGAGACTACTCAATTACTTCGACAGAAACCCCAAGACTCAGATAACATGGATCAAGGGGGTCAGAAAAGACATGGAAGGGATGGAAATCGATGGAGAGGATGTGAAAAGGAGAAAAGAATTCAGGAAGAAGATCAAGGGATTCGGGGGTTTTCGAAAAAGGAAAAAAAAAAAGACTAGAGCAAAATGGACAGAAGAAAAAAAAAATCATGGAGAACGAATGAAGGAGTATTGGAGGAAAAGAAAGAATGGAGAAAAATATTCATGAAAAGTTATTTCACGTGGTCCATAGTCGGCCAAAATCGAAGGAAGAAGAAAAAAATCTTTATTCAGTTGAAACGTTACATAATTTCAATATTTGCTACCGAAAATTTCAAATCACTTATCATTGTTGAGAAAAAGCTTAGTATGCCCAAAATGGTAAATATGCTTTAGAAATATTGTCTAGACATGAACATGTGACACCGTATTTGACTGCAGTGTCTGAGATGAAAATCAGCATCAATATTTATTACTGTATCTATATAAGCTTTTCAAATGTAAGAGTACTCAATATTTGCAAGATTTTTATGCTTTCAGAATTCCTTAATATTAATGTAAGAATCAAGACAGTTACTAGAACATCGCATTGTACGTCTAAATATAAGGGTAGTTTTTTTTTATCGTTGGCCAGCCTTGGTGGTGCACTTTATGTTGCTATTTAATGTCTCCCTATTTTATACAAAAGTCTATTCAGAATGGGTATTAAGAGGAGTTACTATACATGTGAGCTGTCTCGGTAGTATCACAAAACTCTTTCAGAGCTTCTACTCAAACCCTGTAGATGAAGAAAAATGGGTGAATTTTCAATATGATGCATTCTAAATCAACATAAAGACAATCAGCAGCACTTCTCATCGGTTTATGGACTATCTGTGCTCCTCAAGCAATTTCAATAAACTGTCTGCAGCAAAATTCCGTCAATTTGGAATGAAATTGCACTCTTGAATACATTTTAAATTATCGTTCGGTCTGTTTTCAAAAGCGAGACTTATTGTCTTCGCTGGGGACACCAAAACAGACTGACTGAAAGCGGGGACGTATGCTCACATTAATAATACCTTAGCTTAAGTTTACAAGAGTTGACATGGGTTGTGGAAAATGGCATTCCCATAGAGCCACGCTATCAAAAAACAGATTATCAAGGTTTTCGCGGTTCCAGAAATTAATTAATTAATTGGGATATTAGTTAACTTATTAATTAGGTTTCGTATCAAGGAATGAATTAATCAACTTTATTTCATTCACTATTATGCTATAACTAACACCTGAAGATGAAAATAGAAAAAAAATTCATATCCAGATATTGCGTTAAACCTTTGCAAAACTGAAACCTCGTAACTACCACTGCTCAAGACTGCCACTTACAGTAGAACAATGTTCAATGAAAAACTACTAAACTTTTTCAGTTTCACTTGTAGATGCAATTAGAACACATTATATGATTGTTTTTCATTTGTACTCCGCATTCATTTAATACCTTAACGGTGTGAATATCTGAATTGATATGTAGCCTGTGTAGGAGCCAACTTAATTGGGTTCCTCGCTTTGTTCGCATTTGATGCCACAAAAACTTGTTGCTGTTAAATTATTGTATAATAACTTTACGATACGCTTTTCATATGGATTAGTTAGTTGCATAAACACGATTAAAACCAACTTGAGTAACATAATTGTTTATTTTGTAGTTAGGTACACTTCGACGAAGATTGATGGTACATTTCGGCGATTCATTCTTTGCTTCTCTTCAGCAAAACAATGTGAAATCAACCTTAAAGGAAGCAGCTGTTGCGCGGGCTATGACGATAATTCAGCTTTTGTTGGTACTTTCCCTTGCGTTAAATTCTTCCATTCGTTATATATATATATATATATATATATATATATATATATATATATATATATATATATATATATATATATATATATATATACGTCGAATCTTTCCAGAATGAAGTAATTAGTACATTCAATGTAAACAATAATAAACAATGTTTTTTTTCCGAAACTGTTCACGATGTCTCAATTTTTGTAAATCTTTACTGGTGGAATAATTTGTAGCATGAAATGTGAGATTTAATTGTAAATTTGTATTTCTTGGTGTAAGTCTTTAAAAAATTGTATAAGTAAACTGATAAAGAAACTATAGAAAAAATATTATTTGCATACTACATAATAGTGCTATAACACGTTTCGGTGAATATTACTTTCTTTGGGTGCTATTTTCAGACAGTTCAATACAAATTGTTATTATATATTTTTTCAAGTATTAGTCTGTACTATAATAATAACAATTAAAATAATGATAAATTTATTTGCACAACAGTTGTATTATGATAAACTAATTGTTCTTAAAATTAATATTTCAAGTATTTTATTTAAGTATATTATTTATGTAACAATTTTGTTAATTATCACTATCTTCTACAAAAACACCAGGACAAATAACTCAGCATCTAGTTATTTTCCGAGAAGCACTCTGTGCTTGTACGAAAGAATGAAACATGTGAATGAAAAAGCTTTTGAATAGTATATCATGGATTTCAAAGTGGAGCTTGCATTTGAATGAAAAAATTAATGACAAGAAGCAAACATATCAGGTGGCTTACATGAAGAATTTGTTAGTTTCTGGCAGGTAGATAAAGACACGTCTAAACCTAGTAGCCAGTGCTCCATGTTTCTCTTGAATTTACCATATCGTGAGATGTTAAATGAATCAATTGGAGTTCTCTGCAGTAATCTTCGAAATTTGAACATGAAGTACCTCTGACCAATTTTCTTTTTAGTGATGTTTCTTGAACGCACTAGGTATTTATATCTCGTATGGTGAGAATGATTTGAAAGGTTTATTCTACAGATTCATTACGCCTGTAACAAAAACCTGACCGAAAACAACATTTCCTAATGTCCAAAACTTGACTGTCTTCTATTTCTATTTGAAATAATCCATATAATCCACTTTTGAATCAATTCCAATTTTCTTAAATGCACATCCAGACTGCCTTCCCAGACCAAGAACCCATACGATAGAACGGACTGTACCAGAGCCAAATACAAGGTTCTCAATGGAGGTAAATCCTATAATCTGATAACCAATCTTGCAGTCCTCTTATTTTTCCTGATACATTTTGCATATTAATCACAACTAGATTTTCAATTAAATCAGTAGACTCGATGTGAATTTTTTGATTAACCCCTAGGGTGCAGTGAGTTTATTTTTAATTTTGTTTTCTCTATATTCTTAGTGAGCAAGTTGAAGACAAACTATTCTTTGGCATTCTTTAAGCATTTATTTTCAAGCCTTTCCATTTATCCGAATCACAAAAAACTGCCCTGTCATCTGCATAACTGAATATATTTTCCGTTGTTGGTAGGTCATTAACATATACTATGAAAAGAATCGGACCCAACACTGTTCCCTATGGCATACCACATTTCACATCTTGCAACGCAATGACTATCTATCACCGACTCCAACGCATTGACTTCTATCACTTAGGTTACTCCGAAACATCTCAAAAGCAACACATCTAAATCCACATGTTTCAAGTTCAAATCTACATATATACCTAAACCGTGTCCCGAGTTATCAAGTGCTGTGTGCAACTTCTCAGTTAGCTCAGCCAAAGAATCATGGGTCGACTTACGTTCACGAAAACTAAACTGTTATTTAGAGAGGAGTTTGTATTCCTCGAAAAAGGATGTAATTCTTGATTTTATTTTTTTTCTAATAGTTCAAAATAGTTAGACACTAATGGACTCTTGATTAGAATGACACTTCTGTCTCCTGATTTGAATATTGGTTTAATCTTGGCCAACTATACTGAACCACAACGGTACTAAATATATTCGAAACATGGTCTCTTTATTGTTAATAGTGAAAAAATAATTATTTTGCACTATCCACACTATCAATTAACTACTAATGAGAAGTATAATGCTTGTTTCCCAAGTATATATTTCATTCCCTACCAAAATAGTGCTCAAGTTTTTCGCGATGCCCTTAAAAAATACCATGACGACCAAAGGTGTTGGTGCATTCAGTTTGGGAAGCTCTGCGACTAGAATTTTAAAAATCGTAAAAACCATTCCTCTGTTACTAGCCTTGCAATAATTAGCAAGAAACGAAAAACAAAACTACAACTCTCCCAAAACATAAAAGTTTCAGAATATTCTGCGAAAACTTATGCCTTGTTTCATTAGACACACATTTTCAGTTCATTTTAATCATTTTTAGCAGTCATGAGGCGAATTCAAATGCTGGTATTGTTATAATAAATAAGCTTTGTATAATAGCCTGAATATAGTAACTCAATATACTCAATAGCTTACATGCTCTTAACTTGTGAACTGCTGTCATTGAAAAAATACCTCCCCAGTTTTGCAGCCACCACTGAAATATAAATAAAATTTCACGATAATTTATTTCTATTACATTATATAATCCTCTTTATCCCAATCTATCAATGTCTCTACATATAAGTTTCTCGAATATCTAGAAAGGCGAATACGTAATATGCAAGTTAGTGGCCAATTTGTAATGAGCTTAGTTAATCACTTCGTACCTAAATACCCTAATGCAAAATACATAAATCTTCAATTCAGAATGTACATTTGTAACGGATAAAATTGAAGAATAGATAACTTATCAACGTAAATAAACAAAATCGTTTTCACGAGATGTGAAATTATTCGCTCGATTAAAATAAGAGAGGATTTGAAGCGGTATATTATTCAGTTTATTTCGTGAGATTTATCACCTACTAAGAGATACTGTGAAATTGTGAGCAATTTGCATAATTCTTGGCATATAATGCATAGAGATGAGGTCTGATTGCACCTGTTTGGTACACCAAGGTGTTAATTTCATAATTGTATGAAATTGGATTCCTTCTTCCGTGGATCATTTATTCAAAGTGTTGCGGTGAGAACCTTTTATGTGGTTGAACTAGAAGGAGACTACGTCGGTAAACAAAGTGTACAACTTCTTGTCTGAGATGAGCATGTTTATCTTTTTTGCAACATAAAGTAAAAAGTTTCAGCGAATACTTAGGATTTTCCTAATTTAACCCATTTTAGCACATTATTCTAAATTTTAAAGGATATTTTCATCAGGTCAAACTTGTGTATAATTGACGTAACTACTACGTTTAAACGGAAAAAATACTTCGTGTTTGACAATTGTTAGCTTTTTAAAAATCTGAATATTTTGTTATTGTGTATTTTCGACGTCCAGGACGCCTGTCTCTGGTAGATGAGTTTTCTTCGTGTGTTCTTTGGTCTTTACCACAGGTCAAATCATCCTGATGAAAGACCGCATTAGTGTCCGAAATATAGATGACAGATTGAAGATTGTGTGTTCTTAATTTCGCCTCTACTGCCGAGTACCCAAAGAAGAAAATTTGAATAATAGATGATACAGCAACTTTTCTTGTAATAAATATATATATATATATATATATATATATATATATATATATATATATATATATATATATATATATATATATATATATATATATTTATATATAAATATATATATATATATATATATATATATATATATATATATATATATATATATATATATATATATATATATATATATATTTTATAAGACTGTGTTATACACTGTGTTTACAGTCATTTTGAGTAATCTTCGCAACTTCGCAGACATCTCACAACTTTAATAAACTTTTATGTGTTACGTGCGTAGTATGACGTTTGTTACTACGGTGATTTTACTATCTCACCTCTGTGTCGTTTTTCAGTGTCAATGTTTCTCTGTGCTCCTGTCATTTCTATTCTATTATTTACCTATCATTGTTTTTAGTTAGTACATGAGAATATTTTTACATCTATAATTTAATTCAACTTATTTTCAAGAAACACATTCCTGTTTGATGGTTTTTGGCCATACCTTTCATACCTAGTTAGCCTTAAGTTGTCAATCATAATTTTTATCAGTACAATTGTATAAACATCTTTTTCAGAGTCCTGATGAAGACTACAAACACAGTCGAAATATAGATCAGGCAGACAAATTGGATAAAATCTGTTCATAGTGACCTCTTATTTTGCCTATAACCCACAACAATTGTAACTATTTAAATTACCAGGCAATACTCCTTTGGATTAATGTTATATATATATATATATATATATATATATATATATATATATATATATATATATATATATATATATATATATATATATATATATAATACATTATTTATATATTATATATATTTATATATAATACATTCTTTATGTTCTCATGTGGTTGGTGAACATGAAAAATTATATAATATTGAAATAGTTAGTATTTCACAAAGTATTTAGAGAATATTTCAAATTAAGAGTTGAGTCCAATTCTTTCAATTTGATCTGAGCATACAAAGTTCATTTTTTCTGGCCCTTTCTTCTTGAATAGACTATAAATAGTATTCTTGAAGAATGTCAAGAAAGGAATAACAACAATATGAAAAACTATTAGGAAATGACATCATATTTCTTTCCAGTTTCTTACATTATATTTTATACTGCAAAGCATACTGCAAAGCCCTTCTTCCTTATCAGATTCATTACCTTTTAGAATAATTTATTTTCCGTATGAAAAATACCAGTATATCTATTTGGCACGTTAATTTATTTGTTTGGGTTAGCAATAGTGTAACTGAATCTGAATATTCCACTTGAATCTAAACTAAAAAGATATATTGATCATGTTATAGGTATTGTAATCATTTCGTGTGAACCGTTGGAACTTAAATGGCAAATAGTTATAAATTCTCATTGAGACATGAAAGACAATGCTAGGCATGGAAAGTATATCACATAATTATCAAAACAGGCAATGCTATAGCAGCTGTTTCAATAAATATAGAGCATCGAATACTAACCGACTACGACAATTGAAAGTTATTATTGAAATAATAAAATCATTTATTTTGACATTTAAATTTATTACCAAATAATTGTAAGTGGAACATTATATTGTTCTGTCTAAACTTTTATTATTAAACCGTTATTATTGGTGTGAAGGAACATATTCTAGGAATTTCAAGAAAATTCTAGGACTTCCATTCAATATATGAAAATTTGTCATATAATGTAATAAAATATACGGAACATCAAAAATGATGATATATGGTCGGTGAGACATCAGCTTCAATCTCCCATAATTTTATTATGAATCCCAGATGAAATTTGTTAAGTATTGCTTACACCATAACCCCTAATCTATTGGAATAGACATAGATCAGATCATAGAAACGCCAAACTTCACATACAGATACTTGATGAAGGCTTTTTTAAATTTTTGGCTACTTCAATAGAGAATCTAAAATTAAATTTCCCTTCTCTTTTTCCACGTAAATACGAAGGCGAAATCTTCGACTAGCTAGTTGACATACCGTTGGTAATTTGTTGAGTTTTGAACTACTTCATTTTGTTTATCTATTATAAAAATGTGAATAAAAATTTTTCATTCCTATATAATTTTCACACATTTATAGCATTACGTGGTTTGCTGTGTTTTCTTCGCCATTTGATGTCAGTACAAAATAATGTCATAGTCTTCACAATATTATGAAATAGTTTTTATGAAAAAACGTGAAACCTAGTTATTTTAGTGAAACCAAAAGGTTCAATGATGCAAAACCTTGTTTTTTCACACCAGAAGAAATAATACCACGAGAAAAAAAAAACGGGTGTACACCTCAGTAATTTATAAAGGTAATTGCATTGATTCAGTGAGTATTGTATATATAGAGGTTAACGTAGTTGAATCAGCTCACGTGTATGGTATACGTGTGGAGAAGAACCAACGTAAATAAATACAGATATCGCAGCAAATGCCTATAGAGAAAGTGTTCTGCCATATATCGATAACAGTAGCGAATTATTTGAGTATTACCATAAATAATTGAAAAATTGTTTCGTGAATTAGTGAGTCCCGATATACATCGAAATTTAAATAAAGTTATACTCGTGACTGAGATATTGACATATTTATTCAATTCAGTGAAACACATGTTTATTGATAGTAGTTGGAAATCAGGCGGTATTCGATATCGTATTCTGAATAGATATATTAAATTGGGCGTTATAACAAGAATATTAAGTGGTACTGCATTATTTTCTACTATTTCATCAATAGTGTTATATGAAAGTGCAAAATTACTAATTTATATATAATTAGAGTATGGAATTCTAAGTGATTCATCTTTATTTTGGGTTAGTATGTAATAGGCACATGTTGATCTACGTAAATATAAATGTAAAAATTTGGTAAGTATAATTTGTTGGGGTCTCAGATTTCAAGTCCTCAAGAAGAATGATTCCATTAAGTATTATTTCGAATACACTCAAAGTATATTTACATACGTTTGTATACATAAACACGTATAAAAATATATTTTGATTCTGTATAATCTGTGTTTTTTGAATAATTAAAGGTGATTCCAGAGAATATATTATTATATGTATTTCAACATTTGTTTTACTGCATGTTTTATAGTTTATGGATTACACTCAATATGAATAATGAGTGTCTAAAAAGGACAATTTTCGGACTTGAGTGGATTCATTCTATGATTGCAGAAAGCTTGAAGAGGCTTTAATGGAAGAATTTCAAGCATGATTTCCCGGTTCAATATGATGGAAAATCATTGGCTACTAATGATTGATAATAATTTATGAATCCCCAAAGATTCCAGAGACGTGACGGGCTGAAGGTTGGCGTGAAAAAAATGAGGATTGTATAAGTTTCAAGTGAAGTTCCATGAAAATTTATCTAGTTTCGATGGTGAAAAAAAAAACAAATTGGTTTTGTTTGATATGCCATGGTAGAAATATATAATACACTAGTTGAAAATCAAGGTAGCTGAAGAAAATTTAAAATTTTTTTGCAGTGTAAAAGTGGAAAAAAAGCAGATTGAAGTAGACAGAACGGGATATTTGAAATTATTGATTGATTTTCCAATTTTTTATTCCATTTTACTGTAATATTATGTGTCTTTCCATTTAAGCCACTCAAAATCTAGAATGAAAACTCAATTTCAACATGAATTTCCATCAATAAACGCCAGTAATAACAACAAAAAGATACTGCCTGATAAAATGGTTATACTCTATGAAAAACAGCACAAATAACGAAATCGATTGCACATTACACGTCTAAGATGTTGTGTAATATAAACCATATTATTAACTCCACGGTTGAACTACTTTATTTTTCCTACAATAGTATTAGAGTTAGTTTGTGAAGCTGCAAGCACAAACATACATATACCTACCCTCTGAAAAACTCATGTCAAGGAGATCTGATCGAAACTGAACTCTTCATCTTTCAATTATGAGGTATCAGAAAGATTTTCATGAGAATTGAACGTCAAAATAACAAAATAGCCTAATGGAATATTTATATGTCTTATTTGAAAGATAGAAGTATAAAATTACGAGTTAATGTAGAAAGAACGAACGGAAAAAACGACCTTTAACACATACTTATTGAACTGTTTGATGATCATATAGCACTAGAAATGGAAACAAGTCTTTGATGTTGTCATGATATATAAAATTTACAAAACGTCATCAGAAATCATAGTATTATTGAATTAATTATAATTATTAATTGCATTTTACATCGAAACTCTCTCAAAAAATTAAGATATTTAGGGAATGTTAAACCCAGGCTTGAAATACTGTCTTTTCTTTTCAATTGGATAAGAGTTAGCTTCTGAAGCTGCCACCAATTAACCTTCAGATAACCTCTGAAAAACTTATGTCAAATAAAGCTGGTAGACACTGAACCCTTCATCTCTTAATCATGCATTAACGAAAGTTATAAACAATAAATAATGAAAGATTTTCATGAAAATTTTCACTTCAAACAAGAACAAAAGAGTATTCCTGCAAAGGAAGTCACCACTTTTATACCTCCACATGAACTCTCATCAGACTTGGTCATTGTTTTGCCTTGCGACTACACATCCTTCAGGGCGTTTGTAACTGAGACCGTGAACAATAAATAGAAAGAAGTTCAATGCAGAAGAAATTAAGGGTTTAGCAACCTACGAAACATTTGTTTGTAGGTGGTAAAACAAAAACATATTTTAGTTGGTAATTGGAAGCAGGCGTTGACATGTGTTTCGTGCTTGTCGCTCTTTTCAGAGTAGCCAAGTTCGGGGTGTACGAACCTAGAGATGGAAAAACAACAACAAAAACGAAAGAGTTATTGTTTTCTTTTCTAATCATCAGGCTTGTGCACTTCGAATTTGACTACGCCGTTCTGAAAAGAGCAACAAGCTCGAAATACGTGTCAACGGCTGCTTCCAATTGCGGGCATTAACGATTTCTTCTTTTGTTGGTACTTTCTCCTGGATTAAACTTTTTAAATATATATATATATATATATATATATATATATATATATATATATATATATATATATATATACGTAGTATGCGTATATATATATATATATATATATATATATATATATATATATATATATATATATATATATATATATATATATATATATATATATATATATATATATATATATATATATATATAAATAAATCTGATTGGTTCTTCTGATTAATGGCTCATATTCTGATATCCTATTCACCGAAAAATCCAATCCAAATACAAAAAATAAATTCATTTTTCTTCTTTTCGTTAGTCAAGAAACTTCGGCCAACGTTATGCATTTTAAAAAACGCACTTGGAAACACTGGAAACAGTCCACTTGAAAAGGAGAATTGAGAAATACAGTTAGTGTCGTTGCTTCCTTCAGTTAATAAACACGTAAAATGCAATGATATTCGAACCCAATGCATTTGGGAATACTCGTACTTATTTTCAAAATCCAAGAAACAAATGTACTTACGGAGTAACTTCACAGTAATTGTAAGAAAAATTTCAATAGTGCCTTGTTATATGAACTGTTAATATTGTACTATTTCAGCCCTGAAGAAGAAAATAAACATTCTCGAAAGCTTGAAAAATACTAAAGAGGTAGCTTATTTGTCTGCCTTTTGTCTACTTGTATTTGTGGACTGCAAACCCAAATAAACACTGAAAATACATATCTGCAGTCAATAAATACAATATTAACTTAAGAAACATTCAACTATATATATATATATATATATATATATATATATATAAAAATAGATAAATGTCATTGAATATATATATATATATATATATATATATATATATATATATATATATATATATATATATATATATATATATATATATATATATATATATATATATATAATATAAGAATATTAGGACGAAAATAACAACAATATGAAAAACAATTAGGAAATGAGATCATATTTCTTCCTAGTTTCTTAGTTTCTCTTTTATAAAGCCTACTGTAAAGCCCACGTTCCTTATCAGAATCATTTCCTTCGAGTATAATTTATTTTCCGTATAGAAAATACCAGTATATCTTTTTGACAAGTAAAGTTATTTGTTTGGGCAGTCAACAGTGGAACCCAATCTATCTTTTTCACTTGAATCTGAACTGAGAAAATATATTAATCAAGTTATAGGTATTGTAATCATTTCAAGTGAAACGTTCGACTTAAATGGCAAATAGTTATATAGCTATAAATTCTTATTGAGACATGAGAGACAATGCTAGGCATGGCAAGTATATCACATCTTATCAAAGCAGGCAATGCTATAGCAGTTGTTTCAATAAGTATAGAGCATCGAATACTAACCGACTACGACAATTGAAAGTTATTATTGGAAACAATAAAATCATTATATTTTAAAATTCAACTCTATTACCATATAACTGTTCGTTGTACATAATATTTTTCTGTCTAGCCTTTTATTATAAACCATAATTATTGTCGATAAGAGACATATTCTAGAAATTTCAAGGAAATTTTAGGATTTCTATTCAAAATTTGAAAATTTGTCATATAATGTAATATAATATACGGAGCATCAAAAATGATGTTCAGTGATGGTCAGTGAGACATGGCTTCAATCTCCCATCATCTTATGATGAATCCCAGATGAAATTTGTTAATTATTGCATTCACCATAACCCCATTGGAAACGCCAAGCTTCAAATACAGATACGTCAATACTTGCAGGTATTTACCGAAAAGAAAACTCTATACCTCGAAGCATATTGAAGCCATTAGGTACATTGATTATGCTACTCTAGCGCCCGTTAAGGGATTATATTCATTGATTTCGATTTTACGAATGAATATCCTAATTTTCTTTTAATGTCATAAATATATAAACAATGAATGGAAGAAGCTCAACGCAGGGGAAAGCATAAACAAAACTAAAATTATTGATGTTACAGCTGGTAATTGAAAGCAGCCGTTGACACGTGTTTCGAGTTTATTGGGTTTCTTCAGAACGATGTAGCCAGTTTAAGGTGTACGAACCTGGAATTGGAAAAACAACAACAGAACATTCCTGCGAAGAAAGTCATCATTTTCAGGTTTCCGCGTGAACTCTCCGAATTGTAAGATTTGGTCACCGCTTCGCATTTTTGGACACTATTTATCCTTTACGGAATCTGTAACCGAGAATATGAACAATGAATAATGTACCAATAATATCTACTATATCTATATATATATATATATATATATATATATATTATATATATATATATATATATATATATATATATATATATATATATATATATATATATATATATATATATATATATATATATATGGAATGAAGGAATGAAAAGTTTTCTTGCGGTGAAAAGTACAAATGACAAAAACACAATTCTCGGTATAGCCCGCAACTCAATTGGAAGCAGCCGTTGACACGTGTTTCGAGCTTATTGGCTCTCCTCAGAACGGCGTAGCCAAGTTCAAGGATCCTGGAGATGGAATCAAAAATGAAAGAACACACCTGTAAAGGAACTCTCCTCTGCTAGGCCTCCAAGTTGCTTCCAATTGCGGGCTATACCGAGAATTGTGTTTTTGTCATTTGTACTTTTCACCGCAAGAAAATTTTTCATTCCTTGTTAACTTTGTCGGTTGAAGACTCCATAAAGGATAAATAGTCGCCACATTGGCGATACGTTGACCAAATCTCAAAACCCGGAGAGTTCACGTGGAGGCCTAGAAGTGAGACTTCCTTCACAGGTGTGTTCTTTTATTTTTGATTCCATCTCTAGGTTCGTACACCTTGAACTTGGCTACGCCGTTCTGAGGAGAGCCAATAAGCCCGAAACACGTGTCAACGGCTGCTTCCAATTGAGTTGCGGGCTATACCGAGAATTGTGTTTTAATAATAATTATATTGATATTATAAAATTTTTAGCAATTTTCAATCTTAAAAACTTTATTTTTGTTTACGTTTCGTTGTATACTTATTAGTTTTGACAAAGTTGTGATATACAACGAAACGTAAACAAAAATAACACTTTCAACATTGGAAATAACGTGTTATTGCTAAAAATATTAAAAATAAATATATGCTAATATTTAGATAGAAATGGTCAGAACTTGCCACATTTAAATAAGACAGCCTTCACATTTTTGCAGATTGCTAATAAATCAAGTTCTCTGGAATTAATAAAAACTAGGTTAAGTGTGAATTATCTGTAAATACGAGAAAATAAATCAATAAACCACTCACTTTTTAGTATCTAATGAGTAGAGTAAATCATGAGTAACCAAGTTTATAAGTACCTATTGCTAAAAATGAATATATTCTGTACGTTAGTAATTTACAAACCTGATCAAAGTAAAAAAACTGAAATTAACATTATTGTGTAGATTCTGGTAAATGTGAAAACGCGTATCAAAGTTCTGGTAATTTATAGCACGCGTGAGGTGGTATATATACTATAGTTGTTACGGAAACCTTTAAATGACAGAATTACTTACTTCCAGTCAAAAGAAATATGCAAAATTTTCGGGAGACGACGCAAAACATCTTTAAGAACCTCAAAATAAAATTTGGAAATATTGAAAGAATTACATAAAGGAAAATACTCCTTGATATTATTATTTATTGTCCAAAGAGATGAGTTCAGATACCTACGAGTACATAGCTCCAATAGCTTGAACTTCCAGTTAGCTGAAAACCTTACAGGGTCACTATACCGTTCGACTTCTGAGCCTCCTTTTGTGGGGAATAGTAATTTAATTGCAAAAATCATCCCAAAACCCACAGATACAATTCAACTTTTCGATCTCTAAATCGAAGTCACTTAACTGTTGCCACTATTTTTTTTTTATTTGAATTTACCCGCATCAAACACGGAGGGTTAATAGCGATGGTACAATCAGAGACACATACAAAACAAATTAATGATAAACAACAGAGGTAAAACGGATTTAAACAGATTTAAATTTTTCAAAAACGTGATGGTGTTTTTCCATTTGGCAGTCAATGACGTCTTCAAGTCAGTGTTCAGATCTTGAAATTTTCGTTCCTCTCTATAGTCTTCACAAACACAGAGAATATGATACACTGTTAGAGGGACTTGACACCCTCACACAAAGAAGGAGGAGCTTTTTCAAATATGTGACCGTGGGTTAATTTCGTGTGGCCGATTCGTAAGCGCGTTAACTTCACTTGGTCCATACGGTTTGGCGGAAGCGGAAGTATATGTCGCACTGAATTCACTATAAGTTTTAATTTTCATTAGTTTGATTCCACTTTCCTTGCCATTTCTTGAAAAGATGCTCTTTGGCTAACAATTTTATGTCAGACGCTGGAGTATGTGAAATTGTTGTAGCATTCCGATCTGATGATGCGTTGATTGCGAGTTGGTTAGCTTCGACGTTACCTTTAATGCCCATATGTGATGGAACCCACATGAATTTAACAATAATTTTTCGTCTCTGCAAGTTACCTAGTTCCTCTCTGATAGATGTTACAATGGGGTGGTTTGAATAAATATGCTTGATTCCTTGAAGAGCGCTGAATGAGTCAGTTATTATGACGTTTCTACCTCCATTGGACTTGCATAATTTTAATGCATCCAATATAGCAAACGTTTCTCCTGTATATATACTGCAATGTGACGGTAGACGAAAGGCGAGTTTAGTATCATGCATTATTACCGCTGCCGCACACCCCTTATTGGACTTGGACGCGTCGTTACCACTATTATCGAACATTCTTTTCAAGAATTTCAGACTGATATTTGTCATGAAGCTGAATTTTAGCAATTAGTTCTACAAAAGTTCTACAAAAGTTTTGTTTCTATAAATAATATATTGTTTACACTATTTCTTTAATTAAAATTGTTGATTAACAAACACAGTTCAATTTATTTGAGTCGAACGTCATTACGTTCTCTCATTAAGTATCATCCATGAATTTCCTATCAAAAAAAATTGGAAAATGGATGTAAGAATGGAGAATTTGGCTTTTATAATAACAAGTTTCAATTTACTTCAGTGAATTGAAACTTGTGAGTGATAACTGTAAAGGACTGAAGAACTTACTGCGTAGTTCATATGTCTACTTGAGTTTATACTTCATTTTCATTCTTTTTCATTCCAAAAGTCATTAGGTACACCCCACTTATGATACGCAGGTTCAAAATTTTTTGTATACGAATCTTCGAAATTCATGGATAGAATTTGAAGTGCCAAAAATATCCATCCTGCTTTCTCCAGGACTTATTTTTTCAAATCACGTTATTTCATAAGATTTTATATGTGTTAGAGTGATGAAAGAATTGATTCAACCTAATGTATGTTGATATATTGGAGAGAGTAACTCGGAAGTTAAGCGTATTGTCAGGAGAGAACTGCTGAATATTTTGATAATCTGAAATGATTTGTTTAAATTTGAGTAAACACTGCGGCCAAAACACCAATTATTCAAGAAGGCACTTCTTATAACTCAAATTTAAATTGTTTTCAAGGCGAATATCCCTCAGGTACATGAGTGGAATAATTCACCATAAGAGATGGTTGTCT
This sequence comes from Henosepilachna vigintioctopunctata, assembly GCA_030704895.1. Taxonomy (NCBI): domain Eukaryota; kingdom Metazoa; phylum Arthropoda; class Insecta; order Coleoptera; family Coccinellidae; genus Henosepilachna; species Henosepilachna vigintioctopunctata. The sequence continues at coordinate 4,443,786 of JARQZJ010000064.1, read as the reverse complement.
GCCTTACCTATAAGAGTATTCATGAATTTTTCGATTCTGCAATTATGCCTGATTTATGTGCTCTTTTTGTAAATCCAAGAACATCAGACGTGATTTATGAATAAATATATATCTTTCCTTATTTGAAGTTTATATGTCTCACTCACATTTATCAAGCTGATGAAAAAATATTTAGAACCTAATTGATCAATATAAATTTTCATGAATGAATAACACAATTTTGACATTATTCTGCCATAAATTTCCTGAAGAGGTAATCTGCAATCAAAGGTAGATAAATATCTCCCCTTTGTATCATATGGAACAAAATAATGGTAATTATTGCTTTAAAAACAAATACCCTGAATAAAAATAATAATACATTTATTCCTAACAGGTATACATCCAATTAACAAATTGAGGAAAAATAACAAATTGTACACAAATAATAATAAATAAGAAAAAATTGAAGAAAAAATAAAAAAGGGTATAAGTGAATATATACAACGAAAATAAAATTAAAATAAATTGAAATAGTAATAACAATTAAACAAATGGAACAAACTAAAATAAAATATTATTTATTACAAAGTCCCACATAGTCAACAGAAAGTAATGAAACATAGTTGATGGACCCTTCCAAATAATTGTTCTACATCCAATTGGAACAATTTAAGAATTATTCGTACAAAAATATAAAATAACTTATGAATTTCAACCTATCTATGTCTCTCTAACTTGTGATCTGCTTGAATCTCTATACTCACTCGCACATACACACTAAATGAGTGGAAAGACGATTATGAATCCATCTTTATGTATCCATGGAAGTGCATTTTACCATATGTTCCTAAAAACGACGTCTTTGGTCAATTACTCAAAACGTTTTTCTGTTCAGGATAAGAAAATACGAATGAACTTTCCAAATATCTGATAGATTTGTTCGTTTCTTTGTGATAATGCTCATAGTGTTTGAAAGAAAAATACACTTTGTTCTTTATCATTTCCTTTTCAAATTTGCTACTGCAGTTTCATAGTATCACACCATTTTCAAACACAAAAATAACGAAATTGGGATTACTTGAAAAAACTACCAACCAGCCATCGTGTTTCTTCTTTTCTTCTTCTTCCAGGTGGCAAATATGGCATTAACTTATTTTGGATCAATTTTTAATGAAATCGGTATCTTATTTAATAAAATTGAATAATATCAACGCAGCATTCAAACCTTCTCAAAAAATATCTCAAATGTTTTTCAATGATAAAAATTAAGCAACATCGATTAAAAATTATGGAGTTTAACATCGATTAAAACTTTGTCGCAGGGCTCAAAGGACATCAACAGTTCTTCATGCTACACAAAGAGAACTCGAATTTTGCCAAACACTTCGTAGAGTCGGATATACTTTGCAGGGATCGATAATTTAAGATGACCAAATTATTACATAGAACTTCAAAGCCAAGAAAACTAGATATTTTAGAATCAATAGAAATCTTTAATAACACTAGAGATACCGCCGTCAATTTAACTATTAAAGATCAAATCGATATAAGGATTTCATCACTATATGAAGGTAGTGAAAATACGAATCCGCAGTTGCAAAGTAACAAATATACTGAAGATAAAAAAATTTAAAGAAAAGTGTATTTTTCTCTATATTAATGAGAATTTAAATTTTTTTATGAACTTTTTCAATATCAATCGAACTTTCAATTAAAAAAAACTCATGGATTCCTAAATGTGTATTATCTACTATTTTAGAGCATCTACTATTTTAGTAGATGCGCTGGAAATAATTCGGAATAAAAGCCGTGAAATCGACACTTTCACACTATCGTCTTGTAAGACAGATAGGACACGGAAGCAGAAAACCTTGAATTAACATTTAAAGGTGTTAATATTCATACAAATTCTTCCAAGAATTTTCTAGAAAATTTGCATTTTATGACTCAATTTTGAAGAATTTACTTTGATATTCCAAAAGTATATTTCATGGCTTTGTGTTAAAATAGAACTTACTTGTATCAAATTTGGTGATTGGTGAAGTCTTTTCTTTCATGCATTATCATTAGTGGAAAGTTAACCTGAATAAATATATGGAAAATTGTTATATATCTAACGTATCTTTGAATTTCAAATCCTTTGTTTTATAATATTTCGATAGACATAATATAAGAAGAACAACAACGGACCTAAGACAGTTGCTTGAGGCACTACACGCACTTTAGTGCTATATAATATAATATAGTATACGTAGATATGTTCTAACTTACATTTTGAACCATTTCAACAACAACAAAAAATCATATCAATCAATATCTTTTTGATTTCGAATGTATCACGCTATACATTATTTCATTTTACGTTTCCTAAATACTTACCGAATAGTTTTGTGACTTTCCTCAAACCTATTAAGGTTAGTGGTTTCGTAAAAATTAAGTATATTCCTTATTTAGTGTTGTGATGATACCTATAATGAATTTCAGTGGATTAATGTGATATTTGAATTTGTAGAAAACAAATTTTTTAAATATTTTAACAATTTGTGGATATAAATTTTGTTTGAAACAACTATTGTGCCACGTATTGGTAAAAAATCGTCATTTTGTGGATAGTGAGCCACCTTCTTTTTAGAAAACGCAGAAGTTGAGTGAGTACTGGTAAATCGCTAAGAGAAAACTTGTGATCAACAAGCATGATACCTAATTATTAACAAACAATACTCTGGTCTTGAAATTCGATAAAAACATAATATCTCTTCTTCCAAAACAGAATTTTTTCAGTTTGGAACCTTTCAATTATTACGTAAATAAATCTATTACAATTATTTTGCTACCCCCTTTATCTCCAGAGTAAGAGGTAATTTTTCTTTTATTTTTTGGTTTGATGTACTCTGTTTTCTTCAATTCTTCATGAGCAGCAGTTATAATTCTAGAAATTAGAAAATGTGATAAATAAAGAGGACTTTAATGCAGGACGCTAACAAACGTTATTGTAATTTTTACAAATTATATAATCTTAAATGATATTACGAAAAAAACATACTGCTTGTAACTTTTTGGGATATATTGATTCCAATTAATAGTCTTCACTCCATGATATCAGAATCCGTGAATAATTTCTCTTCATATTGTACTTTTCAAAAAATTTCAACCTGAGAACCTAGTTTTCAGTTGAAAACTGTTAGAGATACATTATTAACCGAAACGTCGTGTTCAACCATCCGTCTTGTCATCGACGGTAAGAATTTATTAATTTTATATTAATTATTTATTTTATTGTTATTCTCATTTTATATTTCTGTTTCAGCCGTCACGATATTATTTGTTAATCTTTTCTCATTTTTCTTCATTAATCCTCATTTAACTAATTTTCATTAATTTTACCATTTAATTTCCATTTAATCGTAGTTCGTTCCCGAATTTGAAATTGAATTTGCGGAAATTACCTTATTGTTACTCTAAGTGAGTACCCAAGCGTATTCATTATTTGCGAGAATCCCCGATAATGCGTTTCGTTTTTAAGCAAAAACAATTTTCAAAAGTAAACAAATGCTGCTGACGTGTAGACTCTCCTCCATATCATCAAAAATGAATAGAGCAAAGACCCCGCATCACATAGTAACAACTTAGGTTATTCTTCAACCAACTTCAGTTATTTTTCGAGTAGTTATACAGAAAAATCTTTGTGTGTTGTGCTAACCAAATTTGTACCCAATGTAACAAATTTTCAAAATAATAGTAACGATATTTCATTTAATTTAATCGTACAACCAACCATCAACTTTGGATATATCGATCCATATGGATGTTTAACTCCAGTAATATGTTTCGTCTTCCGGAATATTTTCAAGATGTTAAGATATACTCATCCATAAATTATTTCGCAATTCAAACTGGATACCGTATCAAATGAAAATGCCTTCAACGTTATGTATGGCAATTATGAGCAAATTGTTGACATACAAATAGATATCATAAACTAGGAAACTTATTATAAGTCTGTCACAGAATTTTTAGTCTTCTAGTTAATGCAGTATGCGGTTTCACAATATACAATTTTGATGCAATGCGAGATAAAATCGAAAAGCTGTGTAGTTACACAAGTTTGCGATCAGCTTCTATAATATTGAACAGAACCGACTCTATTTTTGTTTTGTATTTGCTGAGAAAATTGAAAAGCCAAGCAAGTACTCTTCAAAATCATTCACAACATATTCCGTATATTCTATGAATTACAGGAACGAATTAAAGTTAAATAAAATATGCAGATGCCCAAGTAACAGGTCAACATAAAAACAAAATAATTGAAAAACATACTATCCTGTTCGAATTAATTGGGACAAATATTTTTTTCTTCGTTTGAGTTACTGTAGTAAGTATGTGAGTACCAGGGTGGCCCAAACACCCCCACACCTGCTTGTTTATTACCTGAGGTGACGTGAGGCTTCGACATTCACCATCATTTACATTCTGACCGGTTTTACCTCGCCAGCAATTCAGTTGTGAGCCTACCGGTGCGCAGTTGGTGGTTTCAATTTTGATACGTGCTGTATTGTCTTGTGCAAAGATGGATATCACTCCGAGGAAGTATTCCAAAATTATCGCGCTTAATGAACACACATCAATGACTGTAAGAAATATTTCTGAAGCTGTTAGTGTGGGAAAGTCCAGCGTTTCGAGAATTTCAAAAACATTTGAAGAAAGTGGCTCATCGTCTCCAAAAAGAAAAGGAAACTGTGGCCGCAAACGCAAAACTACTCCAAGAACAGACAAATTGTTGATAAGAAATAGCAAAATCAATCCGAGAAAGACAAGCACTGATCTTCAAAGGGATTTAATGGTTTCAGGTGTGGAGATGAGCACCTCAACTGTGCGAAAACGACTGCTGGAGGTTGACCGTAAGGCAAGAAGACCAAGAAGAAAGCAACTGCTTACTCAGAAAATGATAAAGAAACGTTTCTCAAACACCTGATCTCAATCCCATTGAGAATTTATGGAATATTTTAAAGAAACGACTGGCAAAAATGGATTGCAATACAAAACAAAAAATGATTATAAGTGCAATTCAGGTTGTGGTTTCATGATGACGAAATGAAGAAAATCTGCGCTACGCTAGTGGAATCGATGCCTAGACGAATTCAAGAAGTTATTTCTGCGAAAGGAGGACATACTTCATAATAATATGAAGAATTTACGCTATTTTGTATGTATTTACTTCATTAAAAGGTAAGATTTTACGAAAACATTGTTTTTCATCCTTTGTCTCAATTAATTCGAATAGCATAGTATATTCAATTAGAAATGGAGAATGCACAAAAATTTTGGCCATGAAGAAGGATTTAAGTAAATGATTGTGATAAATTTATAGAACAACAATAACAAAAATAATACACCAAACAATAATATAGTCTGAATAAACGAAATGAACAATATAAATAGTAAACTATAATACATTATGCATTTTAAATGATATACTCAAACACGATCCAATCTAAATAATTTTTAAAAAACTATATTATCTGGCATACCAAAAATTTCTTAGAAGTTCTCGCATTCCAATGATAATGAAGATCAATATATTGTCAAAGCGAATGAAAATTCCATTCTTTATTGTTTACTTACCAGTATATGGAAAAATTTCATGATATCGAACATCTCACAGGTGGGAAGTTAACATTTTCTGTACCTCCTTATTCAAATAAAGAAGCAACTGAAGACATTTTTGTTATTTAAATATAAAGTTCTTCAACTAATTGCCACGAAATTACACACTTTAGATGAGGAATATCATGTATTCAATAGTGCATTTAATACATGTCTTAAAATTAAAAATTGCTTCATTTGGTTATATTTGGTATATAAAGATAATTAATAGAACTTGTCTGATAGAAAAGCTTACACACATTCATTTTGAGGTACTGAGCTTTTCTCTTAACCTATATTTATATATATATATATATATATATATATATATATATATATATATATATATATATATATATATATATATATATATATATATATATATATATATATATATATATGTGTGTGTGTGTGTGTATGTGTATCATGCACTAATACAATCCCAAATCAATTATGGTAATTTAATTATGGCAATTATTTGCTCAACAGATTTGAATGCGTATATTCTGGGGAAAGTTGACATTGATACCTTCATGGCGCATCTATGAAACTAGAAATAAGAACGACTATTTCGTGAAACCAAGAGCATGATAAAATATAGGACAAAGAACTTTCACTCACTTGACTCCCAGATCATATAGCATTGTTCCCCTGGAAATTAGGAACAATTCATTATTCTTATGCCTACAGAAAACACATCCAAAGGTGGATTTCCGATAGGGGAAGGAAAATTCTTCATGGAGTTCACGCTTGAATTAGTCCATTTTGGATGACCAATTGTGACGATTCCACCTGATTATGAGACAATTTACTCGATTGAGACGACACTACCTGATATGAGACAGTATCCACATATTTGGACCAAACACCGTTTGCGACTTTTCAATATTAATAATTTAGTACTGAAATATAATAATAATAATAATTCAAGACAACTTAGGGAAGAATTTAATTCAATTTAAGTTAAATATCGCGCACAGACTTCATTCAAGTCCCTGCGATTATGTTAATTCGCAAATGTTAGGATATAAATGATGTTTTTGTTAAAACTTATATACAGGTATAACAATATATACAAGTATAAGTTATATATGTGTTGAACAGATCTGGACTTTAAAGATGATATAACAGATAAGGAAATGTAGAAATGCAGTGATTACATCCAATGACTTGAAAAGTCATTGGATGAAAATACATCAGAATGAACTTTATCAAAAGACAAATACGACAAATGGAAGAAATCAGAAACCGACGAGCATAGTTATATGCACATGTCTACAGAATGAAACAGTCCAGAATACCGAAGAAACTACTCGATATAATTATGAATAGTCAATGCGGTACAGAGTGGCTGAAAGAGGTCCAAAAAGATCTACAACGGATCAATATAAAAAAATCTCGAAGAGCGCGCTGAGTGTCGCTATAAAATCGCACATGTGAAGTTTGAGCAAAAATCAAATCGCTAACCTGGAATAAAATGGACAGATGAACGGAAGAAAGAGCATTCAGAGAGGATGAAGCGTCTTTGGGATGCGAAAACGATGAAGCAAAAGTGCTAAGAATTGCGAATTCAAGTTCAATCGCTCTCCTCGTAGAGACGAATCGTTATAATAATAATAATAATATAATATATATATATATATATATATATATATATATATATATAACGGGTGATTTTTTAAGAGTTAAGTTTTTCAGGTTGGCGGCACTGGTTGGTAATGGCATCCAAACGTCATCTATCAAAGTGAAAAGTTTTCAGTATACTCTGCCATTTCATCGTGGAAAGACATAAAAACGAGCAACGATTACAAATTGTTGAAATTTACTATCAAAATTGGTGCTCTGTGAAAAATGTGTATCGTTTATTAGGACCATATTGTGGTCGTCATAATCGACCTGGTGAATCAACAATTCGTGCTGTTATCACCAAATTTCGCACCAAGTACATTGTCTGTTTTATGTCTGTTGGACATTAAACCATTGTCTCGCATGCGTTCAGTGCGTACTGAAGAGAATATTGCAGCCGAAGCGTACAGTGCTAAAGAGGATAGTGAAATGTCAATTTGTCGCCGTTCTCAGCAATTGGGCATGTGTTACTCAACCACATGAAAAATTTTACGTATTGATTTGGGTTTGAAAGCCTATGAAATTCATATTCTGCAAGAATTGAAGCCGAATGACCTACCACAAAGTCTAATTTTTGGTGAATGGGCCTTAGAACAGCTTAATGAAAATCCGCTGTTTTATCAAAAAAATTGTGTTCAGCGATGAGGCTTACTTCTGGCTTAACAGATATGTAAATAAACAAAACTGTCGCATCTGAAATGATGAACAGCCACATGTCATACAAGAATTACCGATGCATCCCGAACAAACGACAGTTTGGTGTGGTTTGATACGGAGCCATTCGGGAACATTCACATGAATTTATCTTGAAAATGTAAATGGCAGAGGCCAAGTTATCAATTTCAATAAAAATTTTGAATATATCGTGCAAACTGAGTGTTTTACTCGATTTAAAAAAAACTACGTTCAAAAAATCACCCATTAAATAAGTTTAGATGGCATACTCTTGTTACGGTCCTGTTCCTAAATAGCTATATTTAGTTCTATTCCAATGTTGAATAGTCCAAGCCGAACACATCGTCATCAAGCATCTTGAAGGCGAGAAACTAGGAACTAGTCAGGGCAAGAACGTAATGTAATCCAGATTGTCGTTGCGGACAAGAAGGGCCACTTTCATGAATATATAATAAAGGCGCATTAAGGATTGGTCTGTAATTTATTACCTACTATTAATGTAAAGTAGTGTTGTCAACGTACATGTATAAAATGATTCACTTTTATTGTATTGTCCGGAATAAATGGAAGAGAACATTTCATCAACAATTTATTGTGTCATATGTTGAAATTTTCCATATTTATTCTGGTATTCATAAAAAGCTAACTAGCAATTGGATACGCTTTTTTATTCTTTCAAAATGCCATAAGATTTTTCATTATATAAGTAGGTAATTCATCTTCAACTAGTGAAGAGTATTTTGTGCTATTTACGTGGCGACGCGTCGCCACGTGCTGATAACAGTATATGATAACTATAAGCCTTTCAGTTATCACCAAATACAAGTAAAGAGTGTTTTTTTAGAGGCATAGAAATTTAAACTGCAATAAAACAACGATGGATCATTCGATTGACAAGAATTTTTTTTTATTCGAAAGTTAAAGTTAATCTTGTGGCATTACATTTTGAATATGATTTCTGGCATATGACCGCCACAGCTGGCTCGGATGTAGTCCAATCCGGACGTCCAATTTTCGATGACTTTTTCCAACATTTGTGGCCGTATATCAGCAATAACACGGCGAATATTGTCTTCCAAATGGTCAAGCGTTTGTGGCTTATCCGCAAAGACCAATAACTTTACATAGCCTCACAGAAAGTAGTCTAGCGGTGTTAAATCACAAGATCTTGGAGGCCAATTCACAGGTCCAAACCGTGAAATTAGGCGGTTACCAAACTTGTCTTTCAATAAATCGATTGTGGCACGAGCTGTGTGACATGTTGCGCCGTCTTGTTTAAACCACAGCTCCTGGACATCATGGTTGTTCAATTCAGGAATGAAATAGTTAGTAATCATAGCTCTATGATTACAGTCAGTTTTTCTGGATGTAACGGTGTTTTGACATACACTTGAGGATTATCTTCACTCCAAATGCGGCAGTTTAGTTCGTTGACGTAGTCATTCAACCAGAAGTGCGCTTCATCGCCAATCAAAATTCGCTTATGAACGTCATCGAAAATTGGACGTCCAGATTGGACTACATCCTAGCCAGCCGTTGCGGTCATATGCCAGAAATCATATTTAAAATGTAATGCCACAAGTTTATCTTTCGAATAAAAAAAATTTTTGTCAATCGAATGATCCATCGTTGTTTTATTGCAATTTAAATTCCATGCCTCTAAAAAAACACCCGTTATCACCATGAAAGAAACAAAAACAATTTGTCTATATTTTCGCTACAGGAATTGTAATTAAAAACATGAAAGATGCTGAAAGAATTCAATTGCCAATGTCCGTTTTTCTGAATAATAAATAGGTTAATGGTCTTCTTCCATTTTCAATATTATCTTTCATTTTATAGGAAAACCGTCACTCCTGATGTTAAAGAATTCACGAACATGAGGATGACGTAGTTATCAAAACTATACATCAGTAGTTCTACTACCAAGACATGTAACAGGTGAGTATTTTGTACAAATGACTTTCTCCTTAAGGTCTACTTTCGTTTTCTGATTTTCATTAATTCTTTTTTCCAGCATTTCGTTTTGCGGTATTTGTATTTTCAACCTGAATTCATAAAAGCTTCTTTACAATTATTTTTTCTCTAATCTCATAAAATAAAGAAAGGACGACTTAAAAACCAAATTTTATTTGTCAATTTTTGAAATAATTCATTATGCAGTCTATTGAACCATTAGCCAAGAATAAATATATCCTTTGGATTTGTAGTAAAACTAGACATTGATAAGAATCTATAAAAACAGAAGCAAGTAATTCTTATAAAATAAATTCAGAGATATGTGAGGCTATCAGAGAATCCAAATTTGTTGTGTAATTTCTGTACCAGTAGCGCATGAGCAACTTTATCAAATGCTTTCTGAAAATCTGTGTAGATCACATCAACTTGACCGGTGGAGTCTAGTATTTCAGAAACGTACTGTGAACACAGCATTAGATTGATTGAACAAGATCTCATTGACATGAGTCCATGTTGCTCAATCTTGATGCTATTTCTGACGGCTGGATATAGCATTATAGACCACAATTTCAAAAAGTTTGGAAAAGTTTGATAATATTGATATTGGCCTGTAGTTGTTTTCAACAGAAGGAACTTTTTTCAAGACAGGTACTATCTTGACCGATTTCCATATTTTAGGAAAGGTGGCTTTGCTTATTATGAGATTAAAAATAGGTTTAATGGATCCGAAAGTGCATAAATACAATCTTTCATAATAAACCTTGGTATTTTATCAGGACCAAACGTAAGTTTATTAGAGAGTTTCTTGGCGACAATAATGATTTGATTCCGAGTTATTGAAATGATATTTATCGCGTCATTTAAAGCTGAATAGTCCACCTGTTGTTCAAAGATGTATCATATACCGAACTGAAATATTCAGCAATGGCGTTAGTTATGGATTTTGGTTTATGATAAGTACGCTCGTCATCTCTCATCTCACCAGGAATTCTAGACATACCTTTTTCTCGTTAATGTAAGACCAGAAAGAAGAGGGATCTTGCACAATATTATTTTCTGCTGTTTGAATGAAATTTTTATACGCCAAGTCAATATCATTCTGAATGGTTTTTCTCAGATTTTTTTAACTTGCCGGATAAAGGTTATTACTATACCTCTTGAAGTTATTCAGATATTTTTCTTTTCTCAATATGTTGTCCATTATATTCGAATTATACCAAGAAGGAAAACGTCTTTTTCTTGATTTTATAAGGTACAGTATGTAAGAACACATCATTTAATATTGAATAAAATTTGTTTGTGTTTATGCACAATGCTGCATATAGATTTCATGATCTCCTAAGCCCGTTGGTTTTTGACACTTCCTTCCAATGCCATCGTGGAGGAAAGATAATATTGAAAGGTTTCTGTGAAAGTAATTTTCGTTTCATTTTGATGTGATTCATTAGAGACAAGTCCTATTCATTAAGTGATTCTCAATAAATAATCTTGGTGCAAACACCTTATCAATTTTGTTGCGATTTAGAAATCCTTACGGATATCGGGAAAGTTGGTAAATCCAGCTCTGTTTACACGATACTCGATACATTCTTGAAATATCTTTGTGCACAAAAATCTTTGGAATATTGTTATCGAGGTTGCGTTTGATAAATATCGATATCAACAAAAACCGTTCTTCTCTTCGTTGTTCCTTATCTTGAAATCACTGTTAAAAATGTTGACTAATCATGGTGGTCCAATGAATATATTTGCAATGGCATTCCCAAAAATATACTGACGTGTTGTTGTTGATAATAAATTCGCGATAATATGTATCGATCTGTTATGACTACGCTTCTGTTAAGTATAAGGCTTATTGGTTCGATGACTCAAGTCTATTTACTACTTCAGCATTATTGTTTTCAATACTACTTCATATGAAATATTTTTTATATTGATAATATTTTAAATCTCATTCTTTCGTTTTCATGAGAAGGTCTTCACTGGGTAATTTCGAATGTTTTTAGCAATAACAGGCTTCTTTCAATATGAAGAACTTAATTCTCGTTGACGTTTCGTTGTATATCACAACTTTGTCAAAACTAATGAATAATTGAATTTTATGAATTACTATAGATATCAAAATATTAAACTTATTTTTTAGAAAAATCAAATTAGTTTTTTTGTATTTTCATATATTGATTTTTAGTATCAGAGGAATATTTCTGGTTTAGCATTCGCTTCGGAAGTTTTAGTCTTCTTCATTTCTTCACCATGAGGAAACCTCTGAAAAACTCATGATTCCAGGTGATTCTAATAAGTGTGATTTATATATTCATAAATAATTTTTTTAAAATTGATTTATTGCCTGTTTAAGATAGTTTATTTTGAATGTTTTTAGCAATAACAGACTTCTTTTTATATGAAAAACTTGTTGACGTTTCATTGTATAATACAACTTTGTCCAAACTAATTTATTTGATTAACATTTGAATTAACATATATATATATATATATATATATATATATATATATATATATATATATATATATATATATATATATATATATATATATATATATATATATATATATATATATATATATATATATATATATATATATATATATATATATATATATATATATATATATCACATATAGTTGAGTTTCAAAGTTATACAGAATATGTATATTAATTGGTTTATGTGTGTGAAATTGAAGGTAGATCTGGAAAAAATGAGTTTTGAGATGTGATGTTTCGTCATTGCTGTGTATTCATTTTATGAGTGTTATTTGTAAGATTTATTAAATCGTTGTAAATAGAATTAAGATGTTTAATGTCTCGTTCTTTCATTCATTGTAAGATTTATTAAATCGTTGTAAATAGAATTAAGATGTTTAATGTCTGTTCTTTCATTCATTGTGTTTTCCAAATTTTTACGAATGTGTAACATTTCTAAAATTTCTCTACATTTTTTGTCTTTTTCAGTTGCTAAAATCTTTGTATTGTTATAATCAAAATCTTGTTTTTCTGTTATTTTATGTTTATGTCGGGCTGTTATTTGAGTTTTTGCGTATTTATGCGCTTTGAATATTTATATATTCAAAGATATATAAATATACAAATTAATTGTTATTTATTTATTCATGTTGAATGGAGCCTGTTATTGCTAAAAACATTCAAGATAAACTATCTTAAACAGGCAATAAATCAATTTAAAAAAAATATATATATATATATATATATATATATATATATATATATATATATATATATATATATATATATATATATATATATATATATATATATATATATATATATACAGTTATATATGTATATAGATATATGTATATATATATATATATATATATATATATATATATATATATATATATATATATATATATATATATATATATATATATATATATATATATATATATATATATATATATATATATATATATATATATTTATATATAGTCTGTATAGTCTGTATATTTTCTCTGTCAAATGAGGAAATACTGAGATCATATTCGTAAAAATTAATATCTGAATTCTATCTTAAATGTATAAGAAAAGACATTACTGAATAAACCATAACAATTATTCAGCTACTATTATGTGTTAGAATCTCATAGTTCGATTTAAATCATACGCGGTAAAAATGTTTCAATAATATGCAACAATTTTAATTGATGCACATGACTGCTTCTAGTCACAATAAGCTGCCAAGTAATTTTTAATCGTTCCAACAATCAACAAATCTTTCTTTGTTCATTTATTACCACCTCACGCTATGTAAACGAGTGTTATTCGTGAAGATTGATATTATTTTGATACAAAAATTACTGATTTATAAATTCCATATAATGAGCAAATAGAAATATTTACATCAGTAGTTGTTTATGCTGTATCTAGTTTATAGCATTTTAATGGAAGGATAGCTATAAGGAAATTGAGAGGCACTAGAAATGAAATCTAAATAATATTTGTAAAATATTTACGTCTAATGAATCAATCCTGTATACTCTTAGCCATACTATAGTCAAGATCGTAATACCGAGAGTACTTAGTCATAAATTTCAATAATACTCTTGTGTATAAACTTACAATCATTTTCAAGTAGCGCTACAACATTGTATTAAATGATGATATTCTAGGATGAATAGAAGAAATAGTATATCTCAAAACATATTTCGAAATGAAATGTTATACTATCTTTCGGACAAAGTTTAGATGAAGAAAAATATTAATATTGCTTCAGGTAGTCAGCTTAAGATCGCCTATACTCTGCCCTGATTGCTCTAGTAACAGTTGAACGGATTTAATGAAAATAATATTTAATAAAACACTTGAACTTATGATTTACACTTTATTGACTACATAGCATGACGCGTTTCGTCGTTACAAACGACTTCTTCAGATGCTACTTCAAATTATTCTGTAAGCATCTGAAGAAGTCGTTTGTAACGACGAAACGCGTCATGCTATGTAGTCAATAAAGTGTAAATCATAAGTTCAAGTGTTTGAATTTAAGTTATATTCAATGAAAATAATATACTTAGTCTTGAATTTCGATAAATATATTCCAAATATTCCGACTTTCAATATCTACAGAGATAACTCAAAGAATTTCAGTTCATCTTCATTCTCTACATTTTGTTATTTTTGTTATCGATTTCAAATAAACAATATGATTATACATTAATGATATTGTTTTATACATTAATAATATTGTTCTTTATGTAAAAAAATGCTTTATACGATTGACTATGACAGAATGGACCAATAGAGACTGGGCAGCAATAAATGAATGGCTAAGCGATAACAGTCGAATGTAACAAAGTTTAAATTCATAGTTTGTGGTACAAGTAAAATTCTTAAGGTAAATAGTAACGAAAATATAACTATTAAAATTGAAAACCAGAACATTGAAAGGGTTAAACTTGTTAGGGGGCATTCATTTATTACGTAAGACTATTTTCGCTAGTTTTGACCCCTATTTCCTATTATAAGAAAAAATAAGAATATGCTGCCGTCCCCCCTGTTAAATATTTATTACGTAGAATCTAAAGAAAACAAAAAAATATTTCTAGTAACAATTTTTATAAATGTTCATTTGTACTTATAAATGTGCTAGTATTTTTTTTTTTGAAGTAATAAACTTTGGTTTCAATTATTCATTTTAAAATCATAAATCTGAATGTCTTTACCTATAAATGATTTTCAGTCCATGGGCTCAAAACCCACTCGGAATGTGGTTCTGCCACTGGAACATCTCTAATAATAGGTGATATTACGTAATTTGTGATCTTACGTAAGAATTATCAAGACTCCCTCACCCTCTTGTAAGAAAAGATAAGACATGGCTGACCCCCTCCACCCCTAAATCATGTACCGTAATAAATCAATGGCCTCTTAAATACGAGTATTTAGGTGTTATGTTAGATGTTATGAGAAATTGAGTTTCAATAATCATGTCCTCTTCATATCGTCCAAAATCTACAAGAAAATCAACTTTTCAAAAGAATTGGAAAAAATCGGACGACATATATGAAGATATTGCTCTTCAAATCAATAATAATGCAACACTTTTAATATTGTTCCATTTTGTTATTGGGATTGTGTAAGGAAAAAATTCAACAGCTACAAAAGCTAAAGAATAAAGCTATGCGAACAATTTTCAAATGTAATAGATACGAGTATACTCCAATCCAAAGCATGCTAAACGGTTTAGAACTAATATCAGTTAAACAGAAGATACTTTTTGCTAAATATATATATTTATATTAAAAATTGAAAAAATTGTTCCCATGTAGAGTAATAAAAAGTGTAACATGTGTCAATGATGTGCACGTTTATGATACATGAAATGCTGACAATTTCTACATGCAAGTTTTTAAGCTTTCTAAATCCTCGAGGTGTCCTCGAGGTATTCAAGCCTAAATTGGCTAAGTTCGTTTTGAACATATAATTGTAAATAATATATTTTGAACCGGAATGCATATATGATTTTGTAATAGCTATTGCTAAATAAATATTATTATTATTAATCGATTTGGCCAATACTCGATGAAAATCTAAATACATAATTTAACAGTAGTTTTTCGATTTTCACTATAATTAATGAACTGGTTTAGTATATCACTAGTGCGCGGGTAGATCAATAATAAAAATTAATTCATATGAAATATAGATCCACAAAACCATTTGATTAATGAAAATCATATATTCAATTCTGATTTTGAAATTTTGAATACCGCAAATACGGGAATGAAGCTTAATTTGTTAGAATCACTTCAAATTAGTGAATACATATATTCTGGCAACCTGTTGAACAGCCAAATTGATCATACCTCAAGCCCCCTTCTCAATATTTTCAAAATTACTTAGTTTCTTATATATTAGTTCAGTATGAATTGATCCCTTCTACCTGTTATCTACCTGTTTTCTCTGTATTCATAATTTAAGTTTACCTATTGTATATATTCGAGAAATGTCATCAGTCTACACGTAGCATTTGAAAAAGGTGAATCTCATCGAAACATACTTCATGCAGTATTCTTTTTAATATATATGTAAATCTTGACTTAACAATTGCTTTATTATGTTTATCGATTAACATCAAGTATCGGCCTCATCAGTTATTAAGTATTGTTTATATTCATATCAGCATAAATAACACAATCCTAAGATATTTTGAATTGGGATGCCTCACTGTGTATTATAAAAATTAAATCAATAGTTGAATTGTCACTATTTTAGCAATCTACTCAATATAAACCGTGATTAGATGAAAACAAGTCCTAAAAACACTGGAATCTTCAATAATACATGTTATGTATGTTATATTAATTGCATGAACAACTAGTTTCGCCTATTACGGCATACTTGATAATGCTATAACAGATAGAACTATTTGTATAATACAAATTCCATTGGTTTAAAGCTTGTTTGGTTCAATTCAAGATTTCATTAATATGTATTACGTATCATAATGCATAGTTTTTCGATAACTGTCACAGTAAAATAATTTATTAATGTAGGTGATGTGGAGTGTACCTACTCTTGCAAAAAAGTATACTAGAATTCAAATCCTACATTCTACAAAATTTTTTTCAATTCACTGGACATATTTTTCGTTTTCTAACCCGAGTTTTATCATTTTTTGACTGAAAGAGAATTAATTCAACATTTACTTAGTGATGAGACGATTGGAGCGAATAAATATCGTTAATTTTTTAAATCTATTCTTAAACTAGGTACTGAAATGGGTTCAAACCCGACAAATGTGAAAAATAAACTCTTTCTGGTAAAACCAATGATTCGTTTTACCCATGTGAGCTTTATCAAACGTAATAAACACGTTTGAGTTGGCGTATTTGTTGTACCTATTCATCGCTCTATGCCATACTGTAACCTTTATACAACCACCTCTTTCCCTTGCTCTCCACCTTCATTAGTTTTGCATTGGATTACGTGAAAATCTTTTTTATATTCCTGTACCGAAGATAATTTAATTTAAGTAATCTCGCATTTTGACAATACCAAAAACTACATAGGGTTGAATTCTGGAGGAGTAGTGAACTCATAGATATCTACTTTTAGAGTACTAGATAATAATATACACTCTGAAGAATTTCTCTTGATGTGTAAATGCAATCCATGTCATGACAGTCGTTTTGAAACTTTGCAGTTCAGAACGGCTTCTTCTTGCTTCGGATATGAAGAATTTTTTCTTTTATAGGTGGGTTATTATACGTTGAGAGGTTTTGCTTCCATAGAAGATGAGGCGAACAAAAAAAGTTAGAATTTTCACTGATTTTAGTCCTTTAATGAACATTCAAGAGCAAGATAATTAAGCAATAATTTTTTATTTTTTGAAATGATAGGGTAAATACTTTGGACAGGGTAGACACGAAAACCAGGGTAGATACGTCTTGTTCTAGGAGAGAGAATTTTACCCAATAAAATAATGTTGGAAGCCAATAAAGTACATTTTCTATTGAATATTTTACTCAACTTATAACCAGAGTATCATTTTTGTATTACAACTTTAAATAAAAAATGTGTAACGCATAAACAAGTGTTACGTTTGTCGCAATTCGTTTGTGCTCTTCAAAATGGTTTTAGGCGCCAGAATGGAGAATAAGACATCGTGCAGTTCTTCATAAAAGATTTGTGGAGATTACTCAGAGTATCTGAAAAATCTCTTTTCATTTGCCATTTCCCTTCTTTGTTACATTCATTTCTTTTGCCTGCACATAACTTCGTATGCAAGTCATCATCAAAAGTATTTATAATTTTACTTTTCCTTATTTCATAGTTTGCTCAGACTTTCCTTCTTTTTCTCAATGATGCGTTTCTCAACTTCACCTAAAGGTGTCATATTTTTTCCTCTTTTAATATGCCATACGTTTTCATTATTTTCCACTTTCATTTTTCTGAAAATTTTTTTTTCGTTTGGATAGCAGAATAATTTTCTTTGAATTGTTGATTCAGCACTTTTCCAAACAATTATTATATCTCTGGCATTTGGAGAATTCACCACCCGTTCTACTTTTGTGTTGTAAGTTGTAAGGTTTCAAGTTGTTTTGTTTTTTGTAAACTTGTAATTTGCTCATTTATTGTTCAGATTTTGTTTCTGAACAATAAATTATTTATTTTTTCATTATTCAAATGTTGTATTTTTTGTTCTTCATTATTTAAACATCTTTTTCTTCTGGCTAGGTCTGATCTGAGTTTAGCAGCTATATTCCCTATTTGACCTTCATCATCTGAATAGGTGGCGTTTTCAGAACATCAGTTACGTTTTGATGTCGTTACCTACGCTCTCTTGATTTTTTTTACATATTTTTCGTGCTCTACGTTGCCTATAAGAGTAATTTGATCTACAGTTTTTAGTAATTTTTCCTTTTTTCTTCAGATATATTTTTTTGTATTTGCAATTCATGCTTTTCTGAATCATTTTTAATCCTTTGATATCCTAATCTCTGGGCTTCACGCTTCTCCCTTTTCTAATCTTTTTTCGCATGTTTTCCTTTTCTGAGGTGCCGTAATCTGTAACAGTTTCATACAATTATACAATAACGATAGGAACTGGGAACATACTCGTAATTTTTTTCAGATTAGAGATTTTTCATAATACAATTGAATCATTGAAAAATACGCAGATATAAGTTAGCTATAGGTATCTGAATGAATTTGTAAACATCTTATGACGCATATTGTCTCTCTTGGGCAAGGAATCCCTTCCTCTGGAAGGGTTTTTGCCAGGGGAAATACAGCAGGGAGAGAAAATTTTCGCTAGAAATTCAACTATTTTGATAGTCATAATTAATTTCTAAATTTCATATATATTACACTTCAAACATGATTAAATTAAGGCAGTAAATACAAATAAATTAAGTGAATGACGCAGTCACCTTGCGAAAGCATTCAAGTTCCGTGGTTCTATCTGATCAAAGATGGTGCCTTAACAAATTTTATGTTTGATATTGTGAACTCAATATCCACAGATATTGTCAAGCACAATTTTGCTAATTTATGTCTGATATTTATGTTTATATTGAGGAGTGAAATTTGCATAATACCCAAAAAACGCCGGACAATAGTTAACTAAGAAAATTATTGAAAATTGAAAAATATCGTTGTATTTCTCCTCAATCCTCCTGAAGTGTAATAATTCGATTTTGTGCTAAACCCATGTTAGCTCAGCAACTGATACGAAAAAGTATGTAATCTTTGGAAGTTACACTTAAAGAGAGGATGGGACAGGCCTGAGTAGAGACAATCAAAAGTGAGTACTTCAAAAATGATTTTATCGTGATATTTTTCATAGAGTGAACTGAAATGATTTCATTCATCGAAAAAACTTACAACATATAGAATGAAATATCTGTTTTAAACTGATTGCCGCAAAAATTATCTCTTAACGTAGTACTACCCAGATTTGTAATTTTTCAAATCAACTAATGTTTCGAGGATTTCATTTCACAATTGTAAACCTTTGAATGTGAGAACTGACCTATGAATCTTTGATAGACTTTTAAGGGTAAAAGGAGTTATCATCGATGTGTTGCAAAGAAGTGGTTATAACGTTGGGGTGAAAATAAGTTATACAATCTCATTTGCAGCTTCTAGCTGAACATTAATTTACACAATTTAATGAGTGTGTTGAACATGGAACAGGGGTATGTTCCGAGTGGCCTATAGATAATGTGAACATTTATTCTTTGACTCAAAACGGGACATTAGTTTGTTGAGGTCAAATAATAGGTTGTCAATGAAAAAGAAAGCACTTCTTTAAAGTTATTTAATCAGAAAAAGTTAGTTGGCTTAAAATTTAGGAATCACAAAATATAGGTACCCAAAATGCTTAGTTATATATATATATATATATATATATATATATATATATATATATATATATATATATATATATATATATATATATCACAAATCAGAAGAACAATTTTTTTTTATATAGCTGGTGACGATTTCAAGTAAGAATGACACTCTTGGCACTTTTTTTATATTCGCCTCAATTATCAACATCGCCTTCAGAACTGACATTTGTAACTGGGTTTTCTCAGATGTCCACAATTTGTTCATAATAGAAAATACTCTTTCTACTGGATCATTTGTAGCAGACAAACATAAAATATATTCAATTACAATAGAAAAGTTTTCATGCTGAATATTGTTTTCTTGGAAACATTTGAATTATTCCATTCCGTTACTTTTTGCGATGTAATGTAATTAGAAATTAATGAAAATTTCGTCAAAAACTTCAGTATCTTTATTACAGTCAATATATTAGTTTTCAATTAATATATCCAGAAATTTTTTAATGTCTTCCCATGTGAGGACCTTTTTAAAATCTGCCCAATAAAATATTTCCATTTCTTTGGTAAGACAGCAAGTCCATTGCTCTAGATATTCACGGCTTGTTTTATAAAATTCTGTAGCCGTCCTTTTCACAAATTCTTTATCGATATCAGTACCACTATCTCTCAATTTTACCATGAAATGAAAGGGCCATAAATGGAAGAAACTGATTGGTTTGTTTCTGAGTTAAATTGTCTCTCAATTGATTGATTTCTTTGTAGCTTCAACCGCTAGCTCGCGTCCGGTTGGTGCGGGCGTCACATCACGGTGGCGGACACGACGTCGTGACCGGCCGTCTGCTACTCAAATTTTCGCACGGTTTCTGAAAACGGGACAATTTTGCGTCCCACAGTTCATTTCGGGGACACCGGGACCCGTAATTGTAAAAAGGAGAGTCCGTTCAAAACGGGACGTGTGGTCACATTACCTATAGAGTAGGAAGGAGTCTACTTTCCCTTTATCAAGTGGTAGGAAACGAAACTTTCTTCATTTTAGCTCATCTGTCGTTCCATATATGCCTGAACAACCCACGAGCAAATGTTTCAAAAGCTTGACCGTATAGCAGAATACTTCCTGATTCAATTATATACGAAATAACTTTACTTCATTTTATTTAAATAAAAACTAAGTATTTTTTTATTTTCACTATAATTCAGTTAACATAACAATATTGTTTCGCCAACACAGTGACTTAATCAGATGCAGATGATAAACAGTTTATTATCTACATCTGATACTGATCACCTAGATATCATTTGATACTGATACCACCTAGAGACTCCGAGAACCAACTCCATAGTACAACCCCCCATTTGGTTTATGGAGTTTACATTCAATACATTCGCATTAGCAAATTATTTAATTGTGACATTCACTTTGACTCCATAGAATTTATTATCAGGAGTTTTGTGAACAAAGAAAATCGACTAAAACTAATTGATTTAGATTGAGTTCTTTGTGATATTTCATTGAATAATGTAGTTATAAGTTACTATTTTTTTCAGATTAGATCGAGCTCTTTGTTGAATCTTTTTTCAAATTATTTAGTTATGTATTCAACATTGATATTATTTGAAAATTAGGTGTTATGGGTGTCACTCTTGAGAATTAAGAACTTATTATCTGATGTGGATGATAAACTGTTTATCATCTACATCTGATGAAGCCACTGTGATGGCCAAACAATATTGTTATGTTTAACTGAATAGTGAAAATCAAAAAACGACTTAGTTTTTTTAATTATGTATTTAGATTTTCATCAAGTGTCGGTCCAATGGATGGTGTTCATATGAACTTTGATGTCAGCACATTCAGTTAATTTAATGAAAATTCGCTTTGAAGATTGTTACGTATAAAGTACGAAACTGATGTAACATCCAGAAAACGTGTGACTATGCAATATAACACTCTTCAAACCGTAGTAGTTTGAATTATATTATCAGGAAACATATGGCATCCAATTAAAGATTATTTATTAATCCACCTTCAAACTGAGCCTGACGAAAATTATTACGATAATATGAAACACAACTATTTTAATCCACTATGAATAATAGGTCCGACTTCTTACTATGGATCCTTCCTAATTTGTTTTAATGGGACGTTAAGCTTCTCCATATGTATACGTAGACAGATTCAATGGAAAGTGTAAATGTATTTTTTTGACGAGATAATAGTTTTGTTCTCAGCGGGTGAGCCTGTGTGATGTCTAGACCGACTTCCTACACAACTTTTTAATAGTTTTCAACAGTTTATAATTTTTGATTAAGATGTACTAATTTAGGACGACAACGGTACTGTGAATTTCGTGAATAACATCATTTCGTTCTCGGGAAATAGCACTCGAAGAAATTTTCGAAAAATTATTATATATATATATATATATATATATATATATATATATATATATATATATATATATATATATATATATATTTTTTTAATAACATTGTGTTCTGCAATGTCCAGAAATAACTGTGGATGATTTTTAGACATGAATGAGCAAATTATTTCAGTTATTTAATATATTTATTCTACCTGAAATTTATAGAGCATTTCTAGATTAAGAAGGCTTTAAAACATGCATATAGACACTGTCGGAATTTCTGGTATTATAAGCTTGCAGATCACTGACACATGCTACATTATTTATTACTCTATATAGGATCAATTTGTATATATATATATATATATATATATATATATATATATATATATATATATATATATATATATGATAAAACACTGAGACTCTCAATCGAAATATCGAAATATTTCAAATAAAACTCTCAGGAAGCTGTCTACACAAATGTTGTCAACGAGAACGAACCCATCACTTTTGAGAGTGAATACTAAGTGCGTTTCGAAAAACCTCTTTTCTCCGATAGAGGGAGCTAACGTGAATTTTTCACTGAGAACAATTCCCCTCAATCTAGAATAGACCTATCTGCGTTTTGAAAGTCATCGATTCTTGATTCATAGATTAAATATGGACTGATGATTCATAATAATGATGAAACAAATGTATCCAATTATCATTCAACAAGATCGATGAATTTTTCGAAACGCACACAATATTCACTCTCGAAAGAGATTGGTTCGTTCTCGTTGACAACATTTGTGTAGGCAGCTTCCTGAGAGTTTTATCTGAAAAATAATATTTAGTTATAAATATTATTTTAATTTTTGTTATTTTATTTGTTTACTAGATAATACTGACGCAATAGATTTTAATTTTATTTTTATTTATCAAACATATTTCGTTACTAAATGGTCAACTTCTGCTGACCATACGTAACTTTGTAATGGACAATATTTCATTTTTGTTTTTAGTTATCTGGTTATTGTTCAATACTATTTCAATTTATTTTGAATTAATTTTTTCGTTGAATATATTAACTTATACTCCCTATTTTTGTTTTTTTTCTTGTTAATTTTTTTTTTATTTATTATTATTTGTGTACAATTTTGCAATTTTTCATAAATTGTAATTTTTTTTGTAATTTTTTCTCTGTAATTGGATGTATATCTGTTGGGAATAAATGTCTCATTATTATTATTATTATTATTATTATTATTATTGAAATATTTTGATATTTCGATTAAGAGTCTCAGTATTTACTATTATGAATGATTTGTGAATCTTGAAAGTATATATATATATATATATATATATATATATATATATATATATATATATATATATATATATATATATATATATATATATATATATATATATATATATATATATATATATATATATATATATATATATATATATATATATATATATATATATATATATAGGGGTGAGAGAGAGACGTCGGGATTAGGTAGGAGAACACGCTTCAGAACTCTGAATCAAAATTGAGTCCTTGATCGAAAATCAGCGTTCTAATCCCACTTTCCTGTGAAAATTATCAAAGAAGCGATTAAATCTGAATTGTCACTATTACAAGATGAATTAACTGTAAGTATTTCTTTCGATGAAACAAATTTGAATATATTGGTCTTTAAAAAATCAAAATATATGCCGGGTTGAGAATATTTCGGTGGAGGTCGCTTCACTAACAAGCTGGTTTCGATTTGTAAGATAAACTTAAAAAATGATTCTATCCAAAATACCTGTTTTATATTCAATCGCTATGTGAAATGGACACTTTGGTATGCATACTTCTCATTTCAGCTATTTTTGATCATTAATCTCCTTATCTTAAGAATTTTAGGCAATATCTAACTAGTCTGAATGTCCTTCATAAAAAGCAATAGTCATGTGCTCTACTTACAGAGTGAGTGAGGACAGCCCTATTTGATTCTTTTCGACAATAAATATTTATATATATATATATATATATATATATATATATATATATATATATATATATATATATATATATATATATATATATATATATATATATATATATATATATATATATATATATATATATATATATATATATATATATATATATATATATATATAGTTGAATGTTTAACGACTGTAGATATGTATTTTCAGTGTTTAATTGGGATTGCAGTCTAGGACAGGAAAATCAGTTACCTCTTTAGTATTTTCCAAGCTTTCGAAAATGTTTATTTTCTTCTTCAGGGCTAAAATAGTACAAAAATTAACAGTTTATATAGCAAGGCACTATAACAAGTTTTTTCTTACAATTACTGTGAAGTTAGTCCGAAAGTACATTAGTTTTTTGAATTTTGAAAATAAGTACAAGTGTTCCCAAATGCATTGGGTTGGAATATTACTGCATTCTACGTGTTGGGTAGTCGAAGGAAGCGACGACAATGACTGTATTTCTCAATTTCGCTTTTCAAGTGAAGTGTAAAAACATTTGGTAACACTCCACTTGAAAAGCGAAATTGAGAAATACAGTCATTGTCGTCGCTTCCTTTCGACTACCCAACACGTAGAATGCAGTAATATTCCAACCCAATGCATTTGTAAAATTCAAAAAACTAATATTCGGACAACCCAATGCATTTGGGAACACTTGTACTTACTTTCAAAAAGAAGAAAATCAAAAAAAAGCTAATGTACTTTCGGACTAACTTCACAGTAATTGTAAGAAAAATATATATATATATATATATATATATATTTTCTTTTAATATAGTGCCTTGCTATATAAACTGTTAATTTTTGTACTATTTTAGCCCTGAAGAAGAAAATAAACATTTTCGAAAGCTTGGAAAATACTAAAGAGGTAACTGATTTTCTGTCCTAGACTGCAATCCACAATTAAACACTGAAAATATATATATATATATATATATATATATATATATATATATATATATATATATATATATATATAACTGGACTTACCAATTAGAAGCAATTATGGACTTATCGTCGAACCATTCCCCGGTGATCTTGGAACTTGAAACTGAAGCGGAAGCCAAGCCCCAAATAAAAACTCGTACAAACTGGATAAGGTACAAAGAACTATTCAGAGCCAAGAAACAAGACATAAACAACGCAGAACAACTAGAAGAAGCCGTCAGGAGGAGTCAACAACAACAACAGAAGTCACAATAAGGGAACCAATACCACCCCAACTGAAAATACTACCAATCAAGAAGAGAAGCGCACTTACAATATAGCGAAGAACATTACATACAGAAGATAAGAAACTACTGAACAAGCTGACTCCAGAAGTAAAGGAACAATTAAGGGAGCATAGGACAAATCTATGGGACAAAAAGCTGGAGTCACTGAAAAGCGAAAATACCTCACTCTGGCAAATGGCTAAACTACTAATGAATTGGAAGACAAAAAGAGAGGTACCGAGAGTCGTCCACGTAAACGGAGTTGCATATGCAGACGTTGACAAAGCGGAAGTCTTCGCAACTCAACTGGAATCTCAGTTTACTAACAACCCGGAAAGCCGAGATGTCGATGTCAACTTCAATATGAATATAAACAGAATAAGTACTAGAATAGAAACACCAAATGAAAGATCTGCAGATGATGCAAAAATATTTCGAAAAATGGAAAATCAAAGTGAACCCAAACAAGACATTTGGGGTTTACTTTGATCACAAAAAGAGCGAAAAGAAACCACCGAAAATAATCTTCAACGGTCGTTCCATCCAGTGGGATAAAAATGCGAAGTAATGGACGGAAAATTGACATACAGAACACACATTTCTGAGAATGTCAAGAAAGCAAGACAAATGGATGCCCACCTGTACTCCCTTTTGAACAAAGAGAGCAGGATGTCAGACGGAAACAAAATTAGGATAATAAAAACGATCATTATACCAGGGCCTCTTTATAGGGGCGATGTTTGAGAAATGGACAACGCACGAATTGAGAGACTCCAAGATACTCTGAATAGAATAGTACGCACAGCCGTAAGAGCACCAAGATATTTACCCAACCAGAATCTGCATGAAGAACTGAAAATCTTACGGAAATGATAAGAGAGAGAAGAAAGAAGATGCTTGAAAATATGGAAGCTCATAAGAATAATCTTATAAGAAGAACAACAGAGATTACGCCCAGAACATCAGGTGGTAGAACATCTCTATCCCAATGGAAGAGAATGACAGAAGGGAAAAGTTTTCAAAAGACCAAGAAGAGGAAGTGCTAGAAAAAAACACTAAAACATAATATTTGAAGAAAAATCACAAATGCCATCGTAGAAAAGTAGCAAAGAGGAAGATGAAGAGGCAAAGGATAGAAATCCAGACCTCAAGAAAACTCAGTGCCGATCTTAGACTTTTTACAGCTTCAGCTTGGCTAAAAAATACAAGATGGCGATAATGTTCTCTTCCAAATATTTTTGCTTTTGGTTTTCTAGAAATTTATTACTATTGACTTTTGATCCTGTGTATTTGAAAATGAAAACATTGAAAACATCAAAAAAATATTGAAAACGAATCAGTGAATTTGATATCGGCGCATTATTTCAACTTTCAGTCAATTAGAAAACTATGGATGAAATATATTTCAGAATCCATATACACAAGTTAATGAAAAATTGTTTAATATAAATCACACATCTTCTTCATGACGAATCACAAAATAATTTTTTGGTAATGTGATGTATACTATCTGAGATGCATACTACCTGACATACCGAAAAAGTGAATCAATTCATGTAGTTATCAAAAAATTGATGAATGAATCTGTAAATTTGTGTGATGTCATTCTGAATCCTGAATTTCAAATGAAACAAGTCTTAAAATCACTGAAGTCTGTATTATACAATGAGTTTTGCCTATCATTTGTCAAATATCTAGGTATTTATTATTCAGGATCAAAACTTTTGAAAAATCGAAATATGATATCACATTATAAGACACTTATATTGGTATATATATATATATATATATATATATATATATATATATATATATATATATATATATATATATAGTATATTCATTAGTTTTGACAAAGTTGTGATATACATCGAAGCGTCAACGAAAATAAAGTTTTCGACATTAAAATAAGCCTGTTATTGCTAAAAACATTGAAAATAAACTATTCTAAACAGGCAATAACTCAATTTTAAATATATATATATATATATATATATATATATATATATATATATATATATATATATATATAATAAATTTATATGAACCTAAAAATTAAAATTTGAATCAAATAACAGGCCTCAAAACAGAAAATTTCATGTCTAGTTTTGTCTGTAAAAATGACGTTTTGTTACAGATTAAAAAATGAATGACTCCAAGTTTTTAACAACAGCATTCGAAAATTAAGTTCATGAGATTTAGAGATGAAATAATGATTGACAATTGACATGTATTTCAAAGTATAACTACACGATTTCATTTGTCTTTCAATATTAATTTTTCGATCCTGTGTTTTCATTTTTTCTTTCGGTATCCTTTTCTCGTTAACAATACTAGTTTTCAGTTAGTATAGTTAGTTAGTTAATTAGTTAACTCAATTTCCAGTTGAAATATAAAGGCCATAAAACTTTAGAGAAAATATGTGTATATATATATATATATATATATATATATATATATATATATATATATATATATATATATATATAGAATCTGTGAGACTTTAATGTACGTGTGTGTGTGAAAAATGATCATGAAATATTCAAATGTATTCTCACATAAATCCATTTATGTACATTCTCATAATTCCGATCTTTACCATATAGGTATTTAGGTTTCGTTTTCGGTATTAAAACTTGATACTGAAATTTTTATTTGACAAGGAACCGACTACAAAGTTATCTTATAGAATCCGATTAAGAGATTAGAGAAATTTTTCGAATCTTCTTCAGGAATTCATTGAATTGAAATGGATTCTGTTCTGTTTTATTGAGTTTCTGATGCCATATATGATTACATGCTACAAGCTGTCAACATTTAATTTATTTTATATTTTTTTATGTTCTGTTTCATAGGAGAAATTTCACAGTTTATGTAAATATACAAGAATAACTTCATTCGAATGCAGGTTTTGAATGGTAGTTGGGTGCACTAGATATTACTAAATTTTGAACTGCCCAATACGCCGAAAACAAATACAAACATACCAAAAAAAACTCATAGAAATTACACAAAAACTCCACAGTCTTTCAGCACCAGCTTGCAAGGATAAACACACGAGAAATTTTTTCAATTCACTTAATTTTCGAATCAATCTAATAGTTTTAAGTGAGTAAACACCCATGTAGAGACTTGCCTCATTATTTAATCTTTTCTTGAATTTTGTTGCATTAAAAATTTTGCAACTACTGAATTTCCTCATCAGCAAAGTTTTCCGAAATGTAATAACCTAACTACTGATAATAACATCACTCGATAACTGAGAGACATATTTCAGAACCTCAGGATTTGGGGCTCATGAATCTTTCAAATGGTTTTCTTTCGATATGAATGATGAATTTTTATCATCTTGACAATTTTTTTTCGAAAATAGGAGGTTGAAAAAGAATTTGATTTTATTTGAAGAATTTCTAGAACCAACAAGAAGAATTAGAGAAATTTGAATAATGTTATTTTGTTTTGTATTTACTGAACTTCAATTTTTTTATAAATATTTTTTAATTTTATATAAATATATAAAAATAACTGGAGTTATTATTGCTATACACACCTGCTTTACTGCTATACACATTAAGTGTCTCCAGAGACTAATAGACGGAGTAACAGAAATTTGTGAAACTGACAACATGCGTCTAAACACAAATAAAGCAAACGTTATGATAATAAGCAAACAAGATATTGACAGCCAGTTCTAAGCCAACGGATCCCAACAGGAAACGATTACATCGATAAACTACCTGGGCACATTTCTTAACAAAAAATGGCAACAAATAAATGAAATTAAGATCCAAATTGAGAAGAGTAGAAGAGCTTTCAATCGCATGAGAAGGGCGATGTGCAATTCAAATATAGGCATTGAACCTCAGAGACAGAGTTGTTAGATACTACGTTTTCTCAGTAGCAACTTATGAGGTGGAAGCTTTCACTCTGGCCGACGCTGCATGTCAACGTCTGAAAGCATTTGAGATGACGCATGCTTAGAATATCATGGATTTACCACGTAACCAACGAAGCGGTCCTACATCGTATGAAAAAACAGAAAGAGGTTTGAAACGTATTCAGGGGATGCAAACTCTCAGAATTCGAACATGTTATGCGAAACAAGAAATATGGCCTACTCCAGCTCATTAAGAAGGCAAGCTTAACGACAAAAGTGTACAGGAAGGACCTCTATAGATCCATTTCGGTCCTCATCATATGAATCAGATGAGCCATAGTAATCGACAACATCCTCTGGTAATAAGGCACAAGAAGAAATGCTATGAATAATTAAATATTTAACCATAACTTAACACCGTTTGATTTGAACTATATTTAGGCTTTCCTTGAAAGACCACTATTTTTTCTGAATATTTTAGAGAACAGGAAAGTATGTTTTTACTGATAAAGTTAGAACAAAGAATTCAGATTACTCGGTCCATTGTCATTGAAAAACTGATTGGGAAGTCTATTTCTTCACAACATTCCTGCAATAAATTATTGAAATCAGCAGTAATGCGCGCAACACCTAGAAAAAACATATAAATATCTGAAGTTCATTCTATACAGTTCGCATAATGCATGCCATATAGTATGACATAATGGTAATAGGCGCCACAGATTCCGCCACCACGGATCAAATATCTTGAAAAAGGACGCCGCATAGTTTTCAGATAGCCATCTTTCAAATAATGGGTGTTTTTTAGAGGTATAGAACTTTAAATTGCAATAAAATAACGATGGATCATTCGATTGACAAAAATTTTTTTTATTCGAAAGATAATCTTGTGGCATTACATTTTAATATGATTTCTGGCATATGACCGCCACGGCTAGTCCAATCTGGACGTCCAATTTTCTATGACTTTTTCGAGCATTTTTGGTCGTATATCGGCAATAACACGGCGAATATTGCCTTCAAATGGTCAAGCGTTTGTGGCTTATCCGCATAGACCAATGACTTTACATAGCCCCACAGAAAGTAGTCCAGCGGTGTTAAATCACAAGATCCAATTCACAGGTCCAAAACGTGAAATTAGGCGGTCACCAAACGTGTCTTTCAATAAATCGGTTGTGGCACGAGCTGTGTGACATGTTGCGCCGTCTTGTTGAAACCACAGCTCCTGGACATCATGGTTGTTCAATTCAGGAATGAAAAAGTTAGTAATCGTTCTGGCCATCATCGTTTTTGAAGAAGTACGGACCAATGATTCCACCAGCCCATAAAGCGCATCAAACAGTCAGGTTTTCTGGATGTAACGGTGTTTTGACATACACTTGACGATTATCTTCACTCCAAATGCGTCAGTTTTGTTTGTTGACGTAGCCATTCAACCAGAAGTGCGCTTCATCGCTAAACAAAATTCGCTTATGAAAATCGGAAATAACGGCAATCTCGTTTTTTGTAAAATTACACTATTTGCAAGCGTTGTTCAGGAATGAGTCTATTCATGACGAATTGCTGAGAACTGAGAATAAATCACTTCTCAACTGTTGAATCGGTCGCCATCTCCAACAGTAATGACAACTTAAAGTTCTATACCTCTAAAAAAAACACTCGTTATATGATTCAGGAGATATGATATAAAGCTTAAAAGCTTCAGATAACTTTTTGCATAAATGATGAATAACATGCTCACCTAAAGGAAGTAGTTTCCAAGTATATTATGATTATGACATCATCAGGATACATGCTCTAATTTCAAATATCAAAATGTTAATATGATGCCATAAACATCTGAAGAAATTACGAACGTCTCATATGATTCTACGTACTACATGTAATAAAAATGTAGTATACAGCGATTAAGAAATACTATAACGATTCTGGATTGCACGCAGTATAAAGCAACACTCCCATCAGTAAAATAAACGATGTACACAACCCCTCTCTTCAATTCATCCGAACTTCATTCATGTGATCAAAGTTTACAAATTCTCTAGTTGCCGCATTCCTGGGTCCTTAATCATCAGCTCTAATTTTAAAGGTAACCGATCGAGATATCCCTAAAATAATTTCTTAGGCTAATTTCGTATCTCCTTGAAAAGTTCAATATCGAATCAGATGTTTTAATCCTAAATATTTGTTTCAGGTTTGAAAGGTAGCTCACCCATTTCTAATATTTTCATCAAACAAACGAACTCACGAATTCGTCAGACATCGTGGTTGATGTACTTAGGTATCGTCCGTCATCTCGACGTTAGTAGATGTGCGTCAGGGTTTTGGTATTTTGTGGTTGGACTCGCTGATTTTAATTTCGTTAGAATTCGTGAAACCACTAGTGATTTACTAGAACGTAAAGGGTGTTTTTTTAGAGGTATAGAATTTTAAATTGCAATAAAACAACGATGGATCATTCGATTAACACGAATTTCTTTATTCGAAAGATAATCTTGTGGCATTACATTTCAAATATGATTTCTGGCAACACGGCGACTATTGTCTTCCAAATGGTCGAGCGTTTGTGGCTTATCCGCATAGACCAATGACTTTACATAGCCCCACAGAAAGTAGTCTAGCGGTGTTAAATCACAAGATCTTGGAGGCCAATTCACAGGTCCAAAACGTGAAATTAGGCGGACACCAAACGTGTCTTTCAATAAATCGATTGTGGGACGAGCTGTGTGACATGTTGCGCCGTCTTGTTGAAACCACAGCTGCTGGACATCATTGTTGTTCAATTCAGGAATGAAAAAGTTAGTAATCATTGCTCTATACCGATCACCATTGACTGTAACGTTCTGGCCATCATCGTTTTTGAAGAAGTACGGACCAATGATTCCACCAGCCCATAAAGCGCACCAAACAGTCAGTTTTTCTGGATGTAACGGTGTTTTGACATACACTTGAGGATTATCTTCACTCCAAATGCGGCAGTTTTGTTTGTTGACGTAGCCATTCAACCAGAAGTGCGCTTCATTTTGTCGACGATAAAATGGACGTAGTGCGCGATACGTATTCCGCACAGAACCATTATTTTCGAATAAAATTGCACTATTTGCAAGCGTTGTTCAGGCGTGAGTCTATTCATGATGAATTGCCAAACCAAACCGAGAATAAATCACTCCTCAGTTGTTAAATCGGTCGCCATCTTCAACAGTAATGCCAACTTAAAGTTCTATACCTCTAACAAAAACACCATTTAGAAATATTCCATTTTGTCTGTCGTTTCCGACTCTTCCAGGTCTTTATTGTGTGGATTCAATTCACAAGGGTTCTTCATAAAGTTAATTGGCTACTCGCTGATCTCTTGATGAAACAACGTTTAATTTAGTGAATGAAAACTGTGAGCTTAGTTTCACGAACTTATATAAATTTTTTGACAATTGTTTCAGGACCTACCCTATTTTCAAAAGTTAAACTATCTTTTGAAAATGGGCTAAAACTCCGAATCAAAACTCAAGCCATTGGTATAATTTTGTGAAACTAAGTATCGTTCTAAATATCGCAAGTGTTCTTTTATTTCAGTTAAGGACATGTTGATATAAATATTTTCACCCCTTAACCAGCTGATCTCACGTTCTTTCAAATAAATGAATTGTTGTATTGTATAAATTGACCTCACGCCTAACATTTGGTGAAACATTGTGAGTATTCGAACACAAGAAACAGTTTTTCAATTTTAATTCGGTATATAAATTCGCCTGAATAAAACATGAGTTAACCTCTTCAACATATACGTGTATCCTAACTGAAAGTTCCGATATTTACTCACCTAATTATTACGGTAACAAATCATAGGACTGAAGTTGAACCTGTCTCGTCAAAAGTTTAATTGTTAACTGACATTTTGACAGACCGAAGAAGCCGTTGGAGTTGTGAAACTTACGTCACATTTCTTGAATTTTCCTCTGAATAAAATTCTGCAAATCCATGTCAGTGTTGTCTATAAATCAATATTGACCTTTCTATTACAGAAATGAATCAGCTTCAAGTACCGAAATTCAATCTTTTGATTTTGTATGTGATTGTTTTTGATTAGTGCTAGTGATAAAGGAAGGATTTTCTTTATTTTTATTTCTAATTTTCCTGACAAACTTTTCGAACATTTTCAAGAAGAACAATGTATCACAATGAAACAATAATATGCATTAAAATAGAAATACAGCATACACTAATATATATATATAT
The DNA here is from genome assembly GCA_030704895.1 of Henosepilachna vigintioctopunctata. Taxonomy (NCBI): domain Eukaryota; kingdom Metazoa; phylum Arthropoda; class Insecta; order Coleoptera; family Coccinellidae; genus Henosepilachna; species Henosepilachna vigintioctopunctata. The sequence continues at coordinate 4,409,839 of JARQZJ010000064.1, read as the reverse complement.
ATATATATATATATATATATATATATATATATATATATATATATATATATATATATATATATATATATATATATATATATATATTCCTCTTCCTGTATTTTTATTCTATACTTTCAAATATAGAAGCTCAGTCGTCAAACGATGAGGTGGCATTTAAAAGCATTCGTCTTACTGGTGCTGTTGAGTTCGATTCTTGTCGTGTTCTTGGGTAGCTTGGAATCGGCGTTAAACTGTAGCTCCAACTTTTAGACAAGCACAGCTTTTGTAAGAATAACTAGCATTCATTCTACAGTATTATTATTATATTCCATAGCATTATTATTTCCTCATAGTCATTTTGGTCTGGATGCAACGTATTTGTTCATTTCAGAAATTGACACAAATCAACAAAAACACACCCTTAATAATTTGTTTCATAATTTTAACAGTGAAGTATATGGAGTAATTCATCAAATTACGAATGCTGAAGAACAATATCTAATGCTTATGGCCTGAATCAATACTTTGCTAAATTATATTCCGTTCATATGAATTCAATGTCCATCAAAATTTTCAATGATCGAAAAAGTGTTCTTGAATATGTATGTTGATATTGAAGTGCTCTTCAATATCAATATATTCAATGTAATGTTGCTTCATATTATTGCACATTCATTATTGCACAGAGGCATTCACTAATTGTAAGGACACACCAAATGATATGTAAAACAAAAAAGTTGAAAATGATAATAAGTGACCATAAACAGGTTGAAAAATAACAAGGCTCTTGACAGTCATGGCATTCCAGCGCACTTATTAAACATGCGGGTTAAACACACATCCAAATCGAACATGATAATATCTTCAAAAAATATTGTCGAATCTATATGAAAAATGCAAGCCCTATCGGGTTGAAATCAAATTGAGACCAGAAATTTATCACAGAAGTGTAATACTAAACGTTAACTGAATAGTTTTTATAGTTAAGTTAGTTACTTTAAGTTAGTCTTACAAAAAGATGTCTACAACATAAATGCTTCTGGTTACAGAAACATTTATGTCTATTTATAAGAAACTTGATAATATTTGATAATTTTTCAAGCAGAAAACTGAAGAAGAGCTCTAATCAGTATGAGTATTCTAAAATCCCCCCAAAAATAAGAAATAAGCATACAAAATCTAAATACATAATTTATATAATACTAAGTGGTTTTTTGATTTTCACTACAATTTAGTTAAACATAACAATATTGTTTCGTTTAACAATCTGCAGTGGCTTCATCAGATGTTGATGATAATCATTTTATCAATGATTAATTATGATTAAACACTTAATCATCTATATCTGATGAAGCCACTGTGTTGGCGAACAATATTGTTACGTTTAACTAAATTATAGTGAAAACAAAAACTATTATTCATTTTTATTTAAATTATGGAAATAAATATATTTAAAGAGGTCCAAATCATATAATTAACAAAATGAATGACAAATTTTTATTTGAAATGAGTAATTTTAATTTTTAATTCAACAATAATATTTTGCTTATATCTGATTCACCTGGCTTACCATGAGATTTTCAGAGGTTCCCTCATGGTGAAGAAGTCGTAGAATACTAATATACTTCCGAAGTGAATGCGGAATGCTGAGCCAAAAACATTTCTTTGAATATTAAATATGCAAACGGACCGAGATGATTATCAAAATTATCATAGTTGAATTTTATGAATTACTCTGTATATCAAAACGTCAAACGTAATTTTTAAAAAATCAACTTCGTTTTTTTTCCTCTTCAGTATCTAGAGGAATATTTCTGGCTCAGCATTCGCTTCGGAAGTTTATTAATCTTCTTCATCATGAGAAAACCTCTGAAAAACTAATGACAAGCCAGATGATTCAAATAAGTGTGAAATATTTTTCAAAATTGAATTTTACATAGCTGAGATTCCAAATACCAATCCAGAAAATTTGTATTTAAATATTTATTTCAGGTTTATGTGTGTCAAATTGATGATAGAAAGAAAGAATACGTTTTGAGATATGATGTTGAATGATTGTTGTATTTTTGAAATATCATTTTCATTTTGTATTTGGGAGTACATACCAATAAAATCGAGGATACTACTGAAAATTAAATATTAATAGCAAGAACCTAATTACAACAGAAACTTTAAAAAGAGACAGATAAGTAGTATAAAACCAACAGAATTACATAAAGTAATTATGATGCTTTAGTACTAATTACAATAATTACAATGGTTTGAATTGTAAAAACAACACTCGCTATGGTAGCAAGTATTTTCTCAAAAATTTTTATGAAATTAATAATTGATGAGGCCGATACTTGATGTAAATCGATAAACATAATAAAACAATTGTTAAACTGATTTACACATATATTAAAAAGAATACTGCATGACGTACGTTTCGATGAGATTCGCCTTTTTCAAATGCTACGTGCAGACTAATGACAATTTCTCGAATACATACAATATATAAACTCAAATTATGACTACAGAGAAAACAGGTAGATAACAGGTAGAAGGGATCAATTCATACTGAACTACTACATAGAAAACTAAGTAATTTTGAAAAGATTGAGAAGGGGGCTTGAGGTATGATCGATTTGGCTGTTCAAAAGGTTGCCAGAATATTTGTATTTATTAATTTGAAGTGATTCTAACAAATTAAGCTTCATTCCCTTGTTTGCGGTATTCAAAAATCACTTCAAAATTATTCTGGCAACCTTTTGAACAGTTACCTCAAGCCCCTTCTAAATATTTTCAAAATTACTTAGTTTAGTATGTAGTAGTTCAGTATGAATTGATCCCTTCTACCTGTTATCTACCTGTTTTCTCTGTAGTCATAATTTAAGTTTATATATTATATGTATTCGAGAAATTGTCATTAGTCTGCACGTAGCATTTGAAAAAGGTGAATCTCATCGAAACGTACGTCATGCAGTATTCTTTTTGATATATGTGTAAATCAGTTTAACAATTGTTTTATTAATTTTTATGAAAATGTGACTATAATGCTATTTCTAAATGAGGCTCTGTTCAACAGGAAAGAGAAGTGATGTGGCGAAAAAAAGTATTGTAAAGTGATGATGAATAAAGGAAACTCACCTGAAATATGCATTTCAGTTCAGAACATTTTCAACCAATTAATTTGTGCGAATTGAGGTGTTATATGATGATATTTTCTTTTATTATAAATTAAACTACAGCATATGTTAATCCCAGAATCAGTTACAAACTGCTATAACTCATTGTGCGAGTTTTGGTCTGAATTGGGGTGATAAACAATGTTACAGTAACTAAAGATTCAAAGTACTAAATTATATACATATATAAATTAGTAATTTACTTAAACATTATGTATATATTAGTACTATACTTAAAAATATATACTTATGTTCATATTGGCTGCAAATAAAAAGGCTTGTCGCAATTTGTGCAACATTTCATACCTGACTTTTACATCGATTCATTTCAAAATTCCGCCTGATCAACAAGTGGGCGCTGCTAATCGAAACACTAGCCAATCGCTGATTTCAGATGTGGGTGGCGCCTCTCTAAACATACAATTTTCCTGCTATATGAGCTGAAATCAGGATGATCTGATTAGTTGTTAATTGAAAAGCCGCGTTTACAAACTTACTTCGAAAGTTTCTTTCTCGAATTGTTAGAAAAATTCAGGAAATTTTTAAGGGACTGATCGGTGAATTTTGTTGTCAGTGATTTATCTATTGATCATACTGTAAGTTGTCTTACATAAACTACTCTCGGATAACTTCTAAAACAATAATTGAGAAATGTTTCATTAATAATATTAAAATGAGAACATTGTTGAAAAATAATTCGAAAATGTAATATTTCAAAAATTTTTGTAGAACTCGTAAAACAAAATGACGTCACAGTTATTGTGGCTTACACCAATTTCACATATTTATTTATTTTAGTTCCTTTTTAAAGCGATTATTTTCAAGTGAAATTGAATATGTTTTTACTATAACAGAGTCACTATGTGAAAATTTGTGAATTTTCAGGTACTCAGATACTCTCTGTTGAATCATATCAAAAATTAATCAACGATGATATGAAAATTTAACTATTAGAAACACAATTAAAATCATTTTGGAACTTTGAAGAACATATTGAATCCTTATCATTATTATTCAGTTTTATATTAAGAAATGCAACATTTAAACAATTACAAGTACAATAAATTAAAATTAACACACTTGACTTAAGTTTTACTAAATATATTAAAAACTTAACATATGTCTCGGGTGGTTAACCCATTATCAAGAGTATACAATGTTACTGTACACTGATCAGTAACGTTGTAGATTCTTGATAACGGGTTAACCACAGAGGCATATATAGAGTTTTTAATATATTTAGTGAACTTAGGTCAATTTTTATTTTTTATTTTTAATGTTTCACCAAGAGATAAGCGAAACCTCAGTTTCATTTAATTACAAGTACTTTTCTCATCTATATTTCAGGTGAAGTGTTGATATAATAATCAATTATAGTATAAACGAAATATTCGGCCTTTCAACATTGAAGGTTATTAGGGAACAATTTAATAGTTATAAATATCTCTGCACTTTTCGTCCTATATATCATGAATATGTGACATTAATAATATTTTTCACTCAAGAATCCAAAATGAAAAAGGTATCGATGAAGATAATTTGTCTTGCATAATAACAAATTTTTTCAATCAACTGGAATTATTTTGGATAAAAATAAAACTAATATCAGTTGACTTTACATTATTTACTTATTGTTAGTTTCTGTCTCTCCTTCTTTTGCTTCAGAGGGAAATTAATTTTCAGTAGAATTCCTTCATAAATGAAGATATTTCCTCCACTTACTAAATTCCCAAAGATATGCCCTGTTTAGAAAACATGATCCTTTTTTTCACGAGTTTGAGTTAGTTTCACCTTCAAAACTATATAAAGCTAATCGCTAATCTTTATAGTTGTTAATGATTTCAATTCTTGTATTATTATTCATTTATCACTCACAAAATATAATAATAGATCAAAATAAATGTTGATCAAACAGGTTTTATAAATCTGAAAGCTATGTTTATAAATTTTTAATTTTTGGTAAAAAAAGTACTCAACATTAAAATTGCAAGACCACTAATATAGAAATTTAACTGTAAACAATGGAAGTCAAATGGACACTGAGTTGAATTCATTAAATTTTGTCCAATTTGAAATCAAATTCAATTTTCAAATGTGAACCGGATATGGTGGAAATATATTCTTTTTAGACGGCTCAATGAAAAAACGAATATCACATAAATGCATATTCTTTCATTATTTCAATATTTTGACAATATTTTCAAACCTACATGTGCTATTATTTTATATTCAATATCAAATCTTATTATATTTCTTCACAAATATAAGCCTTATTTCATTATCTTTATTTATATAGCTCTTCATGTTTCAATTTTTCATTTCGAAATTCTTATAGACTTGAATAATTTTAAATAATTAATTTTTATCTTCATTTTCCATTCATTCTCTGTTTTGATCTGTTTCATTGACTGCCCATTATTTGTTGCAATAATCCGAATTCTTGTTAACAACAGGCACTTTATATACGTTTTATTAGATATCATAATTATGTATTGTCATGAAGAAAATAAAAATGGTTAACTTAGCATTCAATTATTCAGAAGAAACTATTCATTCAACGTTTGCTTCAAAGTTGCATTCACCAGAGAGAAATAGTATAGTTCGTCAGTTATATATATATATATATATATATATATATATATATATATATATATATATATATATATATATATATATATATATATATATATAACTGATATATAAGTAATATATTTTTTCGTGTTTCAACAATCGATATTTCGATACCTAATTTTCAATAGTACACCTCCTTTCAATATTCTTTCGATATATCATCAATGAACAAAAGATTTTTCTTCATTTCAGGCTATCAGCGACTTCATTTTGAATCATAAAATGTCAGCCAAGATGTTTTTGAGACGACCTTTCCATATACGGAGGTAGTCGGAAGAATAGAGCGACCGAGGTGAGAGGGTTGATATCGCCCTTAATCCTCGATCACACTAAACGCCTGTGCTGTCTACTATGCAAATAGTACATTATATTCGTGCCCTCATCGCGGTAAGTTTGAGCTATTTTCTTTGTTTGTTTGGAGTTATCAATCTGGCTTTTTAGAGGTTTATTGGACGTTCCGTTGCGAATAAATTGAAACTTTAAATATTGAATGAGAAACAAACAATTGAGATATTGAACTCAATTTGAGGTAAAGTAATAGTCAATAACGTAGGTGAAGTAATTTTCTGAATCAGAAAATATTCGATGAATTTGGAAAAAAAAATTTTTGTGCCGACAAAAAAATCTATATCAAAAAGTATATTGACAATTTAATGGAGAGATATAAAGCTCAAAATAAATCAGAGAATCAGAAACAAAATATCATTTTTGAGTATAAACTTAAATTCAAAGACACTTTTGATTTACACTTTATTGACTACATAGCATGACGCGTTTCGTCGTTACAAACGACTTCTTCAGATGATAACAGAATAATGTAATTCTGTTATAATGTTATAAACATTAATATAAATGTTATAAAGTGTAAATCCTAAGTACAAGTGTTTGATTAAAGTTTATATTCAATTATAATGGATTTACATCAAGTAAACACCAACAATATTAAATAAAAAATATATTCGTTAAATAAAATTGTAGCAAAAAAAATTGAGACTAAAAAGTAAATGAATTCAATACAAAACAACTCGATCCAGTAATAATATTGAAATAAAATATTAATTTTCCATTTCTGATGCAATTAAAGGTGTTGTGCAGCGAATAAGTTTTAGTTACTTTACCTCTTTTTAGATCAGAGATACTTATCTCTACTCTTTACGTATTAGTATATTCAATATTTTTTCACAACTTTAGCTAACTCCAAAAATATTGATACGAACATCAAGAGTAGTAGGGCATGAATAATTTTTGGTGTAGCTACTAATCAAATTCTAAACTTTTTAATTCCAAACACCTGATTAAATGAAAGCCTGATATTATACCAGCAATTTCTTCTGTTATATTTTATTATATACTTACACACAGATAAATCAAGTTAAAATGATCTTTATATATTTAATATTGTCTATTTTCATATGTTATTATTCCATTCGACTTAAAACATGGAAATGTTAATCTTCTATATAAGGAATATAAATTGATTTTCGATACCTAAATGCATACAGATGTAAACTTTTGGGGTATATGAGGTGAATAAAATATGGGGTTCCAGAAAATTTAAATTTTGGAACTATCTATCGTTATATCATTCAGTGTCATTTATATAATACTGCTACTATAAATAATATATATATATATATATATATATATATATATATATATATATATATATATATATATATATAATACTTGCTAATGAGGTACTCTCACGTAGGTAAAAATTACTACTCTTTTGTAAAGGGATTTGTCTTTTTGATTTCAACATATTTTATTCAAAAGTATCACATTCATATGCAAAATGATGACTTTGAGAATCACACAAACATGACGGGCGCTATTACTAACCAATAGTTGAAGAATAGTTCTGGAATCAGCATGTTGACCCTAAATTGCATCAGTATTATTAAAAATATTCAAAGCATCTAATGCAAGTTGCAATTTATTGCTTTACAGGAGCTGTATAAAAATAAATCAAGCTTTATAATGTAAAAATATTATTTTCGCATTAAAAAAATTTCAATACAAGTATATGAATACAAATTCTAATAAATTCACACACAAGGAAACTTCAAAATAATAATATATGTAATAAAAATATACATGTAATAAAACTACAAGTGGCCAAGGAGCAAAAACGTTGAAAGAACTCTGCTTAATCAGCTTAATTTATTCATTTAGACAATATAAAATATTTACGGTTGCATTTTTCTTGAATCACTTGGAATTCCATAGACTGACATCATTATTGCTTCAAAATGTCATTCAATATCACAATAAAAGTCTCATTCTTTTCAGTTCGAAAACAAAAAGCGAATATAAATTGTGTAATTCATCCCAAATATTTGACATCCATTCTTAGTTTAGATGCAAAGTTTTTTCTACATCTGTCAGGTTCGAAATTTTACTTATCAATTATACGTCCTTTGTCTATAGTTAAGGTAATACAATTTACACAAAAAAACCGTCTTTAAGCTGCATTCTTAGGATTTTCTTATCAGTTCAGTGAATTAAATGGGTTCAGTTTTGTTCTATAGTTTGTATGTTATTCATCTACTAATTTAAGTAGAGCGGTCTGAAAAGATTTGCATCTAAATTATGCAAAATTCATTTGAAATAAAAAAAAATTAACAAGGTATACTGTTTTTCAAAATCAACTAATTCGTTTCAAATTAATTGTGAATTTATGCAAGTAGTTTAGATAGTCTCCGCTCAATTCGTTATCTAAAGAATATCGAAAAATTGAACGAAAACCATTATACCCTTGATAATTGACCTATTTGTTCCAAATTTAGTAGAGGAATTCATATACTATTATTTCTAAAATTACGTATGGAATTTTGATGGAAAGTCCATCGAAACGTCTTCTATCTATAATTGTCAAATTTATGAAATGAATTAAACTTGTACTTCAAAATGAATGTTTAATATAGTGAATAAATAAGACAGGTAAAAAATGAAAATTTGAATATATATATATATATATATATATATATATATATATATATATATATATATATATATATATATATATATATATATATATATATATATATATATATATATATATATATATATATATATATATATATATATATATATATATGTGTGTATTTATGAGTTCTCGGCAAGAAGTAGGCCCACTATTATTGAAACGTAACCAATGTGTTAACCTGGTCTATATTTCGGTTATGGCTATAATCTATCATGACAAAAATTCTTACTTCTTACGGCGAACTAGGTTAACAGTTTGACCAGCACCATGAGCAGAAGTGTGTGTACTTAAAAAATATGTGATATTACACAGAAACTGGATGTTAATAATAATAAAATAAAAAATATAAAATTTTCTACAACTCAACCAAACGATAGAGCCGATAAATTAGAATTGCCGAGACACAGATAAATGTCATCGAACAAGCTAACTTTATCTTGTTTATCTTCGAACAGAAGATAAACGTTCACAGAGTTCACTATCAAATCTAGAAGTAGTCCGGAGTAACAATGGATATCCAAAAACAACTGTGAGGAAGATCTTATGGAGTACTGTCATTAGACCACCGTTTCCCACCTCTAGAACCAATCTTAATACAGAGGAGAGCCTACAGGTAAACTCGCAGTCTCAGTCAATCGAATATAGATCCTTACCATATTTCCGTTCTCTCACTGCAAAACTGTCCCACATTCTCTGTGACATAGACGAGTTAAAACTAGCCAAATACAATATCATTACTGGCAAAAGTGCTTTTACAAGATTAAAAGATAAGGCGTCTCCAACTTTAATATCAGACTGTGTCTAGTATTCCTGGTTGGATTGTGAAGGAGTTTATATAGGTCAGACATCCCAGACCATTAAAAGAAGAATAACCCTCCATAAAAGTGATGTGAGACTTCACCCTGATAGATGTGCTCTAGAACTACATTCCTCATAAAAGCGATATCGCTTTGATTACGAAAATTTTAGAGTACTGAATGTGGCTGGTGGTTACCAAAAAAGGATTTCCTTAGAAATGGTTCCCATGAAAAAAATGTTAATATCATCAATAAGATAACAGATAATACTGAACTCAGCTGCATTTATAGTTATTTACTTTCAAAACATAATAAATGAGACCTTCTTAAACAACGGCTAAGTTTCAATAGAAATTATGCGTTACTTGATCGTGGTGACATTTGTTTCTAGAGTGTTTCATCCTTTTACCTTCTGTGCTTGTTCGATGACATTTATCTGTGCTTCGGCAATTCTAATTTATCGGTTTTATCGTTTGGTTTGGTCGAAAATTTTATATTTTTATATTTTATTATTATTAAGATCCAGTTTCTGTGTAATATCACATATTTTTTAAGTACATACACTTCTGCTTATGGTACTGGTCAAACTGTTAACCTAGTTAGCCGTAGGAACAAAGAACTATTGTCATGATAGATTATATCCAAAATCAAAATATAGACCAGGTTAACAAATTCGTTAGGTTTCAATTGTAGTGGGCCTACTTCTTGCCGAGGACTTATGAAAATATTTTCTATTTAAATTATACGGCAACACTCCTTCTATTATTGTATATATATATATATATATATATATATATATATATATATATATATATATATATATATATATATATATATATATATATATATATATATATATATATATATATATATATATATATATGTACATGTACAGAGTGTATTGTGCCAACGCGTAATATATGAATATTTTCTCTAATATAACGGTATTTTGAAACTTATTGTGGTCATTTCATCCAATTGGAACCATTTCCTAGATTTCAATAAAACTAAATATGTTATGAAGGATAATAAAGAATTTCAACTTTCCCTCCTAATCACTATCACTAGATTTTTCACATATTTGAAAAAATTATGAATTATATTTCTCTCGAACGGACCTTTTTGAATAATATACACCAGAAAGCAATTTTGTGTAATCTCACTATTTTAAGAGTGTCATTGGATGAGTCCTTGAAAGATTTCTATTGTTGCTGTTTATGTGGTGAAAATAATAAAATATTCTGAACATGCTGTGTTCCATTTTTTCGAATATCTTATTGAATGACTTCACAAAAAAAATAATGAAGCCGGACACGAGAAAACTGAATAAAAAAATAAACGAAGAAAACTCAATTCTTTCATAAAGTAGTTTGTTGGTTGTGCTAATCAGAAATATAATATTTATTTATACTTAGGTAAATAATTCATTTTGAGTAATTCCTACAGCGTTTCTTTCAAGGTTTCTATTCTCTCAAATAATTCAATAAATTTGGTTAGGCAACTTTTCATGTAAATAAATCCCACTGACTAATAGAAGTATTTTTTACGCAGTGGGGCTTCATCGAAAACATCGTTGTTTTCTTGCGATAATGAATGTTTTACAGTTTTCTGTTACAGAAATATGTGCTCACAATACCCAATATAATATTCTATATATTATAAATACTAATAATATTTCTTGTTTGTTCGCAATATACAAAAAAAGTTCAAATAATGCTTGAAAGCTTGGGAACATCCGACTAGGATAGTATACCACTGTACCCAATTTGGCAACACCAAGGGACTACGCTCTTCATGGCCTGTATTAAAAGTGGCCGTGGCTATGTAAGGGAAAGCTCTCTGAAAAGCACAAAAATATCATAGAATATTAGTTTCATGAACTATTAGAAAGTTTCCATAGAATTTCATATACCCATCAAACCATATTCTCGATTAAACCAGTTCTTTTCTTTAAGTACTCCGAGATCCAATTCATTAATACAATAACCCACAGATATTGATTTATGTATTAATTGTTCGAAATGTATAGCTGTTAAGATCTTCACTATGATTCATTCACTTCGTATCTTCGTATTAATGTATAGAAGAGTTTTTATATACTTAGTGTTATACCATGTTTAATATTTTCTTTTCATACCTTCGTTATTTTTTCATATTTATTTTTTGAGTAAAATAATTTTCAAGTGTTAATATTGATTTGAAGTAGGATCTTATATAAGTTAAGAACTTCAACAGTTTCATAGCTCCAATTGTTGTTATCACATTATTTTTGGAGGAGTGTATACTTATTGTTTTTATTTTGTACACCTGGATTATTATTCTGCATAGACGATTGGATTTTGAAGATAAGTAGCATGTAATTAATGCGCTGCAAAATATGTCAGAACAACTTTAATTCATATATCGGGACCGGTTGTGCAAACAATGATTGAACGCTGTACATTCGGCTAAATTAAACGGCGCATTCCGAGCGCTTCAATTAAAGATTTCAGACAGGCCCGACTGGCGGCTTTTAGTGACTTCTTCGTTTTTTACCACAGCGCCGAATAACAGGTAAGAAAATTGGAGCAGTATTTATACAGAATCACGGGGGATCATTGATATACTTAATCTTATTCGCCGAATTCTAGGAACCTCGATACTACAGGGTGTTTTTATACTAAAAGAAACCTTTCACGTTTTGATTTATTTCAGATATTTGGATTTGAAATGTTATCGAGTTTTTCGAGTAGATAATACGTGTCTGTAGGGAGCCCTGTACTGGACTAGCCTCACTCTGAAGCTATAAAGTCGAACAAAAAACTAGATCATTTCAGCGTAGTTTTCCGAAAAAAGTTTAACAAATAACAACTAGTTAATAAACTGCAGGATTATAATACTTGATGAAATCAATGAAGATCATTTGGCTTAAATCAACTGTACTTAATGATATGTTTTTAATAAACATGTTGAAGACTTTTTCATCATTATTTCATTATAACTAGTTCTGTAGTATGAAAATTAAACACCTTTTATGATATAATAACAATTTTTAATAGTGTTGGCGTTTACTTGAAGTAAATCCATTATAATTGAATATAAACTTAAATTCAAACACTTGAACTTATGATTTACACCTTATTCACTATATAGCATGACGAATTTTTTACAAACGAATTCTTCAGATGCTTACAGAATAATAACAACATTTTGGAAAACACAGGTATAAATATCAGGGAATTTGGGAGTCTATGACTTTGGGTTTTACCTAAAATAATCCATTCTGACATATAATTTTTATTACCTGAAAAGGTTTAACAAGGGTGAATTGTTAAATTCTATCTGTTCATTGGGAAAATTTCCAGAATTTTTAAGTCAATTTATTTCCACTATTTCACTATGGTTAGCATAATTCGAATTACTTTTATTATGCGCGAATCTATATTTATATTCTTGTATTCTAGTACCGAAATTTCTACTAGTTTTACCTATATATATATATATATATATATATATATATATATATATATATATATATATATATATATATATACCGGGACATGTTCCACAATTCAATTTTTGTCTTTTTCGCCTGATTTGTCTTTTCTTTCAATTTTGTTTTTATTGTTCTTAACGTGTCTATAAAGTTTTCTTCTGATAAAGGTATATTAGTTAATCTATGTATCATACCTTCATCAGAAGAAAAATTCAATAAAGAACTGAACATCATTAAACAGATTGCGGTTAATAATTATTATGAAAACGAACTAGTGTCAAAAATTCCTCACAAAAAAACTCTATCGGAAAGCTCTACGATTAGTAATTCCTTATCAGTCGGATAGAAATCGTAAATATAACAGTTTATCATACTTTGGAACCGTCAGTCAAAAAGTCAAAACCTTTTTAAGAAAACATAATTTTTATATTTCATTAAAAACGAACAATAATTTATCGAGACACATTAGGAACAATAAAAACAAAATTAAAAGAGAAGACAAATCAGGTGTTTACCATTTAAAATGTGGAACATGTCCAGGTATATATATATATATATATATATATATATATATATATATATATATATATATATATATATATATATATATATATATATATATATATATATATATATATATATATATATATATATATATATATATATATATATATATATATATATATATAAATTTCGGTACTAAATTTCGAATACAGAAACATAAATATAGCTCCGCGCATAATAAAAGTAATTCGAATTATGCTAACCATTTATTAACAGACAACCATACTTTTGATGCGAATTTCAAAATTTTACACAATATAGAAAAAAGTAGTCAATTAGATTATTGGGAAATAGTGGAAATAAATCGGCTCAAAAATTCTGGAAATTTGCTCAATGAACAGATAAAATTAAACAATTCACCCTTGTTAAAACTTTTCAGGTAATAAAAATTATATGTCAGAATGGAATATCTTAGGTAAAACTCAAAGTCATAGAATCCCAAATTTCCTGATATTTATATCTGTGTTTTTCAAAATGTTATTATTCTGTAAACATCTGAAGCAGTCGTTTGTAACGACGAAACGCGTCATGCTTTGTAGTGAATAAAGCGTAAATCATAAGTTCAAGTGTTTGAATTTAAGTTTATATACAATAATTACAATACATTAAAAATTAACACACTTTACTTAAGTTTCACTGAATATTCAGTGACTCTTAAGTCAAGTGTGTTAATTTTCGATTTAATATTTTCAACATAATGTTTCACCAAGAGATAAGCGAAATCTCTGTTTCATTTATTTTATGATATATTGAATGAGGGGGACATCCAAAGCTTTTTCTTTTGCAATGCAATTAGCCAAATTGGATAATTAAATTATAAATGTCCAATGAAGAATTGAAAATTGAAATTTCGCAACGGATATTACGGAACGAAGGAACTTCTATTCAAATATGTGTACACTTTTTGCAACTTTCTTTATTTTGTGGAAAATATTATTGATCAACCGGGTCAAAACGAAACTTTCATTGATATTCGATATCTAGTACACGAGAAGACAGAAGTAATTAATAATTTGAAAGATCCATGGCACAGTAATTCAAGATTTAGATTTCTCATTTCGCTGGTATACAGTCGCAATCGTATTAAAATCATTATTCCAAACGCACTCGTAAATCTCATAAAAGCTCTCCAAATATGGGAAAAACGAATTAATGTTGACACACTACGTCGCAGCAAATTGGCTGACAACTATTCTAGTTTTTACTGTGATTTATCTTACCTCACAGGTCTTGCTTGATTACCTAGACACAAATCGATAAAAGATCAATTCAATTCAACTGAAACCAATGAAAGTAAGAAAACGAATATGATTTTCGAAAACTTACTAGTTTGTGTAATTTATGTATGGACCTAATTTCCTTCATGTTTGAAATTTGGTTGTTGATCATATTAATAAATATATCCCAATTTATGAATTAATCTATACTTAAATATATAATATTATTTTAACTATTATTCCTCATTAGGCATTCGAGGAATGCCTAATGGGGAATAATAGTTTTCTGATTTCTTACGTTGTATTTGTTTTTGATGAAGTCCCTTCTGATATCTTTTCATTTAAATGTCGTTTCTATTGATTGGCAAGTACATTTTTCTGTGACTTTTCGGCTCTTGTTTCCAATATTTCTAATTCTTCAATGACCGCCAATAGCCATTGTTTCAGCTCCGTAGACTGCTTCTTGAAGAATCGTGTTATAATGCCACAATTTGGCGCCTCCCCAAATGCACTTTTTATCATAGTACGATGATGTTAGCTTGTAGGTCCTTTGGAGTGTGGTAATTCTTTGTTCATTATTGATTCGGTTTGAACCTGAGGACTGTATAACTTCTCCGAGGTATTTAAAGTGAACGACTTGCAGAATTTCACCATGTTTTGTGATTAGATATGATTTATTTCTTGGTTTTCTTTTCATGTATTTGGTTTTATCATAAGAAATTTGTGACCCGGTTTTCTGCGCAATTTCATGTAGTTTTATACGGCGAGTGTCACTTCAGTTGTGTTTTCTGTGATAATATCAATATCGTCTGCAAGAGCGAGACATTTGACATTTATTCATTTCTTAATTCCCTCTTTTATACTCTTCATATGAGGTTCCCATTCCATAATGATCTTTGGAAAAAAATGACAGAAGCAAGACATTTTAGAAAATTTGTTAAGAATTTATATAATGAAATTGCACTTTGCAGTTGAATGCTATTAAAAGTTTTTAAACTATTGTAACGAGCTCAATAAATGTAATATTCCCGTCAGAATTTTCTTATGTAGTTGATAACATAGCAAACACAAAAACTACGAGTATCACCTATAGTAATTTTTTGAAATGAAATTTTTTACTTCACAGTCTTGTGTTTTTTATGAAATTTCAAACTGAAAATATACATGAAAATACATCGAAAAAGCTGGATAAATAGAATATTGCGCCGAGAGTTCGAGAGTTTTCTTAGGAAGAACAATCCCAAATCTCCTTTATTTCATGGAGTTGAAAACGTAAATCTCTCATAACGAATTAACTTTGACCAACTTCTTTCGTGAGTTGTTAAAATGAAATTGCACTTTGACAGTTAAATTCGCCTTAACCCATTATAATTATTATATCTCTCAATGCGGACTATAAAACAACCATAAGAAACAAACGAGTCTGAAATATGGCGTTAAAAGATGGTAATCGCACAAATGAGTATATTATTAAAGACCTGTCTCTGATTCTAACATATTAATTTGCTGCAACGCTCTCTCGATAATTAAGGTGAGTAGTTTATCTCGTGACACAATCGGTCATTTATAATATCCTCAATGAGACCGCACCTCACAATCTTCGGATATACTTTCTTATTGTGATGCTTCACTTATTTATTAATTATTGCGTGGCCTTCGTAGGCAATTTATAGGGGATACTTGATACCTTCAGTGAAATGGACAGATTACTAAATCGATGGATGTTACTAATTGTGCATGTGATAATTTTTCGTTTTAGTTCTGTGATTTTTCTGTACGTTACAGTAGTTTTTAGCGGTGTGAGATAATGTGATATTTTGGTAAATAGGCGAGTATTGGTTCATTTCAACGATTATGGACAGTTGACTGAATCAAAGTTCTCAGAACTTTGCCTGTAGATGTGGCGCCATGTCTTATCGCTCCGGTTCACACCCTACCGGGCAATTTCATAACAAATTTCCAGATTCAGGAATTCTTCATAGTTAGCCAATATTCTGAGATTCTTAATCGAAATATTTCAAATAAATATTGACCCTCGAAAGTGTTAGGTTGTGTTTTCGTTGACAAATATATCGATCAAGAATCTCAGTATTGTCTAACTATGGAGGTTAATACTTTTTACTTTATATAAATAATAGTAAAAGGTTTAACTTGGGAGAAATTATAAAAATGAAGTAGTAAATTAGAGAATACAGGATAGCCCAAAATTGGAATAAGCACTTGTCTCGAGCTTTTTATCATATTATTTGAGAATAAAGTGGTCTGGTCAAACTGTCTTATCAATTGGAATTTTATGAAATAAATTGCAATGTGTACAAGTTACAAATAATACCAACTGCTACAATTAACGCGTGTTCTCACATATAATTTCGATTTATTATTCAAAATTTTCCCACACAAAATCGTGTTACCGCATTTCTACCTTATTTACTCCTATTATCAAGAAACTTACCGAACACGACATAGATCAAATGGTTGTCCGACCTCTTGATAAATAGATGGAGATGTTTTTAGTAGATAATCTATTGTAGGTGGTCCGATATCCATTGAAAACACAATGGTTAGGATCAATTTACACGGTTTTAATTGGTTATTGGAAGAAGATCCTGCTCAGTTGTATTGTAATGATGTCTACACAGAAAGATAATTATTTTCTTGGAATATATTTACGACCACCAGAGAATTAAGATTACGAAGTATTATGCTGTGTAGGTGTATACATATATATATATATATATATATATAATCTTTATTTAGGCTTTCGTAATACAATTATATAGGTGAACCAATAGTATTCTAATTTTAAAATCTATCTTGTCAACTTTGTTGCCTAAACAAAGATAATACATTTTATCACAAAGACCGTAGCCTGTGGTGAGTTCAAAGAATGTCTATTTATATTTTGCAATATTTAATACCTACATACATATCAAGATAACTATTTTATTAATTTGAGGAAAAACTTATCAATATAAAAATTTTATTGGGGAGAAAATAATATCAATATTATAAAAATGTGTAACGCTATCATATATTGTTTCACACTATTTCAGCTTTTAAATGTTCACCAGTTGATGAATCATATATCTGTCCTTTGTTTTCATCCAGTCCTTTATGGCAGACTTGAATTTTTTAATGTTAACTTTCAAGTTAAGGCAATACTTTCTTTCGATAATTTTTTGACAAATCATTCAGAAGAACATTATAGCAGAGCTGGCTATGAAGTCGTTGCCTTTCATTTGTTGGACTTGGCGTAATTGATGTGTACCTTGCAGTACGAAACAGTAGCTGTCTCACGCTTTCAATAAATGTAGGCATCGATTTCAATATTCTCTAACATTCATCCCTAACAGGATAATCGAGACATATCATTGTCCATGTTTCACATATTCAGCTCTGCTATAAAGTTCTTTTGAATAATTTGTCGAAAAATTATCGAAAGAAACTTATAGTATACTTTTGATATCTACAAATTCGATAATATAGCACGAGAACTACATAATTCTTTTTCTTGTAGTAAATTTGTTTTATATATATATATATATATATATATATATATATATATATATATAAATGTGTGTGTGTTTGTGTGCGAAATTTACGGGGTTGAAATTCAGTGAGTTCAGTGAACTCATTCCCGTAGATCCACTATATTTCGTTAGGGATGAACATCTTCATCTGAATAGCTAAAAGGGCAATTAACCTTAAAGGATAATCAACCTACATATGTGGAATCAGGCTTTTTGCAAAATTAACATTCTGAAACATCACAAACAGACCGAAAGAATTTGAATTTCGAAATTATATTATCCCTTTCGTTTTGTAAAATTTCTGTATTGAAGCTAGCTGAAAACATTACGAAAAATATAAATTAATTTACTTTTGCTTAAATATTATTGCGGTTTATCTTTGTTTATGTATTTCATATATTCAAAAAATTATTCCGATGTACAGTCACAGCATGAGAATAATAATATTGTTTCTTCTTACAATCGAAAGTATAACGCTCTATCTTCAATAATAACATTATAAATATTCGAAATCTTTATTATATTTCATTGAGAATATATAGAATATATATATATATATATATATATATGATAATTTTTTAAAAATTTCTATTTTTATTAACGTTTCTTTGATTCTTCTCAACTTCAACAAAACTATCGTGATGAATAGTTTATCAAAAATACTTTTGAAAAAGTTGAAAACAATCAACGAAACGTGAACAAAAATGAAGATTTTTACATTATTTGTATTGCCTATCAAACAGGAAACAAAAACATTTTAAGAAAAAGGTATAAATATATATATATATATATATATATATATATATATATATATATATATATATATATATATATATATATATATATATATATGTATACAGGCAGTCCTCGACTTACGTCGAACAATGTTTTGATACTTTTCCTCAAGCATACGTCAATTGTTTCGATTTCCGGCATAGAAGAATTCACTTTTTGCGAGGTCAGAAGAACTGACTGATGAAGATCTTATCGAATTGGAGGCAAAAGTAGCAATCGAGTCACAAGAAATAGCTTGCTCTATTAGTAACTCTGAAAAATAACTTAAACTAAAGAAACTTTCCGTAGCATTTGCGAATTTGGAGAATGCCATGAAAATTTTTGAAGAAAAGGTCCTAATTTTGAGAGAAGTTTTAATGTCAATAACAAAATTTGTGCAGCCTATCAGTATTACCAAGACCTATTTGATAGTAAGAAGAAAGAAGCGAATCAATCTAGAATTGATAGGTTCTTTAACCCAAAAGTTCAAGTTATTAATTCTCATTACATATTTTTATTACATATTAAAATTTTATCATTAATGCTATTAATAACACACATAGGTATACCAAAAATAACTAGCAATTTCATAAGTATATATATAATTTTTTCAAGAATACTTTTACTTTTGATAATAAACTATGTATACCCTTTGTTATAAATGCAGTTTTTCAAAATGTTGAGTCTGTGTGGATCCTAACCCTTGAGTTTTACATGTAAACATATGAAAAATTTGGTCTCGACTTACGTCGTTTCGATTTACGTCGCGTATTTCGAGAACCTAACATGCCGTAAGTACGAGGACCGCCTGTATATATATATATATATATATATATATATATATATATATATATATATATATATATATATATATATATATATATATATATATATATATATATATATATATATATATATATATATATATATATATATATATATATAGTAATCTATTCTTGAAGGAAAATCGATTGAATATCCTTTACTTTCATCAAGAAGTATTGTTGAAGAAAAGCCAAAAATTTCATCTGAACTAATACATTTTACCTTCTATTTGAAGTGATTTTTCTTACTTTTTCCAGGTGCTTGGTTTGACCGCTGTATTGTGTCCAGTACGTTGTCAATCTCCTTTTACCAACCATACAAGTATCAATTTTTCCAACGTGTCTCGTTCCAAGAGATCGCCTCGCAATAGAAACGGATTTAACAACGAGGAAACTTGGTAAGTTTAGAAAATATTAAACGCCCTCAAATTCGAAAAAACGATACTTTTCCTTTTCATCAAATCAGTATCCATTCGCTAGTCCAAAAACTGAAAATATTTCATTCAACTTGTTGTTTGATTTTATTCTTCTGTTCAAACCGTAGGCTGATATAGATTCATACACATGAAATACTTTACGCACGTCAATATTTCGTTAGAGTGTTTTCGAGCCAAATGTTGAAAGTGGTAACTGTTCTTATTGTTAGATAAGCCAACCCGTCTAAATAATTCACGTCATATTGAAATGATCAGCATATTTTATATTATGTGTTGTATATGTCCCGTGCTAATCAGGCTCTCTGTGGAATCCTTTCGAATTTTATAGAATAAAGCAATTATATTTTCTACCCTTTTAACAACTAGAAAGAAAAATATATGCTTTTTGTGATGCAGAATCGAACTTTAGTTCATCGTCAGGCGTTTAGCGTCTTACATTATCTAAACTTATCGTCTAGAGAAGAACGAAATTATGGAAATATAGTAAATAATTGATATGTGAGTACACGTTATAAAATGTGCATTTCGCTCCTACCTGGGTCTACAAATTCCCACAGAATTTTCTTTTATTCCAATAGGAATAACGATTGGACCCATCCGTTTTTTCTATAGGTCCTCAAACGTTTTATATTATTTAATGAAAAGAACAATTTCAATGCGATACATGTCAGTACTTTAAATAGGAATGCTATTATGAAAGAAAGTACTTATGTATATTAAAGCAAACCTTTTTCTATCAAATTCTTCACCAGTTTATAAGTTACCCAGTTTTCGATTTCTTTTTCATCAGTAGAAATATTTACAGTAAAGAAGTCAATCAATTCGTACAATCAAAATATATAAGATTCATTGAAAAAAAAACATTATCATAATTTCTATGGAACAAATTAAATTAACAAAACATTAGCGAAACACGTTTTTACAGGTTGCCACTTTCAACATTCGATGCTATTTAACTCCCATTGATACTACAGAATTAGGTACGTATTAAAACTCAAATTGAATATACCAAATATTTGTTTCATTTATGGGAAAACCTAAGAAAAAACGCATTGTATTATATAAATTTGTACTACACTCCGATCAACAATAACAGTATATATTATTTTTGAACTTTGTAGTGAAAAATAGTTTTAGTTGACAGAAAACCTTCTTGTTCCTACACACTTGAACCTATGGTTTACACTTTATTGAATACCTAGCATGACGCGTTTCGCCGTTATAAACGACTTCTTCAGAATAATCTAATTATTCTGTTAGCATCTGAAGAGGTCATTTGTAACGACGAAACGCGTCACGCTATGCAGTCAATAAAGTGTAAATAATAAGTTCAAGTGTTTGAATTTAAATTTATATTCAATTATAATGGATTTACATCAAGTAAACGACAACATTATTAAATACATTAATATGATTGAAAAATGATGTCACTTCTTGGAGAAAATGCACTAACAGTTTCATGCATTTTCTAAACCTGTCATTATTAAATGTCAATTTTTTTGGATGATTAATCGATTATTATATCTATTTTATTCGAACTGTTAATTGGGTATGAAAACCTGAAAATTCCAAAGAGCTTTTGATAAATTAGTTCAAACTAGACGTTTTTTGTTTTGGAACTGTCCTTAAGTGTGTGGTTCAATATTGTAGAACAGGCAAATGCCCACATAGAAACCAAATTCATCTTCATTCAGAATTGATTAATATCCTGGACTTGTGTCGATATTTGACAATAGCCATTTAGAGCCAATCATCGAAGTAGTTTCGATGAAACCTACAATATAAAAGGACGAATAATGAGCTACATAAGATATAAAATATTGCATCAATTGACTTAGTTACCTAACATTTCGTAAGAATGGTGAATCAGTATAATTGTTAGTGTAATCTCTGAAATAGGTATAATATATTTTATCAATATATCCATAATGAAACAATATTTAGAATTTTCTCATATATTTACAAAAACACGAATGACGCGTTTCGAAGTACTACTTTTTTATCAAATGCTGATTTAACAACAAATGGAATCTTACAAATAAATTTGCATAATCATTGTATTTGTAAGATTCCATCAGTTGTCAATTCAACAATGTCAGTCAATGACATATAATTGTCAAAACCATTGTATTTGTAAGATTCCAACCCTTTAGCATTTGATAAAGAAGTAGTACTTCGAAAAGCATCATGCTTATTTTTGTTAATATGTGAGAAAATTCTAAATGTTGTTTCATTATGGATATTAATTTTCTCCAAGTATCGGCCCCATCAACATCAATTATCAATCTATATTTCTGTCAGTTGGTCGTCGTCGGTTGGAATTTCTTCCTAACGTTTCGCTAGCACGAGTGGCGAGCTTCTTCAGAGGTCCTCTGAAGAAGCTCGTGAAGTCATAGCTCTAACCCGAACCATGACAACACTATTTCAGTTAACATATTGTCAAGAGTTGTTATAACTGACTCATAATAGAGTGATGACTGATGAAAAGAACACAAAATATGCCGAGTATATTATATAATTTTTTAAAGAAATGCAGCCGTTATCTTTGTTTCAATTCACTTTAACAATTATGTCTTGAATTATTTTTCTGGATATCAAACATAGCTTTCTTCTTACAAAACAGACAGCTTCACATACTTGTTTTTATATGACATATATACATATACTGACACTTCAAATGAAAACGTTCGCAAACAAATAGAAGAAATATTGACTGGATTGAATTCCTGCTTAACTCTTGGTGAAACATAAATAAGAAATTAAATTAAACTCTTGGCTTAATGTTTCCCGATTATCACTGAGATTGAATTCTCGCTTAACTCTTGGTGAAACATAATTAAATACTAAATTGAATTAAACTCTTGGCTTAATGTTTCACGATTATATTTAACAACATGAATTAGTCAACATGTTTCGAGCGTGAGCTCATTTTCAAGACATCGTGAAACATTGAGCCAAGAGTTTAATTTAATTTAACAAGAAATATTATTTCTAATTAGTTCGATACGAGGCAAAATATTATGAACAATTCTCTGCAACAATTTCTACCCTTTCTCTTTGCACGAATGTATTTCGTTGAAATTTAATGTGAAGTAGTAACCAAATCCACATTCTTTCATTTTCTTAAGATGGAAAATTTTCATCAGATTCAAAGAAACATGTATTTTATGGCTGATGCATCTTTTCAACTTTATAGGTTCGATTCCTTATACAAGCAGAACGTCCCTCTCCAAAATCCCGGTAGACTTCTCACCCCACGTGAAAACCAACAGCTAATTCGACAAGAAACCAGAAATCGTACTACAGTAGATTGTTGCCCATCAGTATTGGAAATGATTGAGCCAGAAGGAGGTAAAAACCAAGATGACCAATTCGTGGAACTGTACAGGGATGGTGACTACAGACAACGGTTCTACGAACTCTCCTGTCACAAAGACATCAAGAATAAACCCTGCAGATTCATGGACAAAAAAATTCACGAACATTCAAAATGTGTGCAAAAATACAGTTATACTTATGCGTTAGTGAAGGACACAGTCAGGCATCACCATCGCCAAAAAATATCGAATAAAAATTTTCCAACGTTTCCTGCCAAAGGACCTGAAGGTGTCACGTGGACTCTGGACTATATTCGTGTACGGAGTGGTTGTAGTTGTGTAGTGACCCCGAACCCCAAACAAAAACGTAAACAGAAGCACAGACGAGTGAAACACGATGATGAGGTATAAATTTTATTGAAACCAAAGCAAACATAATATAAGATTGTATGAATGAACTTGTATTTAAATGTTAAAATTTAAGTGAATTTTTATTATTGGGTTGTGATTAAATATTACTTGTTCGATGATTAATTTAACGAGAAACAAATTCCGATTTATTGTCAGTATTTTGATCATGAACCTAGTGAAAAATACTTGTAGGTGTGATGAGAATGTTGAATATGTATGAATAACTTAAACAATTCTTGGCCACAAATCGTTTTAGATAAATATTATTATTCAATAATAAGTTATTCTGGAAAAAATTTCTCTTGATATGTTCTGATGATCCACTCATGATTTACTTGATAATTCTTCGCAATTGAGTCTTTAAATCCCAATTGGTAACTTGAATATTATGCTTGAGACTTTTTTGATAATTGGTCTACTGATCTATTCCTACAACAGATTCAACTCAATAAATTGGGTAAATTATATTCGCCTTGAATTTTTGATTTGAAAGTCACTATTTACTAGCTATTTGTTATTTGAGTGAACAGCATTGCAAGAGCAATTTTTTTGAATAAATATTTCCTATTATTTAATATTAATATTTCATACTGTTTGTGGTGAATTCTTGGTGTTGCAGTATAAATTACGTGGTTTGATATTCATCTCATAATGAGAAGTTTATGGATGAAACTTGGTTTATATTTCACAATATATTTTCTCTCGCCATAACATGACTATTCTTAAACGGTAAAATCACTGCCGTTGTAATCACAGTTTATTTCACCCAAATATTGACAAACACATAAGGGAAAATGTTTTACCTAATCTAAAATTTCAGAAATTTCAATTTGGCTTGTTAATAATTATATTTGGAAATCCCAGTATTTTTGGAAGAAAAAATTTCAATAATTACCAAATGCCAATTTATCCAGAGCTGAGCCACTATACAGTATTGGCAGCTTCTTGTCTCTATGTTACCATGAACACTTGATCATTCCCTTGAGAAATCTAATCCGTTAATGTAACTATTACTATCAGGAGACTCGTTCTTTAATCTGCCTGAATAGACATTTTCAATTTAGCATTCATATTTTATCGAATGTCTCGAGATCAATCAAAGCTTTGATGATCTGAAAATTGTACGCCATGAAATAACTTCTGTAAAAATTAATACAAATTCTATGTATAATGTAAAATTATCAGTTGGTAAATCGCATGTACAATATAAAGTACATAGTGACATCTAGCATCACGAATGAAAACGTAGGCATGCCTTGTTTGTAGGTACCTACCTATAATAGTTTCCCTTACTAAAAAAACCATAAAACGTAATAGCAAGCACCAAGAGATCTGGAGACTGACCAATTTACATGAACTTAATAAATGATATTATAATTAAATAATATATTTATTTGAATATTTTTTATGAAGTTTAATACTTTGCTTTCAATCTTTTTATTTTAAATTTTGTATATAGATATTTAATTGTGCAATACTCTGTAATTGAAATTTCTATGGATACCTCGTAGGTAATGTCTGAAATGTAGAGTACTTAGATGTAAGTCATAACAAAATTTCTAAGGGGGCAATTTATCAAATCAAAGTATATTATATATTGAATGATTTACATATCTATACATTGAAACCACTTTCATAAAAACTGTATTCAACAATTTTAATTTTGTTTTTTCTCTCGAATCCTGAACAGATAAAACAATTCAGTAGAACTTTAGGTATATATATATATATATATATATATATATATATATATATATATATATATATATATATATATATATATATATATATATATTAATTTATATATTTTATTGAATATGTTGAAACATTTTCGTTTATTTGAGCAATATTTCAAAATGTATTTTAATACGAATGCCTCAGTAGTTTTTTGCATATGTGAAACCATTTTTTTTGTATATTTTTTGTTATATCATACATTGTTTGTATATAAAATATTACTTAGCAAGGATATATTTATTTTCAAGATAACAATTAACTCAATAAGACTAAACTTGGAGTACCTCTGTAGAAATTAAGATACTGAAATTAGTAGATCTGTAAATGAAGAGGAAGGTTGTTCAAAGTTTTTTGTATTCGTATTTCCGAAGTCACTATTGCAGATAACTCTGACACAATAAACGGTTTGAAAAAAAATTCTTGTTTTTCACATATATGTACTTATTTAGAAAATATACATTATGAATATCTTTTGAAATGAATTCTATGGACTGCCAACATAAGAACATCAATTTCGAAAAATAATGTTTGTCATTTTCAAAGTTTTGATGAATATGACAATGAATTTGAACGAATCAATGACAAACTAAAGAAAACGTTATTTCTGAAAGAACGAAAGAAATAACGACAAATATTCTACAGGCCATAAAACATCAAGAAAGAATAATTAAATATATTTATATATACGGGAAAATAATAAGAATTCAGTATTTAAGATTTTGAATTTTTAATTTAGTAAAGTTATAATATTTCGGGCATTGATTGTACCATTCTTCAGGAACTGAAAGAACATAATATATAAGTTGTAACATAAAACTCGAAGGCCAAATTACAATAGCCTTACATTACAGTAAAATAGTTTCAAACCATCAATCGTCTGGGCCGATGGAAATCTAAATACATAATTTGAGTAAAACTTGAGTAGTTTTATTTAAAATTATGTAGTTTTTCGATGTTCACTATAATTAATTCAAAAACATGACAATATCTTTTCGCCAACACAGTGGCTTCATCAGATGTTGATGATAAACTGAGCTATTACATTGTGGACTGCTTGTATTTATCCTGAAGTGCGTGGAAATGAACACATTATTCTTCTTTTGTAGTGGAATGCCATAGAACATATTTTTTCTGAATTGTGGGGGATGATCGTAGAATACTTGTCTTCGATTGAATTTTTGCTGGAATAAATTTAATAAAGGAGAATTATTGATTAAAACTTGATCATTTGATAAACTGTTTGATTTCCATAAGGCATATTTAACAATCTGATAAATATGCCCTTATCAGCAGATAATTACACTAAAGAATTCAATATCATTAAACAGATCGCACAAAACAATGGATATCATCATTGTTTCGTCGATAACATTTTACGAAAAAGAAATATAACAAGGCCATATCTCAAATATATATTAAAGTAATAGATAGTCACAAAAACTTCAGAACATTAACGTAATTAGGCAATCCTGTATCAAAAATCTCTAAGTTTTTATCTGACAGAAATTTAACGATAGCTTTGAAAACCCAGAATACCGTGGGTAGGCAAATCAGAAATGCGAAAGTTAAAATTTCCCCTGATCATAAATCGGGTATATATGAGTTGAGTTGCGGTAGTTGTCCCAAAGTATATAATGGTCAAACTGGCAGGAATTTCAGACTTAGAATATCTGAACACCAAAGATGCTTTGCTAAAAATAAAACCGATTCTACTTATGCAACACATCTCTTAGAAGAAAACCATGACTTCGACAACAACTTTAAAATATTGAATACGGAAAGTAAAGGTTATAAACTAACTTTGTTAGAAGTCATGAGAATTAATAAGAGGAAGAAATCGAGCAATTTATTGAATGATCAAGTTTTAATCAATAATTCTCCTTTATTAAATTCATTTCAGTAAAAGGCAGTCGAAAAAAAGTATTCTATGGTCATCTCCGACAATTCAGAAGAAATATGTTCTATAGTCATTCCTCTACAAAAGAAGAACAGTGTTATGACTAATTAATTCTCTGAAATCGGAAAATCAATAACTGAATTTTCAACCTTCACTTTTTCAGTTGATTTATTGGTACAATAACATTTAAAAGTTTCAAATGGGAGCAAATTGAAATTAAAAATTTCAAGTAGCCCCGACACAAAAAAAAACTGAAGAAAATTAAATACATTATAAAATTTCCCTCTCGAATGTTCAATTTTATTGAAAGAAACTATTAAATATTTATGATTTATAAATTAAAAGAAACCATAATACGAATAAAAATGATTTGATAATGATAAAGTATGGATTAATCTCTAGATCGTAATAATGAAAGTGTGAGAGGTCGAGGTCTGTATATTATATATATATATATATATATATATATATATATATATATATATATATATATATATATATATATATATATATATATATATATATATATATATATATATATATATATATATTTATATTGAAAAAACCAACCTATGTATATTATAATTGGTCCTTATTAGACATGCCATAACAACAATTCAGAATTTTTGACTGCCTATCAGTTTGGAGTCATATTATGATTCCAAATTGATTGATTATTAAATGACTGTCTCTACCATTTGTACTACAATATTTATGTTTTCACTATTTATTCCCTACAGACTAGAGGAAGACAACCATGGAATGAAGAAATGTAACACATCGAATAACTTCAAATCAGTCAGATTATCAATGATTCTACATATAAACACGTTTGATATATCGAAAGTGATTAACCTGTCAATTCTATAATTAAACTTTGCATAATATGAGGTTCTACCAAGTGGCTCTCAAAATACTTTGTCAGCATTCCTTTTCAACTTTTTAAACACACACACTCCTGGATGCTTCTTGCAATTCATTGACCTACAAACGTACTTTACCATTACCACTTAAAAAACATTATAGTTTTTAAAGCGACGTTGATAGTTTCAGATAATAAAAATACAAGTGGCTAGAATTTCATTCTTTTCTGATATCTGCACCTAAAGTATCAAAACAAATTTGTTCGGCTAATAAATACATAAATAACTAGTTCATAAATATTTTGCATAGTATTTTAAATTCATAATATTCCACCTTTCTCAATAAAGAAAAATACAACTCTTAGAGTAGGTAAAAGTGTTTTAACAATAGAAGGTCCCGTTTTAAGCCAAAAATAGTCACCTTAGGTATAACGCATAAATTTTATTAACTATCTTATGATACACTGTATCGTATAACTACAAAACATACATAAATATTATATTCTGCGCTCACAGTTGCAACAATCTCAAAAATAAATCATGTCAACAATAACAAGAAGTTACTCACTACTTCAGATTAGAATTTGACAGTACGTAATTTTTGTTGTCCTATCATCTCTATCATGTTAACCAGTTTCGATAAATATTCTTTTTTTTTAGAGATTACACAATTCATGTTACAGAGTAGTGAATTATTCGTACTTTAAGAATACTGTAGAAACCTAATTGTCTTCAGTGATCTTTGAAACAATAATGAAAAACGTAATCATAGAAAATGTTTAATGTCCTGAATAACACAGGAGGTCGAGCAAGAAGAAGAAAAGAAGAGTTAACCTTATTAAAAATAATTTTTGAAGTAAAATTTTTAGGTTACATGCAGATTTAATTTATAACAATTTTAACTCTAGTTATTATGGTATTATTATAATGCACTTTGCAAAATATTTTACCTATTTTGATTGTGTTACCTCAATGTACTGGTGATAATTTTGTTTTTGTATCAACTTATCCGTTTAATTAATATAGGGTCTTCGACGCATTGAAAAGTAAATATTTTCAATACGAGTGATATTCTTTTGATATGGATTTAGATCTTCCACCGACACAAGAAATTTTATTACATACATTGAAAAGAGCGTCTAGTCAAGATGCAGAGATTTTAAAGCCTGCAGAAGCACAACTGCGAGAATGGGAAATTCAACCTGGTTTTTATACTGCTTTATTTGTAGGTATTTTTGAGAATTACCACATATGTTATTGTTTCTTTATATTTTGGGGTTTTCAGAATATTATATCAATTCATCACCTTGACGTAAACGTCAGATTTATTGCAGTCGTATATTTGAAAAATGGCATTGATAGATACTGGAGGTGGAATGCTGAGAAGTGAGTATAGGTCATATGTATAAAGTTGTTTATGTATACTTTACCCTAATTTTGGTACCCTAACTTCCAGTGCAATATCCGCAAATGAAAAGAATTATATAAAACAAGGACTAATTTCGTCATTTGATGAGCCTCTTAATCAAATTGCAACACAGAGAGCTGTATTAGTGTCAAAAATAGCACGAATAGATTGCCCAAGAGAATGGAGTGAACTTCTACCAAGTCTCCTACAGGCAGTTTTGAACACTCAGAGTTTAGTACAACACAGAGCTATCTTAACTCTATACTATGTTGTTAAAGCTATATCATCAAAAAGACTTTCTGGTAAGTAATCAATATCTCATTTTCTAGAATGACAAAGTTGTACTATGATTATTTCAATTATTACTCAGAGATTAAAGATTGGTGAGGCCATTTTTGAAGAACACTGATATTCATAATGACACAATATTTATATTTCCTCAATATACTTAATTGGCATATCACTCTGTGCAGCTGTGAGTCAGTAGACTTCCCGTGGATATAAACACGTACATTCATTCTTTGCTGGTTCAACAAGTTACCGATACTTTCTAATCCTCAACCGCTCTCATATCTTGGTAGAGTAGTCTTTTCAACTACGGTCTTTTATTGTTGGCATATTAAACTTTATGAGCATTGTTCTCATCTTTCACTGCAGGTTGTAAACATCAGTTCTGCTGCACTTTTTACTATTCCGAACGAGTCAAAAAGAACGAAACAAACGATGCGCCTGAAACTGGCCACCAGATTGCCTAAAGTGCGCACACACGTCACGATCGGCGGGATCTATACTACAATATGTTATTGCGAATATGAGTATCGATTATATACTACAATTAAGGTTTTTTTTCGAAAATGAATTTCATTTCAGCACAGCATGCTTTAATTTATGAATATATTTAGAATGATTATATGATAATATAGAAATGATCATATATTATCGTCACATTTGATTCAGTATATACGAAAAAATATTTATTCGCCATTAAAATAGTTGAATGAAATTTTCATTGCAGTGTGTTAAAACTACTACAACACATCATATTCATGCGGTTTCATTACTTGTTCAATCCATTTAGAAAAAGTTGTATCCCTTTCATATCATGAGAAGTGTTTTTTGTAATACCTTATTGTTTCGAAGTTACCTATTTTTTTTAGAGAAATTTTGATTGGGATATCTTATAATAAGTACAATCAATGACATTTTTTGCTTAATGAATTTGTTCATTCCATTTTCTAGTAATATGAATAATTCAATCAATTTTTCTTCTCTACGCTACTATTTCTAACCGAGCAAAATTTTTGATGAATTTTTGATGTGAATTGATGTAAATGACTAATATTACGATATTTGCATACCCAACATTTGTTCAATCCGTTTAGGAAAAATTTCATCCATTGTATATGTTCGATATTTTTTTTGCTATACCTCATATTTTCGGAGCTAACTATTTACTTTGAAAAATGAAATACCTCTAAAGTAAAACAACTGATGATATTCTCTTGCATTTAGAATTTGTTCAATCCATGTACTAGTAGTTTCACCCATTTCAAATAATTCGTAGATGTTAATTGCCTCGAAGAGATGTTTGCTGTCAAGTTTAGTTTTCAACAACTCTCACACGCTTCGTAAATTCAGTAGATATTTCTTCCTCCATGAAACGAAGTCTATTCTTTGGAATCGTTTAATTCCCAAGTATTCATAGGTGCTACATTTATTATCCATGTCAAATTGTATTTATATATCGGTGGAGATTTCATCTACAATATCAAGTATTTGATCCAATTGTTGCTTGGTGTTTGTTATTAGCTTCAGGTCGTCCATTCAGGTGATTGACTGATGGCTTCCGTGTTGATATATTTGATCTAAAATCCCTTGTTGGTAAAGTACAATCTGCGCGATATTAATTATTAATTCATTGCCTATTATTAATTATTATTTATTAAGATTTGAGATTTTTATGCATATTTCTCAGTAATTCAATATATTTGTCACATCGCTTCATAGACTGCACAGAATTTGTAAGTAGGGTTTCTTCATTACAATAAGATGTATAAAAGAATCTGCTTATCCGACTGAATACATTGTAGACATTCTAGATATTGAAGATATTGGGAAAATAAGTCTTTCAAATTAGCTTATTCAATATTAGATATTAAATAAATTCCTTATTTTAGGTGATAGAAGGATATTTCAAGATTTTACCGTTAATGTGTTTAACTTCATATTGGACTTATGGAACACCTTCAGTGATTTGTTTACAAGCAATATATTTCAGAATGGAGAAGTGGAAGTAGGAATTTCTAATTTGGAGAAAGCATTGCTGACTTTGAAGATTCTGAGGAAACTTGCAGTTTTTGGATTTTATAAACCTCATGAAAATCAACACTGTATGAACTTTTTGAAAATGATCTTCGAAAAAGCCAAAGTTACACTAGAATGTAGTAGGTATTCAGAATACAATGGATTATCATCACTGACAATTTCAATACTTTGTGTAGAATAAAAGAAAAAATTGTTTTTTTACATGTGTGTCCACATGTAAATATTTATGATACAGAAATAAGGATTTTAAATATTCAATCATTCAGATTTTCAATGAAATTTATTCAATAAAATTGCCTTTCACACTCTGTGGCAATGATAGCAATCCTTTATTCATTTATTTTTTCAGTACTTTATTCATTAGCGATCAGATGTATGATATCTTCTTTCACAGCATGGTCGATTAATTGACATAGTTTTTCTTGTGGATTGTCACATCTGAAAATAATGATAATTTTTGTAGGTTTTTTATGCATCTATGTTGAAATTATTTGTCTTATATATTATGGTTTATAATGAAGGAGCACATTTCAATTTTGATATGGGTAAATTCCAAAAATCTAACAAAAATCACAATCTAAATCACACAGTACTTTCCAATTTCACTGTATTATCATCTATATTTTGAAAAGTAATATTTGTGAATAGAATTACTATTGAAATTGTTAGTCATCTTAGAGCTAAACCAAGAAATTATCATACTACTTTAGAATTTGTTTCTCCAGTTCACTTATATTCATGTTATTTTTACAGGAAAGCAGCTTAGAGGAAAAGGGCTATATATTTTGGAACTGTGTGAAAAGTATATTAGCCATTTAACTAAAGTTCTCATATCATTACTAGATATCCATCCAATATCTTTCATTCACCTCATCCAGCAAAGTCTAGAGTTCACCATGTATTATTTATTCACAAACGAAGGATCACAATTTTTGTATGAAAGATTTACGATCCATTGTTTTAATATTATCAAAGGTATTGTGCTTTGTGATGAGTATAAACCTTCAAGAGTTAGTCAATCAAATAAAATGCCTGATGCTCTCCGAGCAAGTGATATCAAGCTTAGTTTCTTTCAACCTGCAATTTTGACTGAAATCTGCAAGCGACTGGTTACCCATTATTTTGTTTTAACTCAAGACGAGTTGGATACATGGGATGCAGATCCAGAAAGTTTCGCTAATGATGAGATTGGCGATAGCTGGAAGTATAGCTTGAGGGTGAGTAATGTGCTAAAGATTACTAATAATTTAAAAGAACTGACAAAGATATTTTGAGTAAAAACTTTATTATTTTGCATAGTTTCTTATAATGCATAGGTTAAAAAAATATGCCTACAAAAATACCATCACATGAAAAATTGCTTTTATTGAAAATTCAGGCATCCTTGTAATATTCAAGGATATCAATTTCAATATTGCGGTTTGAATTTCTTTTAAATGTTTGCATTGAACTTGATTAAAAAAACTTATATTCTTACTTATCATTTTTATGCTTCATTTTTATTGCTATATTGCTTGATATCTTGATATATTGTTTGAAGAGGCAATCCATTCATATAAATTTCTAAAACTCAAATCAATGAATTTATTATAAATCTGATTGATAATAAACTGATAATTCAATGAAAATTGAGTTTATATTGAATTGAGGTTGACATTGGAGCTGTTGATGAAGTTTCCCAATAATGTTGTTGAATGAGAATGTACAATTCTCATGCAACTACACTGTAAAACTAAAATGTGAACCTTCAAATTATGACACTACTTTGTTGGTATACCTTCTTTCACCTTTGCTTTATCTAACCAAATGGAATTTATATTTTATATTTTATATAAATATTATATATATATATATATATATATATATATATATATATATATATATATATATATATATATATATATATATATATATATATATATATATATATATAAATGTTAGAGAAATATATATATATATATATATATATATATATATAGAGTTATGAATAATCCATATCTATAATATATAGATTATAGATTAAATATCGATGCTTGGTGTGTCTATAATCTGAGAGGTACTGATTCCCATAGATGGCATTGTGGAGTATTCATAACTCTACAGTTTCCACTTGAAGTAAAAAATAAATTCCATTTGGTTAGATAAAGTTCCTTGCAGAACGAAACAAACGAAACATATATGTCTCGCACTTCCATCAGGTGTGGTCGTTTCAATATTTCTCAACATTTATCTCTTGAAGGATAATGGAGACATCACTTTCACATACTTGCCTAAAGCATTTAATTTTTTTTTTTTCTAGTGTTCATTTTTATATATATATATAAAATATTTTTATAAAAAATAAATTCTTAATGTGGTAGTTTTTTTCTTTTTTTTAATGTTTTCAAAGTTTCCAACTAGTGCAATGACAATACTTATAAGTCATAAAGTATTGATGTATGTTTGTTTTATCTTGTATTTCTTATGAAAAAAAATGTAATTATGCTTTCACAGAATTGTCGAAATTTAGATTGAACACAATTCCAACATTTCTATGAAAAGTTATATATCCACATTCTAAAAAATTACTCTTTAGGGATGTGGAATTGAATAAGAAAAAAGTAAGAAAGGAAATATTTTCTTATTCTCTTTCAGATATTGTGAGTTGTTTTAGTAATAAAAAAATTTTCTTTCTTCAAGAATTTTGCATTATATATGTTACACATAAAATTTACTGCACTTTTTAATATATAGTAATCTGTAGTATTGTTGTATTTTGGTTTTAATTTATTTGTTTTATATCCAGTACAATTGAACATAATGGTTTTGATTCACTCCACTCTTTTCCGCTATATGTTGATTATATATAATAATCAGATAATCTTTATAAATTATTATAATTCTTTATTATAAAATATTTTACAATTTGGGATTATTGTTTAATTTTTTAGTAGTATATTTACTTTGAATGTAATTATATTGTAATATTGAAACTATGAATAAGAGACTTTGAATTACTTTTAATCATACTATATTGTTTTATTAGTTATACTATTGTTGTTTTTATCTATATTGCTATTATTAACATGCTTATATTTCTGTTTTAGCCAAGCATGGAAACAGTCTTCGTTACTATTTTTCATGAATTTCGAGGAGTTTTAGCACCAGTTTTAGTAGATCTTATCAGAGAAAGTAGCGGTTTAGTTCCTCCGGAGGATATGCAAGGCATACTAAAAAAGGATGCAGTTTATAATGCAGTATCACTGGCAGCTTTCGATTTATATGAAGAGGTAAGTTTCCATATTAGTAAACAGTTTTTTGGCTTTAATTTAATTGCCTACAATGTATTGTATGAAGCTTATCTATTTAAAATTTAATCAACTCAATAATTTGATAGATAACTTTGATGAGTGTATTTGAAAACGTAGGTCTTTCTGAGACAACTGTAGAACTCTAATGAATATATAAATTCAGTTACGCAACCAACCTTTTTAGGGCCCAAAAGCAAAGATTTATATTGTATGAAGCTTATCTACTTCAAATTTAATCAACTCAATAATTTGATAGATAATTTTGATGAGTGTGTTTGAAAACGTAGGTCTTTCTGAGACAACTGTAGAACTCTAATGAATATATAAATTCAATTATACAACCATCCATTTTAGGATCCAAAAGCGAAGATGTATGCACTATCAGATTTCTGCTAATTAAACATGCTGATAATTCTTGTGTCATTACTAAAGTTACATAAAGACGTGTTATTAGCTTCGATTGCTGTTTGAAATTATAACCTGTAAAATGAAATGGGTATAAGTTTAATGGAAACATACTACAAGGGTTTGTACTACCTTTTCATAATGCAACAGGATATAATCATTATTTTCTGTTATTCTAATAATAAGTCTCATTTGTTATTCATTTTAGAACCGCAATTGTGTACGCAGAAAGCAATATCTAAATTTGGTGTCTGCCTAATATGAATATTATGGTAATAACCTTTATACCAAATTATAGTAATCGGTATACTAGTTAGTGTTGTTTAAGCTATTAGATAATGTAGTGTTATATCTGAATTGTACTTGGAAGGTATGTATCGACTATACAGGCATTTGTTGTGCATTATCTTTTTGGTCCTGGTAGAATATATTCTGGAGTGAATTAGGCTCCTTTCCTCTATTATGTGCTCGACCGGACCTGCTGATGCTGTTATTTTTTTTCAATAAATCTATCTTTACATTCCCTTCTGTTAGCAATTTTTTCAAATAATTTATAGTTCTAGTTGTAGACAAACAAGTGTTGACTTTAATAAATAACAATCAATTATAAATTATTGAGTACAATTGCTTACAAACTCAAATTTCCTATTCCTTGATAAAGTAGAAGATATGTTGATAAATCCATCACTTATATTAATGTTAAAAATGTTCAGTTCTGAGAACGGGTCGTTTTATGTCTAATGGTAACTTTTTCTGCTACTTTTTAGTGATAAAATTGATTTTATGATAATATTATCGATATAGAAGACCTGTGTTACATAAAAAAGTCAAACTAATCTGAATAAATGCAAAAGTTTTGCATCTGGTTCATTTCAGGTTTCCTTGATTCTTCAGAATATATTTTTGTCTAAACTGTTCAATTTCAAATATTTATTATTTACATAATTTTTCATTTGACAGTTCTTACGATGAGTGAAACTCACATTGCTCAGTGATGCACATATTTGTGAAATTTCATATTACTGATAGTTAATACTCAGTACAGTATAGCTATTTTTTCTTTGTAGTCATATAAGTAACTACTGAAAGAGTCCGAGCCTGAAAAATATTTTATTTGTACGTGTTAATAATATCTGAAGAATATTTATCCATTTTAATTATGTTTTTGAATATTATTATCAAATTACCTTTCACAAAATATGATATATGTCATCAAAAGTTTGCAGAATATGTGATTGAGAAAATAACTTGATTAAAAATTTTCGATTTTTGTGGAATATCTCTTTAAAGTTTCTTTGCTCATTCTTGATATTCTTCTTAGATATTTATCATATTTCATCATCTCTCAATATTGACTCTCAATAATTATGTGAAAAATTATAGCCAGTGCAGTAGAAATGGTGAAACCATTGAAGCTATATTTATTTATATATTTTTATTTATGACAGTGACACAAAGGTGGTATCCTTTATAGATTAGTGAAAAATATATAACACATGCGCACTAGTTGTATAAAAACTGTAAGAACTTTGTAAGAATTAAAGAGTCAACTTTAAAATCTTTGACAAGAAAACTTTAAAAGGGTGAAAATAAAATCTCTTTATATATTTATCTTAATGTCACTGTAATTTTTTTGTAAAATCAAATAGGTTGCAGTTCTGTAAATTTAATAGACGCAGTGAAGAGAGAATGTGAATAATGAACCAATATTCAGAATTTTCTCATAATTTCAATACAAATACGCATTACGACGTTTGGTACGTCAGTACGTCAGTAATACGTAAAGTACTACTTCTTTATCAAAAATGATTTTTCAGGATAAAGGAAAACAATTTTTGATAAAGAAGTAGTACTTTGAAACGTGGTCATCCGTATTTGTATTAAAATTATGAGAAAATTCTAAATATTTGTTTCATTATGGATATTAATTTTCCCCAAGTATCGGTCTCATCAATCATCAACGAGAATGGGAATGATGTTTTGCATATCTAAAATTATTACATGCTTAATTTTAATGCTATTGTGATCTCACTAACTTGATAATTTAATATAACACATCTGATAATTTTGAAGTGATCAGAATATTAAATATAGAAATAATTGAGTAGAAATTTTATGTTTAGGTAGATTTCAACCAGTGGTTTGCTAACACTCTACTAGAAGAATTGAAGATAAAGCACAACAACTATAGAATTTTGAGGAGAAGAGTCAGTGCCTTGATAGGAAGATGGACTGGTATCAAGCTTTCTTCAGACTTGAGGCCGGCCCTATATCAGTGTGTCATACATTTATTACAGACTGACGAAGATATGGCAGTTAGGTTGGCCGCCTCATCTACTCTTAAGTTAGCCATTGATGATTTTGAATTCAATGCTGAACAATTCAAGGATTTCCTAGAGCCCGCATTTAGTCTTCTATTTCAACTTCTCAAGGAGGTCACAGAATGTGAAACCAAAGTTAGTATTTTAAGTGAATGCCTTACTATATTCTTAATATTTGGTGTAATTTGCATTACATTATTGAATTGTTGGAAATGTTTTTGCAATTTACAATTTAAGTATTCTATTATCCGTCACGAATCTGTATGAAATTTGTAGAATTTTTTGTATATATAGAAAGTAGAACTTTTTTTACTTGAAGGCATTTGTGAGCATAATACCGAAATGATGTTTTGAGAAGTTTGATTGATTAAAAAAGAAATTTTTCAGTATTATATCATTTTCCTGCGTCTTAATGTTCTCATTCCTACCTTCATTCAAATTATAAACTGACTGTAGAAACAAACTACTCTTCAATTATCTCTATCTGGAAGTTTAACTAACCCTCTAATCCTTACTCCTATTTGTTTTTATAGATGCATGTTCTCTGTGTTATGTCAATGATGGTTCAAAGAGTGGGTTACACCATAAGACCCCACTCAAGTGCCCTAGTCAAATATTTACCACTCTTGTGGAAGGAATCTGAGGAACATAATATGCTTGGATGCGCAATTGTTTGTACCTTAGTTCACTTAGTCAAAGCATTAGGTGAAGTTGTTCCAGAGTTGATGCCATTTCTGGTACCAATCATCCATTTGGGGACTGACACAAAACAAATGCCCATTGTATATTTACTTGAAGATAGTTTAGAGTTGTGGTTAGCTGTTTTGGAGAATTCGCCATCAATGACAAACGAAATGATTCAGCTTTATGATAACATGCCCAATTTGTTAGGTAAGCAAATATTCAAGTAAGAAATAACTTAAAACCTTTTCATGAGAGCTATATCAACTTTGAATGAAAAGACTTGCATATATATATATATATATATATATATATATATATATATATATATATATTCATATATATTAAAAGCTTCATACAACTTTGTCAAAACTAATCAAAATTAATCAAAACTAATTTGATTAGTTTTGACAAAGTTGTGATATACAACGAAACGTCAACGGAAATAGCTTTTAACGTTGAAAATAGCCTGTTAATGCTAAAAATATTATTTATATATATATATATATATATATATATATATAAATATATATATATTTCTTGAAATTGATTTTTAAAATTCAAAAATATAAAAAAACTTTCAAAATATAATAATATATATATATATATATATATATATATATATATATATATATATATATATATATATATATATATATATATATATATATATATATATATATATATATATATATATATATATATATATATATATATATATATATATATATATATATATATATAAATGAAATTTTTTGTGCTTATGGCACTGAATGAAATATTTAAGAAAATGAACACTAGAACATTCATTCAAAAAT
The DNA here is from genome assembly GCA_030704895.1 of Henosepilachna vigintioctopunctata. Classification (NCBI taxonomy): domain Eukaryota; kingdom Metazoa; phylum Arthropoda; class Insecta; order Coleoptera; family Coccinellidae; genus Henosepilachna; species Henosepilachna vigintioctopunctata. The sequence goes on along the minus strand of JARQZJ010000064.1, from coordinate 4,369,982 downwards.
TCAAATTAATCAAGAGAATGTTATAGTAGAGCGTGTGTAGAGTATATGTGAACGTGTACGATTTGATGTCTCCATTATCCTTCAAGGGATAAATGTTAGAGAACCTTTGAAATCGATGCCACACCTGATGGAAGTGCGAGACATATGTTTCGTTCTGCAAGGAACTCGTCAGTCGCACCACGTCCATCGAAGTAAGGCAACGATTTCAACTCCCAAGCATCTTCTTGTGACTCCAAGTGGAAGATCGTAGAGTTATAAATACTCCACAATTCCATCTATGGGAATCAGTAGGAAACACCTCTCAGATTATAGACACACCAAGAATCGAAATTCCTCATAGCTTCTATACCTGTAGGTATCTACTAAATAGCATTCAAAAATTATTCAGTTATTTTACATTCCCTTTTTGAGAATAAATAAGTATCTCTTACTTATATAATTAATTAAGTATTCTTAAATTTTCTAATTGTATACGCAATTTTTTATATTGTTTCCTTGACAATAGTAAACACAACAAAAAAAAATAGTGACATCGGTCCAGCCGTTCACTCTAAATTTTAGTTGGAAAACGTTTGTATGGGAAAAAGAAATGGGCTGTTTTTAGGGTTTTACCGGCAATTATTCGAATTTTTCTCGCCGTGAAAATCATCCTTGGACTTCAACAAACATTTTGAAAAAAGAATTGGCAAAATTGGTATTGGCATTATTGAGTTATGCGCTTACCAACACATTTTGCGATTAATTTTTATATTATAGTATAGATATGTATATATAAATCACACTCGTAGGAATGACCTAGCTTACCATGAGTTTTTCAGAGGATTCCTCATGGTGAAGAAGACTAAAAATTCCGAAGTGAATGCTTAGCAAGAAATATACCTCTGATAATTAAAATAAATATGGGAAAATACAAACAAACTAATTTGATTTTTTTTTAAAATAAGGTTGATGTTTTGATATCTGTAGTAATTCATAAAATTCAATTATTCATTAGTTTTGACAAAGTTGTGATATACACGAAACGTCAACAAAAATAAAGTTTTTGATATTAAAATAAGCCTGTTATATTGAAAATAAACTGTCTTAAACAGGCAATAAATCAATTAAAAAGAAAGAAATTTATATATATATATATATATATATATATATATATATATATATATATATATATATATATATATATATATATATATATATATATATGTATTATGTAACACTATTATAATGAAGAAAATTATTTCAATTTATATTCATCCTTTTTATATTAAAGTGTTCAAGTTTGTATATTGACTTATTATGGTATCAATAACTTTTGAAATATATTGATGATCATTAATATAAATTCATAATTTCATCATTGTTCCTCCAACATTATCGCTTTCCTTTACAGATTACTCGACGGAAACAGTGAATTTATGCATGTCGGTTTCCATAGCACATGTGCTTTTGGCACCTGAATTAGTTCTGAAATCTCATGGGTTACGAATAATGACAATATGTGATACTATAGCATCAGATTTGAAAAACGAAGAAATAATGATGCTTTTGAGACTGGTGGATATTTACATAAGGGTATGCCCTGGTTTAGGAACAGAAACAGTTTACCCTATTCTACCTAGGCTATTTCAGTAAGTAGATTTTAAAAAGTGATACTATTCTAAGAGTGTATACAAATAGAGCTGAATTATTGATTGAAAAAAACGACCACTCTGTCAAGAGTGAACGACTGGGAAGAAGAATTGATAGAAAGGCATCATCAGTACAAACATCTACATCTCAATTCAGAAAAAAATTTGTTAATAATTGTAGAATAAAAAGTGGAAGTTTAAACTCTGAACTGAAAGTTTGAATTGATGTTTAGGTCATCTTAAATAAATCACTTTAATATTTTGTTTGAGGGTTGTATCTCTCTTCTTGAAAATGAGAGAGTCTAACGTAAGTCGTCAATCGCAGAACATGTAAGATTTGCTAATAAAATGTCCCGTTATAAGTACAACTTACTCGTAAGTCAGTGTTATTTTGGTTTACCCAAATAAGTGGCGTGTCTCTTATTACTTGTGGAGATGCAGTAGTGTATGGAGTTAGAAAACTAATATACGCACCTGTTGAGAAATTATGCCATGGTTTTTGATTTGTTTAGGTTACCTACTAAACATAATAATTATATGAACGCTAGCACCCACACATTGCTGATACTATCAAGTATCAGTATGTTCGTCAACCTACCGAACATTAAACAAATGAAAAAAATTGAAGACTCGCAAATGATTCATCAAATAGATAACAAACTACTGAAAGTGAATATTACGCTCAAAAAAAGAGTAGAAATACATGATCATAATACGAGACACAACTTAAACTATCAGCTAAACAATATAAGAACTAACAAAACATTACACTCCCCCATCTACCAGGCTACCACCTACTACAATAAATTATCTACTCAAATAAAAGAGCAACAGGATATAAAAAAAATTACCAAAAAACTAAGGGAACACATTATGGATGGGTTGACCTCGCAATCAACTCACCGTTCTTAAATTTCACACAGCTAATATTATGAAATACATATGTACCTAACAAAATATATCTATGTTAACATCACACATGATGATTTGTAGATTTATGTCTAGTAAATAAATAAAATAAATATAGCAAAAGCACACGGCATATGTAAATAACCGTAAATGTGATGTAAATCATCACGCACATTTTGAATTTTATAAATAACTTAGAAACTCCACTAGATGCATTAAGGGAAAAACAGGCTCATGTATAAAATGAAGTGAACAAAAATAAAAGTAACAGTAGATATTTATGGAGAGCCTCAATAAAAAACTGGACATTTGTAACAATATGTCAAGACATTCTTAATTTTGTACATGCAGAGAAACTAAATCGCCATTATATAGAATTCTTGACAAGTGATCAACTCAGAATTATTAATTTCTTTTAAAATCATTTTAAATCAGTCATAACTGGCTCTTTCAAATCCAAAGCGGTCACTGAGAGTACAGTGTACACAGTTTTGAATAGTATTATGTCTAATGCAGGAAAAAATGATAGTATAACCTTTAAAAATGTCGAAACTCATGTTTCTTCACTTATTGATCAACTGATACACATCATCAATACATTATTAGTGCATTAGTTATTAGCAATTAGTGGTATTGTACTTAATTAATGGCACTTTTCAAAGATTTGACCATTATCAAAGGTATCTTAAGTCTTTTTTTCTAACCACTTTGTGTGATTTTATAGCCATCAGTATTTTACCAATAGCTTCAAAAATTTTTGAAAAGGTTGAACTTGAATTAATACTGAACTATGTTGAAAAAATATTCTGCCAATAAGTCAATCAGGTTTTAGGAAATACCATAGTGCTAACACAGCTCTTATTAAAAATAAGTAATTACATAACTAGCGCTATGGACAATTTGATGCTTGTTTTTTTGGTATTACTTGACTACAGTAAAGGTCATCCACTACTTAAGGCAAAATTGCACTTCTACTCATTACATCATTCAACAGTTAACTGGTTTTGCAGTGCAGTTAATTTTGTTGTGATCGATATTAATATCTATAATATCGATATATAGGTCAATACTTTGTCCCTACACCATATACAAAAAGGTGCTGCTAAAGGAAGCATATAATTATTATGATTATACTACAGGGCCTATATAATCATATTTGAAACAGATATGGTTGATGTTTTGACACATTTCAAAATTCATCAGTATGCTGATGACACTCAGTTTAATATGCCCTTTTAACCTCTGTAGATGTTAACACTTCTGCAAAATTAATTGATGATGATTTGAGCTCTGTAGTGCTCTGGTCCCAAAAAATATTGAATACATCAAAAACGTAAGCGACATGCTTAGGAAGTAGAACTACTCGCTTATAAGCAATAAACAATTAAGCCTGTGGATAAGCCGAATGAGCCATAAAACTTAATTCCATCATAGGTGGAACAAAGAATCTTGTATGGTTATAGACGATCTCAATTAAGTGGAATTTAGTTGCTATAGATATATAGAACATCCAAATTTGAAAGAGGTTACTCTTAAAGGGCTGTCAAGATAATGAATTTGGACTTTTCAATTACTATAAATCCCAATACCTATGAAAAAAAATACCTTAAAGAAAAACTCCTGAATAATAGAAACAGAACAGCGTTAGCTGAACTCCCAACTTTTGTAATTTCTATTAGGACCAGTGAAGATTATCATTATCATAATTTTAAGATACTTTAAGTCTCTTTTATACGCTCTTTATAGTCTATGAGTATAACACAGATTGCGTAGGGTTCTTCACGCCCATATTCTTCTCTCCATTTAGGATTTCTACCATTTTTTAACTATCATTTTCCCTTATGGCTTTTTAAGTGGTTCTTTGATCTCAAAATTAGTGATTTCTGTCCGACATCCATGATATATCGATTATCCGTATAAGTTTTTGGTTTTGAAGATAAGTACAGCTTTGCATAAAAGTAGTCTATTGGCTTTATTATATTTTATTTGTATTTTCTTCCTAGCTTCTTAATTATTTTTTGTTTACTCTGTGATAGCCTAGAACACATTCTTTTCTTGTATTGGATCGTCTATTTGTTCATTTTTTTACACCATCAAATCTTTTTTAACGATCACTTTAGTGATCGTTAAAAAATATTTGAAAAAAAAAAGTTGAAACTTCTTTTTCTGACTTCTTTGAACTATTCTGCTGCTTGTCTATTTGTCTCCTTACTTCAATGAGGTTAAAGTTTCCTTTGACAATGTGGTGATTATTTGCCAATATTCTTGAGCAGCTGTTAATAGAATTCAATGCATTAGATTCAGTTGTTATAGTTTAAAGTTATTATTATAATGCTTAGGCTGTTAATGCTTAGTGACTATTGGTTGAAGAGTATTGTCAATGAGTATTCATCTAAGATTGATCTCGCTAATATATTGTCCCTGTCTATTGAATTTAGTCCATACCAATATGTTATGTTTATTTTTTTCATGTTGTTCACATTTTTTAAGATACTCATAGTTGAACACATTATTGTCATTTATATTTATGTAGCATATTTAATGTATGGACACTTGAAACTACAACAGTTGAAAATTCTTGAAATTTTATACCTTTGTTTAGTTTTTACTTATCCTTGAAAATGTTTGTTCTTTTTTAACATAATCAGATACAATTTGGACTGGGTTTTTGATTTCTATCCATCATTAAAATGTTGTTTATTTTCATTGCATATATTGCTTTTCTAATCATATATGCTTACATCTGAAAAAAATATGTCTTTTATATAGACCTTATTATTATTATATCACTTAATTTTTCCATTTTCAGAGGAATTTATAAACAAGAAAAATATCCTATGGTGATGTCCATGTATTTGACGATATTTTCAAGGGTTTTATTATCATCCCATACTATTTTCTCGCAAGTACTGAACAACTTGGCTAGTTTGTATAATGAAACAGTAGAAACAACTATGGGCAAGATTATGGACGTTTGGCTATTCAGGATGCCCATTGCTTCTCAGACAGAACAAAGAAAAATAATGGGTGAGTTTCTATAAGAATATCTCAAAACATTTTGTTATCAATGCATGAACATTGAGATAAATGAAAACAATTCATATGGGTCATATAATTTGAATAGTGTGAATCATTTAGTTTCATTTGGAGCTATTTTTTAATTCATAAATAAATTTTAAAAATTGACACTACAGTCAATATTGGTTCAATTTAACATTATGGCGGATTTTTTAATTAAATCTTATTTAATTGGTTCTTTATTTGATAATATGTTTAGAAGTTTTAGCTCTTCGTCTTTTGCAAAAAATGCATATTTTCATTTTTTTTCATTAACTTTACAATTGAAGTCTGCATAAACAGAATATTTAGTTGAGTGAACTGTCAATGTCATTATTCATGTCAATCAACAGTCAATGTCAATTATTGATTAACAGTCATGAAAATGACTGTTAGTCAATAATTAGTGTGTTGATTGACATTATATTTTACTTCTAATCCATAACCTAGATAAATCAATCCTATGTTTAGTCCTTTCTTGAAAAAACATTTTTTTCTCAAAAAGAGTTTTGAATTTTGCAAATAATTGATTTGAATAATACACTTGAAAAATCTTAATATCTTTTACAGTAGATGACAGCAATATCCAGAACAGCAATAATCCTATTTTTAAATCTAAGCATATTTATTGTGCAATTCTTTGGAAATTCTGTACCTTTGGAAAATATTAACATTCAATTTTATTTCCTATCTGTGGAAAATATTAACATTGCATAAATAAATATATTGAATTACCTAGTTATAAATCATTTGATTTAATTTATTTTCTCATATTGCGACTTTATGATATTTTATACAATGCTTTTGAAATATTATTTTTAGGTAGTACTTATAATAACTTGTTACCTATAGTAACCTACAAGTAGCAGGTTTTGAAGTTAGAATATCTCAAAAATAATTAGAGTTATTACAAAATTGAGTTAATTCATTTCTGCTATTACATTTTAAGCAGTTCAAGCCTTCTCTAAGAAATAGTCTTATTTTTCTTTTCATGAATTATATACTATATACAGTGTTTCACTTGAAATAATTTTAATACAACTCAACTAATATTTTTTATAGTTTTCAGTAAGTTCAAGCATTAAGTGGTCACTAATGGACTGATATAAGTAGTAACATAATTTACTATTTTAGAAGATTTTTTGAGGAAACATTTCTAAATTTCGATTGTATGTTTCTATACTGCAATGAAAAATGTTTCAGGTTTAGCTTTATCTTACATACTTACTACTCAAAGTAGACCAGTACTGGAGCGATTCGGTAAAATCATGATTCAAATTTTGGAAACACTTAACGATATCACGAAAACAGACGAAACAGGTGTATCATCCGATTCGTTAGTATTGTCTGAAGGACGCAGCCCCAGCTACTTTCACGACGAGGGGGACAGTTACGAAACCGATCACGTTCAGCGAAAAAAACAATTGATACTCATAGATCCAGTGCATACAATAGTGTTAAAAGATTATTTTCAATCACAGGTAAGCATCTGTTGATATAATTTTATTTTCATTTAAGTGTTAAGTATAATATCATCATTAACAGTTGTATTTAACCCAACATTATTGCCTCACTTATCTTGCCTTACCTTATGGTGAAAGTTATAAGTATTTTCACTATGTCTACCTGAAGGTCATTATTTTATTATGTTAGCCTCTGTTTATTGTGCTCTATTCAGCTTCGTTGCTATATCTTGCAATGTTAGCTCTGTTCTCAAAGCATATCTTCATTGGTTTGCCTGGTGTTCCACTTGTTGTGAGACTTGTTCATTTGACTAACCTGTCTTGTTCCTTCTATCAGCTCGTATCACCATAATTAACTGAGTGCTCTATCAAATTTTACTATGATTTTTAATATACTTTCTTCACTGATGGTATCATTTTTTATGTGGTCTCTTCGAATCTCCTTTCATTTATCTTGAACTTTGCATTTCAGTAGAGCGCATTGTCTTAGAGGAATCTTTCTAATTTCAGTCTTTCAGTGTGTTCGGTCGTTCACAATATCGATGTATTAGATATTCGTTTTGTTCTGTATTTGTATTTGTTTTTCTAAGTAACGTATCTGTGGCTATCGGATATTTTTGATAGTTTGAGTGAGAGAAAGTCTTGTAGTTCTGTTGATTACTTAAACTTTATATTTCATTGAATTCTGTTACTTGTCACATATTTTATTTTTTGATAGTTCTCATCGTATTGATTTTTTTTTTTTTTTGATTATCCTTATCATAGTAATTTCAGCCGTTAATGTTATCCTTGCCACACGCAGATAAAAATTATAAGTATTGTTTTGTAATTTTAAAATTTTTAGGGTTATTTTTAGTTTGGTTACACAATGTGACTTAGGTACAGTTTAATCATGGATATTGCTAAATGTATAGTTTATCTAATGTAACCTGATTATCAATTTCTGAATTCTTATTATTCATTATCGTGTCATTATTGATGTAGTCTCATTTTTGTCAACAAATAGGTCATTAAAATATTCCTTCAAAAATTATTGTTCATTTTCAGTTTGTTTCCAATTAGTTTCGAATCAACAATTTTTTTCAATTTGATTTTTTGCATTACTTAAAATAATTGAAGTTCATACACTATTTATTTTTCTCAGATTCTCGTGTTGAAAAACCAGTTAGGCCCTAGTCAATATGAGCAGCTGATAGGACTCATGGACAGTGATACAATGTCACAGTTGAAAGAATATGTGAGCTTTTAAAAGAGCTGACATTTTTAATTCCGTTGATCATGCATTCAATATTCTTAAATATTGATGTCATGTGTATTTTAGGATGTGAAATTTGATATTACTTTTAATATTTCAATATTTGTATTTTCAATATTTTATTCAGTAAATGTTAATTCTTAATCTTTGTTCTTTTTTTCAAACTGTGGAAATTAATCTAGTTGAAACATAATTTTCAGGGATTATAATACAATTGAAATTTTATGATATAAATATTTACTGGTGTCTTTTGAATTATGACTAAAATGCATTGTTTAGGTTTCATAAATTTATTAAGGTATGTAATTAGTCAAGTGAAATATAAAGAAGATCACTTAAATGAGAGGTAATAATAAAAACTTGTCTAAAAATCACTGACTGAACAATTCTTTATTCGACTAGTTTCGCCTTTTACAGCATTATCAAGAATGAATACATATTACAAAGACAACCTATAAATATTTTGCAAACCGGTTCGGACCACCTAGAATAGAAGTGGGGTTTCCAAATTATCAGAGATTTAACAGCGGGGAATGGTTTAGGTCTAATTGGTCATTAAGAAGATCGTACTTATCGGATTTTTGAAGTTTATTTATTTCCATGGCTTCCAGGTAGTTCATTTTAATCCCTTTTTCACAGTAATGAAGTATCTTAGGTTTAAAACAACTTGAGATCTTATGTCCTGTCGACTCTAGATGTTCCCGAAAAGCAGATTGTCCGTTTTTTACGTGTTCTTTTAGCCTAGTTTCAAAACATCTTCCGGTCTGGCCAACATATGACGACTTACATTCTTCACAGTCTAACCTATAAATTCCAGACTTCTTCATTGGCTCGGATTCGGACAATTTGTTATTAAAGATCATTCTATCCAATCTACTGTGACTTGAAAATGCTATATTTAAATTATTATTTTTGAAGAACTTAATGATTTTTGAAGAGGGAACGTGTGTATAAGGGATGCTCACATATCTTAATTCATTTCTGTCATTTTTACTATTGATGTAGTGCGGCCTATATAAAAGTCTATTGATGAAGCGTTTCTCTTTCTTTATAATTAGTGTATCGATTATTTTCAGTGGGAACTGATTGTTCCTACCTATCGTACGAATCACATTAAGTTCTTCCCTGAGATCTTGTTTAGATAAAGGAATCGAAAAAGCCCTATGAATCATTGAATTGAGAGCTGCCATTCGGTGACTTATTGGACTGAACGAATTGAAATTTATGATGGCGTCAGAGAAGGTAGGTTTCCTGAATATTTTGTACGAAAATTTATCTTGCTGTTTGGAAATTGTAAGGTCAAGAAAATTCAACGAATTGTTCTGTTCCTTTTCTACCGTGAATTTGATCTTCTCATGTAATGAATTTAGATATGTCAGGTACGAACTGATATGTCGGTCTGTTCCACTAAACCCAACTAAGATGTCATCCACATAGCGGTACCAAAAAATTATATGTTTTTTTTGACATCTCCGATTCTAAAATTGTGGTTTCCATGTTGTCCATGAATATGTCCGCTAATAACGGGCTTAGGGGAGAACCCATAGGTAGACCTGAATTCTGTAAATATATTTTGTTTTGGAATCTGAAATAATTCTGTCCCAAGGCAACCTTAAATAATGTTGAGAAGTCTGCTTTTATCGTAGGAAGTGTTTTTCTTTTTTCCAAGATGTTTTCAATCAGGGGTATACATTCTTCCGTAGGGATGTTAGGAAACATGTTGGATACGTCGAAGGATACTAATTTAAAGTTTTTATCAAAGTCAATTTTATTCAATTTTTGAATGAGGTCTATTGAATTTTTCACACTATATTTAGGAGAGAAATGAGTATGTTCTTTGAAGGCTGTGTTGAGAAATTTAGAAAGCTTACACGAAGGTGCTTTTGAAAAAGAAGCCACTGGTCTAACGGGTAGATCGTCTTTGTGTACTTTAACCAGCCCGAATAATTCAGGAGGTTCTGAACTCATTGGGATAACTTTATTTTTAAGATAAATAGTATCCAACAATTCTGACGCCTGTTGTACTTTAGTTTTAATTTCAGTCAAAAAGGAACCCGTGGGATCTTTCTGTAAGACGGAAATATCTAATTTGGATAAGACGTCTTCCATTTTTTCGACATACTCTTCTTTCTTTAAACAAACTAAAGTGTTTCCTTTATCGGCCTTGGTGAGTATTAGATTGTTGTTTTTGACTTTCTCTCTTATGTTTTTTATAATGTTATATTCACCCATTTTCTTCTCTCCCGACGATGAATTTTCAATAGTATGTGCAAGAATATGTTTACTAGTGTTAACATAACCATAAACATATTCTTGCACATACTATTAAAAATTCATCGTCGGGAGAGAAGAAAATGGGTGAATATAACATTATAAAAAACATAAGAGAGAAAGTCAAAAACAACAATCTAATACTCACCAAGGCCGATAAAGGAAACACTTTAGTTTGTTTAAAGAAAGAAGAGTATGTCGAAAAAATGGAAGACGTCTTATCCAAATTAGATATTTCCGTCTTACAGAAAGATCCCACGGGTTCCTTTTTGACTGAAATTAAAACTAAAGTACAACAGGCGTCAGAATTGTTGGATACTATTTATCTTAAAAATAAAGTTATCCCAATGAGTTCAGAACCTCCTGAATTATTCGGGCTGGTTAAAGTACACAAAGACGATCTACCCGTTAGACCAGTGGCTTCTTTTTCAAAAGCACCTTCGTGTAAGCTTTCTAAATTTCTCAACACAGCCTTCAAAGATGTGTTGAGTATAATTTTCAATTAAAAATAAATTCATATTGACACATCGTGTAATAAATATCAATTTGATGATAATACAAGTAAAATCAAGATCTTTATGCCTCAATTTGATATCATATTTTACCTTTCAGAAGATATAGTTGACAGCAGAAAAAATATTCTAGTAGAGTTTGAATGAGTTTGAGAAGTAGATGATAGTTTTGAATGAAAATCGCAAGTAATTGTTAATTTTCATTTGGTATTTAGATTGAAGATGGAAGTATTAAACATTTTAGCACAAAATCACCAGTAAATCGAAATTTTCTATTTGTAACTTTGCTTTTACTATTATTGCGTTCAGTCTACTTTGTTTATTCTCTTTGTTTAATCGTGCTGAATTCGCGATAAAGTGTGTTCTGCACGAGGAGGTAAAACGCCTCCTTTCGCCCCTATTAAATTGTGATAGTAGATCTGTGTATGGAATACAGAGAACATGCTCTAAATTCAGGGTATATTATGTGATGGAATATGTGCGGACTTATCTACGCGCTCGGTTTGTACGCCGGGGGTGGGCATCGCATCCATGTAGATATTGCATCCACGAGTAGGTGTTGGGTCTTTCGCCAGCGGCGGCGTCATTACCGCTAGCGGTAGAACAGCAAATCAACCTCCACATGGCGCTAACGAGCAATTCACCCGCCTCTGTACCACGTTATCACTTATTTCAGGTGAAATAAGGTGTTTCAAGCATTTTTATTGCTTGTGGAAAATGGTAGCGCATTTCGCCGACTTTCTTGATTCTGTTAAAACGCATCAAATTCAACCGTATGTGTAGAATAGGAAAAAACTTTTATCGATTTTGCGGAGAATGAGATAGGATTAGGGAATTAGGAAACGAACAAAACAAGTTGTGCCAATAAAAGATTTTCATAAATTTAACTTAACAATAACGTCGTATACATGTTTGTCATACTTGGGATGTGAAGGCACGTATATAGGCCAAACCAACCAATGGCTAAAATAACGATTGACACAACATAAAAGCGACTGCCGTCTCATGAAGAAGTCATGTGCTGTTGTTCAACATCAGAAAAATACAGGACATATATTTGATTTCTCCAACGTGAAAATTCTTGACCAACACTGTAATTACAAGACCAGGCTTTTCCTCGAAAAAATATATATATATATATATATATATATATATATATATATATATATATATATATATATATATATATATATATATATATATATATTTATTTGATGACTTTACCTTCATATTTTTAGTATACTTCTGAAGAAGTGAAATATTTTATAGGAAAATAAATTAATTCACACAAACCGTCCTGATATTCAAACTTTTTATATATATATATATAAAATATATAGGTTCACCGACATGATGCGCATGTACTGTGCGTGTTAGACGCGTCACCGACATGTTTATAGACATATATCTGTAACTATGTAGCTGGCGTATTGTACTTAGTTAAATTTCAATCAAACATTTCCATTTTTTACTTCAGTTACCATAAGTCTATTATATCTTCTTCAGAACACAATGAAATGATTGAAAGCACAAAAAGTTTAAGTATGTATCGTTGAAATTAATGTTGACAATGATGCAAACGATGAAAATAATGTTAAAAATCAAGTACATAGACATTTACGTAAATACAAGGTCTATCATTAATAATACGACTGAATATTGTAATTTCATTTAAATTGTGTTTATATTTTGTCATGATCATTATTATTTGTGATAATATATTTTAATGATAAAAAAACCATATAAACATGCATATAATTGTTGCTCGGTGTGTTAATCGATGTGAAAAACCAGATTGATGTTGATAATTTCAATTTAAACATTAGCAAATCTGAAATTTTAATACCTATTGGAAGTTTCAAGGTTTCTCTTATATCGACAGTACCTATAACTGCCAATTATTTAGCAATAACAGGATTTTTCAATTAAAAAATATTTATTTCAGTTTATAGTAGCAAGTTTGTCGAATAATAATAATAAAGTTGCAATGCAACGAAACGTCGACTGAAGTAAATATTTTTTTTTAAAAAGCCTATTATTGCCAAAAATATTTTAAAAACCTTGAGGTATAATTATGCATAGCTTTTTCTGCATTTGGGATATTTGTGAATATTTCTTTGAAAAATATATTTTTGTATCTACCTAAAGTTTCCTTACTTATTGTAATTTTTTCGAACTTTCAAAGTAGTAAAATACATTTGTATAGGTATGTCAGAAAAAAAGTGATTAGGTAACAAAAGTTCACCAAATCCAATCAATGAAACAACAAATCTATATAAAAATCCTCGTTTAATTTTATATCTAACTAGATGACCCGGCGGACTTTGTACGCCCATTTATTTTTCATGAATATTTTTCAAAAAACCGGTAAGACATGTTCTACTATTTGTGCTACAGTATCTTGTTTTCAATAATTTTATCATTAATTATATGAGATATTTGCTAGATATAACTCAAAAAATGTTCAGAATTTAGTCCATTCCCAGAAACAAATTAATATAGAGAACCTGCATAAGAACTAGTAGCGCCTCTGTCGTTAACTTTGTAAGTTCATATGTGAGGACGAAGTGTTTATAAACATGCATTTTAATACTATTCACAAAGCATGTAATTTTGTATAAATTATTTCTCTGGCTCTGTGGCTGCACCAATAGCGTCGTTTGAATTGACTCTTCTTTCTAATAACAATTAAACTTTGCCTTGCAATACTGACACACATCCAATAGCAACGATTTGCTCTGAACTAATCTATTTCAACGTTTTAATTGAATGCAGGTCGATAGGAGTTAAACACAACCTTTTCATATGGTTAATTTCGATTCCATCGATTCCTTCAACTTCATTCCGAGCTTCGAGTTGCTCATCAGTTTGACTTGATATTATATATTTTTGACTTGCTGTATTGCGAGTTCTGCGACTTAAGTTCGTACATCTAAAAGCTATTTTTTTTATTTTTAAAGACGAAATTTCAACTGCAAGTTGTTGAAAACCATGCATTTTGCTTTATATTCAAATATACCACGTGCTATGTTAGTAACGTGTATGTTAGTCTATTCAAACCGAAATTTTATATTAAACTGAAGTTTTGATAATAGTAGTGATAGCTCTGAACTGTACCGAGATGTGTGATAAGATAGTCAGGTCTTTTACATCCTCTTTTTAAGAGTTAATAACTATTTGTTACTTATATTATTAATAAATTCAATCAGCGATGAATCAACACTGTGATATTTCATATTTAAATGAGAGGTAATAAAAAATACTTGTCTGAAAATCACTGACTGAACAATTCTTTATTTGACTAGTTTCGCCGGTTTCACTAGAAAAAGGCGAAACTAGTCGAATAAAGAATTGTTCAGTCAGTGATTCTTAGACAAGCATTTATTATTATCTCTCATTTACTTATATTATTAATAAATTATTCTTAAATTTTCTAATTTTACACGCAATTGTGTTTTTTTCAGGGAAAAATTTAAAAAATTTTCAAATTTCACAAATTTCACTTTTCTCTTCAGTACGCACTGTACGCATGCGGGACAATTGTTTAATGTCCAACAAAGTAAACTTGGTGCGAAATTTGGTGATAGCAGTACGTTGATTTACCAGGTCGATTATGATGACCATAATATAGTTGTAAAAACGATATACATTGTCCACAGAGAACGAATTTTGATAGTAAATTTTAAGAACTTGGAATCGTTGCTCGATTGTAAGTCTTTCCATGATGAAATGGCACAGTATACTGAAAACTTTTCACTTTGACAGAGGACGTTTTTGGATGCCATTACCACCCAGGTGCCGCCAACCGAAAAAACACACCTCTTAAAAAATCACCTATATATATATATATATATATATATATATATATATATATATATATATATATATATATATATATATATATATATATATATATATATATATATATATATATATATATATATATATATATATATATATATATAGCAGACCCGGCGAACTCCGTTTCGCCACCAGATGGCTTCGTTTTATGTAACATTTCGTTTGGTGATTAAAAGTTTTATATTTGAAAAGGAAAAATTTTATTTCGTTTCTCAACAGTAATGAATTCATTTCGATTACAAAAATGAAGTGTTATTTAGTTGAACGTCTCTAAGTAAATGAAAGTGAATCAAAAGTAAATACTGAATTATATCCGTGTCCGCAAATTATCCGTTTCATTGAAGTAACCACATTTTTGTTTTTTGGTCTGACGTTAACACAAACAAAGCGGATGGTTTCCCAACTCGTGAACACGCAACGTATAACTGCCCATGTGAAAAACAATGATTTTCTAAATTTATCCCGCAAACACTAAGCGATTGGCCTTGCGACTTGTTCATTGTCATTGCGAACGCAAGGCGACCTGGAAATTGCAATCGTTTGAAGTCAAACGGAAGATCAGTCGGAATCATTGGTATTCGAGGAATACATACATTTTCACTTGCGTACTTTCCGTTAATAATGGTTGCCTCAATCAAATTCGGCATGTCTTTTAACCGAAAGTCGAGTACCGTTGCAAAGTCGCGGTGGATTCAAATTACGCAATATCATAATAACTGTACCATCTTTGAGTTGCAAGTTATGTGCTGGAAATCCTGGTAACTCCAGAGAGTTCAAAAACTCCGTTGGATAATTTACTACATCATCGGGATTTGTTATGGAATCAACGGATTTGTATGTCACCAAATCGCCTGCAATTTTTGATTGAATGGTGAAATTCAGTGCGTGTATATCATTATTCTTTGCTGCAAGAATTGTTCGTTGACTTAACTAAGCATAATTCTGATAATTCTCACTAATGTTTGGAAAACATCTTCAATAAAAGCTAATTGAGAGTCTACAAATCGGCAAAAGTTGTTGGTAAGAGCAAGGGCGTCGCCAGCCGATGGCGCAGGGGGGGGCAAGTTGACTTTACCTACTACAATTCATACTTTTCTCATTCTCTATGAATGAGAAAAGTAGGTATGAATTGTAGGTAAAGTCGACAGCCCATGAAGCTTTTCACTTGTACTACGAGCCTTACATCTACAGCGATTGTAATAACAACAGTATCTTAGTACTATATACATATATATTCTGTGACAGTACAGAGTCTAATGTGTAAAGCTACACGAGCACGAGCTCTTGACTATGCAATAAAAAACTTGTAAATAAGTTATAATAACATTTATTAGAAAAATAGAATAAAAAAGAGTTTGAATTTGAATAAGTGTACAGCGTACAGCGTATTTTTTTTTAATTACCAGATTTTAATATAGTGGTCGTTGTTTGTTTATATTAGGTTAATTAAAACATAATTTTCGGGGATTCATTGTAAACTTCTCGACCACTGTATTATTGAAATTTCGTAAGTTTCCATGTATAAGTTTTCGGTGCACACTCATCATGGCCAAACCATTAAGGCGATTTTCACTCATAGTGCTTCTCAGCCAGGTTTTTAGTCTCCTGAGGCTGCTAAACGATCGCTCTACCGTACACGTCGTACATGGAAGAGCGATCAAAATTTTCCACGCTTTTTCCGTGTCGGGAAAGAAGGTTTTTGCTTCTTTTAGTATATCAAAGCGTGTTTCAAGCGGAATCCAATAATAACGGAGTCCAAGTATGGTATTATTAATGATCTTTTCCAGAATTCTGAAGGGATTTCTGCTGGGTGATTGCTTCGATGACATTGTTTCCTAACAATGCGCGGCATTGAAGTTATATCCTCCTCCAGACCGACTTTCTCCGCAACAATATAATCCACATCCTTTATAATTTCATCTGTGACTCTTTCGGGATTATCACGGTGGCTCTTAAGCAATTGCAAAATGCGTTTGACGTGTTGCGATGCCTTAACCACATCCAAAGTTATGGATTGGAATGCGTTGACAACAGGTTCCAACAAAGCAGATTATTTAGCTATCAAAGTAATACAAAGTATTAACGAAATTTTGAAAGCAGCCGCATGGAGTTGAAAGGCGTTTTTTCGAGTTGCAATGTTTCCTTCGCGCGATAAGTTTTCTAAGGCTTCCAATATAACAGGAAAATTCTCCTTAAATACTCTGTTCAATTCATATATAATATATAACAATATATCATAAAGAAATATATATATATATATATATATATATATATATATATATATATATATATATATATATATATATATATATATATATATATATATATATGTGTGTATTTATTATGTGATAATTAAAGATAAAATTTTTGAATATGAAGAATCATTTGACGAAAAATCATACTATGATTTTTTTATTAGTTTCTTCATAATGAAAAAGATCAATATACTTTGTTTACATATTATATTGTTATTCAAAACAAAATTTTCCTCCGACGTATATTTACTTAATTGAGTCAATATGACATTTTCATATTGGCATATCCATTGATGTCAATTAACCAGTTTCGCAGTTTATATTTATTTGTTAAACCTCAGTCTCTTGAGGTCGATGAAATCGCTTTTTATCAGGCATGGGAAGAAATTCCCTAGCCTCCTATTCATGTTTGTATCTGAATTGTTTTTATATTGTTAGGAAGGAAAAACGGTTTTTCCCAGAGGTACAATGTCCGACACATTGTGCCTGACATCTCTTGGGTTATTCACCATAGTATATTTTCATTTCAAGACAGAATTCCGTAACGTAAGATCTGAAAATTGTGAAAACAAGAACTTGTATGTATAAAATACCTATATATTGCAACGAAAAACTGCGACTACTAGGACTGTATCTATGCTGAGAATATCGTTTTATCTATCTATAAAATTTTATATTTTCTGTGAAAATAGTTCTTTGAATGTATCATCATTATCCAATATGGAAAGTGGATGTGCAATGTATGAAATATTTATTGAATGAAATGTGGGTGTAGGGATTTTGATATTGCTTTTATTTAGGAATGCATCAGCACAATAAGTTTACCTATTGCTGAGGTCAATTCTTCGAGAAATTTGAAATTTATAATGAAGAAATGTTAATACCAAATCTATAATATAAAAATGAGTCGCAAAATGTGTTGGTAAGCGTCTCAACAACGCCTGGGACAAATTTTGCCAATTCTTTTTTTAAAATGTTCGTTCAAGTCCAAAGATGGTTTTTACGAAAATTCGAATAATTGCCGGTAAAACCCTGAAAACAGCCATTTCTTTTTCCCATACAAATGTTTTCTAACTAAAATGACTAGAGTCAACGGCTGGACAGATTTCACTATTTTTTGTTGTTGTGTCTGTTATTGTCAGAGAAAAAATTTAAAACATTGCATGTAAAATTAGAAAATTTAAGAATGCTTTATTAATAATATAAGTAAGGAATAGTTATCAATTCTCAAAAAGAGGATAAAAGAACTGAATATCTTATCGCACATCTCGTTTAGTTCAGAGCTATCACGACTATTATTAAAACTTCAATTTAATATAAAATTTCGGTAAGTTTGAATAGACTAACATACACATTACTAACATAGCACGTGGTATATTTGATTATAAAGAAAAATACATAGTTTTTCTTTAATTTACAGTTGAAATTTCATTTTAAAAATGATAGCAGTTAGATGTACAAACCTAAGTCGCAGAACTCGCAATGCAAAAAGTCAAAGATATAAAGGATCAAGTCGAACTGACAAGCACCGCTAAGGTCGGAATGAAGTTCAACGGAATCGAAATTAACAAAATGAAAAGGTTGCGTTTAACTCTTATCGACCTGCATTCAATTATAACGTTGAAATAGATTACAGTTCACAGCAAATCGTTGCTATTGAATCAATGAACATTGTGTGTCAATATTGCAAGGCAAAGTTTAATTGTTATCGATAAGAAAATACTACCAATGATGCGAAAAAATATTGCGCGAAGAGTATATTCAAATAGATGCTATTAGTACAGCCACCAGAGCCACTGTATTCACTGGTTTCCGGAAATGGACAAAATTCTGAACATTTTTGACGCAAATTTCAAGATGAGATATATGAGACAATTGATAATAGAACATGCTAACTATAGAACGTACATTAATAACCAATACCGCGTTCATATAAGACTTTTTTGATAATTAGACTGATTTGAAATAACAGGAAGTAATGCAGTCCCTTCGTAAGTGAAAGTCTCTGGCTGTACAGTGGATAAAAATTAAAACAAGATAGTTTAGCACAAATAGTAGAACATGTCTTTCCGGTTTTTTGAAAATTATTCATAGAAAAATAAATGAGCGTACAAAGTTCGCTGGGTCAACTAGTTCTGAATATATTTAACAATTAGGCGTTTGCACATTTCGGGATATTTCGGTATTTTCGAAGTAGATTTTATGGTATTCATACTCAACAATGGATTTTTAATTTAGCAACCGATGATGAGTTTGTCGCAACGTGCTTCATATGTTGTAGTTGCTGAATATTTTCGGTAATATTAATATTAATGTGTTATCAAAGGTTTGATATATTTGAAGTATGCAATTGCTTGACTCGAGTAATTAATATTTAATGAGAAGATTTTCAGTTATGCATAGCGAAACATGGTGTAGATATACTCTTTCGGTCTGATAAACCATGGATAACTGGAGCATCCATATTTCTAGTCGTTTCGTATCTACAGTGAGTGACATTCTCAATGGTGTCGTTGAGGTGAAGGTTCTCAAACCACAAATACTTATTTATTCTCAATTAGGAATCTCAAATTTGATTTCCAATTATCCTTAAATCATAATTATCCTATGATGTATATGATAACTATATAATATCCTATATTATATAGTTATCCTAAAAAATCAGGATTGTAATATGTGCTCCTCTATTATCTATTAGGACAGTTTTGAAATGTTGTGTCTGTTGAGTGAGGCTTGTATGTAAAAAATTAAATAAAATAAAAAAATAAATGATCTGTGGTGATGATAACTCCGCAGGAGATTATATTCAATATACCTACCTGATATACCGTTTATTACTTGACATTCAAGTACTTAATAGTAATATATGTAAACATATTACTCCTTTTGATCACCAATATGATGGTAATATCACATAAATATTTCAAAACTTTGTTAAGTTAAGAAATGTCAGTGGGGTCATTCAAGAATTACGTAAGCAGATTTATTACAATTATTTACCCCACACCCCGTTGTCAGCAAAAGTAAGCAAACCTCTTACTCCCTCACTCATGCTTACGTAAACATTTTTAATTTATATATTGTTTTTTTTAATAATTCATGAGCAGAAGTTATAATTCTAACAGTAATAAAATGGTTTTAGGATAGAAATTAGATTTTACTGATACGTATTCAACATAGAAAAAGGTACAAAAATATTATAATATTAAGAAATATTACGAACATAAAAACTTACTTAAATTTTTTTATACATATTTATTCGAATTAACAGTCCTCAGACCATGATACCCGAATCCATGATTCTAAGTTTTCGATGACATTGGATGTTCGCTGCTCAACGTTGTGAGTCTGCTCACTTTTATCCAATTTTGGAATGTCTACGTCATTTTCATCGAGTCATTCAACATCATCGTGCTCTAAATTTTGAATAATGCACTTCAGTTCATTAGCACAACGACCAGCGACTCCTACAGGTCTAACTTTCTTATCAGTGTCCGTGTTCACTTTTTACTCGCGGTAATTAAAACATATGAATTATTTGAGGAATCTGAGAAAATGCGTTTAGTTTTCAAGCAAAGACAACGTGAGGTTGCCATATGTATAAAAAAGTAAATAACTACTGATGACGTATTCATCATCTACACCCCTACCCCCCATGTCATCCAAAATAAGCAAAGCAAAGACCCCCGTCCCCCTATAGTGCTTACGTAATACTTGAACGGCCCCAGTGACAAATAAGAATATTAAGTTTTTTTCGCGAAACAAAAAAAAACATCAAAAATTATCCGACTAGCAAAGAATTATATTTATAATGTAAGAGAATGAGGACTTGATTTTCCTCCCAAAGGAACTAACGATTAGTTGACGTCAGCGATATGATTTCCCCAATCACTGTAGTTAAAACTAACAACTAAAATGAACACTTCAACCAAAAATATGTATAGACCATGAGTCCCCAATTACTTTAGAGAGCCGTTTTCAAAAAAAGACCATCACCGTTCCGAAGGTAATAAATTGTACATACTATTTAAATAAAATATGTAGATAAGATATCAATGAACAAATAAAACCAATCGGTTCCGGTGAATTATTCTATTTTCATAACATTTGTTTATGTATTTTTACGATAATACATAAACAAATGATAACGGATAATACGAAGCAACGTTTTTGCTTCGTATTATCCTATTGAATTTTGGGGTAGTTTGTCCAAGCTGTTGTCTGAATTTATTTTTAATATATGATTAATATTTAATACACAAAGTGAGAAATTTTAAGGCTATTTTTTCCGTTATGGATATTTATTATCATCACGAATAAATTGTATCTAAAAGTCTTGAAAATAAACTTCCCGTTTCTGGTGTTTTAAAACTGTATTTTGCAGCGAGTGCAGCTTTAGTACTCCCAAAAGTTTTTTTGCACTTTCATTACTGTATTCATCACGAGGATTCAGATGCTAAATGTTATTGAATACTTGGACGACCTTTTCAATTTTCTTCAAATCTGCGATCCTGTTTTTAAACTGCCATTTAAGAATCTTAATGGACGATTTTAAATTATGGAAGTGTAGGCGTTGATAATCAAGATCGATGTTGAAAAATATCGAGTTTTCGCCAAAAAGATGTTTACTTTTGTTGGGAGCTCACATACAAGCTTTCCTTGAAGTTCAAGGTTCAAATTATTGAAGTGTTTGAAAATATCTGACAAGAAAGCAATGAAAGTTACGTTTCTTCTTCATTGAGAAAATATAGGTAAGTGTTTCGTGCAGGCAAATCGAATGCCATTTTCAATTTGCGTACCTACACAAGTTACATAACGTTGAATAATTTGTATTTTTAACACAAGGTGCACATAAAATAGGTTGGCGGCCCATATCTGGATCGCCATTTGGTGGCCCCTGATACTGTGGAGTAGATATTTGAGTATGTATTTCGGATATTGGTCACACCTAGTAAGAAAGTAATTCAACTTTTATTTTATCGATGTGCTAGCTGACCCGGCGAACTTTGTATGCCCATTTATTTTTCTCTGAATATTTTTCAAAAAGCCGGAAAGCCATGTTCTACTATTTGTGCTACACTATCTTGTTTTTAATATGTATACCGACGGAGCTAGGGACTCACTCACTTACGAAGGGACTGCAATACTTCCTGTTATTTCAAATCAGTCGAATTATCAAAAAATTCTATATTAACACGTTTGATGTATTGAAAGTGATTAACCTGTCCGTTCTATAGTTGAACGGCATATTCCTAATTTCGTAGCAAGTAGTTGTCCCATATATCTCATCATTAATTATATGAGATATTTGCTGGATTTAAGTGAAAAAATATTCAGCATTTATCCCATTCCCGGAAACGAATGAATATAGAGGCTCTGGTGGCTGTACCAATATCGTCCATTTGAATTCTCTTCGCGCAATATTTTGTCGCGTCATTGGTAGTATTTTATTATCAATAACAATTAAACTTTGCCTTGAAATGTTGACACATAACGTTCATTGGTCCAGTAGCAACGATCTGCTGTGAAATGTAATCTATTTCAACGTTATAATTGAATGCAGGTCGATAGGAGTTAAACGCAACCTTTTTATATTGTTAATTTCGATTACATCGGGTCCGTTAGATTCAAGTCAGTTTGACTTGCTCTTTTGAATCTTTGACTTGCTGCATTGCGAGTTCTGCGACTTAAGTTTGTACATCTAATAGCTATAGCATTTTTAAAAACGTAATTTCAAAAAAAAACTATTTATTCTTCTTTATAATCATAATTTATAATATACCACGTGCTGTGTTAGTAGCGTGTATGTTAGTCTATTCAAACTTACCGAAATTTTATATTAAATTGAAGTTTTAATATTAGTCGAGATACCTCTGATAGGTGTGTGATAAGATATTCAGTTTTGTTACATCGTCTTTTTGAGAATTAATAATTATATCTTACTTGTATTATTAATTGAGAATTCTTAACTTTTATTATATTACACGAAATTTTTGAATTTTTTCCCTGACAATAACAAACAAAACAAAAAAAAATAGTGAAATCGGTCCAGCCGTTCACGCATGATGGGTGATAGGGATATTAAAATTAATAACTAAAAATAATAAAACAATTTTGGTAATGCGGTTTGTGTTTGACTTATGTAATTACGTGAAAACTGATGCATTTGTTGGGGTTCTTTAGGATGTATACCCAAAAACTATTTAGTATGAACATTTTTATTTAACATAACTATTTACAACAAAATACATTGAAATGCACTAATAATGTTTGTAGAGACAGTCATGTTGACTGCTTGGCGACTAGCGCCGAAATCCGCAAAATCTTGTTGTCTTCTCCTGAGTTTGCGTCCCGAGCATGCGCAGTCGCCTTGTCTTCTTCTTCCTTGCTGTGACTAGTCTATCGGTTGGTGCATCCAGTGGCAGGATGTGACTAGTCGCCGCACATTTTATGTCGCGTTCCGAAACTAAAACAAAAGAAATAATATCGCGAAGCCGACCAAATTGAAACTCACTACTAATGATCTCTATAGCTCCTACATTTAGTGACCATTCAATTTGGTCGGGTTCCTGATATCATCACTTTTGTTGACTTTCGGAACGCGGCATTAAATCCTCCAACGAGCACACGCACTCTGTTTTGATAGATATGATTGAATTTGAACTTTGTGCAGCGCTATTAAAGTGCAAATTGATTTTTTGACGTTAGGAACACACCTACATTGCTTGGACAACAGTGAGTGCTTGTAATTAAATATGAACTTCGTTGAATTGCAATGAAGTTCAAATTAACTCTACATTTTAGTTAGAAACCGTGTGTATAGGGCTGTTTTAAGGTTTTCCCGGAAATTATTCGAATTTTTCTCGCCGTAAAAACCATCCTTGGACTTCAACGAACATTAAAAAGAAAGAATTGGCAAAATTGGTCCAGGCGTTGGTGAGTTATGCGCTTACCAACACATTTTGCGATTCATTTTCATATATTATGGATTCCATCAGTTTTTCAAATTTATCGTAACTTTTGAAACTATGTTGCATTATCCCTAGTGAGGTTTTAAATTGCAAAAATTATCACTAGAGACCGGAGTGTATACAACATAAAAAACTTGAACTATGAATGCAATCATTCTTAAAAAAATACTGAAATAATATGCAAAGGGTCGAAATATGTAACATTGAATGATGAAAGAATAGTACTGTCCTACCTGAAATTCTCTCTCAAAAACGTTGCTAGCTCTTAGACTATATATACGTAATGTTTGTTGAGTCGACCAATAATTTTTTTTCTTGTTTTTTATTATATTAAGTAATTTAATTTAAGTATGAAGTTTGATTATAAATTCATTTACATACTTGGAAATATAGCAGGAAGATATTGTCATAAGATTCATAAACCCAAAATTTGAGATGAAATATGCAATAACCGATGAAAATGGGCTAAATATGCAAATGTATATAATCCGGGTTCGTGATCCCAATCCTAAAACTTATGATCATTTTGTTGCGGGTTTGTATTCTATGTTATAGAGTATTATATTTCCACTTGAATTATTCGATTACCTACGTACTGATAAATTGGGAAACTACAAGAAAAATAAATTATGGAGAAATGGTTGCTGAATTGAAATACAAGAAATTGATTAAGTATAGAAATGTACACTGCTTTACAAAAACGAATACCCTATAGTTACAATGGAAAGAGTATTACTGTTTTGCTTCTCAATAGGTTCGAACAATATTATTTTATTTTCCTAATTGGCATTCATAATATTTAATCTTACATATTAAATATTATTTAGAAATATTATTTAATAATATACTTACAGTTTATTAAAAAATTATAAATTTTTTCTGGTGCAACAATGTTTGCATTTTGTAATATTGAAATAAATTTGATAAATTTTAAGAAAGTCCACAGTCTTGCCTATTTTTTCGTACTTATTATTTAAATTTTGGTTGGAAGAAAAAACTGTCATCACATTTACTCATAACTTACCCAGGGACAAATGTGACATGAAATAAGAAATATATTCTAATAAAAAATGGAGCAATGTTTATATTTAACACATGAACTGAATATTTTGCGATTGTGAATTGATATTTTTAGAAAGTAAATAGGTAAACAATTCAATGAACAGGATATCCTGGAATAAATCTGTTTCAAACTTATTATATATATAAAACACATTGAATGTATACTATAACTTTATTTCGATAATTTTTTAACGAATTATTGAAAAGATTATTATAGCAGAGCTGGTTATGTGAAACATGAATAAAGTGTAAATGAATATTTGTTTCCATTATCCTTCAAGGGATAAATGTTAGAGAATATTGAAATGAGTGCCCACATTTGTTTGAAACCAAAGACAGTTCACTGTTTCGTACTACAAGGTACACTTCAGTTAGGTCACGTCCAACGAACGAAAGGTCTTTCGATTGTTTCAATATTCTGTAACATATATTCCTTGAAGGATAATGAAGACATCACATTCTGCTACACACGTCTGCTATAATAATCTTTTGTATAATTAGTCAAAAAATTATTGACAAAAAGTTATATGTAGTACACTTTCAATATCTATCACGATAACTACAGAATTTTTTTCTTGTGATCTATATATATATATTATATATATATATATATATATATATATATATATATATATATATATATATATATATATATATATATTATATATATATATATTTTTTTTCTTGAAAGTTGTTTTTCTGTTTATATTTCATCTCAAAATCAAAATTCTCAGCACTTTGAAATGGAAAAAAATTGTTTTCGGTTGAAGTTTTGCGACAAGTTGTTCCTTTTTCAAAACTAATAATAATTTCAGTAGAAGTTATTGATCAAAGTTTCTACGAAGCTAAAATTTATAGCGTAAAGTCAGAAATTTCAAAAAAAAATTTGAAACTCCAAATGAATAAAATTATGAAATTTTTTTAAATGTACGCAAAAATAATTTTTCCGTATCTATTTTGAATAATAACTTAAGTATCTGAACATTCATTTAAAATAGAAAAAAAAATGTCAGCTGAAGACAAATTACAGGTATATCACATAAGATATCTCTTCTCACTGAAATGTGAATTATATTACGGAAGCTTACATATATAATATATAACCAGTGGAACTATATAGTCACTACATAATTGACATTTAACTTCAATTTTTAGTTCAACTAAGGTTAAAAATAAAATTGAGTTTTGTCAAGGTTGATTATATAATTCAGATATTTTTATTTAATTGAATAAAGAGCATAATAACAAAAATGCAACAAAAACTTACAATATATAGATGAATGAGAAACATTATGTGACATATCGAATAAGATCCTTCTTTGAAATCACTGAAAATAACTTGAGATAGTTAATACCGCGTTTTTATCTTTCACTCTCATTTTCTTTAAATCTTCCTTAGTGTGTGCTACAGAGTATTGTTCTTTTTGTTTTCTCAAAATAGATATATTTCTTGCTTTCGTTTCTTTAAATGTTATTTCACATAAAAAGTTTCGATCACTTGGACCCAAAGAAATAACAATCCATGTAACTGAATTTTTGTTGATTGAAGACGAACAATGAAATATTCCTAATTTATTATTGAAGACCACAAATTCACTGTTTCTTGGAAAATTAACAGGAGTGGAATATACTATTTTATAACTTGGATGATTCACTCGAAAATGAGAATGGAATTCGCTGAATTTTCCTTTGAATACACAATTATTGATGCATTTGTATATACAGTACATGCATTTCATTTCATGATTCCTTATTTCATTATACATAAAGCTTTCTAGGCATCCTTCAATGTGATACTGACATAAATGAAGGCATTTCCTGCTGTAATCTTCTAAATCTTTATTGCGATTCTCAGTTATATCACCGTTGCAAATTTTACAAGATTCGTCTTTGTGATCAGCACAAATATTGTGATTATTGACGCAAATATAGATTGGGGGCAACATGTCTTTATAACAGTTGGAACAAGTGAGATTCGCAGTTTCTTTCTCATCGAATAAACCTTGAGGAATTCCAACGAAACTGCTGTACCTACGAGAATATCTACTATTTTCCAAAAGGCTGAAATTTAATACACTCATGTTGTCTAAGGCGTCGCTTTGTTCTTGTCTCAACTGAACATCTTCATTTAATATATCATCTATTTCGCCATCATCTATCACTGTACCAGAATCTGAGGAATCGTCGTTATTATTATCGTATGGTATTTGATTATTATCACCTTGATTATTATCACTTGTAGCAGGTGATGCATACTCATTATCATCAACATCTGTTTCAGTAAAATTTTTTGATATTGAAAAGTTACACTGGATTATATTTAAATTGTCATGAATTAACTTTAGCATGTTAAGGTCTACTGTCCAGAATCCATTTAGTATTTTGAACAATGAAGAATTATTCTCGAAATAATTGTGGAAATATAGTTGTTCTTCCACTCTCAATATAATATCATATGAAATGTTATTCGCCAGTCTCTTTGGTCCAAGATATCTCAATCCTATATTTAATGAATTTCCATCAATTATAAGTTGTATTAAGTATATTTCCCCATCCAAAAACAGTAATCTGTTTTCCGAGGTGATTGTCAGATCTATATCTACCTCACTACTATGAAGAAGCAAGTCTTCATGTTCCATAATAAAATGTTCTAATATGTCTTCAGATGCACCTTCCCACGAACATTGTAAACTACGAACTGTTGGACATGTAAAGACGTTTTGAACGGTCATTTTCACAACTTAATTTAGAAACTGTTATTAATTTTCTCGATAACTACCTACTGATTAAAAGTGGAACTCCCGTCATGTGAATTCAGTAATACTGCGAAAACTTATCAGAACCGACTTAGAATTTGCTGATAAGATATTAAAGTTAAACATGTTTGATGTGTGAATTCAAATCCATAAAAATGAGCGACATATCAATGTCAATACCGGTATTCAAGAACGTGAAATTGAATGAACTGATTGAAATCTGACGAAATAAATGTTATCATGCATGTATGTAGTTATAGTGTGACCTATGACAATATTTTAATATGAAATAGTTGAATCTGATTTTCAACATAAACAGACATTTTCTTTTGATTTTCATCTCTGAGATAATAGACTGCGGAATTGAAATTATGGAGAAGTATTGAAATACTTATCTCAAATGAAGTGATTATTATTTGATATTCTTTATCAGTTGACAATCCCACTACCTGAAACACATATTTTTTATGAAACTATTTGATTATAAAAAGAAAATTTTATGGAAGTATGACACCATTTGTGGTATCTCAGAAATGTAAGAAATATAGAAACATTTCAGAAATGTTTTATTCTTAGGAAAACTGGGAAAAAGGACAAACCTTGAAATAAGTCATCTAGACCTTTCAATATACACATTTAAATAACAAAAATTCCGGAAAGCCAAGAATTGGTGGAGAGCTGGGGTTTGCTATTAAAAATAGAGTTTTAAAAATCCTAATCGATCGTATGTGTGCTACAAAAGTTATTCGGGGTCAAAGGTCACAATTTGAGGTTTTTTAGATTTTCCTGAAAAACGGTACATTTTCTCGAAAACAACCCAAAACAAAGTTGCAGATGTTAAAATTCTCTACAGAAATAGTCCTCATGAGTTTTCCCTAAGAGTTACCATTCGTGAGATATCGCGATTCTAAGAGTCACATTATACATGTCATATACACATTTTCAGGTCACCTGTGAGGTAGTGTACTCGGCGCGTTTTTTTACCGTGGTTTCCCCTGTAGGCCTGCTTCACTAACTGTCATGACAATTTTAGGCTAATTTAAGGAAACAATACCCGTCAAGTTCTAGATATTACGTTTTTATTGATATTGATTATAGATATTACTATTGATTATTGGGTTAACCATTTAAAATTTTTTTTTTAGATATTTTATTCAGATTCATAGTATTCTTGAAAGTCTACTTCAACCGTTATGTCTTCTTCAATTTCTTCTTCTTGCTCCTTCTCTTGCTGGATGTCCATAAATTGTTCAAATGTGGCTCAGTCATTGGTCTCTTCATTAAAATCACAGGAATCTTCTTCTATTTTACTCAACTGGACATTTGAGCACGATTGACCTTGGCAATTGGTACACGCTGGAGAACACAGCAACTCGACTTTTTTACAGCCACATTTGATACTACAAACTTTTTTCCAA
Source organism: Henosepilachna vigintioctopunctata (assembly GCA_030704895.1). Taxonomy (NCBI): domain Eukaryota; kingdom Metazoa; phylum Arthropoda; class Insecta; order Coleoptera; family Coccinellidae; genus Henosepilachna; species Henosepilachna vigintioctopunctata. The sequence continues at coordinate 4,340,564 of JARQZJ010000064.1, read as the reverse complement.
TTGAAAAAATTATGTTGAGAAGTTTTTCTGGAACAGGTGTGAGTAAACTTTTTACCAGTTCCAGAGTTAATTTTAATTAACTCTGATAAGAATTATAATCTATCAATTTCCAACCCCAGTGTTCTGGGTTAGTTGATTGCCTAGCCATGTTTGAAATTGATAGTATACTCGATACAAGTGTTGAATAGCAGATGCTGATGTTTATTTATTTATTTATTTATTTATTTATTTCAACGGATACACCATTTTTACAATATTGAACTTTCAACAATTAATAACATAGCATTATATAAGTTTTAAAAACTTTTAACAATCAAACAACACTTACAGCCTTACATAAGTTTTATACTATCTATTTACATGGCGGACTTAAATCAACAGACAAAAGATATATCCAGAACAATACAATACTTAAATTCATAAAAATTAAGAAAAATACAGGGGATACATCAAACATCATAAAATGTAGATCATTCCAGAATAACTGGCATCAATACTATCATAGAATTTTCTTCAATATCACAGATCTCAAGTCAGTCTTAAATGAACGAACTGACATGTTGAAGTAGTTGAATTCCGAATGCTCATTAACTAGTTTAACCATTCTATTGTAGGGTAAATTTTGGTAATGGCGGCTACAAAAAGTATTGTATGCGAGAAGAGGGGATCTTCTCATATTTCTAGGTGGGACATAAAATTTTATATCGCCTAGTATTTCGGGAGAGATAATATATTTGTTGACAATTTTAAAAAAGAAGCCTATGTCCAGATATTCCCTTCGATTTTGTAATGAACCCAAATTGTAGTGATTGAACCCAAATTGTAGTGATGATGTTGGTGTTGGAAGATAATTGATGTTGGAAGAAGACATGATAGTTGTACTTGTTTCTTGTTTCGCGTATTTTTTTTTCAAAAGTGAAGTATCGGTATTTATAAATGCAAGTTATTATTTTGGAGCTCCATAAACCGCAAGAAGAAAGCAAATTCTCTCCGTGATTATTGTTTGAGGTCTGGAATCAAATGCTGTGCTGTAAATACTTTAGCGCAGTCAGTCAAATCTTTTTTTTTTGAATAATTTTAATACTGACGTTTTTGATAATTGATGAGGCCGATACTTGGAGAAAATTAATATCCATAATACACAATATTTAAAATTTTCTCATAATTCAATATAAAATACGCATGACGACGTTTCGAAGTACTACTTCTTTATAAAATGCTGGATTGATACTATGTTTAATCTTACAAAGTCAGTACTTATAGCTATTTTCACGGAACTACCAGGTATGTTCTATGACTAACTTGGAGTGGGGAACATAGAATACAGTGATATTTAACAAAAGGGTCGTATACCTGTAGATGAACACAGAAAATCAATTTCTTATGTCAGGTATTCCAACGAAATGTAGAAAATATACGAAATATACAACCAAGATTTCTAAGTACAAATAGAGGAAATTTAATTTTTTTTTGTGAACATAAAACTATCCCCTATCCTTCTTCAAATAAATAATAATAATAATATTCAGGAGGAAAAAGATTTGAGATTTGAAAGCAGTAGTTGATAATAAATATATACTTCATGCAACTATATTAATATTTGAAACTGAAAACAAATTGTTCCTATGTAGAGTAAAAAAATGTAATATGAATGTGCACGCTTATATACAACAAATATAATATTATTATATTTGTATTATAATAAATACATGAAATGTTGAGAATTTCTACATGCAAGTTTGTGAGCTTTCTAAATCAAATTATATTTTATGAAGAATTCAATGCGTTCAATGAACTGCCTAGTTCCACAAAAACAACCTTGAGGAAGTATTGAAGAATAAATTAGCTAAGTTCGTTCTAAACGAATAGTTGTTAATAATAAATTTTGAACGTGAATGAAGATATGAATTTCGCAATAGATATTGCTAAATCAATTCCAATACAAGCTGTATACTCTAAATGTGTAAATACCTATATAGGCGGAAATTCAATGAAAATATCATACTGCAGTATTTTTCAATTCCAATGCTCTTCTTCACAATTCGATTTTGAGTTACTTACCATCGAGATATTTGTATTTGTGTTTTCTATATAATTTTCCCTGACTTTATTTTAAATCCTGCCTTTATTTTAAAAGATTATGCCTATATTCTGGCGCGTCCTATCATGCTTTTGATCAACATATGCATAAAATCGTGTACTATTCGTTCAGTGTGGAAATAATCAAAAGTTTGCCCAGTATTTAAGAAAGGTGATAAATCAGATATTTATAATTTTAGGCCCATCTCGATAATTTGTAACTTCAGCAAAATTCATACTTCGTATCATGTTAATATCATGATTTCATCGCTCCAACATAGTTTTTGAGGGGTCATTCAACAATTACTAATCTAACCTTATCTCTCAGTACATTGCTGAGGGTATTGACAATCGCAAACAGACTAATGTGATATACATGGACTTCTCTAAAGCGTTCGACAAGCTTGACCACGGTATTATGTTGAATAAACTAGGCACTTTCGGGCTTTCGGAATCCGTCATCAAAGTTTTCGAATCGTACTTGATAGGCAAAAAGCAACGCGTTATTAGCCGGGGGTATACATCAACTGAATACCGCGCTTCATCTGGAGTGCCCCAAAGTTCCATACTTGGTCCTTTGCTTTTCACAATGTTCAAAAACGATATAACCGATGTTATAGACGTTGAGAGTTTATGGTTCGCTAATGACCTCAAGATTTTTCATTATATTTCCAGCATCGGCAACTCTGAATGCATTGCCAGAAACTTGCGTAATATTGTAAATCGGTGTGATCTCAACAAATTAACTCTAAACATCTCCAAATGTCAATTTATGTGGTTCTCCACAAAATATGATTTGATAAATTTCAACTATGAAATTGGTAATAATATTTTGGGAAGACCTAAAACATATATTGACCTTGGCGTAAACTTCGATCCTCAACTAACTTTTGTGCCACATATCATTGCTACAGTAATCGCTGCCTGTAGTGTATATGGTTTCATTGCTCGCATTGGTAAGGAATTTAGCAATATATCAACTCTGAAAACATTGTATAGTGCTTTCGTAAGATCTAAACTTGAATACGGATCAAAAGTCTGGAATCTTGGTTATCAGTTACATATTCATCAACTGGAGAATATCTATCTATTCAATGAAAGTTTCTGAAACTTGTAAGCTTCAGAATTGATGGAATATAGCCACTTATAGGCATACAACATGAAATACTTACAAGACGGCATAATGTGTACACACTCAGTGCGCGAATGAAAAGCCATGCAATAATATTTTTGCTTAAAATAATTAACAATAAAGTCAAATGTCAGGAATTATTGAAAAAGTTTAATATTATTGTTCCAATAGTTTCTTCCAGAAGTGAATTCACGTTCTACCTTCCGATAGCTAGAACCAATTTTCTAAAATTTTCTTCTTTGTCCACACGATGTGTGGACAATGTAATATTGTGGGAGTGTTGGTGTACAGTATTTTCAACTATTCACTTACTGATATTAAGGCAAGTTTCCTTGATATGCATAATCTCTGCTAGAAAAATCATTTATGTGTTTTCTTGTTCAGTATGTATGTATATGTGCTAATATGTGAATTCATATGTAGGTGTGTGTTTATCTTTATTATATATATATATATATATATATATATATATATATATATATATATATATATATATATATATATATATATATGTATAAGTTTGGTCAGCATTTAAGTTTTTTTTAATCGTATTACTAATTGTATTTCTTTTTATCAATTGTGATTCATGATTACGAAATCTTTCTTTTAAAAAAAACTTTAAAATTTGAAAGTACAAAATTGAAACTTTTGAACTTTTGTTCTACCAATTTGGTTTTTAGTATATGTTGTCTTTCTTGTTTTGTACTTGGAAAATGTGCTGTAAAACAGTATAAATATATAAACAAATAATTCACCTTGTAATCTCCACATGAGTCACAGTATACGCCTTGATTTTCTTACTTTATATTTGAGTTTTATTTTGATCAATTAAATATTTTGTACATTATTTCTATTTTCCTATTTTACTCTTTACATACTGCAGAATAATTCGCATAGGTTGGGTTTCTTCGTTCTCATGATTAGCGTTGATGGAGTTGGTTGCTTTGTCAGTGTTACATTTTATGTTAAGATTTATAAGGCCAGAATGGCCTTTGTATTAGGAAGTGAATATAACTTCGTATACTCCGTCTTCTGATTTACTAAGCCATGTCATTAATTTGGTAGTCGAAATTAAGAATGAAATGAACTAGACTTTTAAGAGGACACAATGATTAAATGTAGAGTTACCTTAACATGTTGTGCGTTTGGCACTAGTGCGTTGCACTAAACTCTCTTTTTCAATATGTTGCAACAAATTTCAAATCATTTTAACGACTTCTTTTTTTTATTACTGGTTAGGTACTACGGAGAAATATCACCCTAAATAGTATGTTGTCAATGAATAGGCAAACTATCAATTTTCGGGATTTAATATTTATTATTGTCCGAATAAAACCGAACCTGTTGGAAATACATACAGCCATGTCAAATCCTATTATGAGAATCATCAGTGGGATGCATCCAAACAATCGAGTTTCGATGTTTGTTTCGAATCATCCCCAAAAGGCAGGATCTGTTGAAATTCTCTTTGTATGGAATTTATTGATAATAATAATAATTATTAAAAAACAATAATTATTATTATTTTGACAAGAAAGCACTTTACCATACCTGAGTATGTCACTGGCTCATCCTTTTGAAGAGATATGGCCTTGACGTGCCTTGAAAAAACATTTTCATTCAACGTTTAGATGCATGCCACTGATGATTTCCGCAATAGGATTAAACAGCGCTCTATGTTATTTCAAACGAGTTCCATGATTTTTAGAATGAACTGAATATTCATTATCGAAAGTTGGTAGCTTGTGTTTTCATTGAGAACAATTGTGTGGACAGCTCCCTGCGAGTCTCATTCGAAATATTTCGAAATTTCAGTATAGACTGTATATATAATGATTCACACACAGTGAACTACGGTTCTGTCGAGAAATTCGAGCCATTGCCACTGCATTAATATGCGAATAAATGCTTGCATGAATCAACTTTAAAATTTCAAGTCGTGCTCCGAAATCGATTTTATTTATAGCCTTCAGCCCTGCCTCTGTTTGCTTAAGTACCTGTGAAAATTGCTTTCTTATGTAAATTCAACGAAATAGTGAGTTGACATTCTATAAAATGGATGAAATCCAGTATAATTCAGATATTAGGTTGAATATAGGATACCAAAACGTAAAATTTTTTCCTTTTGCTCAAACCATGAGATTATTATATATATATATATATATATATATATATATATATATATATATATATATATATATATATATATATATATATATATATATATATATATATATATATATATATTTCGAAAGTTTTTAGCAATAACAGGCTTTTTTTGATATGAAAAACTTTATTTTTGTTGACGTTTCGTTGTTATATTACAACTTTGTCAAAACTAATCAAAGTATTAGTTTTGACAAAGTTGTAATATAACAACGAAACGTCAACAAAAATAGAGTTTTTCATATCAAAAAAAACCTGTTATTGCTAAAAACTTTCGAAATAAAATATCTTAAACAGGCAATAAATCAATTTCAAGAAATATAATAATTGCTAGCTGAAATAAAGCAATTTTCATAACTTTCAAAAATTATGTCTAGAATTTTCAATTTTTTCAAGATAATAGAAGGACAATATGGAAGATTAGTTTTGACAAAGTTGTGATATAACAACGAAACGTCAACAAAAATAAAGTTTTTCATATCAAAAAAAGCCTGTTATTGCTAAAAACTTTCGAAATAAAATATCTTAAACAGGCAATAAATCAATTTCAATATATTATATATATATATATATATATATATATATATATATATATATATATATATATATATATATATATATATATATATATATATATATATATATATATATATATATATATATATATATATATATATATATATATATATATATATATATATATATATATATATAATAACAGTCGGTTTGCAATATAGAAATCTTTATTTTTGTTGTTGATTAAAATTTTGTGAAAAGTAATGAATAATTGAATTTTATTAATTGAATACTGAAGGGCCAAAAAAGTCAAGTCGATTTTTCAAAAAAATTATGTTTAACGTTCTGATGTCCATAGTTATTTATGAAATCCAATTATTCTATAGTTTTGACAAAGTTGTAATCAACAACGAAACGAAAACAGAAATAAGTTTTTTCATTCCAAACAGTCTGTTATTGTTAAGAATATTATAAAATATATATATATATATATATATATATATATATATATATATATATATATATATATATATATATATATATATATAAACTTGGTTCTCGGAATGAGCCGCGTCCTAGATTTATATAATCTCGACGTTTCGGCTTCCGTTGTGAAGCTATCTTCAGGAGTTGGAATAAATTTGTAAAGGAAAGGGTTACTCGGTTACGTGGCCTCAATCTGCCTACTCCACGAACTGAATGAAGGAAAATGAGGAAAAGGTACCTGGTTACGTGGCCTCAATCTGCCTACTCCACGAGCCAAATCGTTTCTAATAGTTAACTCCGAAGTCTCAACCTGCCTACTCTTCGGAGTCAACTAGTTGACTCCGAATATATATATATATATATATATATATATATATATATATATATATATATATATATATATATATATATATATATATATATATATATATAGTAAATACTGAGACTCTTAATCGAAATATCGAAATATTTCAAATAAAACTCTCAGGCAGCTGTCTACACAAATGTTGTCAACGAGTTGTACGAAAGGTACATAGAGTTAAAAACACTGTGCTCAATTTTGTGGAAGTCGTTCATACAATTAACTTAGGTATGTATTTTCAAGTGTATTGAAGAAATTTGTGCAAATTAGCGAATTAATTTAATTTTCAAATCTAATTTTTTCAACAATTAACTTATTCCTCTTAGAAATTTTAGATTTGGTAATTAGTTGCCATTAACCAAAGTGTTTTTCATTTTACGATTCATATCGTAGTTTCAAATTTATAAAAGTGAATTTCAACTATATTTCAACTAGTTCAACTATATTGTTGAAGATTATATTGGATAATTTAAAGCCTTGGAACGATTCACTGGAACCATTGTGATTATTATATGAGCTTCTTAGTCTCCAAGAGTTCTTGAATTATTGATGCCTTACTCAGTTTTCGTGCTATTTATATTTATGTGAAATATTAATGAGTATTAATGATGAATATTGAATGTTAGGGTCTACTGAAACAACGGAACAAAGCGAAATTTCACGGTAAACTCAAGATGTATCGGGAATTTTCGCAAAAGAAAAGTACACAGAAGCTTTTCGATTGTTGTAGCTTATGATGCTTTCTTTCACTTGAATCTTAATAATGCTTTCAACGATTTGAATGATCTTGAGTTAATTGAAGATGAAACTGGATGAAAATAAATGACTTCTGAGAAACTACGATTCCGTGGAAATGGGCAAACAGAAGAAACGTTGACGTATCAGTTTGCCATACTCAAAAAATTGAAAAAAAAATGATAACCATTAGTAATCAATTGTATATTTATTTCTAAATAACTTGATTAGTGCTGATATTCATTATAACTATTATTACTGGTATTAAAGGAAAGGAGAGCTTTATTAGAACCAAAACGAAAATACTTCTGAAGTGATAGTAAAATTATCATATTAAAAATAAGAATGCAATACCAAAAGATTGGAAAGTCGAAAAGAAACTCTACACTATTACTTTTATCTTCCTCAAAGGAACAAAGGAGTGATGAAACGTTTACACGTGGCTGCACTTGTCATCAGATGGCCAAGAAAAGCACAAAGACCTAAGTTCAGAGTGTTCCACCCTTACTAGAAATTATGTCCAATTGTCTTTCTGAAGCTTTAACTTCAGCTGACAGCTAGTAGTACACTTGTCTTCATAAGAGTGAATGAATCAACTAGAGATCATTTGAATGTACCGAAATATTTGACTTTGATTTAGATACACCATACACTACTTTTCCCATTTGAACATTTCCATTGAGATTCAATCATTACCACTGATCACGGAATCGGTGATAATGATTTCGATCACGATGAACCAAACTTCACCAAGGTTATAATAAAGGTTCAAAATATAGAGGTAATCTCACTGAAGGTTTTTCAAGAACTTCTGTTTCGCATCGTTCAACAAGGTGACCTCTCATTGTACCCAATGGAGAGAAAGACTTCTGAAAGAATAGATCCAAATCATTCCAAATCAAGATGAATTAGCTTCACTGATGGTAACTCTTCCTAGAGAAATATGTAAACAATGGATGGAGAAGGAATGTTGAAATCAACCAAAATTGAATAAAAAGATAAATCTGAAATGAGTTGAGTCTAATAATAAAGGGTGTTTTTTAGATGTATAGAACTTTAAATTGCAATAAAACAACCATGGATCATTCAATTGACAAGAATTTTTTTATTCGAAAGCTAATCTTATGGCATTACATTTTAAATATGACTTTTGGCATATGATCACCACGGCTGGCTCAGATGTAGTCCAATCTGGACGTCCAATTTTCGATAACTTTCTCCAACATTTGTGGACGTATATGGGCAATAACACGGCGCATATTGTCTTCCAAATGGTCAAGCGTTTGTGGCTTATCCGTATAGACCAATGACTTTAGCCCACAGAAAGTAGTCTAGCGGTGTTGAAGCACAAGATCTTGAAGGCCAATTCACAGGTCCCAAACGTGAAATTAGGCGGTCACCAAACGTGTCTTTCAACAAATCGATTGTGTCACGAGCTGTGTGACATGTTGCGCCGTCTTGTTGAAACCACAGCTCCTGGACATCATGGTTGTTCAATTCAGGAATGAAAAAGTTAGTAATCATGGCTCCTTACCGATCACCACTGACTGGAACGTTCTGGCCATCATCGTTTTCTGAAGAAGTACGGACCAATTATTCCACGAGCCCATAAAGCGCACCAAACAGTCACTTTTTCTTGATGTAACGGTGTTTTTTATCGCTGAACAAAATGAATTGGACGTAGTGCGCGATACGTATTCCGCACAGAACCATTATTTTCGAAATGAAATTGCACTATTTGCAAGAGTTGTTCAGGCGTGAGTCTATTCATGATGAATTGCCAAACCAAACTGAGAATAAATCACGTCTCAACTGTCAAATCGGTCGCCATCTTCAACAGTAATGCCAACTTAAAGTTCTATACCTCTAAAGAAACACCGGTTATTCTAACATTTGAATAGATATGGTAATATTACATAGATTGTTGCTTGGTCGCGACAGAAAATTCTTTATCCTTGGATGAGATTCGAATGTTATGTTAGTGATTCTCGGCAGTAATCAGATGAACTGCTCACTTATCTAGATAAAGTTTTGAATTTGTATCAAACGTTCAGTATAGGTTTCATTTTGAGGATGGATTCTTGAGAGTTTATGATATTTTGTACAACTTAATTCAATTAGTTGGACTGAAATTATAAACATCGTTGTGCCTCTGTTTGTGTAACTCTTTCTTTGTACAATATCCCTTTCTTTTCGTGACGTATTTGATGTTAGTGTAAGAAGAAACGTCACGATAGGCCGCTTGGCGTATTTTGTATCTGTCTTTCATCCAATTGGTAACTTGTCAACTTTTGGTCATTCTTTTTCTATCAGCTTGACATACTAATCATTATTTCATCAATTTAAATATATTTCGTAAACAATTTGTCCTATTAATAGTTTTCATGAAGTTTTCTGTTGGTTAATGATTATTTTGACAAGGCCAGAATAGCTGTTCATTTCGAACAATTAAACGTTGAACCTTTGAAAGGAAAAACCGGTATGCAGAATAAATATAACTTTCTTTGGAATAGAACATAGCGATGAACTCACTTGATTTTGAATAAGAGCATTGTTTCTTCTAGTTGAACCAGATCACGTTACTGAAAATTGTAACGAAGTAGAGCAGTGGTTCCCAACCTTTTAATTGGTGGGACCACATATTTTGAAATTAAACTTTGAGGCCCACTTACTAAATACATAAGAAAAATAAATAAAAACTGTAACGGATAAGGAGAATATATATATATATATATATATATATATATATATATATATATATATATATATATATATATATATATATATATATATATATATATATATATATATATATATATATATATATATATATATATATATATATATATATATATATATATATATATATATATATATATATATATATATATATATATATATATATATATATATATATATATATATATATATATATATATAATATACCCTATCTATGACTTATGACGTGTAACTCTTAGTGAAATATGTATAAAAGGATTAAACAAACAACAATTTTGAGAATTCATGGATGAAAGAACTTCATTTTATTTATTTTGTTACGAAACCTTCAATACAAAAGTTCAAAGCGAAAAGAAAAAAACTCAATGGGACTTTTGACATTGTGACCTACGAGAGAGTCAATATCGGGATTTTTATTTTTTACTAGCGGACCCGACAGACGTTGTCCTGCCATGATATTCCAAGCTATTAGGATAAACGAATGAATGCATAAACAAAAATTCACTCAAGTCGATCCTGCCGTTGAGTTGCAGTATATTAATAATAAATTGAAATTGAAACACTATCAACTCTACATATGTTTCGGGTGGTTAGTCCCTTATGATGAATAATACCTAAATTTCTGATTTAAATTTTGAATTAACGTAAAATCAAAATGCGTTATTTCTAATTGTAAATTCCTGATTTAAATTTATTTTGAAATTAAATCAGAGCTTCCTCAATTTCTGAAGTAATTTTGAAATTTCAGTAAGCATAATTTCTACTTGAAATCAGAAATTTCCAAATAGAAATGATGCATTTTGATATTTCATCAATTTCAAAATTGATTTCGAAATTAAGTTATTTCTCTTAATAATGGGATAACCACCCGGAACATATACTCGTATCGTAAGTAAAGTTGTTAAGTTTCACTCAGTGAAACTCAATCCAAATGTTTTAATTCATTATTTTATTATATGATATATTATATCGTTAGGTAGCTCTTCGCAAATTTGATTGACTGCCACGACCTAAGTCTTCTCCTCGGCATCGTACGTTGTAATTAATCAAAGTGAGAAAAGTTCCCGCGCACTTAGGGGTAAATTGTCACTATCACAAAAGGTCAATAAAAAAAGAGCACATAACTTGAAATGTCACTATCACAAAGGATCACCGAAGTAAAGAAAGTTCCCTCGCAGGTAGCGGTGATCGCCACTAACTAAGATAGAAGGATGCATCCTTTGTATGAGGTATCGATCGACTCTATGTCATAGGGGATAGATCGATATATTAGTTGGTTGTCAAATGTCAAATATTATGGTAGCTTTCAGAAATTCAATTTGTGATAAACCTTAGGATTTATCAATCTACATAAAAATGATTTGATATATAGTTAACAACTGTAGTTAGCTAAAATTTAGTTAATTTTTTACCCGCTAAGAATAAATATGTAAATAAATTCTAATTGGTTATTCATTTTAAACTATTCTTTCAATTTGATTTCTGATATATTTAATTCCGAGCATTTTCATATTTATTGACCTTCTAAATCTTCTCTGAACTTCAACAAATAATTCAAGACCAAAATTAGCGAAATCGGTCCGGCCGCTCTAGAGTTTTAGCGAGACTGACGAACAGCAATTCATTTGAAACTATTCTATCAATTTGATTTCTGAACGATGGGGGATACATCGAAGGAAAACAAAAGTGTTGTCTTCATTTAATTCCGAGCATGCTTATATTTATTCATCTTTTAAACCTTTTCTGGACTTTCACAAATAATTCAAGATCAAAATTAGCCAGATCGGTCCAGCCGTTCTCGAGTTTTAGCGAGACTAACGAAAGGCAATTGATTTTCATATATATAGTAGATAGTAGATTATTTTTTTGACCAGAACCACACTGCCCGCGGCTCACAGGTTGGGAACCGCTGAAGTAGAGCATTCTCCCAAAAATCAATCTTTTCAACAGTAACACTTTTGCTTGTTTATGAAATGAACAATTCAGCGGGGAATAAATGTAATGTTCCAGTTTACGAGTTTATATGATAACGTTCGAATTATTCAAATTTCAGATGAGTACCACCAGAGATCAAACCAATATAGTATGGTTAAAAGGTCAAAATATCGTTTGCTATTTATGTCATTCAGTTCGTTTCGAATTAAATTTCATGAATTCGAGAGATAAATAACGCTAAAAAATATCAGTCATTACGTTACACCAAAATTGATGTTAGTTTCATATTTATATAATATAATTTCACCGTTGGTTTTACCCAAAAGTACGGCGTATATAAAGGGTAGTTGATTGTCAATCATTTTCATACCGTGTTTATTAAACATGTGCAAAAATTTTAAGTTGCACATTTTCAAAAGAATTGATATTTCTTTATTTTTATTTGGAAATTACAAATGAAGAGAACACTAATCAATTTTGTATCGAAAAAATTAATATCTGAATGAGTATAAATCTCAAGTATAGAGTATTCTGAACAAAGTCACAACGGAAAGTAATATCTGAAGAGCTATTAGTATACAGGGCGTTACATTTGAAATAATTATGTTTTTCACTCTCGTCATCACTCGAAGTGGCACTCACGTCGGAATATTTTTCATTAATTCTTCATAATTTGTCCTCCATTTATAAATTTTTTTATAGACATCGTGTGACTACTTTCTAATATAGGTATAAAGATAGTGTGTGTTCGTTGTGGTACACTTGGTTTTTTGATTGATTGATCCTTATTAGCCTTCTCGGCTATTTTTGAATACATTAAATACTCTAAATATTTCCTACATTATAGGAACAGCTATTATAACATTTAAATATATTGATATAGACATTATAATTCTTACATATTCATATATAGGTATATATATATATATATATATATATTTTTTTTTTGAATGGAGTTCTTGGGTTATTAGCTATTAGTAACTGTTGGTAACTCTATATTTTATTTACATGTAGTTTTTAACGTTTCGACAAACCAATGTTGTCTTCTTCAGAAAATTTTTTCTTCCTTATAACAGCTCTTCTCTGCACAAAATAGTGTTGAATTCTTTCGAAATTACATACAATACGATAATAAATATCACAGTCACAAAATGAACGTTTCAAATCAAACTGAATCGTCAGGTAGGTACGGTGAATTAAAAATACTATCAATAAGCGGTTTTCAACAGATTATTTATTTTTTGTCAAACTGCATCGAAATGTCCGTGTGTTGCTGGAGAACTCAAGTTACGTGGAGATTATCTCCACGTTACTTGAGTTCACCAGCTTATTGATAGTATTTTTAATTCACCGTACCTACCTGACGATTCAGTTTGATTTGAAACGTTCATTTTGTGACTGTGATATTTATTATCGTATTGTATGTAATTTTAAAAGAATTTAACACTATTTTGTGCAGAGAAGAGCTGTTATAAGGAAAAAAAAATTTTCTGAAGAAGACAACATTGGTTTGTCGAAACGTTAAAAACTATATGTAAATAAAATATAGAGTTACCAACAGTTACTGATAGACTTAATAACCCAAGAACTCCATTCAATAAAATATATATGTAAATATAAGTCTAAGAAATGAAGGAAAAAATCATAAATTGAGTATATATATATATATATATATATATATATATATATATATATATATATATATATATATATATATACACCTCTCTTTTTGTATAATATGGCAGTAAAGGCAATTTATTATTATTATTATTATTATATATATATATATATATATATATATATATATATATATATATATATATATATATATATATATATATATATATATATATAAATATATTATTGCACTTCACTAAGAAAGTTACATTTTTGATACCGTTCTTACAATAAATTCTTTTAGTTTACGTCCAAATATTGAAAGTCTATCACATCCTCTTTATCTTCACCGGCAGATCATTTTACATTTTTACTCCTTCATAATATATAGTTTTTTGAGCACTTTATGTTTTCCGAAATTGAATCATATTATTGTAAGCTTGTTGTGTTCGACCACGTACTAACACTAGTTTATTACTTAACTGTTGAGATACCATTCCATTTATAACTTTAAAAATAAAACTACCTACATACATTGTAATATAATCTTTGCCTTGTAGACTTAATTTGTAGCGCTTCCAACATTGTCTCTATTTTTGTATTTCTGTCACATTGTAGTATAACTGTCATAGCACGATTTTGCGTAATCTGTAATTTTGACATGTGCGATTCAGTCATATTCATCAATAATGTCGCACAATCTTCGAAATGTGGTGTTATAATTGTTTTATAGACTGTGGCACCTAGCATATCCTATTATATCGTTGCCTATTCTATTTAGAAAACTAATTTTCTTTCCTACTTTCTTCAACATGTAATCACATTGTTCTTCAAACCGTAGTTTATTATCAATCATAATTCCAAGATATTTTATATTTTCCACGCGTTCCAATTCTGTGCCATCTAAACATTTTAATATAGTACTTCTTTCGAGTTCCTTTCGTACACTTTTCACTTCATTATCATATACTTTGTTTTGGCAGAATTCATTTTTAATTTATTTATATTCAATTATGGGTAATACTGTTATCTGTTATATAAATCAATAATGGGTAATTCAATTTCGATTCTATTTCTGCACTACTAGCCTTTGTGTATATTATTGTGTCTTCTGTGAGTTTTATTTGAAATATTTCGATATTTCGATTAAGAGTCTCAGTATTTACTAGTATTGAATTACCTGTGAATCTTTGAACTAGCTACACTTTTGCCCGCCTGGGCGTGATCTGGGGCGATTAGGCATGGGATCATTCGTACACATTTCAGACAATTTTCTGTTGTGTTCGAATGAAATATCTACAAAGCCTTCCACTCGCACTCTTGTTGTCATGAGTAGGAATCTTGAACGCTAGGGAGTGTTTATACGTCCTTTCGCCGATAGAGGGAACCTACGTGAGTATTTCACTCTCTAGAACTTCTCTTAATTTGGTATAGGACCTATGTTCGTTTTGAAAGTCATCGATTCTTGATTGATAGATTAAATATGGACTGATGAATCATAATAATGATGAAACAATTGTATCCTATTATCATTCAACAAGATCGATGAATTTCTCGAAACGCTCTTAATATTCACTCTCGAAAGTGATGGGTTCGTTCTCGTTGACAACATTTGTGAAGACAGCTCCCTGAGAGTTTTATTCGAAATATTTCGATATTTCGATTAATAGTCTCAGTATTTACTAGTATATATATATATATATATATATATATATATATATATATATATATATATATATATATATATATATATATATATATATATATATATATATATATATATATATATATATATATATATATATAATTCTCCATTAGGAGGGCAATTGAACTTGAATACGAAATTATTAGAGGTTTTCCTTCAGCTTCTTTGACTCCCAGGAACGTGTCATCCTCTTCGAATGCTTCTTCTTCTGTTCATCTATCTTATTCCAGTTCACATGTGCGATTTTATAGCGACACTCCGTGCGATCTTTGAGATTTTTTATACTGATCTGTTGTAGATCCTTTAAGGCCTCTTTTAGTCACTCTGTGGCGCATTTACAGTTTGTTATTTTATCGAGTAGTTTCTTTGTTATTCTGGATTGTTTCTGGATTAGTGTAGACATGTGCGTAAAACTTTGCTCGTGGTTTTCTGATTTCTTCCGTTACTGTATTTGTCTTTTGATAAAGTTAATTCTGAGGTCTTTCCATCCAAATGCCGTTTTTATAGATTGGCTCTTGAATCTTTCTGTGAATTTTCTGTTATTGTTGTTCTGTTTCTCTAATTCCTGAATGACCGTCAGTAACCATTGTTTCAGATGCGTAGATTGCTTGGGGAAGAATCAATGTGGTACAATCGCTTAATATTGCGCCTGTCGAAATGCACGTTGTATTATCGTACGCCCTTGTAACTCCTTTGGAGCTTGGTATTTCTTTGTTCGTTAGCGATTCGATTTGAACCTAAGGACTGTATAAGGTACATGATATGCTCAGTTAGTTCGCTTCTTGTCATTGATTTTTTTAATTCAAATGCAAGCTCATGAATATTCAAAACACGTGATATATTCAAAAGTTTTTTATTTTCATTTACATATTCCCTTCTTTCGTACAAGCACAAATTGCTTCTGAAGGAATAACTAGATGGTGAATTATATTTGCCTGATGATTTTGTTGTAGCAATGATAATTCACAAAATTGTATACCCTTGAAACATTACTAATAAGCAGACACAGTACACTACTGGTGAATAAATTTTTTATATCACTATATATATATATATATATATATATTTCTTGAAATTGATTTAAAAAAAAAAAAAAAAAAAAAAAAAAAAAAAAAAAAAAAAAAAACTTTTTCATATTAAAAAAGCCTGTTAATGCTAAAACTTTCAATATATATATATACTGGTGAATAAATTTTTTTTTAAAGAAAATATCTATATACGAGTATGTATATATATATATATATATATATATATATATATATATATATATATATATATATATATATATATATATATATATATATATATATAGTACAGAAAATTATTCGTGCAAAAGAACCTTGTACGGACATGTAGAAATGTATTATTTAATTATAGTAGAAACTCAGAATCAAAGTTACATCTGAAAGTTTTTTATTGGAACCGAATCCCAGTCGAGTTCCAAAAACTTTCGGATGTAACTTCGATTTTCAATTTTCATTCACACTATCGATCGAAATATTTCAAATGAAACTCTCAGGGGGCTGTCTACAAAAATGTTGTCAACGAGAACGAACCTACCACTTTCGAGAGTAAATATTAACTGAACTTCCAAAAATCATGGCACTTGTTGAATGATAATATGCTAAAATTGTTTCATCCTTATTAGGAATCATCAGTTATATTCAGTCAAGAATGGATAACTTTAAAAATGCTCCTAGGTCCTATATCCGAATGGGGAGAACTTTAGTTCGTGAACTTTCAGGGAGCTGTTTAGTGTTTACACAAATGTTGTCAGTTTTTGTCAAATTTTCCGCATGTGAGTGATCTGGAGTGATTAGGTATGGACCATTCTTACATATCACCTCTTTTCTCCGATAGAGGGACTCCACGTGATTGGTTTAAAAACTAATGTTTAGTTTCTCCTCATTCGTATGTAGGACCTGGACAGTTCTGAAAGTCATCTATTCTTGATTGAATGATTGAATATGAATAATGATTCATAATAAGGATAAAACAATTGTATCATATTATCATTGAACAAGTACGACGTTTTTTCGAAGCGCACTTAAAGTTCACCCAGAAGGTTCGTTTTTGTTGACAACATTTGTGTGAACAGTTCCCTGAGAGTTTCATTTGAAATATTTCGATTAAAAGTCTCAGTATTGATTAAGTATGAATGATCCGTGAATCTCCAAACTATATGTATGTATATATATATATATATATATATATATATATATAAGGAAATGAAATTTTTTGTGCTTATGGCACTGAATGAAATCGTAGAGTATTCATTACTCTACGATCTTCCACTTGAAGTCACAAGAAGATGCTTGGAGGTTGAAATCGTTGCCTCACTTCGATGGACGTGGTGCGACTGACGAGTTCCTTGCAGAACGAAACATATATGTCTCGCACTTCCATCAGGTGTGGCATCGATTTCAATATTTCTCTAACTTTTATCCCTTGAAGGATAATGGATACATCACATCGTACACTTTCACTTATCTAGCTCTACTATAACATTCTCTTGATTAATTTCAATTTTTCAAATGAATGTTCTAGTGTTCATTTTCTTATATATATATATATATATATATATATATATATATATATATATATATATATATATATATATATATATATATATATATATATATATATATATATATATATATATATATATATATATATATATATATATATATATATATATATATATATAGTATATATAGTTAAGAGTTTACGGTATTTACCTGAGATTTACGTTGTTTGTTTATTTGTAACAGCCGTTTACATATGTTTCAAGCTAATTGGCTCTCATCAGAACGGCGTAGTTCAAGTTATTAGATGTTACACACTTGAAAGTTGATTAAAAAGGAAAAACACAGAACAAAACAACACAAAATTCCACGTGAGGAATCTACATCATTTTTGGTTAAATCGAATATCTTGACCAAGCTTACCAAGTTACTTGTTAGTTTGTAGACCAAGGGTCTACAAACTAACAAGGGCTTATTATAACAAAAAGTGCATTTCGAGAGGCGCCAAATTAAGGCATCATAACGGTTCTTTCAGAAGCAATCTACGCATCTGAAACAATGGTTATTAACGGTCATTCAAGAATTAGAGAAATAAAAAAACCAGAACGAAAAATTCTTAGATAGATTTACGGGCCAATCAAAAGAAACGTATTTGGATGAAAAGACATCAGAATGAACTTATGAAAAGACAAATACGATACGGAAGAAATCAGAAAACGACGAGCAAAGTTCTATGCACTAGTCTACAGAATGAAACAGTCATTTGAGTAAATGCGAAACAGAGTGGCTAAAAGAGATCCAAAAGATCAAAAACAAATCAATATAAAAAATCTCGAAGATCGTACTGAATGTCTACAAAATCGTCAACCTGGAGTAAAATGGACAAATGAACGGAAGAAAGAGCATTCAGAGAGGATGAAGCGTTTTTGGGAGGCAAAAAAGTCAACTGTCATTACATATGCCACTATGTATGCAGTAGTGGCGTAGTAACATGCATCAAAGATAACTCTAGTGATTGAAAGAATTGTTTAATTTCAGTAATCTTAATATTATAATATAATCAATAATGCAATGCCCCCTGGAATGAAAAATTTCACATCATTTTGGTTATTCGGATATAGCTGACGAAATGTATTGATATTGCTTGATATAATTTGTGTTCAGTTGCTCTCACTCGTCATGTAAATTTTGAATAATAGAAATTTTCATTGATTTTTATTGAACAATAAAATTCTAATCGACTGACAAATACAAACTCAATATTATTTTCGATTATAGTTTTTATACATCTTTTTTCTTGTAGTTTATTTTCATCTTTTTAATGAAGTAAAAATTTTTTACAGAACGCGATAGAAATTTACAATGCAATCTTAGGTGGAAATTAGGCGAATGAAGATGTTTTTTTATTAAAAATGTCAATTTCTACCAAGTAAATGCCAATTTCATAAAATTTTTGTCATCAATTTTTTTACTTTCCGTCAGGATCTAGAAATTTTTTGTGAGGTTTGACCCCAAGTTTGTCCTAAGTTCGTCAGCCTTGTTAACCATATATCAATGGTGCACATTCGACTTTCGTTATAAAAATGAGAGAATGCGGAAGATGAATATATTTGGAACCATAATCCATCATTTCATTACACAGTATCAATTTCACTCTTCTAATTATGAAAGATAATTAATTATATCTTTTATGATCTTGCGCCCTTTCTCTTGATTAATGAGTGTAAGGAGAATCTCAGCAGACATTTACCACGTCAGCAAAATCCAATGCTAAATTCCTTCAACGCTTGAAATGCGAATTCATATTCGTTTCTGGGTAAGATCATACTTTGCATATATTTCCATTTCAATAAATCTGAACGTGAAAGAGTTATTGAATAACACTTATAAGCATAAGAGCTATTGAAATATGGAGGATCATAGCGAGGCGTTACCAGAATATATTAACAAAATAATATTTTTGATTATATACGATTTTTCACATGGAAAACCCGTGCAAATTTTCAGGAATTTTCAAATTTTGCATGATGAGGGTTAGTAAACACTTTTGGATAAAGTTTTTCGAAAATTTGATTCACTAGAATAATTTATGCACTTAATCTGATTATCCTGTTTCATATTCTCATGCAATTCCGGAACTTTTTTCCTTTATTTGAAAATTTCATAATCCTTTTATATACCGACGAAATACTTCATGTAATAATTTAAAATATCGACAAGAATGATATATATGCCGACAAACAAAAATAAATAATATAATATCGTATTAAAGTTCGTATAGAATTGAATATTCAATAGTGTTGGCGTTTACTTGATATAAATCCATTATAATTGAATATAAAATTAAATTCAAACACTTGAACTTATGATATAAAGTTTCAATAAAGTGTATATCATAAGTTCAAGTGTTTGAAGTTAATTTTATATTCAAGTGTAGAATTGAAGTACTTTGAATTAATTTCAAATAATTTAAGATAAATAAATAAATTTAATTTTATTTTAAGTCCATTTATTAAGTTTATTCATAAATTCAGTTTTTTGACAAACAATCAATTTGGCTTTCGACTTGCAACTTAAACTATTGATCCAATGAATTATTTATCGACACAAATTGTTTCTGTGATGCAAAAAGTTTTATGTGTATTCGTTGATTTAGCCAGGGCGTTCGATAATTCTTGTAATGATATTTTTCTTGAAAAATAACAAAATATCATTACGAGTAGCTCTTCTTTGAGATAATTGCAGAGCTATTTAAATGACGAAATTCAAGCAGTAAAAATGTTGAATAACATCATGAGCGATGATCGATCTATCAAATGTGGCGTACCGCAGGGTACTGTCTTGAGAGCTACAGACTAATAAAATCAGTGCTCTAATTATATCATTTCCGGACTATATATGTATTTATTATGAAGAAAACAACTGGAGTTTTCACATGAAGAGATCTGAAATATATTAGAGATTGGCTCGCATTCAATTCGCTTTCCTTGAATGCTGAAAAGACCAAATTTATGCCTTCCGTTTTTGTGCTAATAATCTGCTCGGCTGGAATACATTGACCCTGGACGGGATCGTATAAGTGCTACATCTATTGGGAGTATATCTGCATTTTTTTTTAGATCGGATGCACACATTTGAGAAGTACACAAGAAATTGAAGCGAATATTATTTAGATTGAAAATGTTCCGTGACGGGAGAGTTATTTATTATACTATTCTTTGTACAGTCTCTACTAAAATAGGGTATATTCCCTTGGTGACCTCTTAATAATGGATACCATTCCAATCTTGTAAGGTGATAGAAACGAATTTTGAAGCACGTTTTCGAAAAGATATCCAACCGAAAAATTATATGCAGAGCCTAAAGTTCTCAGGCAGCATTATGTGAATTGTATTCTGTTTCATTAGAGCAAGAATTAAAAGATTTTCAATTTATTTGCGAATGTATATGGTACAAAATAACCAAGTCATACAATTCATGTGAAACCCTAAAACTGAGTAGAAAAGAAATCTATAATCTATCAGATTCCAAAGATTAACTTATTCGAATAAGTTAACTGGAATATGCGTCTATAATTTGGTCTCCTGTGTACATTAATTTCATTGTCGACTTGAAGGCAGTTCACGGCCATCTGGACTACGGCAAGGACTTCGACGGCGTGCAGTCGCAAAATTCAAAGGCAACTAGATGTCTACAGTGCGTGGGCCAGCAGATGGAGAATTACACCCAACCCTAGCAAAACCCAATCCATACTCTTCCACCACTTCAATTACACAAGATCTTCCATATTTTCGAAAAATGACGTTCGCTTGTCGCTTTGGGGTGAAAACCTCAGACTACAAGATGAAATCATTTACTTGGGTGTAACATTTTCAAAGTCAAACTCCTGGAATATCGATCTGACCAAAACACTCAAAAAAGTCCGAAATCGAGCAAACCTACTGTATGCACTTCGAGGTAGAATACGAGGGTGCGATCCCTGAACTCCCTTCAATACATACAAGGCATTCATTCGCCCTGTTATCGCGTACAGATGCTTGCTCTACTCCACTTTTTCGAGACGTCTAGTGAAGACTATCGAAAGCTGCGAAAGAGCAATCTGCCTCAGCATCTTCAGACTTCACAGACAATTTCCTTCTATTCTTGTCCATGAAATAACCAAAATGCCCCCAATTTTCACTCATATCGCAAAGCTCCAAGCTCAATATGCCCAACGCACTCTCAACGGACCCAATCTGGAAGCCCGAGCGACGCTGACGGCCCCATGGAACAGACGCGGACGTGTCCTTCCCAGAAAACCAAAAATTATACTCCCCTTCCCACCAGCACGGATCCTTCAAGCACTTCAGGAGCCCCCAGACAATGTCCTCGACTACCTAGTGCAGGGCTTCTTAAACTGTGGGTCGCGACCCCCCTGGGGGTCGCAAGACTACTGAAAGGGGGTCGCAAAAATCTGATACTTTTCAATCATTATAAATAAAATTTTAAAATTAGTATACACACTACGTACATATAGTTTTATGTTTTCTTATGAAAAAATTGTTACAAAAGTTTATTTTTTCTATTGAATATATATATATATATATATATATATATATATATATATATATATATATATATATATATATATATATTATCATGTCATTCTATTTATTGTGTTTTATTACGACCGATATCCCGTCAACGTTTCCAATTATATATATATATATATATATATATATATATATATATATATATATATATATATATATATATATATATATATATATATATATATATATATATATATATATGTGAAATGAATGGGTAAAATCCTTATTTTATTTACATTGTAAAATAGTGCGATATTACATCTACATCTACGGTTAATATATATTTCACTATATGGAGGACGGGGACGTTTAAAATTTCCTAAGCTTGAAGGGGGTCCCTATATATAAAAGTTTAAGAAGCCCTGACCTAGAGGATATACCTCTCCGCATCCGCTAGCGTGCGAGACGAGTAGCAGTGCGTGAGAATACCGTAGTGCGCGCCATCAAGAGTGCGCGACAGTCAATTACGTGGGTGAAGTTTTCTGTGGTTTCCTTTACCATCAAATGTCAGATGAATTGAAAGTCTGACATTCGACCGAATGGCACGTAATACAGAAGTCGGCCACAGCCACTTTTAGGCCTATATCCTATAACAAAATTTAAATTATTTAATGATTTTTTTTTGTACAAAGATAATTAAGTTGCACAGGGTTGAAGAAGGTCGCAAGACCTTATAACTTCCGAATTTGTAGTAGCAATGGAAAAATGAAATGTAATTGATCAAAGCACTTAATAAACGTATTTTGTTGTTGTTGTTGTTGTAGTTGAGGCAGTTCAGAGGAAATGTTAGAAGTATATGTACTTCAGATGTTATAGGCAATATACTTTTAGAGGCTTCGACAACTCCATCCTAACCGATAGTTTGGGAATTGAATTATTGAAGTTGAGGCGTGAACGGTTCGGCCTAACGTTTCTCTTCAAAACTTTGCACAATTCGATTGACTCATCATTTCTCTCAGCAAAATGAATATTCGCGTACCAAGGCCTGGTCTGAGGCAGAATAATACATTTTATGTCACTTACAGCAGATCAAATGTTATGTCACGTTCTCCTATCAACTGTATATGTACGTAATCTTTATGATGGGTGTTGTGGTCGATGTGTTATCTATTTTGATCGGTTTCAGTTATCTTGGCATGCCACTCAGAACAGCGCAATGAGATGTCGTGATATTTTCCTGAACTTCTGTTGTCTACATATGACTTAGTTATAAATATTATTTTAATTTTAGTTATTTCATTTGTTGACTAGATAGTACTAACGCAATCGATTTCAATTTTATTTTTATTCATCAAACATATTTCGTTACTAAATGGTCAACTTCTGCTGACCATACGTAACTTTGTAATAGACAATATTTCATTTTATTTTCAGTTATCTGGTTATTGTTCAATACTATTTCAATTTATTTTGAATTAATTTTTTCGTTGTATATATTCGCTTATACTCTCTATTTTTGTTTTTTTTCTCGTTAATTATTTCTCTTTCTTATTTATTATTATTTGTGTACAATTTTTTGTAAATTGTAATTTTTTTGTAATTTTTTCTCTGTAATTGGATGTACATCTGTTGGGAATAAATGTATTATTATTATTATTATTAACAACATGATGCATGACCCTCTGAAAAATCCCTAGACCTCGCATACTTTGAAAGCTAGGGCGAATCAATGGTTGTTTACATTGAGTGTATTTGTTCACTCGCTTTTTAATCGATTGTTGAAATTTTGTTCCATTAATTAGGTAAGCATTTGCTAGAGGTTTATTTGCTTGTGTAGCATCATATTTTGTTTTTTTCATTTTGTTATGATTTGGATTGTATAAACATACATTCCTATTCAAGCACCAGTTTTTCAAGAACTTCGCTGGATATTTTATGAATGTTGCCAATAAAATTCAATTGTAATTGACAACAACTACCCTACATTGTGAATTACAGAATATCATTGGGAATAATAGAATATTCTAAGTGAATATTATGAAAAAAGAAATAATTTGTGCAATGATTGTCATGTAAGACTCTACGTGCTGGTTATAGAATGAAAAATTGATGAACAAAAAGAAAAATACAGTTAACATTTTCTCAATAGAACGGCCACTCTAGTCCATGCGTTAACGATGCATCACGATCTCAAAAAACACTGGAAGTTTTCACATCCAGTTGTTCGTTCTTCTTGCCTTTTTGCATGCATGCAAAGACTACTGAAAGAGTTTACAAATATACTGCAGTATTCCCTATTTATTATAGAAATTGCAATTTTCAACAAGAAGTGACTTGAGACCGAAATCCGAAGTTTCTCCAAGTATACCAATTATATAACCTTAGACCATGTAGAACAACTTTAAGTATAGATGCATGACTCATTTTCTGCTGAACTTTTATATTTCGCATTTCGAATAAAAAGTATTCGACGTATGCTGTCTCATATATATATATATATATATATCATATATATATATATATATATATATATATATATATATATATATATATATATATATATATATATATATATATATATATATATATATATATATATATATATATATATATATATATATATATATATATATATATATATATATATATATATATATATATATATATATATATATATATATATATATATATATATGATATGAGACTTTTAATTAGTGAGACTTTTAATTAGTGAGACTTTTAATTAATCGAGAGTGAATATTATGTGCGCTTCGAAAAATTCATCGATCTTGTTGAATTATAATAGGATACAATTGTTTCATCATCATTTTGAAACATCAGTCCGTTTTTAATCTATGAATTTATAATCTATGAGTTTTGAAAGTAATCGATTCTTGATTGATTGATTAAATACGTACTGATGATTGATAATAACGATGAAACAATTTTTTTTATATTCACTGTCGAAATTGATAGGTTCGTTCTCGTTGAGAACATTCGTGTAGACAGCCTATTCCTGAGAGTTTTATATGAAATATTTCGATTAAGAGTCTCAGTATTTACTAGTATGAGTGATTCGTGATTGTTAAAACTATATATATATATATATATATATATATATATATATATATATATATATATATATATATATATATATATATATATATATATATATATATATATATATGAGATATTGTCTGTTTAAGATAGTTTATTTTAAATGTTATCAACAATAACAGGTTTATTTTAATGTGAAAAACTTCATTCTCGTTGACGTTTCGTTGTATATCACAACTTTGTCAAAACTAACGAATAATTGAATTTTATGATTTACTTTATATATATCAAAATGTCAAACTTATTCTTTAAAAAAATCAAATTGGTTTTTGTTTGTGTTTTCACATATCGATTTTCAGTATCAGAGGAATATTTCTGGCTTAGCATTTGAAAAAACCAAAAATAAAATATAAAACTCGACTATATCTAATTATATATATGCATATATAAATTACACTTATCAATAATTAATACCTGGCTCACCATGAGTTTTTCAGAGGTTTCCTCATGGTGAAGAAGTCTAAAACTTCCGAAGCGGTTGCTAAGCCAGAAATATTCTTCTGATACTAAAAATGAATATGTGAAAATACAAAAAAACACCAATTTGATTTTTCAAAAAAATAAGTTTGACATTCTGATATCTATAGTAATTCATAAAATTTAATTATTCATTAGTTTTGCAAAGTTGTGGTATACAACGAAAAGTCAACGAGAATAAAGTTTTTCACAATAAAATAAGCCTGTTATTGCTAATAACATTTAAAATACACACAAATATATATATATATATATATATATATATATATATATATATATATATATATATATATATATATATATATATATATATATATATATATATGTTTGAACGTAGAGATTCACGGATGGAAAAATATAATGGTATATTGTTCCGGGAATACATCCGTTGGTTTTTTGAGTGCCTGTTGGGAACAGGCAGACGTTTCGTCAAGGTCTCACTTGACATTATCAATGCTTCAAATGATGGTTATCGATTACTCGGAGTCTGGTGACTGAAAAAGCTTTTTCAGTCACCAGACTCCGAGTAATCGATAACCATCATTTGAAGCATTGATAATGTCAAGTGAGACCTTGACGAAACGTCTGCCTGTTCCCAACAGGCACTCAAAAAACCAACGGATGTATTCCCGGAACAATATACCATTATATATATATATAGGTTATTTTATTTCGAAAGTTTTTAGCAATAACAGGCTTTTTTTGATATGAAAAAGTTTATTTTTGTTAACGTTTCGTTGTTATATTACAACTTTGTCAAAATTTTTGACAAAAGTTTTGACAAAATTTAATATAACAACGAAACGTTAACAAAAATAAAATTTTCATATCAAAAAAAGCCTGTTATTGCTAAAAACTTTCGAAATAAAATATCTTAAACAGGCAATAAATCAATTTCAAGAAATATATATATAGGTATATAACATTTATTCTATATTTGAAGGCAATTGCACAAATTCCAATTTATGCAATATAAAATGCATCTAAAATATAAGATGTGAAATAAAATACAATATTCAGATTGTCAAATCAAAGTCAGATACTTGGGCATAATTATGCACTTCCACCACAGATGCATGCCATGAATAATGGTATAATAACATAATGGAAATCGATTGCTACTACAACACTTCAGGGAATATATCGTATGATTGAAAGCACTCTCGGTTTTTCTGATTAATATAGGCCTACTACTAACGTAGCCTATTGACATGTGAAAACATCATACTGTTACAGATTTGCCCCTAATGGTTTATGGATGTTGGAAGAAATGATGAGACTGTTGAGAACCGTCGTAGGCACGACCACAGAGCTCATCTAGAGTTGAATTGTGGATGTTCAGGACATCGAACTGCCTCTGTCACTCCCGTTTGAGATCGTTGAACAACAAGAAGTAACAACCACGTATCGGGATAGTTCTTTGCAGATAAGGTTAAACATAAGTCAAAATACTAGTGTCGTTTCCACTCATAGAATAATATTTAACAGTTATCTACAATAAAGTGAAGTTGACAGAATTGTGACATAAGTGATATTGACATTTGTTGTGTTTATTTTCAGTTGTTAATAAAGGATTATTTATTGATTGTTAAAATTAGTTATTGGAATTCATCCGTCAAAACCCATAATTCGTAACAATACTATGAAATTTATTGAATAGACCGTGCAATTTAGTGAATATCTACTGATTTGCACGTGACCATTGGGTGCTTGGTGTGTCTACGATCTGAAGATGTTTTTATTCTGATAATTTTGCAGAATAGGCGTTTGCATGAAAACCCGTTCATTTATATTCGCAGCATATCAAGAAATCTCATATCTCCTTTTTGTGTTTCTGCCTCAGACAAAAACATATTTAGATATATTGTCTCACGAACTACAACCTCTCATACGCAAAGCCGAGAATCGCAATTCCAGAGTCATGTTGGGTTGGCAGTCCTTA